>CM038670.1:623426365-624626365 GCA_021605145.1 Aegilops bicornis | reverse complement strand
ATCCCAGAGGCAGCATCGATCGGCTTCGCTTAGCAGCAGAGAGAAGGAATCGCCGATCGGGTTCGATTAACGACCATCGATCGATCACTCGGGTTCGAAGAACGCGTAGTTCGCAAAGGTGCAATCGCCGGGTTCGATTAGAGCCCAACGCCTCGCTCGGGTTGATTAGAGCCAACGCCGCACACACGCTGCAGACATGTACGAAAGTGAAACACGCATCGCTTCGCCCCGACCTCCCACCGTAACCGCAACTCCCCAAAATTTTCCTCCCCTTGCTTCTACCACGGTTTTTTCCGTCATGGACGGCCCAAAGAATGTCATGCATCTGCGTCTCGCCCGCCCAAAGATTTAAAAGCCCATTTTCTGTCATGATTTTTTGTCATAGAAGTAGGAGCCCACCACATCTATGATGATACCGGGTTTTGTCACAACTATCGTCATAGACGTGTCATATGTATGACAGAAAAAGTTTTCGTTTGGCCCAAAATGTCACGGATGTGTCTTTTTTTTTGCAGTGTGGACAATGGTTAAAATTACCCTTAGGTACCTAAAGATGACTAATGGAAGCACAAGTACTCTCTGGGTGATTTTGGTAATTTATGTCAATATATCTCTTGTTGGACTAATACTTTTACCTAGTATGTTTCAGATAAGTTCAACAACGGAGTGGCATGGACTAGAGGATGTGGAACCCCTTCAAGATGCTAAGGACAAAGGATTGGCTCAAGCTCCAAGCACAAGACTGTACTCTTTCTATTTTGGTGATCCAAGATCACATTGAGTCTATAGGAAAAGCCAATACTATCAAGAGGGGATGAGGTGTTGTTTAATGGCTTGCTTGCTCAAAGTGCTTAGTGATATGCTCCAAAGCCCTCAACTACTTTCTCACATCCACATATGACCCAAACCAAAAGTCCAACTCGGCCCTACCGATTCTTTCTATCCGGCGCCACCGAGTTCAGATGTCATAGCCACTGCCACAAACCCTAATCAAGTCGGTCTCACCGATAGGGATCTCGGTCTCACCGAGATGGGATTGTAATCTCTCTGTATGTATCCATTACCAAAATCGGTTACACCGAGTTTGCGTAATCGGTCCTACCGAGATTACAATGCAAACTCTCTGTTCCTCTTCGTAACATTTCGGTCCAACCGAGACGAGTGAATTGGTCCCACCGAGTTTTCCTGGCCAACTCTTTGGTTAGCTTATTACCGAAATCGGTCCCACCGAGTTTGAGTAATCGGTCTCACCGAGATTAATTTATGCCCTAACCCTAACCATATCGGTCCCACCGAGTTGCATGTCGGTCCCACCGAAAATACTAACGGTCACATTATTTGCTAAATCGGTCCGACCGAGTTTGACGATTTGGTTCCACCGAGATTGGTAAGTTATGTGTAATGGTTAGATTTTGTGTGGAGGCCATATATACCCCTCCACCCACTCTTCATTCGTGGAGAGAGCCATCAGAACATGCCTACACTTCCAGCATTCATTTTCTGAGAGAGAACCACCTACTCATGTGTTGAGACCAAGATATTCCATTCCTACCATATGAATCTTGATCTCTAGCTTTCCACAAGTTGCTTTCCACTCAAATCTTCTTTCCACGAAATCCAAATCCTGTGAGAGGGAGTTGATTGTTGGGGAGACTATCATTTGAAGCACAAGAGCAAGGAGTTCATCATCAACACACCATTTGTTACTTCTTGGAGAGTGGTGTCTCCTAGATTGGCTAGGTGTCACTTGGGAACCTCCGACAAGATTGTGGAGTTGGATCAAGGAGTTTGTAAAGGCAAGGAGATCGCCTACTTCGTGAAGATCTACCCTAGTGAGGCAAGTCCTTCGTGGGCGACGGCCATGGTGGGATAGACAAGGTTGCTTCTTCGTGGACCCTTCGTGGGTGGAGCCCTCCGTGGACTCGCATGCCTTTACCCTTCGTGGGTTGAAGTCTCCATCAATGTGGATGTACGATAGCACCACCTATCGGAACTATGAAAAAACGTCCGTGTCTCCAATTGCGCTTTGCACACTCCGATCCCATCCCTTTACATTCTTGCAAGTTGCATGCTTTACTTTCCACTGCTCATATACTCTTTGCATGCTTGCTTGTTATGTATTGTGAATGCTAAACTTGTGCCAAAACTCCACTTAAACTTAAAGAGATTAAAAACTAATTTTTTTTCACTTAGTGTCTAATCACCCCCCCTCTAGACACCTCTTGTCGATCCTTTCAATTGATATTACAGCTTTGGTCTCCATTGCTTTTGTTTAAACACCATTGGAGGAAGATGGATGCGTCTACTTTGGGGAGTCCTAGACATAGAGTGCCTATACTTGATGGGGAGTACTTTCATGAGTGGAAAAATGAGATGCTTGTGATTTTCAATTAATATCATTTGAACAAGTACATTGCTAGCCCTTGTGCACCTCATGTTGATCCTATGCATCCCACCCTTGATGAGTCAATTGACATGATTCGCAATCTTAAGACTGTTAATCTTATCATTAGAGGCTTGCCTAGAAACTTGATTGGAAGTTTGCCTACTCTTGAGTGTGCCTACACTATATGGAAATTTCTTGAGGAACGTTTTCCAAACTATTCCTTGAAAAATCTAGATAAAATTCTCCATAAGTCTATTGCCTTGAGTAAGATGAATTCCAATGATCATATGTTTGGTGATTGTCTATCTGAGCTTACAAACCTTATGCGTGCCAAAGGAGATGTTGGAATTATTAGTTATATTATTTCCGAAGAAATTAAAATTCATAAAGAAGATCATTGTCAAAGTCACTCTAAAGAATCACCCTCTCTAGGGGTTGATCCACCACATGACGATGTTGAACATGGATACTATGATGAGGATGATGATAGTGACCTTGATCTTGATGATGCAATGAGACACTTTGGTCTTATGGAAAATCTTCGGGGATATATGGCAGGAGGAAAGGAAGGGGTTCTTGACAGTAGATGTACCGATCACATGACCGGAGATAAAGATATGTTTTGTGAGCTTGCTGAAAACAACGGCCCTCAAAATATGTCACTTTTGGTGATAACTCAAAGGGTAAGGTGGTCCTCGGTAAGGTGGCCATCTCACATGATAGCTACATTCAAAATGTCATGCTCGTTGAATCTCTTGGCTACAATTTACTTTCAGTATCTAGACTTGCTGATTATGGTTTCAATGTCCTATTCAGTGAAGTAGATTACCAAGTGTTTTGTAGAGATAATCATAAAATGGTCTTTACTGGTATACATAGAGGTGATCTTTACATCGTTGATTTCACTAAAAAGGGTCAACCTAGAACTTGCTTTATTGCAAAATCCTCTAAAGGCTGGTTGTGGCATAGACGACTAAGTCATGTGGGCATGCGAAACCTTCACAAGATTATTAAAGGAAATCATATCCTTGGCGTTAACGATGTCATATTTGATAAGGATAGACTTTGCAGCGCTTGTCAAGCAGGTAAACAGGTTGGAGGAAGGCATCCCGTGAAGAACATCATGACCACAAGGAGGCCACTCGAGCTACTTCACATGGATATTTTTGGTCCCAACGCTTACAAAAGTCTCGGTGGAAACTCTTTTGGTCTAGTTATAGTTGATGATTTTTCAAGATTTACGTGGGTGTTCTTTCTCGATGATAAATCGCAGGTCCAAAAGATCTTCAAAAACTTCGCTAGGAAGGCCCAAAATCAATTTGAAGTGAAGATCAAGAAGGTTCACAGCGACAACAGAACGGAGTTCAAGAACGCGAATGTGGACACTTTTCTTGACGAAGAAGGGATTTCACATGAGTTCTCGGCTACGTACACACCTCAACAAAATGGAGTTGTTGAGAGGAAGAACCGGACGCTCATCGAAATGGCGAGAACGATGCTTGATGAGTACAAGACGCCGAAGCACTTTTGGGCGGAAGCGGTTGAGACAGCTTGTCACGCAACAAATCACTTGTATCTTCACAAGCTACTTGGCAAGACGGCATACGAGCTCCTCACCGGTAACAAACCCCAAGTTGGATACTTTCGAGTATTCGGCTCAAAGTGCTACATTCTTGATAAGCATCGTCGTTCTAAATTTGCTCCTAAGTCTCATGAAGGCTTCCTACTTGGTTATGGCTCAAACTCTCACACTTACCGTGTCTACAACAATTTCACCCAAAAGGTTGAAGAGAAGGTAGATGTGAAGTTTGATGAATCTAATGGCTCGCAAGTAGAGCAATTGCCAATTTATGTAGGAGACAAAGACCCTTTGGAAGCAATCCAAGACTTGTCTATTGGCAAGATTCGTCAAACGGAGGTGAAGGAGAGTACCTCGTCCGTCCAAGTGGAAGCTTCCACCTCATGACAAGGTGAACCAAGAGTTGACACGGAAGCATCCACAAGTGGGACACACCAAGATGAAGAAAGCAAGGAAGTACACCAAGATGAACGTCAAAAACCTCCTTCTCCACCACGACAAGAGAATGACAACGCCAACAATGAAGAAGGCCAAGAAGAAGAACAAGATGAATAATATGTTCCACCTAGATCCAAGAAAAAGCTTTCACGAGTTCGAGCAAGAGTTGCTAAAGACCATCCCGTCGAGCAAATCTACAATGATGTCCAAACCGGGAGAATCGCTCGCTATAAAACTCGTTTAGCTAACTTTTGTGAACACTATTCATTCATCTCTAGCATTGAACCTATGAAGGTTGAAGAAGCATTGGAAGATCCGGATTGGATAAATGCCATGCATGAAGAGCTACACAACTTTGAGAGAAATCATGTTTGGACATTGGTTGAAAAGCCCGACAACAACCACAACATCATCGGTAACAAATGGGTGTTTGGCAACAAGCAATATGAAGATGGACAAGTAGTTCGCAACAAAGCACGTCTCGTCGCCCTAGGATACACTCAAGTCGAAGGTATGGACTATGGTGAGACATATGCCCCCATTGCTAGACTTGAGTTCATTCACATCTTACTTGCCTATGCTAATCACCATGATATCACCTTGTACCAAATGGACATAAAAAGTGTTGTTCTAAATGGTGAAATAGAGGAGGAATTTTATGTTAAGCAACCTCCTGGCTTTGTCAATACTAAGAAACCTAATCATGTTTACAAACTTCACAAAGCTCTTTACGGTCTTAAGCAAGCTCCTAGAGCGTGGTATAAATGCTTGACCAAGTTCCTTATTGAAAAAGGCTTTGAAATTGGAAAAATTGATTCTACTCTTTTTACTAAAAGGGTTAATGGAGAACTATTTGTGTGCCAAATCTTTGTTGATGATATTATATTTGGTTCAACTAACCCTCACTTCAGTGAGAAGTTTGGAAAGCTAATGTCAGAGAAGTTTGAGATGTCTATGATGAGTGAACTCAAGTTCTTTCTCGATTTGCAAATCAAGCAAACTAAGGAAGGTACCTTTGTCTCTCAAACAAAGTACACCAAGGACTTATTCAAGAAGTTCAATATGCAAGAATGCAAAGGTATGACTACACCCATGCCTACTAGTGGACATCTTGATTTGACCAAAGATGGTGAACCGGTTGACCAAAAGGTTTATCGCTCTATGATTGGTTCATTGTTATATCTATGTGCTTCACGTCCCGATATTATGCTAAGTGTGTGCATGTGTGCACGATATCGAGCCGCCCCTAAAGAATGTCATCTTAAGGCCGTGAAAAGGATAGTGAGATACTTAATTCACACACCAAATTTTGGCATTTGGTATCCAAAGACAGCCTCTTTTAATCTTGTTGGGTACTCCGACTCGGACTATGCCGGTGACAAGGTTGATAGAAAGTCCACTTCGGGTACTTGTCAATTTCTTGGTAGATCTCTTATGTCTTAGTCTTCCAAGAAACAAAACTCGGTGTCCTTATCCACCGCCGAAGCGGAATACATTGCCGCTGGTTCATGTTGTGCTCAATTACATTGGATGACCCAAAATCTTAAATATTATTGGATATATGTGAAACATGTTCCATTGATTTGTGACAATGGAAGTGCTATCAAGATTGCTCACAATCCCGTGCAACACTCTCGAACTATGCATATTGAAGTTCGTCATCATCTCATTCGAGATCATGTTGCCAAAGGGGACATTAATCTTAAACATGTTCGCACCGATAAGCAATTAGCGGATATTTTCACTAAACCACTTGATGAGAAAGTGTTTTGCATGTTAAGAGGTGAATTGAACATCATTGATTCTTCAAACTTGGAGTAGGAACTCCATTTGATACATGCAAGACATGAGCCTATGACTAATCCTTGATATTTCTCTTATGATGATAATCTTATGTCTTGGATATATTTGCTCCTTGCATGTTATCTAACCCGTGTAGGTACTTGGATGAATCTAAATCTATGAGATTGCAACTCACTCACATCTTGAGCAAAATCTACATCACCAAGTCTCTACACAATGGTGGTTGAAGACAAGGAAGCACGAAACCATTCAAACATATCCTTTGACAAATTTGTTATTGATATACATGATTGTCATTTTTGATACACAAGTGCTCTTCCTTGCAAAAACTAACCCATGTAGGAAGATGAACTCAAATTCCAAAGTGGTGCTCCCAACTCTTGATGAGCTACATCAACCTTGAGCAACCCACATAAGTTCAACTACATGATCACGATCATCACCACCACCCAAGGTATGTTATTCCATCTTAGAGAAGCTTTACTCCAAGTCATGAGTCAAAGCAACTCGACAAGATGTGAATACGTCAAGATGCTTAAGCGAAAAATGGTAACCCCATTTTGAGCTTAACGATGAGTATGACCTATGATCAAGTGGTCTCACTTGACTCCTAAGTCAATATACTCTAACATAGGTGACTTCGTGACCGACCAACTCTAGATGAAGGTTTCTTGTGTTCTTCTCTGTGCTCTTGCATTTATCTCATGAATATTTGTTTCCCCTTCCAAAAAAAATTCATCTAGATTTCTTTTCTGTTTCTTTTTGTTCTGCATTCCCTGCATCCAATTCATTGCAAATCTTTCAGTTAATTCCTTGCAAATCCTTGTGAGATCTTACTCGTCTAGTGAGCTGAGGTGACAAGTGTTTTCTCTGTGATGAACTCGGTCACACCGGTCTATTGCCTTCGGTCCTACCGAAACCTTTCGGTGCAACCGAAGCATATAATTCAGTACCACCGATTTCACTATAGGAAAGACAGCTTACCACTTGTTCCTGCATTCTTTTTGATCCAGCTCCACTCAATGATTCTTGTCCTCTACCAGCATCACATTCGACTTGCTGCTTTGCTCTGTGACTCAAGGACCAAATCCACTTGTAACAAATATCCAGAAGAACCCTTCTTGGAAATTGATGTCAAAGGGGGAGAGAGAGATCACATCAAAGCTTAATCATATCTATAGGGGGAGAGAATACTCAAGGGGAGATAGGACCCCAGATGCTTGGTGTTCAAGAGGAGAGAAGTCACATGTCTTCAAGAGGGGAAAGACATGTTTGTTTGCATTAGCTCTGTGTCTTTTTGTTGAGCTCTGATTTTCTGTTCCCTATCTTCTCCCAGTATCCCATGCTAGATTCAGGGGGAGCAAGACATCTAAGGGAAGGAAATCCTTGAATTCATTGCACATCTTTACCTTTGGGGACATGTCTATGTTCACTGTGGTACTCAGTACTCACTCTACATGTCATCCCAGTCTTGGTTCTCTTGTGGTTTCTTTTGTTTGCTCTGGCTAGTAGGTGCATCTGTGTTATCTAACCTTGTTTACTCAGATTCATTCCATCCTAAGCCAACTTAAGACCACAAGGTAAGTATATGCATCACAGTCATGTGTATGAGGTTTTCTTGCTGATGTACATACTGTTTGCAAGAAGGACTCATGAGCATGAAGGCACATTTCCCATATTCACATCTTTTGCTCTGATGCATATAGCCAAGATACATGTAACACATTGCTTACTCTGTCATGCTTATGCATTCACATGCTCCTATATTCCATATTTACATCATTGCATACATGTAGGGGGAGCCTATGCATGTTACATGTCTTTCCAAAGCTTTACTTGTTATTCTCTATTTCTTTGTCTAAAGCTTTGATGTATGTCGTCATCAATTACCAAAAAGGGGGAGATTGAAAGCACAAGTGCTCCCTGGGTGATTTTGGTAATTTTTATGTCAACATATCTCTTGTTGGACTAATACTTTTACCTAATATGTTTCAGATAAGTTCAACAATGGAGTGGCATGGACTAGAGGATGTGGAACCCCTTCAAGATGCTAAGGACAAAGGATTGGCTCAAGCTCCAAGCACAAGACTCTACTATTTCTATTTTAGTGATCCAAGATCACATTGAGTCTATAGGAAAAGCCAATACTATCAAGAGGGGATGAGGTGTTGTTTAATGGCTTGCTTGCTCAAAGTGCTTAGTGATTTGCTCCAAAGCCCTCAACTACTTTCTCACATCCACATATGACCCAAACCAAAAGTCCAACTCGTCCCTACCGATTCTTTCTATCCGGCGCCACCGAGTTCAGATGTCATAGCCACTGCCACAAACCCTAATCAAGTCGGTCTCACTGAGATGGGATTGTAATCTCTCTATATGTATCCATTACCAAAATCGGTTACACCGAGTTTGCGTAATCGGTCCTACCGAGATTAAAATGCAAACTCTCTGTTCCTCTTCGTAACATTTCGGTCCAACCAAGAGGAGCGAATCGGCCCCACCGAGTTTGCCTGACCAACTCTCTGGTTAGCTAATTACCAAAATCGGTCCCACCGAGTTTGAGTAATCGGTCTCACCGAGATTACGTTATGCCCTAACCCTAACCATATCGGTCCCACCGAGTTGCATGCTGGTCCCACCGAAAATCCTAACTGTCACATTATTTGCTAAATCGGTCCGACCGAGTTTGACGATTCGGTTCCACCGAGATTGGTAAGTTGTGTGTAACTGTTAGATTCTGTGTGGAGGCTATATATACCCCTCCACCCACTCTTCATTCGTGGAGAGAGCCATCAGAACGTGCCTACACTTCCAGCATTCATTTTCTGAGAGAGAGAACCACCTACTCATGTGTTGAGACCAAGATATTCCATTCCTACCATATGAATCTTGATCTCTAGCCTTCCCCAAGTTGCTTTCCACTCAAATCTTCTTTCCACCAAATCCAAATCCTGTGAGAGAGAGTTGAGTGTTGGGGAGACTATCATTTGAAGCACAAGAGTAAGGAGTTCATCATCAACACACCATTTGTTACTTCTTGGAGAGTGGTGTCACCTAGATTGGCTAGGTGTCACTTGGGAACCTCCGACAAGATTGTGGAGTTGGATCAAGGAGTTTGTAAAGGCAAGGAGATCGCCTACTTCGTGAAGATCTACCCTAGTGAGGCAAGTCCTTCGTGGGCGACGGCCATGGTGGGATAGACAAGGTTGCTTCTTCGTGGACCCTTCGTGGGTGGAGCCCTCCGTGGACTCGCACAGCCTTTACCCTTCGTGGGTTGAAGTCTCCATCAATGTGGATGTACGATAGCACCACCTATCGGAACTATGAAAAAAACGTCCGTGTCTCCAATTGCGTTTGCACACTCCGATCCCATCCCTTTACATTCTTGCAAGTTGCATGCTTTACTTTCCACTGCTCATATACTCTTTGCATGCTTGCTTGTTATGTATTGTGAATGCTAAACTTGTGCCAAAACTCCACTTAAACTTAAAGAGATTAAAAACTAAAAAAATTTCACTTAGTGTCTAATCACCCCCCTCTAGACACCTCTTCTCGATCCTTTCAACTAAGGAAATGTTTCTCGGTTATGGAGGTGGTAAAGAGTTTTTCGTAAAGAGTTATGTCGATGCAAGCTTTCACACCAATCCGGATGACTCTGAGTCTCGATCTGGATACATATTGAAAGTGGGAGCAATTAGCTAGAGTAGCTCCATGCAGAGCATTGTAGACATAGAAATTTGCAAAATACATACAGATCTGAATGTGACAGACCCATTGACTATACCTCTCTCACAAGCAAAACATGATCACACCTTAGTACTCTTTGAGTGTTAATCACATGACGATGTGAACTAGATTATTGACTCTAGTAAACTCTTTGGGTGTTAGTCACATGGCGATGTGAACTATGGGTGTTAATCACATGGCGACCCGAACTAGATTATTGACTCTAGTGCAAGTGGGAGACTGAAGGAAATATGCCCTAGCGGCAATAATAAAGTTATTATTTTATATTTCCTTATTCATGATAAAGCTTTATTATTCATGCTAGAATTGTATTCATCGGAAACTTAAATACATGTGTGAATACATAAACAAATACCGTGTCCCTAGAAAGCCTCTACTAGACTAGCTCGTTGATCAAAGATGGTTAAGGTTTCCTAACCATGGACATGTGTTGTCATTTGATAACGGGATCACATAATTAAGAGAATGATGAGATCGACAAGACCCACCCGTTAGCTTAGCATAATGATCGTTCAGTTTTATTGCTATTGCTTTCTTCATGTCAAATACATATTCCTTCGACTATGAGATTATGCAATTCCCGGATACTGGCCTTGTGTGCTATCAAACATCACAACATAACTGGGTGATTATAAAGATGCTCTACAGGTATCTCCAAAGGTGTTTGTTGAGTTGGCATAGATCGATATTAGGATTTGTCACTCCGAGTATCGGAGAGGTATCTCTGGGCCCTCTCGGTAATACACATCATAAGCTTGCAAGCAAATGTCTAAGGAGTTAGTCATGAGGTGATCTATTACGGAACGAGTAAAGAGACTTCCCGGTAATGAGATTGAACTAGGTATGAAGATACCGACGATTGAATCTCGGGCAAGTAACATACCGATGGACAAAAGGAATTACGTATGTTGTCATAATGGTTCGACCGATAAAGATCTTCGTAGAATATGTAGGAGCCAATATGGGCATGCAGGTTGCGCTATTGGTTATTGCCCACAGAGGTGTCTCGGTCATGTCTACATAGTTCTTGAACCTGTAGGGTCCACAGACTTAACGTTCGATGACGATATAGTATTATATGAGTTATGTGATTTGGTGACCGAATGTTGTTCAGAGTCCCGGATGAGATTACAGACATGACGAGGAGTCTTGAAATGGTCGAGAGGTAAAGATTAATATATAGGACGAGGTATTCGGATACCGGAAGTGTTTCAGGGGGTACCGGGTACTTATCGGGTCACCGAAAGGGGTTTCGGGCACCCCGACAAAAGATATTGGCATTATGGGCCAAGAGGGGAAACACACCAGCCACAAGGGGCTGGTGCGCCCCCCATATGGGCCGTCCTAGGAGGAGAAGGAAAGAGGGGAAGGGAAAGGAAAGAGTGGAATAGGATCCCCCCTTCCTTCCCTCTTCCCCCTCTTTCCTTCCCCCTCCGAAAAATATGGCAGGGGGGTGCGGCCAAGGGCAGGAGCCCAAGTAGGATTCGGACCTACTTGGGGCGCCCCTTGGCTTCTCCCTTCTCCCTCCCACCTATATATATGAGGAGGGGGGTGCCTAGCACATCCCAGACAATTGCCTAGCCGTGTCCGGTGCCCCCGTCCACCGTTTACACCCCCGGTCATATTTTCGTAGTGCTTAGGGGAAGCCCTGCAGAAATCACTTCACCATCTCTGTCACCATGCTGTCTTGCTAACGGAACTCATCTACTACCTTGACGTCTTGCTGGATCAAGAAAGGGAGGGACGTCACTGAGCTGAACATGTGCATAACATGGAGGTGTCATGCGTTCGGTACTTGATCAGTTGAAGCGCGAAGAAGTTCGACTACATCAACTGTGTTATGAAGCGCTTCCGCTTACGGTCTACGAGGGTACGTAGACACACTCTCTCCCTCGTTGCTATGCATTTCCATGGATATATAAATGCGTGTGCGTCAATTTTTTTGTTTTCCATGCAATGATTCCCAACAGTTCTTGCTAAGTTACTATTGCTATTGCTACTGTTACACTTGCTACAAAATCATTGTTATCACTGTTAACGTTACTACTTCTATTACCAGTGCTATCACAACTATCATACTACTGTGCTACTGATCACTTTGCTGCAGATAATTAATCTCCAGGTGTGGTTGAATTGACAACTCAACTACTAATACTTTCAAATATTCTTTGGCTCCCCTTGCTAAGGTATGGTACAATACTCTTGCTCCTGGTTGTGTGCGTAGTCCCCAGGATATGATTTATTACTTCTCTGAAAATTATTTTCCTGCTCATAAGAAACAAGCTGCCTTACAAGAAAGATTTAACTTTGTGCAAATTGAAGAAGAGAGTCTCCCACAAGCTTGGGGAGGCTTCTCCAATTGCTTAATGCTTTACCTGATCATCCTCTTAAGAAATTGAAATACTTGATATCTTCTATAATGGACTAACTGATGCTTCTAGGGACTTCCCTAGATAGTTGTGCTGGTTATGTTTTCAGGGAACGAACCATTGAACAAGCCGAGGAATTATTGAATAATGTATTGAAAAATTATGATGATTGGACTCTTCCTGAACCACCGACTAAACCCACTCGAAGGAAGAGGGGTATCTTATATCTCATCCCCGAGGATATGGAGGAGGCAAAGAAAAGTATGAAGGAAAAGGTATTAAAGCAGAGGACGTTAAAATTTTGCCTCCTATTGAAGAGAATTACTTGATACACCACCACCAAAGGTGGTAGAGGTTAGTTCTTTAATGAAATTTTATTAAAGTGATACCCTTTAGAATAAACATCCCGGTCAATGCCTTTATGAGTTTGAATACTACATTAGAAAACAAGATCACTTCAACGCTAATGTTATGAAACAATTGAAATATAATTCTGATTTGATTGCTCGCTTGAGTGACTTGCTTATTTATAATATCCAACGATGTTAGAGGTGTAGGGAAACATGCCTCTATGGTTCAAACCCAGTTAGAACAAGTCGCTAAGTCTCAAAGAGAATTACTTGATGAAATTAATAACAATATAAATGACTTTGCTGTTAGAGTAGCAACTAGAGGAGGTAAAATGACTCAGGAACCACTTTATCCTGTAGGACACCCTAAAAGATTGAATAGGACTCTCAAAGAATTAACACTGATGCACCTTGTCCTTCTAAAAACAAAAAGAAGAAGAAAGGTGAAAGGACTTTGCATACCTCTAGTGAATCTGAGAAGAAAAACTTCCTGAAGATAATAATGATGTTTCTATTTCTGATGCTGAAACTCAATATGGAAATGAACATCCACCTAGTGATAATGAAAAAGAAAATGATGATGTTCATGAAGACACTCAACCAGACAATGATAAGGAACCACACAATGATGTTGAAATAGAACTAGCAGTTGATCTTGACCTAAAAATAAAAGATATGATAAAAGAGACTTTGTTGCTAGGAAACATGGAAAAGAAAGAGAACCATGGGTTCAGAAACCCATGCTCTTTCCACCTAAATCAACTAAGAAAAAAGATGATGAAGAATTTGAACGCTTTGCTAAAATGCTTAGGACAGTCTTTTTGCGCACTCGATTGACTGATATTTTAAAAATGGGCCTTTATGCAAAATATATGAAAGATATCATCACTAATAAAAGAAAGATACCGGAAGCTGAATCTCCACCATGCTTGCTAATTATTCTTTTAAGGATGGAGTACCTAAAAAACTTGGAGATCCAGGAAAACCAACCATACCTTGCTCCATCAAAAGAAATTATGTTAAAACTGCTTTGTGTGATCTAGGAGCTGGTGTTAGTGTGTAATGCCTTTCTCCTTATAAAAGACTTGATTTGAATAAACACACACCTACTTGAATATCTTTGCAAATGGCTGACAAGTCAACTGCCATACCTATCGGTATTTGTGAGGATGGGCCCATTGTTGTTGTTGCAAATGATACTATCTTAACTGACTTTGTTATACTTGAGATGCCCGAGGACGACAACATGTCGATTATCCTTGGTAGACCCTTCTTGGATATTGCAGGGGTTGTTATTGATTGCAACAAAAGCAAGGTCACTTTTCATATCAATGGTAATGAGCATACGATGCACTTTCCAAAGAAACAATTCCAAGTAAATGGTATTAATGATATTGAAAAATCTCTGACACTCACTATTGGAAGCTTTCAACTGCCTCTACCTATTACCAAAAAGAAATATGAAATGCTTATTGTTGGGGACATGCATATCCCCATTGAGGTAACTTAGTGTTTTACGAAATTTATTCGATTTCATGCTAATTGAAGGTGGTTATTAATAAGACTTGATCAACCTTATTAATGGATCATTTTTGAGAGGTAAGAAGTTGATGAATCTAGTAGGCACAACCTTCTATCCCAACTTTTGTTTTTTGTTTTTCTTAGTTAAATAAAATGAAATGCCATCTTTTGTCTGTTTTCTGAATTTCTCGTGCAATAAAAGAATGACCAAAAAATAGAAGTTCTCAGAATGCCCTGAAAATTCGATACAATTTTTTTCTGATTTTTTATGCAAATAACATCAGAGGGGGGGTGCACCAGGTGGGTTGTGGTCCCCATGTGAGCCCCCTCACTTATCTCTTCAGCCCATTCCTTCTCCTACATCCAGAAAAATTCACCATAGCTCTCTCTCTCTCTCTCTCTCTCTCTCTCTCTCTCTCTCATGTTCTTCCTCTCAAACCCGCGGATTTCGATCTCTTTGCTCGAAGCTCCGTTTTCGAAACTCTTTTGGGGGATTGCTACTTAGTATGTGACTCCTCCATTTCTCCAATTAGTTTTTACCTTAGTGGATTATATTTTGAATAATTAGCTACTCTTGGTGCTGCTGTAGATGAGCTTGCATGTTGAATTCTTAGAGTTCTAAGTAGTTTAAATGCTTAATATGGCCTCTATGCACCCCTATGAGTAGTTGCTATCTATCTTGTGAAGTTTTGTTAACAAAAAAATTGTGGACTAAAATTTTCAGAATTTTGTTCATAGGAATAAGATGAATTTCTTTGGAAGGATTTTTTCGAGGAATGGGTCTATGAGGGCATCATCTAGTAGTGGCTTGATTCGTCGGTCTTATGTTGAATCCAGTGCAAGCTCAATACGGGATGTCGCTATCAAATCATGCCTACGGCCGTGCAATGATTTTCTGGTGAGTGCAGGTATTAAAGAAGAATTTGAGCAATATGTTCATAACGCCGAGCTCGGTCCCTACATTGAAGATAAGTGCAACCAGCATCTTAACCTCACGGAATCGTTTACCAAAGAATTTAAATTTCATCCTCGTGAGTCTCGAGTCTCGTTTAAACTTTATGACCGTCCATTGACCATACCTCTAGAAGTGTTTGTGGTATTTTCAAAATTCCATTTTAGGGTTTGCTAGACGAGCCACCAAGAGCTGAATATGAGTCATTTTGACTAGTCTATGCTATGGCGAGGATAGAGGGGTGACACAAGGTAGAATAAAAAGCATTCATTTCCCATCAATTCAATAGTTAACACTCTTCAATGGAAAACGCATTGTAGGCAAGCAGGATTGCAGCACACTATGTGCCCCTGACTTGAGCCTCATACACACTGCTCTCACTGGTATTAAACGTTGTAACCTTGGAGCTGTTGCATGTAGATTGCAGCACAACACTGGTAGTGGTTATTTTTATGGTTGCATTTATGCTTCTCGACTAGCTAAAGAGGTGGGTGTTACACCTTTTCCTCATGACCCCATCTTTCCTATTTAGTACTTAGACTTCGATGCCATGAAATTCCATAAGTTCCTTAAGGGCAAAATCACTGATTATACTTATAACTTGAGGTTCAGTAAAAAAACATTGTGCATATTAATCTCCCTGCGCCTGCCCTCTTTGATTTTAACAGAAAAAGAAGACATTATGTTATTGAGAGTGAGACCCATGCGCACAAGGCGGAGGTCGAGGCAGCTCGACGACTGCTGCACCAAGGGCCTCTGTGAGCTATCACTCTGATTATTATGCAGGCCGCGATGGTGGTTAGCAAGCTAGGCCAAAAGCCTAAGCTTGGGGGAGTATGTGTTTCCACCGACATTACATTCATGTTCACACATTTCATTCTAGTTGTCGGTGTTCACACTTTTTCATTGTATTATACATGCTAGATCTATTTTCTCGCTTACTTCTTGTGTGTTTGAAATACTTTGAGAAAATCCCCAAAAAATGTTTCTTGCTTCTTTTCGGTTTTCCTTCTAGTATAGTTAGTTTGAGCAAAAGAAAAGCCAAAGATATTTTCTTGTTCTTCTTTTGTTTGCTGGGGGCTTTCTCGTGTAAATAGTTTTTCTGGTTTTTGTTTTCCTTTTCTTTAACTCGTTTTCTTCTAGAAAAACTAAAAACTCCAAAAATATTTCGGTGTGTTTCTCTAAAATTCTCTTCTTTTTATTGAGTCGTACCGAGGGGAAGACCACGATGAAAATGTTGAGTGGCTCTCATATGCATTAATATTGATCTAACAAAGAGCCGATATTACCTTGTCTTCTCCTCTTGAATAAAATGCTTGCAGATTCCAGCTTAGTCCACGACACTCTTGCACTATTCTTATTTTCATATCATTCGGTCATCCAAGTGAAAGGCAGTAATGCCGATATTTGATGAAGTGACTGCGGCAGAGAGAAACGGGTATGAACTCAACTTGTTCTATTTCTGTAAATATGTTTAACCTAGTATCCATGATTCAGCATATTATGATCAAACATGTTTGCAATGACAATTAGAGATTATAGTTTCTCATGCCATGCTTAAGTAGCTAGGAGTGGATAATGATTTATGTTGGGTGTCAACATGCATTAAGATGATTGTGATGTAGTATGATGATATGGTATCCTCCTCTGAATGCTTCAAGTGGCTTGACTTGGCACATGTTCATGCATGTAGTTGAATCAAAACCAACATAGCCTCTATGATATTTATGTTCATGGTGTTCATATCCTACTCATGCTAGTGTTCAATGTTTATTATGCATAATGCATGTTCATGACCGTTTTCGCTCTCTAGTTGGCCGCTTCTCAACTTATTCTCTAGCCTTCGCCTGTACTAAGTGGAAATACTGCTTGTGCATCAAAATCCCAAAACTCAAAGTTATTCCAGATGAGTCCGCCATATCTACCTATATGCGGTATTACCCTGCGGTTCTAAGTAAATTTGCATGTGCCACCTCTAAAATTTCAAATAAACATATGTTTCTGTGTGCCTGGATTGTTCATAGAGCAACAAGGGGTAGTCAGTATCTTTCATGCTAAGCGGGTTATTCTCATGATGAGTGTTTATTCACTCGTCCTTGCACGAGAGGGGCGATAATAGGGATTCCGAGTCCCGAAATCAAAAATTGCAAATAATTAAACAAAACTCCCCCAGGATTGTTGTTGGTATGGACGGTACCCGTGGATTCAACTAGTTGTGGAGTGTGTTTGTTGGTGATGGGGGAGTAAACCTTTACTTTTATCGCTTGGGAACCGCCACTAATGTGTTTATCATGGAAGATATGGATAACTTTCGATCGTGAAGTAAACGGGAAGGGTGCATTTCCCAAAATTTCATTTATCTCTTATTTAAGTTTTGAGCTCTGGCATCGCTGCAAATCCCTGCTTCCCTCTACGAAGGGACTATCAATTTACTTTTATGTTGTGTCATCACCTTCTCACACAAGCGCCAAATCTGAGAGCACTATTGTCATCCTCATGCATTGTGTATAGTTAGTGTTGGATGCATCATGACTAGATCTTTTCTACCATGATTTACAATGTTTAGTCGCTGCTTGAACTTAGGAGGTGCTCTGCATTTATGTTTTGTGGTCTCAGAAAGGGCTAGCGAGAAACCATTGTTGTCATATTATATCATGGTTGTTTTGACAAAGTGTTGTCATTTGAGATATTTTATTATTGCTCGCTAGTTGCTTATGCTATTGATATGAGTTAATATCATTTCTTAGAGTTATTGTTGACATGGTTAGTCATTATCTTTGCTGAAAACCTGGGTGCTACTTAAGCTTATTTATGTAAACAAGAACAAAAGAGTTCGTAAAAGTTTTTCTTTTTCACTTTCAATTTATCAACTAAATTGCTTGAGGACAAGCAAAGGTTTAAGCTTGGGGGAGTTGATACATCTCTGTTGTATCTACTTTTCCTAACTCTTTTGCTCTTGTTTTGGACTCTAATTTGCATGATTTGAATGAAACTAACCCAGACTGATGTTGTTTTCAACAGAACTACCATGGTGTTGTTTTTGTGCATAAATAAAAGTTCTTAGAATGGAATGATACTTTTTGGAGAATTTATGCAATAAAAGAAAAATACTGGAGCCAAGAACCACCAGAGGGCCCCCCTGGGTGAGCACAACCCACCAGGGCGCGCCCCACTCCAGGAACGCCCAGGTGGGTTGTGCCCACCTGGTGGCCCCGCAGACCCTATCTCTGATGCCATAGAATTCTATTTTTGGAGGAAAAATAAGGGAGGAAGAATTATCGTGTTTCACGAGATGGAGCCGCCACCGCCTCCTGTTCTTCATCGAGAGGCCAGCTCTGGATTCTGTTTGGGGATCCGAAGAGGGGAATCTTCAATCTTCATCATCACCAACCCTCGTTCATCACCAATTCCATGATGTTCCCCCATCGGGAGTGAGTAGTTTCTTCGTAGGCTTGCTGGTCGGTGAGGAGTTGGATGAGATTCATCATGTAACCGAATTAGTTTTGTTAGGGCTTGATCCCTAGTATCCATGAGATTGATGTTTCTATGACTTTGCCATGCTTAATGCTTGTCACTTTGTGCCCCGGTCCCATGATTTTAGATCTGAACCATTTATGTTTTCACCATTATATATATGTTCTAGATCCGATCTTGCAAGTTATATTCACCTGCTACATGTTATGATCCGTAAACCCCGGGGTGACAATAGTCGGTGTCAGTGCAACAGACCTTGGGTATGTTGCCCTGACTGTGCACGGGCACGGGAACAAGATTATGGCACCAGGCCATGCTAGAGAACAAGAGACCAAGATCTTCGAAGGACCAGCATGCAGAACAAGAGGACCAATATCAAGCCAGAGAAGCCAGATGCTACCAGGAGAAAAGCCTCCCTTGCCAGGTAAACGGGCTTGGCAAAGGCAGAGCCTCCCCTGGAAGAAGACATCCAAGATGTCCCGGCAGGGCCTGCCGGGACTCGTGGAGGCAAGAAACACCTCATCAACCACTCCCCCACGACCCACGTCGTCAATCAGTGCGGTGTCAAGCCGTAAAGTGATTAAGTGGCAACCTCTTTCTATAGGAAAACCTACAGATGACACCCATCTTGCAATGTGTCAAACAAGCAAGCGTGGAGCTGGCAGAACAAGCCCGGCAAGGCTTGCCGGGTAGACAACGATGTGACATCGAGCGATGCATTTAATGCGCTCTGTCAGCCTGCAGAGTTAGGTATGATAGCACTGTTTGCTATCTTATTAGTGCATAATGACTGATTTGCCACTGTGGTGACCCCTTAACCTCTAAAAGGAGGCCCAGGACAGGTGTAGAAAGGGTTTGCAAGGTTGGAAAGCTAGACACCCGTACGCGCGTAGCTACTGTCGCCCCTGCCGGTCAAGTGTACTGCGCTCCACAACCACTATTCCACCATCAATCTGAAGGAAATATGCCCTAGAGGCAATAATAAATTTGTTATTTATATTTCCTTATATGATGATAAATGTTTATTATTCATGCTAGAATTGTATTAACTGGAAACTTAGTACATGTGTGAATACATAGACAAACAGAGTGTCACTAGTATGCCTCTACTTGACTAGCTCGTTGAATCAAAGATGGTTAAGTTTCCTAGCCATAGACATGAGTTGTCATTTGATTAACGGGATCACATCATTAGAGAATGATGTGATTGACTTGACCCATTCCGTTAGCTTAGCACTTGATTGTTTAGTATGTTGCTATTGCTTTCTTCATGACTTATACATGTTCCTATGACTATGAGATTATGCAACTCCCGAATACCGGAGGAACACTTTGTGTGCTACCAAACGTCACAACGTAACTGGATGATTATAAAGGTGCTCTACAGGTGTCTTCGATGGTACTTGTTGAGTTGGCATAGATCGAGATTAGGATTTGTCACTCCGGTTGTCGGAGAGGTATCTCTGAGCCCTCTCGGTAATACACATCACTATAAGCCTTGCAAGCAATGTGACTAATGAGTTAGTTACGAGATGATGCATTACAGAACGAGTAAAGATACTTGCCGGTAACGAGATTGAACTAGGTATTGAGATACCGACAATCGAATCTCGGGCAAGTAACGTACCGATGACAAAGGGACCAACGTATGTTGTTATGCGGTTTGACCGATAAAGGCCTTCGTAGAATATGTGGGAGCCAATATGAGCATCCAGGTTCCGCTATTGGTTATTGGCCGGAGACATGTCTCGGTCATGTCTACATAGTTCTCGAACCGTAGGGTCCGCACGCTTAACGTTCGGTGATGATCGGTATTATGAAGTTATGTGTTTTGATGTACCGAAGGTAGTTCAGAGTCCCGGATGAGATCGGGTACATGACGAGGAGTCTCGAAATGGTCGAGCCATAAAGATTGATATATTGGACGGCTATATTCGGACATCGGAAAGGTTCCGAGTGATTCGGTTATTTTTCGGAGTACCGAAGAGTTATGGGAATTCGCTGGGAGAAGTATTGGGCCTTATTGGGCCATACGGGAATAGAGGAGGCAGGCCAAAGGGAAGGAGGCGCGCGCCCCCCTATGGGTCCGAATTAGACTAGGGGAAAGGGGGCGGCGCCCCCTGTTTGTGTCAAAACCGGCGGATCTCGGGTAGGGGGTTCCGAACTGTGCGTCTAAGGCTAATGGTAACAGGAGGCGGGGGACATAATGTTTACCCAGGTTCGGGCCCTCTCTATGGAGGTAATATCCTACTTCCTGCTTGATTGATCTTGATGATATGAGTATTACAAGATTTTATCTACCACGAGATCGTAGAGGCTAACTCTAGAAGCTAGCCTATGATTATGATTGTTGTTGTCCTACGGACTAAACCCTCCGGTTTATATAGACACCGGAGGGGGGCTATGGTTACACAAAGTAGGACTCAGAGAAGAAAATCTACATATCCAAATTGCCAAGCTTGCCTTCCACGCAAAGGAGAGTCCCACCCGGACACGGGATGAAGTCTTCAATATTTTAAAACATTATAACTGGGCACCCTAGGAGCCCCCTCACGCTATCAACCTTCGGAGTTGTTGGATTTCATGTAATGATCGTCTCTGGCCTTTGGATGCACAGTAAATTTTTCTGAATGCTTCCGTCCCCGCAGCTTCCTGAGGGCAGCTACTCCCGTAACATTTTTGGAGTAACGTGGTTAATTGGGCCAAACAGCCCACCTAGCATACCCGCCGGCCGAAGCGAGGGAGCGATTGGTGCGCTTGCTAACCCTAACCAAGGCGAGCGGTGACGACAGCGGTGGCGGCGAGCTGGCACAGGTCAAGAGCAAGAGGGGGCGTCGAGGCTGGTCGTCGCCACGAGGATACTGGCGCCCGTCCGCGTGGTGATGGCATGGTGGCGGAGGAAGGTTCCTGACGTGCTGGCTGCCGTCTCCACCCGCGTCTGCGTGCAAAGATAGGTACGCTGCCGAGCGCTCAACGTACTCCCTATTGTCGTGCACACATCCTCCCAGTCTCGCCCTAGGTCAGAGAGTGAGAGTGAGAGGGAGAAAGAGAGAGAGAGAGATGAGCGGGGTTGATTCATGGCAATGGCGGGTTTTAACCTGAATCCTCAATGGGCACGCGAGGAGGCGCCAGAATCGGGAAAATAGTGCTCACATGATGGCTCAGATAGACAAGGTACAAGTACATACCAATTCCTTTGATGATTGTGGACAACTAAGGAGAGAAAAATAATCATGGATAGGTTTTGATCGTGATCTACCTTTTCCCTTCATGAATTTTCTCCTGGTGTTATAGATTGTTGTGCCTGCTTCTCGGTTTTAATCTGTCATGTATGCGACTTATTTTCGTTTTGGTTGACAAACTAGGCAGCTGCCGGATGATTGCTATGTTTTCAATCTTGGTAGTATGTATATGGGTATGGCTCTGAGCGTCTAACTTTATTTCGATATAATCAAATACCAGGACCATGTCCATGGTTAGGTTGAAACCTGAAGGGAAATAAATAATCTGGTGCCATGGTTGTCAAGGAAGGTGGATGTTTATCGAAAAAGGCTTTCGCCCCTCTTTATATATAAAGCACCAGTCAACAAGCATCCAGTATAAACGCACGCCACGCCACTGCAACACACGCACACATCCAGGGCAGGATACATAGGCGCTGAGCACAACAACACCTCCCCTAGCACTACCACCTGCAAAGATGAAGCTACATATGACGAACCATGCGCTCCAAGGCGGCGCCTTCAGGAAGGGAACGACGCTGGAGCGCCGCCACCGCCCGATCCAAAGATTGGAGTTTCCCCCGGAGCCGCATGACGGGCAATGAGAGCCGCGACGACGTCTTCAAGAAGGGAACGATCCTCGTCGTCGCCGGTCCGTCCGGAGATAGAGCAGGTTTTCACCTAGGCCAACACTCATCGCCACCGAACGCCACACCCGGCAACCACGCCGCCCACATGGCCATGGTGACCGGGCAGCACCAAGGCACGGGCTCTACCCACGAGCACCGCGCTACCACCACCAGGGCCCCTGCCTCAAAGATCCAAGACCTCGACACCACCTCACCCGAGATCCGTCGCACCCCAACGAAAAGAGACGAGCGGAAAGGTCCCACCTTCGCACTTCGGCGCCTCAGTCGAGACCCAATAGGTTGGCCAAAACTGGCATCCACCGATCCGTCCTGCTGTCCCGAGCGCGAGCCGAGCTCAGTCCTGCAACATCAGGAGGGGGATGAGGTCAGTCCTGTTGCAGCGTGTGTGAGACGAGCTCGGTCCTGCAGCATCGAGAGGTGGATGTTTTACTTATAATCCTGCTACTTTTGACTTGTGACTTTTGTTTTTCAACTGAATCTTATCCTTGGCATTTCTAACAAGAGCCTGCATTTGCAAGGCAAGATGTTTGCACGGTGCACCTGAAACTTGAGACTAATGTGTCATGGAGATTCTATTTTGTTGGTGAGGTTGGTGGCTGAGGAGGCGAGTAAGTCTTCTTTGAGTGAAAAAGCATGTAGTCATTTTCGATTCAAGGATATTTTTGCATGTAGCTAAAGTGGTTCGAACGGGAAATGATTTGCTACCGATTATACTTTATCTGTTTTTTCTTCTCTTCACCCATATTCACTATTAGAGTTAGAGGTTAACATGCTACATTCCTTCTCCTCAATGCAGCCGTGTCCAACTAAGGTTTAGCGTTAATTCATGCTTGCTTATGACATGGAGTTACACTATGGTCTTATAGAACTGAACTAATTGTTTTATTTACCATATCATGTAGAATACTTAATTTTTTAAGTACTTTATGATTATAATTATAAAATGCTAATCTATATAGTTCGTGATACTGATATATATAGCATAATGCGGCTGCTACTGCCACAATTCTTCCTATTAAACAAGATAGAAGAGGTTAAGAAAATTCATAAGAGACTTGAGGATCTTCTGCGATAGATGTTGGTTCATGGTTGGATGCACCATTTTTGTCTTGGTGGACTATTGCTACTCTTAGCTAATTCCTTGCACCATGGAAATGTTTTACCTGTGTCCCTGCAAAAATAAGAAATGATTTATTTGACCTTTTGTAGTGATTTCTATTCAAGCTGACACTTTACACCTTCCTTTGGTTGTTCTAGGACTCACGTTTGGAAGACAAGGCAGACACACCAAGACAGGCAAGCTTCAGTTTTTTCACTAATTGGGACGATCCCTTGTTGCATGCCACTAACGACTAGGGTGCGTGAATTATGTCTTTCAGGCAGAGGAGCAAAATGAATGGAATCCCAATAGGTGCAAGAACGATTAGCGCTCCGTCGAGGATAGTTAGTACAAGAAGGGCAAGGAGAAGAGTGCCAAGCCGGTGGAGTTGGCCACCCAAGGACTCTATCCATGTCCCAAGGCAGGAGAGCGAAGGTATTAGTGCAACCTGCAGAGAGGTTACATTATTGTCTATCGATGTTTTTTTACGGTTCAGCTTGTTGAATTAATTCATGCACGCATTGAATTGTGCCTCCACATGGATAGGTGAGAATAGATCAAGCAGAGCATGAAGTTTGAAACTTCTCAAGGACCTGCTTCCATTTAACAAGGTACTACCTTAGTGATTTCATAATAAGACACTGAAAAGAACCAAGTAGTTGATCTTTATGCATGTTATATTCTGAATGAAAAAAACTACGCACAAGATCAGTAAATATGTTGGTGAAATTGTGGGTGTCACTTTCACTTGGTACCAAGGCTCCAAAATCTACCTTCTTTAGAGTTATATTTTTTGTTTTGCTAGCAGCCTGGTAGAGTACAAGTTGACACCTACACAAACATTACGTTGACTATGGATTGTTATCTGACTGATTGTGTTGCTATTTTCATCACGTAAAATTGCATCCAACTTATCTCCTTACCGGTAGTAGTGGAAAAGAAGCTCATGCGTTGGAGAATGCTGTAAAGGCATACTATCTTGAGTGTGAGAAATTTCTATCGAAGGTATTTATCTGGTTTGTAACCCATTGCATGTTATCTCACAAGTAATGAAGTCATTTTAGTTAAACGAGTAATAAATAATCATACTGATAAGTGATTGTCATGGATTTAGTGGTCTGGTATATTTTATTCTTTTATTCAGTTCAAGGGGAAGTTGTCTATGTATCAGTGCAATTTTCAAATTTTGCGTCGTTAGGCTACACAAGGTACCTTGCATGCGAATGAGGCAAGAAAACTTTACATTTACCATGGAATAAATTTTCCCGATGCCTTTATCTTTCGAGATGATATTACCTTCAAAGGCCGTCTCATTCTTTGTTGGTTGATTTTTCTATTTCCTTGCTCCATGCTCACGAACATCAATTTGGCAGATCGAAACTTGAAAGATCAATATGGTGGTACCACATTTAAACAATTATGTATGCTTGGAGCCTCACCTGATTGGTGACACAAAATAGAAATCCTGTTTCAATCGCCCGTTAGCTTGCTAGAGACAGAGCAGGATGGTTGTACCATATTTAGAAAATTTCATATGTGAGTATGACATAATATTAGTCTTAAACTTAAAACATTGTTTTGTTTTTGAGATTGAATTTATAGACCATAAGGAAGAGACCTTGTTTCTTAGCCAATTTTTCTCCCTCTTTGTATATACTCTATTACTTGTACTTTTTTTGCTTGGATATTATTTGCTATTTAGTCGTAAACATTTGATCTTTCAATGGCAGAATTCAGTTATATCGAGACGTTGCAGTTCCAATCATGTGGACTTCCTTCAAGTTTTGTTCAATTCATGCAAATTTAAGTTATATGTTCTGTGCCTCTATATTTATCAAGACTATACCATTTTATTATACAAATAGATGGGCGCAGCAACGCACGTCATCGGTGATCTAGTTGTATCTTCATAGTCCAACAGTCCGGCATAAGCATATAGTCCGGCTGTCCGAGGACCCCCTAATCCAGGACTCCCTCAGTAGCCCCTGAACCAGGCTTCAATGACGATGAGTCCGGCGCGTAGATTGTCTTCAGCGTTGCAAGGCGGGTTCCTTCTCCAAATACTCGAAAGAAGCTCCGGAACACAGAACTCGTGTCCGGCTCTGCAAAACAAAATGCCGCATACCACCGTAGAGAGCACAATATATCCACGAGTCTAATCTGCTGACAACTTTTTCATAGCGTGACATCACGCTGCGGCCCGGTTATTATTCGAACCGTTTTCTCAACCTGCTACTGCACATCTTGCGAGGCGGTTTTATCGGCCAGTCTTGTCGAAAGCAGAGATCATGTCCCCTTATCACGGGATTCTCATTAATACGAGTGTGGGTAACCCAACTCCGCCATTAACACGGCGCTTGTGGAATAAGCGAGTTTCCAGGGCAAGCGGGGAGGCGCATGACTCTCGCGACCTTTATAAGGAGATAAGGATTCCCTATTTTTCACCCACGCCTTCTCATTCTTCCGCCTATTCTCTCTCGCTCGAGCTCCAGCGCCCAAGCCTTCGCCTTCTCCACCCACAAAGGTTCTCCGAAAATGTCCGGATCTGGAGTAGGAGGCAAATGGATGGCCTCTACCGTCCGGGAGAAGGATATCAAGAAACTCTGGGAGGCCGGGTATCTGGCCAAGAAGATCGGCCACCGCCTTCCAACGGCGGGACAGATTGTCCCTACTCCGGAACCCCACGAGAGGGTTGTATTCCTCCCCCACTTTGTCTGTGGGCTAGGGTTTCCCCTCCACCCATTTGTTCGCAGCATCATGTATTACTACGGGATCGACTTTCACGATCTATCCCCCAATTCCTTCCTCAACATCTCGACATTCATTGTCGTGTGCGAGGCTTTCCTCCGCATCCGTCCACACTTCGGATTATGGCTGAAGATTTTCAATGTGAAGCCCAAGGTGGTGAGCGGTGAGCACGCTGAGTGCGAAGGTGCCATGGTGAGCAAGTTGCCCAACGTCACATGGCCGTCAGGTACTTTCAATGATTCCATCAAAGGGTGGCAACAACAGGGGTTCTATGTCACTGAGCCACGCGGCACCAAATGGGTCGTAGCTCCCGAATTCCGATCCGGAGCTCCATTGCGGCTTACGTCCTGGCTCAAGAAGGGCCTGAACTGGTCTTCGCCAGATGAGTTGGCGGTGCTCCAGGCGCATGTCAAGGGTATGGAAGACAAGAATATCAAACTTGTCAACATAGTCTAGGCGATGTTAGTTCGCCGGATTCTTCCTTGTCAACACAGGGCTTGCAATTTATGGGAATTCGACCCGGCCAAGCACCAGACCCTGCTAGAGTTCTTTGGCTCGTCGCACAAAGACATCTGGAAGGTGCTCTTCAAGTCCGGCAAGTTGTGGCCGGATTCAGCCGAGGACCGTGGGTACCAACTGTCCCGGCCCACGAGTTTGGTAAGTCTTCGTATGTTTGCAAGTCATATGCTTTATCTGCATAATCCAAGGGAAACGCTTAATGTATTTTCCCACAACTCTCCAAGGGCTGGACGAAGAAGGTGGGGCGGTTCTACTACCCGGCCCCGCTGCCAGAATAACCAGCCGGCCCACTTCTGACGAAGATGCTGGTCCCAGCACCTTATAAGGCTCCGAAGAAGAAAGCCGAGAAAGAGGACAAAGGGACCGGGGGCGGCCTTCGTTGCCAAAGTACTTCGGACACAATATCCGAAGACTTCGAGGCCCGCTCTTCCTCCAGAGAGGACGACTAGGAGGAGGAAAGCCAATCCCCCCAGCAAGGGGGGGGGGGTAGAAAAGGACAGCCTCCATGCACTTGGAGGCTGAGTCGCCTAAGAAGGGTAAAGTTTCCCTTCCGGAGGAATCCGCCACCGCCGCCGACAGCAGCCCGGAGTGGGATCCCAGGGTCCAGCCCCTGGTGAAATCATGAGTATACAAAACCCAGACACGTTCGTGTATCCATACTCACCATCATATAGCGCTTAACACATTGCGTCATGTCTTTTTTTGCAGTCCGGCCAGGCCCGCGCCGAACTATCCTCATTAGAGGATTCACTGGGCTCGGATGCTATGGACAGCGGGACACCCCCGAGGGCCCCCTCCCCTAAACACGCGAATGACACCGGGGTATCATCCCGATGGGACCCAGGCCAAGGAGGGGACGGGAAGACCATCAAGGCGGCACCGGAGGGTCAAACCTCGGCAGCCGGGCACACGGGGGAAAAGGCCCCCATGGACACCGACGGCAGGGACTATTTTGAATTCGGCCCCCAACCGGAAACAGTTCCGAAGACCAACACGGCTCCGGAATCAGGCAGGCAACCTCCCTTGACAAAAGGGGGTGCGCCTGTCCCACCGGCAACCTCAGCCCAACCCAAGGTGCCGGATACCTTATCAGCAGCACTGAAGAGCACCTCCATCGTTGAAGAACACCGTGCCCTTATGGGTGTGGTGATTGAGAAGATTCAGTCCGTTGAAAGCGGGATGAATGAAGCCCGCATCAGCCTTATAACGGGCTTTGAGGTATGTTGTGAGGTTTCAAAGAGTGTTATAGTATAGGTAGTAGCCCCATATACACTGTTTGATGTTCGAAAGAAAGAACCGGACAGAGGATCAAATATATGTTCACAGGAGACTTACCTTGTGGTACCTCTCCCTCTTTTGTTTTTTTAAACAGGCGTCTCTAGCGACTGCCGCCTCTCATACTATGGAAGTCTCTGGACTAAAGCAGAGTCTAGAGCAGGCCGAAGAAGAACTTGGCCAGGTGAAAAAGCAGTTGAAGGATACCCAAGGTATGCAAAAAACCTTGTTCGCATTCAGCGCAAATGAATAATTGAGTATGATGAAAATTTCCATGATGTGCTCTAGGGCGACGGACGAAGTCGAGGCTCTTAAGAAGGCGGTGGCCGAGGCCGAGAAGAAGGCAGCCGCAGAGCAGGCTCTTCGTGAAAAGCACGAGGCCAGGGTTATTGAAGCTGAGCAAGAGCTCCAAAAGGCCGTGAAGAAATGCGAGACCTTGGAGCAGAGTTTAACGGAGAAAGAATCCAAACTCACCAAGGCTCGTCAAGCCGCACGCAATGCCCAGGGCGAAGCCCAAGGCACCCTGCAGGAAATCTAGGAGGCGAGGGAGATCACGGCGGGTAAGGCTTTTTCTATGCAAAGCAAATATTTGAAGGGAGAAAATCACGTTACTAATTTGAATTCGGATTTCTCCAGGGGTGTTTGCAGAACTACCGCACAACATATCTGATGCCGCAAAATTCTACCAAGCCGAAGAAAGGAGCACTGCGGAGAAGCTCTTCTGGTCGCAGTATCTGACGCCAGAGTATCTGGTGCCCTTCACCGATCAACTAAAGAAGCTTATCGAACTGCATAGAGCGGCTGAACTAGCCATCAAGGATTTAATCATCCGGCTATGGCCCTTTGAGTCGATTCCCAGCAGCTACTTCGTGCTCGTGAAGCGGCTTGTAAGTGCCTGCCCTCGACTAGAAGTCATCAAGCGGTCGGTCTACCTGGAAGGTGCGCGAATGGCCTTCGCCCGTGCGAAGGTGCATTGCGCGAAGATGGATGCCGAAAAGATGATGACCGAGGGACCGCCTGCGGGGAAGGAGCATCGCAATCCCGAGTTATATTATGACAGTGTCCTGAAAGGATCCCGCCTTGTAGCGGAGAAATGCGCCAAGGACATTATATTCCCATGAATACATTCATGTTGTCCTATGTAATGTTGAACAATGTCATTTCTAGTATATAGTGCCTGTTATTTGCAAGTTTTACCTCCTGTGCGGCCGTTTTATATAGTAATCCTGAGAGTTGTCCAGTCGTCGGCTTCTGCCCCCACGTAAGAAGTACGCGGGTGTTCGTGATAAACCTGAACACTCTTTACCCCAGTTTTGGGTCCTTGAAGGAGGTGTTCAGCCCAACGAACCAGGCAATCGGACTATAAGGCTTTATCACCCTCACTTAGCCATAGGAGTTTGACAAAAGAAAGGTAGGCGTAGCCCCTGGTGTTCGGAAGACCGCACTAGGGGCTCTATAAGCACCTGATCGGAAAAAGCCGATCCATCGCACACTGCATTAGTTATCGCGTAATGCGGAAGAAATCCTTAAAGATTTTGTAACCTCTCGAACAGCTGACCAGCTCTCACCGTATCATGACAGTCAGCTTTCGGCTTTCTCTACTGAGGAGCTCGTTCGGAAGAACCGGGACGCAATCGCAGTAGTTCTCCCTTTACTACCCTAGCCGATATAGAGGAACGTAGGGTAGCAAGCGCAGGAGCCGGGCAACCCAATATTGACCCACGACATGATTCAGAGCCGATGCATATAATGCTATAAGTTCGGGGTGCCGAACGACCGTGAAGGTATTCGGACTTTATTGTCGTATTGTGGGTACCACGAAGCCCCTGGCATATTAAGGCGTACCGTAGTGTACGGGTGCCATTTGACAAAGAATATTGAACGCCCCGGATACAACTTTCCATATTCGTAACTCCAACTCTTGCCTTTTCCGGAGATGCGATATATTATTCCCTTCGTGGTTGGGTTTTGTCTTTTGTTTTGCATGTTGTTCATGTCATGCATTTCATCATCGCATCATCCGCATTGCATCCACGTGTTTTCATAAAACCTCGTAGCCGTTAGTTGTTGCTGCTTCTTTCTCACCTCCGTTGACCTTTCTTAGACCAACCGTCCTTTTGTTGCATGAATGTTTGTCCCCCTTTGCTTTTGTTGACCGTTCCGAGCCCAACCGGGTTTATCAATTCCCTTTTGCCTAACCATTTGACCCTCTCTCGCAAAGGTGCTCACACCCCGTCGCCAAGACGCTCGAACTTGCCCGAACCCGACCCGCTCGGTCACAACCGTTGCGTTCAGATCATCCCCAAACATCTATAATACATCTCCGTTTTCTTATTTATGTTACCTAACCTATTTTTATCAGCCGTTCGATTATGATCGTAGGGATGAGGTGTCCCCTAACCTAAATTCATCTGATATAAATATCAATCTAACCCTAGATCCTAGGGGCTTGTCCCATCATTCCCTCCCAGCCGCCGCCACTGCACTCCGTCCCATCACCCAGATCCGTCGCCACCCACCTCCTCTGTTTCTGTGCCTGACCAACCCCCGCGTCTCCTCCCGATTTCCATGGATGTTGCTTCTCCGCCCGGCTCCTCTCGACCTCCAGCCCGTGCTCGACGCCCAACCATCGAGCCCTGCGCCGTGCGCCTCCTCCTCGTTCCCAGCGAAGCCCTGTCCTCCCGAGCTCTCCCGCAGGCAGCCCCGCGCTCGATCCAGGCGGGATCGAGGCGACCACGTCGTGCACGCTGATTCCAATCGTCGGACCAGCTCCACCACCAGGCTGCGCCTCTCCTTCTCTTTTCCTTCTTTCCCTGGTGCTTCTCTCCCTCTTTAATCTGTCCGCTATTGTTCTAATTCTCCGTTGCCTCTGTGGTTTGCAGAGGCCGAAGCCAACGCTGCCATGCGAGCCTTGCTCAAGCTCCACCCACGCCGGATCCACCTCCTCCGGCTTCCCTCTTGTAACCCCCGTCGTCGCCCCATTACCCTGCTTCGCCGGAGAACAGTGCCGTGAGACTTTCTTCAAGCCATGGCGCGCCAAGGTCTTCATCACCCCCTGCAGCCGCGCCTTGCTCCAACCCTCGCGAGATCTGGCAAGTCCGGCTCTTCCCCGACCCGTTCAAGCCAGTCCCGGCCTTCCCTCGAGGATCCGGCCGATCTCCCAGCGCCCGCTCTGCTGCCTTCTCAGATCGTGACCGGTGCGCCGTTCCCCTGCTTCTGCGTGTGAGCACGCGAGGACGACGACCAGCGCCAAGTCCTGCTCGAGACCGCCTTCGTTGACCGAGGCCCAGCCACTCCAGCGCCAAGGCCCGGCCTTCTCCAACCTGCCCCACGCCCCTCTTGGGTTTCCTCCACCGGACCGGGCGTGGCCCATGGGTGAGCAGCCCCCCGGCCTTTTCCTCTGTTGGGCTTCCTGTTTAGATGCGGCCCGTGTCTTGTTTTTTTAGATCTGCGTTTTAGCTTTTTCCAGAGATGACAGATTTGCAGAAAAACCCTTGCTGTTCATGCATTTAATAACTAATCAATCATGCATCATATGTAAATAATTTATATATGAGAAATGCTTAGAATTCCTTCCAGTTTCATAATATGCAGCATTCATCCATGTTAAATTTGTTTAAAATGTTGTTTCATTAAATTTGCTTGATGGCATGTTACAATGATTTATTTCATAACTAAATAACTGTAGCTCCAAATTTAATAAACTTTATATGTAAATGGGGTAGAAAAATGCCTAGTCTAACATGGTGCACTTTATTTTGCTATTTAAAAACATTAAAATTATGTTTAGGAAAGAACAATAGCAAATTCAAAATATGCATATGAGGATTTTCCAGAATTGTTGTTGTTATTTCCGGCCTCATTTAACTTGCCTAAATAGCTAGTTTAATTATGTTTCACCTCTTGCCATGTTTAACAACATTTAATATTGTTGGGTACATAATCGAGAGTGAACTAAATAACTCGAATCTAGTGTTTCGTCAATATGCAACTCGTTGCATATTGGGCTCCATTTAACTTGTAGTTTTGTTTGTGCATATTGCCATGCCATGCTTTTTAAACCGGACATGCATCATATTTGGTTGTGCATCATGCCATGTTTGTTCTTGTTGGTTTACCATGTTGTTTGTTTGTTTCCGGGTTGCTTCTCTCGTTAGCTTCGGTTTCGTTCCGGAGTTGTGAAGATTCGTTCAACTACGTCCGTTTGTCTTCTTCATGGACTCGTTCTTCTTCCTAGCGGAATCTCAGGTAAGATGACCATACCCTCGAAATCACTTCTATCTTTGCTTGCTAGATGCTCGCTCTTTTGCTATGCCTATGCTACGATGCCTATCACTTGCTTATCATGCCTCCCACATTGCCATGTCAAGCCCCTAACCATCCTTTCCTAGCAAACCGTTGTTTGGCTATGTTACCGCTTTGCTCAGCCCCTCTTATAGCGTTGCTAGTTGCAGGTGAAGATGAAGTTTGCTCCATGTTGGAACATGGATATGTTGGGATATCACAATATCTCTTATTTAATTAATGCATCTATATACTTGGTAAAGGGTGGAAGGCTCGGCCTTATGCCTGGTGTTTTGTTCCACTCTTGCCGCCCTAGTTTCCGTCATACCGGTGTTATGTTCCTTGATTTTTGCGTTCCTTACGCAGTTGGGGATTTATGGGACCCCCTTGACAGTTCGCTTTGAATAAGACTCCTCCAAAGAAGGCCCAACCTTGGTTTTACCATTTTCCACCTAAGCCTTTTCCCTTGGGTTCTGCAGACTCAAGGGTCATCTTTATTTTACCCCGGGCGGTGCTCCTCGAGTGTTGGTCCAAACTAGAGCACCGTATGGACCATTCCTTGGCAACTTGGATTACGCTGGTACTGTGACGCTTAGCTTATCCGGTGTGCCACGAGAACGAGATATGTGCAGCTCCTATCGGGATTTGTCGGCACAAATGGTGGTCTTGCTGGTCTTGTTTTACCATTGTCGAGATGTCTTGTAGTCCGGGATTCCGAGATCGATCGGGTCTTCGGTAGAAGGAATATCCTTCGTTGACCGTGAGAGCTTATAATGGGCTAAGTTGGGACACCCCTGCAGGTATTATCTTTCAAAGCCGTGTCATGCGGTTATGAGGCAGATGGGAATTTGTTAATGTCCGGTTGTAGAAAACCCGAAGTTGACCTTAATTAAAATACATCAACGGCGTGTGTAACCGTGATGGTCTCTTCTCGTGAGTCCGGGAAGTGAACACGGTGTTGGAGTTATGTTTGACGTAAGTAGTTTCAGGATCACTTCTTGATCGCTACTAGCTTCACGACCGTGCCTTGCTTCTCTTCTCGCTCTCTTTTGCGTATGTTAGACACCAGATATGCTAGTCGCTTGCTGCAGCTCCACCTCACTACCTTCTCCTACCTATAAGCTTAAATAGTCTTGATCTCGTGGGTGTGAGATTGCTGAGTCCCCGTGACTCACAGATATTTCCAAAACCAGTTTGCAGGTGCCGATGAAACCGTGCGGTGTGACGATCCGAGCTCAAGGAGGAGCTTGATGAAGATCTTGTTCATTGTGTTGTTTCGTTTCAGTTGATCAGTAGTGGAGCCCAGTCGGGACGATCGGGGATCTGTGTAGTATTTGGGGTAGTCTTCTTTTATTTTGGTTCCGTAGTCGGACCTTGAGTGTAATCTGGATGATGGATGTTTATTTATGTATTGTGTGAAGTGGCGACTATAAGCCAACTATGTATCTCTTTCCCATATGTATTACGTGGGTTGTGTGACGATTACCTCACTTACGACATTGCTTTCAATGGGGTTATGCCTCTAAGTCGTGCTTAGACACGTGGGAGATATAGCCGCATCGAGGGCGTTACAAGTTGGTAATCAGAGCCATCCCCGACTTAGGAGCCCCCTGCTTGATTGTTCGCTGGCGTTGTTGAGTCTAGAAAAATGTTACGAGTCTTAGGATTATATATATCGGAGAGTAGGATTCTTTTTACTCCTCGGTCCTTCGTCAGCTCTGGTGAGGTCTCCGACGTAGAAGTTTTGACTCTTCTCTCCTCAAATTTCACTGAAAAAATTTAGGATCACGCTGGTATCTTGGAATCGTTCCGATGGCTTTGTGACGAGAACATTGTTCTTGGTGCCTCGACATTTAGGGGTTGTGGCAGTGTCCCGGGAGTTGAGCTCCGAGGTGTTGTCGTCACAATTTTATCGTTGCGATTACGGAATACCCGAGCTTTGCCGACATCGAAAATCTCTTTTATGCAGTTGTTGGTGAGATAACCTCGATAACCCAGTACTGGGGCGAGCTCGAGAGTATTGCCATAACTCGTATAACGGATGCTTTTCGAAGGTTGAGGTAAACCATTTCCGAAGGTTTCTTGGTTATGTGTTGAAGGATGGATAGCTGGATCTAGGTATTGTTAGTTTGGGTGATATATTTTGTGTCCCCTGTATCCCCAACACCTGATTGCATAACCAGAAAGTTTCGGAGTTTATAAGTGGGAATTCAAGTATCTCGTAGGATATCTTTCCAATGGACACATGATACGATATGGGATCTATCATATGTTTGTTTCCGGCTTATTCTGCAAGCCACTCCTTTGTTTTGTTTTAAGTTGTGGTATTCGAGTTGCTTCAATGTCAAGTGTTGATTCCATACGTTTCCTAAATGGTGTTCTCATATTTCTATCTGAATACTAATCCTTCTTGATCATCGAGTTTGTCATCTCAATTTCTTCTCACTGGTGCGCTTCTCTTCAAGATGATCCCATCATTCTCCCCATTCGCGAGATCAATTCTCAGTTCTTTGCAATGATGCTTGCTTCATCCGTCCCAGGTTGTCTTTGTTTTCCCCGCCCTCCCACCCTTTTCGTCAAGGACTCATATATCCCTAACCAAGTACCCATTTTATTGCTGTGAAGTCTCTTCATTCTTTTCCTCAATGCTCTTATCCGGTGATTCTCATGAAGATGCTAAAGGAAGCTTCGAGTTTATTATTCTTCGCTCTTTTCTTCTCCGGTGGACTCAAGTCAAGTTTTTGGTGTTGATCATATTCCCTTCCTCGTTTCAAATGTTTTCTCATGCCGGTGCACCTCTTAATTTTTCACTTCTTGTTATTCATTTGTTCCGAAGTGCCGAAGATATCTCAGAAGATTCGTGTTTCCATTCTTAATCCGTTCAAGTTATTTCGAGATTGTTATCTCATTCAAGCCATTTAATTCAACCGGTGCAATATCTCTTTTTAAACAATCGTTCAACGGTGGTTCTTTTGAGTGGGCCCTAACCCATAGGTCTTTTCCCAGGATCTTACCTGACTCTTTTAATTTTTTCCGGAGCTTCTAAAATTCTTTTCTAAGTTTGACGTAAGAATGGGTTTTCATCAGTCATGGCTTTCTCCAAGATCTTTCAAATTCTTTTCATCGTTGGTTCAACCTTTCTAATTTTCATCCCGGAGTATCTCAACAATTCATGCTGGTGTTTCTCATCGTCATTCTCAACATTTGAAGACCAAAGAAGAGTTTCTCTTAAATCTTGCTCCATTCTCTTCAAGATTCATGGTTCTAGCTTCATGCCATCCTCTCATAATTGTTTTGATTGCGAGAATTCTTTTCACCCATCCGGAGCATTTCAGGAGTCTTTTCAGTTTGATTCTCCGGAGCCCATCATCTCAGAATTATTCATTCAAGCTTTCATCTCTCGTTCCCCAAATCTTACCGGTGCATCGTTCAAATATCCTCTAATCAGTTCATGATCTCTTCGTTCTCGTGTATCTAAATTATGTCAAGTATCTTTATTCGTTTTCTAATTCTTCCCCGTGAATTGTGCCTTTGCTACTTTCATTTCCAATTCTTACGGTGGTTCGTTCAAGAGTTCTCTTCCTTCGTTATCATATAGATTCATTCGTTCTTTCCAATCCTACCGGTGGTTCGTTGAAGACCTTCCCAAGTTTGCGCCATATCTATCTTAATCCTCTCCACGAGAATAAGTAGTATGCCAAATCCATTGCTTGCCATCAATTTAATTGGTGAAGGATCAGCATAATGTAATTCTTATTCTTGTTCCATCAAGTAAATTCAATTCCTTATTTCGGAGGTTCATCAAAATTCTTTATTTCATTTGTTCATCTTTCTTTCCGGAGTTCCAAGTTTTCTCGGTTATATCATTTCAAAGCTTCATCTTATCACTGGAAGGTTTCACCTTGTGTTGTCAACTTCTCTTTCTTTTTATCATCCTTTTATTTACCAGAGTTCTTCATGGAGGCTCTACATGGTGGTTCGTCAAGGATTCCTTTCATTCTTCAATTGTTCTTCAAGATTTCTCTCGAAGTTATGATCCGCCAAGCTATACTCAAAATTAAACATGGTGCTCAACACATGTTTTGTTTTGAGGAGTTCAAGTATTCTTATTTTGCATTTCGAAGTGCAATTCTTTCTACCTTATCTTTTGAGATGGTGTTATGTCATCCTTGGCAATTTCTCCTCGTGCTTCATGATTCACATATTGTCAAGAATGAGGTATTTTAAATCCATCAATCTCTTCTTTGGAGTTATCTTGGTATAGATTTCACCTAAAGCCTTCCCTAAGGAATGTTGCTATTTGTGGTGCTTATCAATGATCCGAGTTTTCTCCTATCCTCTCGTGAAAGAAGTTTTCATCTTTGATCTCAAACAAGCAATTGTTTTTCGTTAGTGGCATAATTTCACCTCAAGTGTTGAGATGTTTCCATAAGCCCACTACAAGCTTATTATTTTCATTGTTGGTTTTCCAACAACTCCGTTATAACCTTCTTGGAAGGGTGCTTTCCAAGCGCATTTGTGGCAGAAGTTGGCATTCTCTACTCCATTCTGTTATTCCAATGATCTATCTTCTATTCTTTCTTCCGAAGGCATGGTGATGTTGCTCTCTTTACTCATCATCTCGAATTGTGAGGACCGTGTTCTTTTCATGCTTATCCATTTAACCGGAGTGTTGTGTCATCTCTTCAAGTTCTTTTCATCTTATCAAGTTTTCCTTCTTCTTTCAAATGGAGTGCTGCCCAAATTATATCAATCTTATTCCTTCTCTATCTAGTTTTAACCGGAGTGGTTTCAATATCTATCTTATCACTAAAACTCTTGGTTCTCGTCAGATCCCTTGTTCCTCTTTTCTAACGGAGTGTTTTCAACTTTGCTCATCTTCGTTGTTTTCTTTCTTTCATTTGCGCAACATCTCAAGGTTCATGGTTTCACCTGCTTGTCGAAGAAGCAACTTAGTTTTACCTCTTATCTTCCTCTTCCGCTTTTCTCTCCGGTGCCATCCTAGATCTCGGACGAGATCCTCTCGTAGTGGTGGAGTGTTGTAACGCCCGGATACAACTTTCCATATTCGTAACTCCAACTCTTGCCTTTTAGGAGATGCGATATATTAGTCCCTTCGTGGTTGGGTTTTGTCTTTTTTTTGCATGTTGTTCATGTCATGCATTTCATCATCGCATCATCCGCATTGCATCCGCGTGTTTTCATAAAACCTCGTAGCCGTTAGTTGTTGCTGCTTCTTTCTCGCCTCCGTTGACCTTTCTTAGACCAACCGTCCTTTTGTTGCATGAACGTTTGTCCCCCTTTGCTTTTGTTGACCGTTCCGAGCCCAACCGGGTTTTTCAATTCCCTTTTGCCTAACCATTTGACCCTCTCTGCACAGTGCTCACACCCCCCTCGCACACGTCCGGAACTTGCCCGAACCCGACCCGCTCGGTCACAACCATTGCGTTCAGATCATCCCCAAACATCTATAATACATCTCCATTTTCTTATTTATGCTACCTAACCTATTTTTATCAGCCGTTCGATTACGATCGTAGGGATGAGGTGTCCCCTAACCTAAATTCATCTGATATAAATATCAGTCTAACCCTAGATCCTAGGGGCTTGTCCCATCATTCCCTCCCAGCCGCCGCCACTGCACTCCATCCCATCACCCAGATCCGTCGCCACCCACCTCCTCTGTTTCTGTGCCTGACCAACCCCCGCGTCTCCTCCCGATTTCCATGGATGTTGCTCCTTCGCCCGGCTCCTCTCGACCTCCAGCCCGTGCTCGACGCCCAACCATCGAGACCTGCGCCGTGCGCCTCCTCCTCGTTCCCAGCGAAGTCCCGTCCTCCCGAGCTCTCCCGCAGGCAGCCCCGCGCCCGATCCAGGCGGGATCGAGGCGACCACCTCGTGCACGCCGAGTCCAATCGTCGGACCAGCTCCACCACCAGGCTGCGCCTCTCCTTCTCTTTTCCTTCTTTCCCTGGTGCTTCTCTCCCTCTTTAATCTGTCCGCTATTGTTCTAATTCTCTGTTGCCTCTGTGTTTTGCAGAGGCCGAAGCCGACGCCGCCATGCGAGCCTTGCTCAAGCTCCACCCACGCCGGATCCACCTCCTACGGTTTCCCTCTTGTAACCCCCGTCGTCGCCTGCTACTCGCTTCACGGAGAACAGTGCCGTGAGACTTTCTTCGAGCCATGGCGCGCCAAGGTCTTCATCGCCCCCTGCAGCCGCGCCTTGCTTCAACCCTCGCGAGATCTGGCAAGTCCGGCTCTTCCCCGACCCGTTCAAGCCAGTCCCAGCCTTCCCCTCGTAGGATCCGCCGATCTCCCTGCGTGCCCCTGCCGTTCGCTGCCTCCTCTGCATCGCGCTAGTGCGCCGTTCCCCTCCTTCTGCGTGCGAGCACGCGAGGACGACGACCAGCGCCAAGTCCTGGTCGAGACCGCCTTCGTTGACCGAGGCCCAGCCACTCCAGCGCCAAGGCCCGGCCTTCTCCAACCTGCCCTGCACCCCTCTTGGGATTCCTCCACCGAACCGGGCTTGGCCCATGGGTGAGCAGCCCCCCGGCCTTTTCCTCTGTTGGGCTTCCTGTTTAGATGCGGCCCGTGACTTGTTTTTTTCAGATCTGCATTTTAGCTTTTTCCAGAGATGACAGATTTGCAGAAAAACCCTAGCTGTTCATGCATTTAATAACTAATCAATCATGCATCATATGTAAATAATTTATATATGAGAAATGCTTAGAATTCCTTCTAGTTCCATAATATGCAGCATTCATCCATGTTAAATTTGCTTAAAATGTTCTTTGATTAAATTTGCTAGATGGCATGTTAAAATGATTTATTTCATAACTAAATAACCGTAGCTCCAAATTTAATAAACTTTATATGTAAATGGGGTAGAAAAATGCCTAGTCTAACATGGTGCACTTTATTTTGCTGTTTAACAACATTAAAATTGTGTTTAGGACAGAACAGTAGCAAATTCAAAATATGCATATGAGGATTTTTCCGGAATTGTTGTTGTTATTTCCGGCCTCATTTAACTTGCCTAAATAGTTAGTTTAATTATGTTTCACCTCTTGCCATGTTTAACAACATTTAATATTGTTGGGTACATAATCAAGAGCGAACTAAATAACTTGAATCTAGTGTTTCGTCAATATGCAACTCGTTGCATATTGGGCTCCATTTAACTTGTAGTTTTGTTTGTGCATATTGCCATGCCATGCTTTTTAAACCGGACATGCATCATATTTGGTTGTGCATCATGCCATGTTTGTTCTTGTTGGTTTACCATGTTGTTTGTTTGTTTCCGGGTTGCTTCTCTCGTTAGCTTCGGTTTCGTTCCGGAGTTGTGAGGATTCGTTCAACTACGTCTGTTTGTCTTCTTCATGGACTCGTTCTTCTTCCTAGCGGAATCTCTGGCAAGATGACCATACCCTTGAAATCACTTCTATCTTTGCTTGCTAGATGCTCGCTCTTTTTCTATGCCTATGCTACGATGCCTATCACTTGCTTATCATGCCTCCCACATTGCCATGTCAAGCCCCTAACCATCCTTTATTTCCTAGCAAACCGTTGTTTAGCTATGTTACCGCTTTGCTCAGCCCCTCTTATAGCGTTGCTAGTTGCAGGTGAAGATGAAGTTTGCTCCATGTTGGAACATGGATATGTTGGGATATCACAATATCTCTTATTTAATTAATGCATCTATATACTTGGTAAAGGGTGGAAGGCCCGGCCTTATGCCCGTGTTTTGTTCCACTCTTGCCGCCCTAGTTTCCGTCATACCGGTGTTATGTTCATTGATTTTTATGCGTTCCTTACACGGTTGGGTGATTTATGGGACCCCCTTGACAGTTCGCTTTGAATAAGACTCCTCCAAAGAAGGCCCAACCTTGGTTTTACCATTTGCCACCTAAGCCTTTTTCCCTTGGGTTCTCGCAGACTCAAGGGTCATCTTTATTTTACCCCCCGGTCAAGGTGCTCCTCGAGTGTTGGTCCAAACTAGAGCACCGTATGGGACCATTCCTTGGCAACTTGGATTACGCCGGTACTCAGACGCTTAGCTTATCCGGTGTGCCCAGAGAACGAGATATGTGCAGCTCCTATAGGGATTTGTCGGCGCAAATGGGTGGTCTTGCTGGTCTTTTTTTACCATTGTCGAGATGTCTTGTAGTCCGGGATTCCGAGATCGATCGGGTCTTCCCGTAGAAGGAATATCCTTCATTGACCGTGAGAGCTTATAATGGGCTAAATTGGGACACCCTGCAGGGTATTATCTTTCGAAAGTCGTGCCCATGCGGTTATGAGGCGAGATAGGAATTTGTTAATGTCCGTTGTAGAAAACCCGAAGTTGACCTTAATTAAAATACATCAATCAAGTGTGTAACCGTGATGGTCTCTTCTCGGCGGAGCCCGGGAAGTGAACACGGTGTTGGAGTTATGTTTGACGTAAGTAGTTTCAGGATCACTTCTTGATCGATACTAGCTTCACGACCGTGCCTTGCTTCTCTTCTCGCTCTCTTTTGCGTATGTTAGACACCAGATATGCTTGTCGCTTGCTGCAGCTCCACCTCACTACCTTCTCCTACCTATAAGCTTAAATAGTCTTGATCTCATGGGTGTGAGATTGCTGAGTCCCCGTGACTCACAGATACTTCCAAAACCAGTTTGCAGGTGCCGATGAAACTGCGGTGTGACGATCCGAGCTCAAGGAGGAGCTTGATGAAGATCTTGTTCATTGTGTTGTTTCGTTTCAGTTCACCAGTAGTGGAGCCCAGTTGGGACGATCGGGGATCTGTGTAGCATTTGGGGTAGTCTTCTTTTATTTTGGTTCCGTAGTCGGACCTTGAGTGTAATCTGGATGATGGATGTTTAATTGTGTATTGTGTGAAGTGGCGACTATAAGCCAACTATGTATCTCTTTCCCATATGTATTACATAGGTTGTGTGAAGATTACCTCAGTTGCGACATTGCTTTCAATGCGGTTATGCCTCTAAGTCGTGCTTCGACACGTGGGAGATATAGCCGCATCGAGGGCATTACAAATATCAATAAGAAAGAACAACAAGTAAGCGTCATATAAAGCCACATGTTGTAATTGAATAATACGTCGAGGCGTACGAGTACAAGTAGTGCGATGTAACATCCCAAAATTCTAAATTTTGGAATGTTATATAAAATAAATAATTATACTTGTTTGTTTGATAGTGGTGTGGTTGCTTGTGTGAAATTAAGTGAAATTTGAAACTTTCTGAAAGTTGAATGAGAGGGAATGAAATGACTTTCCCAAACTTCCACCTTGCATTTATGATCTCCATGAATTCAAATTCATTTCATCACAAAACCCTAGAGTGAAGATGATATGACTCTTCCATTTAAATAAATGAAAAGGGTTTTGAAAAGATTTGAATTACATCTAAAAATATTTCAAATTCGAAACTTTATGCAACTCAATGATTTTCACGAGAGAAGATAAAATGACTTCTTCAATTATATGAAATAAGAGTTGGAAGTTAAAAAGAATCAAACTGAAAATCATTTGAAAGTATTTTGAAACCCCTTTCAAATTTGGAATTATTTGGATTTTATTCAAATTATTTTTCTCCTAAATATAAATAAATGGAAATAAGGGTAAAATGATTCCCTTCAATGGAAAATTAGGAGAAAATAAAATTGTAATCATTTTGGTATTTTAAAAATGATTTTTATTGAGTTTTAATGCAACAGTAGCACTATTCACTTTATCTGAATTTTTGTAGAATTTATTTGCCTCTGAAAATGTGTTCATGTTTTAGAAATTATTTTTCTGCGACTTTTGAAGCCAGAAGTGCCCAGGCCGAGGCCCATCTCTCTCTCCCTCCGTCGTGGCCCACAGCGGTCCTGCCAGCGCACGCGCCCGAAACCCCTCCCCATCGGTCGCCCGCTCCCCTCTCGCTCGCCCTTGTGCACCGGGACACTGGGCCCCACCGCCGATCGCTCTCGCGCGATCTTCTTCCTCCCACGCTGTAACCTAGCCGAACGCCAGATCCCGGATCGCTCGGGATCCTCTCCTGATTCGCCTCCTCCAAGCACTCTCCCCTATAAATACCCCTCTCCCTCGATCCGTTCCTCCTTTCCCGCACTAAGAACCTCTGCTGCCTCCTGATTTCTCGCCGGATCCGGCGCCGCCCGCACCATTGTTGCCTTACCTCACCACCACGACCACCTAGCCGCCACTTGGGATCACCATCAGAACCCTCGCCGTCCGCACCTTCCTCAAGAGGCCATGAGTTCAAACCCACCGGAGCGCCGCCACCGCCACCTCGACCTCGCCGCCGACCTCCTCCGTCAAACTACGACGCTGCCTCGACCACTGCTGGACTGGCCGTCGAACGCCTCGTCAGGCTGGCCTCGTCAGGCTGGCTCATGATGAGGCGGAGAGTTCAAGGCAGGGTACCTCGCGAGGTGCCCATGACGCAAGCCATGACGACCCAGGGCGCCCGGTGGCCGCCCGCTGCAGCGCCCTCCTTTCCTCTTTGGTGCAAAGGGAGCAAGCGCAGCGAGCATCAAGCAAAGGCATCCGCTTCGTGCAACAAGACCAAGACCAGCCCAACGGCTGGAAGGGAGTCATCGTGGAGCCCAAGCAGGCGTCATCACCAGAGCCTTTGGCAGGCGAGGACCAACTTTAGTCAGCCGTTGTTCCCCTTCAAAATGGCCAATTGTTGGCGCCCTTCCCGCTCAATATTTGGGAAGAGGCCCAGGGCCTTCGCCTATAAATAGGAGTAGCCACACTCAGAGCTAGAGGCATCTGGAAGCGAGGCATCTGGAAGAGAGGCATCGGGAAGAGGGAGAGAACGAAGGAGACCGGAATCCTCATCAAGAAACCAGTAGCTAGAGCAACTGAACACCACCTAGGAGTTCATCACACCCGCCAAGAACAGACCCTCACGAGGCTGTTCTTCCTTGTATTGTTCCTCGTCAGCCCAAGAGGCAATCCACCACACCACACACTGGAATAGGGTATTACACCACAATGGTGGCCCGAACCAGTATAATTCTCGTGTCTCTTATGCTGTTCCATTTAGTAGTTTAGGTCCAGCGATTCAGCGAGGTGCGAGACGGTGGAGGGTTGGATCTCCGCGCGCACCCCAGTGTTCGAACCTCAAGGGTCTGCCAGAACCCGAAACCCGACATTTGGCGCGCCAAGTAGGGGTGCGCCGGAATCTGCCTTTCGTCGCCTCGTTCTTCCCCGACCACCGCAACCATGTCTGACGCCCGCCGGGCCCGCGCCGAGCGCCGAGCCGCTCTGTCACGACCGGTTTTTCAATAAAAATATTTATTGAACAACCGACATATGAAGTCCAATATGAGGAAAAGTCCTTCATATCGGTTGACAAAACTTTGATACAATAAGCCAGTAGCATTACAATATTACAAGGGTCGGACTGAAGATGCCCAACCAATTATTACAACACGCCAATGATTATACATAGTGGCGGATATGACTCAAAGGTGTGGGTTGGAAATACTACTGACTCGAGCTATGAGTGGTTGGTGGAATAACACATCGGGGTGGTTAATAAGTCTACTGCACTAGCGGCTCATCGAGCGTCAAGGTGAGGCTCGATGAATTTTATTTGGGTAGCGGAAGCGGATATATCACAATGACTAATCCAGGGGTCGCACGAGACTGACTGGGATTCCTCTAGGCGTCGGACTCGCTATCGAACTCTTCATCCATGAGATCGCCTTCACAAGATCTGGCCAAATCAACAAGCCAGGTGAGTACTATGAAAGTACTCGCAAGACAGTTCGGACAAAAGATATAACAAATGAATGCATGAATGCGACATGGTCAATCTTAACATTTCTCAATTAAAACAGTATAGCAAAAAAAAAATCAAGAAGGGAATCGGCGGTAGTCCGCTCAAAACCCAAAGAAGATAAATTCAAAACCGATCGAATTATGCAAGCGGCGCCTCGAAGGGTGAATAAATAAGCAAAACATGCCACGGTCGAGGCGTCGAGCGACACCTCATAAAGGGCTTATATTGAAATAAAAATACATGCGTACATAATGGACGTCTGAGCGACATCACGTAAAGGGCTTATAATGAAAATAAATAACAACAATGCCACGATCGGACGTCTGAGCGGCATCACGAAAAGGGCTTATAATGAAAATAAATAACAACAATGTCATGATCGGACGTCTGAGCGACATCACGTAAAGGGCTTATAATGAAAATAAATAACAATAATGCCGCAGTCGGACGTCTGAGCGACATCACAGAAAGGGCTTATAATGAAAATAAATAACAATACTGCCGTAGTCGGACGTCTGAGCGACATCACAGAAACGGCTTATAATGAAAATAAATAACAACAATGCCACAGTCGGACGTTTGAGCGACATCACAGAAACGGCTTATAATGAGAATAAATAACAACAATGCCACAGTCGGACGTCTGAGCGACATCACGGAAAGGGCTTATAATGAAAATAAATAACAACAATGCCACAGTCGGACGTCTGAGCGACATCACAGAAAGGGCTTATATCACAAGAAAATAGCACTCATGATAATTATTCAACATCGGAATATAAACGGGTTAGTCCATCCACAGGAATAATCATCTAACCGGACTTAGTACTCAAGTGATTCACCGGAGTATCTGTCACCAAAACTGACACTTGTCAGGATAAGATAATACATAACTTGGACATGGATAAGATGATTTGAGGATTTATGACTCTGCAGAGTTTGTACTAAAATTACTCACAGCCAATGGATTTCCGTAGTCCTGAAGGACTAGTTCCGTTTATGGTATTTCGGAAGAAACCTAGCTAACCAGTACACACCCATCCTACCTCACGAATGCCAGGAATAACCGTAGACATCGTCCAAGAAAAACTTTTGAGACGGGGAGATCACAATCTCTAATAGCATGGGATCAAATTTATATTCAGCTCTAAGGGTGCCCCCTCTCGGTCCCAACCGGAAACACCCATGCCCCCGACCGGATGATCGGCTTTAATCCAGGGCCATGGAACCATCATCATGCCTCTCCATTTGGTGTGTACCAGGAAAGCGGTTCGCAACTTACTAAGCCATATCCCTTGCGGAAAACATGTGGTAGTACGGGAAGGGAAATGGATGGGAACCAAACTGATACGGGTTGACACTAAAGTCAAAATAGTATGGCATAAGACTGGCATGCTACAACACTGCCATCTTACCCATCCTCATGCCAACACATGGCCATGCACAATCACATCCAACACGTATGGATTATCGAACTCACTTGCCTCAACTTTGCATGAAAATAACCTTCATCGGTATGCTCACAAACATGCCATGAAACTACTTAATGCAAACCTGCCAGAACACTCATCATATCAAAAGTTCAAACATGCTTGCCTGGTTCGGAGAAGTCGGAGTCTAGCTCGGCGAAGTTCGCGGTTCCGTCACCTCCTCCGGTATCTATGGTAACAAAAATACACGCGCTAACGTAAATATCTGGAGTAAGAAACTTGTTCCAAAAATATTTTAAATAAATCCCATAAAAAACTAGACAAAATTATAAGACTGTCAGAAAAAGAATCACTCAAAATTAACTTTTTATTAAAAATTTATAAGGGTTTCTGTCATGGGACTCATCTGTAATGAAACAAAAAGTTCTGTGGGTTTGACTGAGAAAATGTAAAACGGTTCGAATAGAAACGCAAGCCCACAGGTGGAAAACGTATTATGCCCAAGGCGCCCAACGGAAAACGGTTCGCAGGAAAAGAAGAGAGGCTGACATGGGGGTCCACATGTCAGGTTTAAAAGACTCGCCGGCGCCAAGGCTGCGGTGGTCGCCAAGCGTCGAACCACGGCCGAGTCGGGAGATCGGAGTGTACCAAGAGTATCAGCGTGTCCTTCCGCGTCGGTGGGTGGTGGACTTGGGCGTCGGGGAGCACCATGTCGATGGCGACACTTTCTCAGGCGGACGGCGGCTCGGGCGATGGTGGGGAACTCTGGTGGTGTGCTGCAAACTTCGAATTGAAGCGCGGGTCAGAAGGAGGGATGTACTAGAGAGCTACTGGCAAGAGATGGGAGGCAGAGGCGCACGCATGGGAGCGAATCGAGCTGGATCCCGTGGCGGGTCGCGGCGGACGGAGTCGAGGAAGGAGACTCCCTCGGTGCTCTTCCAGTGGCTAGGCAGGGTCTTGGTGAAGTGCAGAGGTGGTGTGTGCACGAGAGCGAGCTCGGGGCTCCTTTTTATAGGCGATCCGAGGCGGTGGCCGTGAAACGGACCTCTCCGGTGATGGTTCTGGCGACGCGAGCTTGGTCGGGAGGTTTAGGGAGTGGGACGTCAGCATGGAGTTCCACTGGTGCCGTTTTGACGCTAAACAAGCTTGGATTAGGAGCCCTGGGTGGATTCGACGGAACGGGGCGGCGCGGGTCCGTCGGCGGCAGAGAGCACGCTCTGTGCGTGCCGCGCCACGGCGATGGTGCTGCATGCGTGTGCTGGCGAGGAAGTGGCCACGCGGAGCCACCAGAGGGATTGGGCGGCGCCGAACAGCGCACGCCGCTGCTCGCCTCTGTCGGCCGCCACGGTGGTTCAGCCCACCGCAAGATACGCCGCCAGGCGGGCTGTGGCGCCACCGACGCCAGAACGCGCCAAGCATCGCGTGTGAGGCTGGGACAGGCAAGCTAGGCCGTGAGCAACGTGCCAAAGGCACTGTGAACATGTGACTGAATTAACTGACGAAGATTGACACTGAAACTCTGAACTTTCTGAATTTAACTGAAGATGCACAAAAATAGTGCATGCAAGGTGTTCGATGTAATGGTTTTGGCACGTGGGAAATTTTTCTTGAGCTGATCTTTGGTGTGGTGGTCTCTCATTGCATCTGAGGGCTGCCTGAATTTTGGTAGAATTTTTGGAGAAGTGTAGATATGAATTTCATCAAAAATGATGAGTCTGGTCCAAACTTGCAGAGGTTAAAATTTGAAATTTTTGAAAAGAGGAAGAGTGGATCAAGATGGTTCTGGGTTGTCGGTACCAAGGACTATCCAAGGGAGTTGGTTTGAGGTCAAAACTCAAAAGCATTAGGGTACTTGCTTTGCAAATCACTTAGGCTCAAAAGAAAAGACAGAATTATTTTGCGAGAGGAAATAATTGGAATAAAGTCCAAAAATGGATTTTACTAGTTTGGACAGAATGTTTGGGTTGAACCAAAGTGGAAGGAGGGTTTTGGGAGAAATTTACCGCAAGAGGCATGGTAAAACCAAGGATGGATCAAAACCAAAGAATAACCCAAAACCAAAAAAGTTTCTTTTAGAAGAAAATAAATCCAAGAAATGCTTTTTTTGAGAAGAAAAATCAGAAGAGAGGTTTTTAAGAAGGGTTTAAATGACCTTCTTCAAACCAAGCAAGGCTTTTGCTGAAAACAAAAACAACAAAAATTTTGGAGTGTCACAGCACCTACCCCCTTAGGAAAAATCTCGTCCCCCAGATTCCAGTTGATTTTCAAATAATTGTGGGTGCTCTGTTCGAAGGAAATCCTCCCTTTCCCAAGTGGCCTCACTTTCGGTGTGGTTGCTCCACTGAACTTTGAAGAACTTGGTGGTTTTCTGTCGGGTTCTCCTTTCTTACTCTTCCAAGATTTTTATCGGATGCTCCCGATATGTGAGATCTGGTTGCACGTCAATGTTTTTATGGGGTACTTGTTTTTCTGGGTTGCTTACGCACTTCCTCAATTGGGAGACGTGGAATACGTCGTGGATGTCGGATAATTCTTCGGTAAGTCTAGTTGGTAGGCCACCGTGCCTCTTCTTGCTACTATGCGTAAAGGCCCGATGAATCTCGGTGCTAGTTTTCCTTTAATCTTGAATCGGTGCAGGCCTCTCATGGGTGATACTCAGAGGTACACAAATTCACCGGGTTCAAAATGGACTCCACGATGCTTCCGATCGTAATAACTCTTTTGTCGACTTTGGGCTGTCTTGAGCGGTCCTTAATTACCTTGACTTTATCCTCGGCCTCCCCGAGCAGGTGTCTGGGTCAAGATATGACTGTCTCCGGCTTCCGACCAATTTAGCGGGTACGACATCTTCGTCCAGTCTGAGCTTCAAATGGTGCCATTTGTGCTAGGCTGATAGCTGTTGTTATATGCGAATTCTGCGTATGGTAAGCTCTCCTCCCAACTGGTCGCATAGGTGAGGACACATGCTCTCAAAGATATCTTCTAGAATTTGATTTACTCGCTCACCCGCCCATCCGTCTGGGATGGTATGCGGATCTTGAATGCCACTGAGTTCCCAGAGCTTGTTGTAAGTGATCCCAAAACCGGAGACGAATTGAGTGCCTCTCGTCTGAGATTATTTTCTTTGGGACTCCATGTAGGCAAACGACACGGAGAGGTAGAGCCTAGCAAGCTTCTGGGTGGTGTGTGTTGTCTTCACGGGGATGAAGTGAGCTACTTTAGTCAGTCTATCGGTGATTACCCATATGGCATCATGTACGTGTCGTGACCGAGGTAGTCCAACAATAAAATCCATTCCGATCTCGTCCCATTTCCACTCGGGTATCTTATTCGGTTGCAATAGTCCGGCCGGTTTCTGGTGCTCGGCCTTGATGCGTTGACAAGAGTCACAACATGCAATAAACGTGGCTATGTCTCTTTTATGCCATGCCACCAAAATGTTTCACGAAGATCTTTGTACATTTTTGTTCCTCCGTGATGGATTGAATATGGAGCGGTGTGGCTTTCAGCCAGGATTTGCTGTTTAACGTCATGGATATTTGGTACGCAGAGCCTATTCCCGTACCACAATATTCCTTGCTCATCAATACTGAATTCTGAGGCCTTGCCCAATTTCATCTTACGCTTTATGCCTTCAATGTTGGGGTGCCCACGTTGAGCCTCTCTAACCTTCTCTATCAGGGTAGGCTGTACTTCTAAGTTTGACACACTGCCTTCGATGACCACCATCAGGTTGAGCCTTGCGAACTCCTGCTGGAATTCAGGTCTTAAGTCTGGCATGCTGTCGTTGTCTGGACTGGGATTCCGACTCGGGCGTCTGCTACAACATTTGCTTTGCCGGGTGGTAGTGGATCCCAACATCATAATCCTTTACTAATTCCAACCAGCGTCGCTGCCAGTAAATTTAGTTCTGGTTGTGTGAAAATATACTTGAGGCTTTTGTGGTCCGTGTATATTTCACAACGATTACTAAGTAGAAAGTGTCTCCATTCCTTGAGTGCATATATCACTCCTGCTAATTCTGTGTCATGGGTAGGGTAATTTTCCTCATGCTTATGGTTGTCCGGAAACATATGCATAACCTTGCCTTCTTGCATTAATACGCACCCGAGGCCCTTTCGAGATGCGTCACAAAATACTTCAAAATTCTTGTGTATATCTCGCACAATTAGTACTTGGTCTTTGTCATCGGTTTCCTCTTTAGTTCTTGGAAACTTTTCTCGCAGGCTTCCGTCCATTCAAACTTCCTGTCTTTCTTGAGTAGTTGCGTCACTGGCTTTGATATGGTGGAGAATCCTTCAATAAACCTTCGGTAGTATCCTGCCATTCCCAAGAAACTTTGTACATCCGTCACACTGGCTGGTGGCTTCCAGCCAAGTACGGCCTTGACTTTTTCCGGGTCTACGGCGATACCTTCTTTAGTTAGTACGTGGGCCCGTAAAACCTACTTGCTTTAGCCAAAATTCACACTTGCTGAATTTGGCGTTACAACCGATGTTTCCTGAAGTTCTCCTAGTACAATCCGGAGATGTTCAACAGGTTCTTCCGGGCGCTTTTGGAGTATACCAGAATATCATCGATAAATACCACAACAAACTTATCCATAAACTTCATGAATACTTTGTTCATGACGTGAACAAAATATGCGGGGGCGTTTGTTAGTCCGAATGGCATCACGTTGAACTCGTACAATCCGTATCTGGAGGTGAAGGCTGTCTTGGGAATATCCTCGGTTCGTACTTTCAGTTGATGATATCCCGATCTCAAGTCAATCTTTGAGAACACCTTGGCCTTAGCGAGTTGATCGAATAAATCATTTATTCGAGGCATCGGATATTTGTTCTTGATTGTGACCATGTTTAGCGCTTCGATAGTCTATGCACAATCTCGGTGTTCCATCCTTCTTTTGGCGAATAAAATTGGTGAACCCCATGGTGAGGAACTGGCTCGTATGTACCCTTTTTCCAACAGTTCCTTTATTTGCTTCTTCAGTTCCACCAATTCGGATGGTGCCATTCTGTATGGTTTCTTGTATATGGGAGCGGTTCCGGGTGCTAGCTCAATGCTGAATTCTATCTCTCGATCTGGTGGCATGCCTGGTAGTTCTTCGGGGAATACGTCTGGAAATTCACACACTACTGGAACTTTGCTCAATTCAGAAATATCCACCTTGTTTAATCTCGGTTGCCTGGATATTTTTCTTTCCTTGGCTGAAACTTTTATGGTCTTCCCGTGGTGATGGGTGAGAATTACGGTCCTGTTGAAGCAGTCGATAAAACATGTGTTTGTGGTTAACCAATCCATCCCTAAGATGACATCCAGTCCTTTATTTTCCAATACGATAAGATTTGCGTGAAACTTCAACCCTTCAAACTCGATAACCACACCCCGCAATAATTCTGGGTAACTTGCTTAATTCCAGGGGACTTGACGATCATAGATTTTCCCAAGGGAAGCATTGACAAATTATTTTGCAAAGCAGAACTTTTCGAAACAAACGAGTGAGAAGCTCCAGAATCAAACAAAACCCTGGCAGGTATTGTGTTGACAGGAAACGTACCGAGTACGATATCTGGGGCATTTTGTGCTTCCTCTTTGGTCACGTGGTTCAAATGACCCTTCATGTGGTTGTTATTTGGGTTGAAATTGTTGCGCTTTGGTGCCGAGTAATTGCTTCCGTTGTTCGGCTTTGGGGTCGAGTTCCTTGGCTTGGGGCACTGCTTGGCGTAGTGTCCTTCTTCTCCACAAGCGTGCAATGTAACGCCTGGGCGGTATGTGAACTCCTTGTCCCTTGCGTGGAAATTCTTGATTGGGCGTGAGATGCTTGTCGTGGGTTTGGGTGTCCAATTCTTCTGAACATCTGTCTTGCTGCGGTGGTTGCGGGTGTGTTTAATCTGGTCCCTCTTCCACTTACGGAAATCTTCTAAGCTGCGTCTCTCATTTTCCAAGGTAATGGCCTTATCCACCAGCGTCTTAAAATCTGGAAATGTGTGTACGACCAATTGACATTTAAGCCGGGTGTCGTAATCGCCTAGGAATTTCTCCATCTTTTGTTTTTCTCGACATACGCTCCTCGTTGGCGTGGCGAGATAGCAGGGTAAACTGACTGGTGTATTCTCGACCTTTGTCATTGTCCTTTGCTTGAGGTCATCAAATTCTCTCTTTTTGATCTTCATAAGGCTCTTAGGAATATGTGCCCCTTAAAACCTTCTTTAAATTCCTCCCATGATATATTATTTTCGTTGGGGTGCATGTGCAGGAAATTTTCCCACCATGATGCGGCTGCTCCCGTGAGATAGTGCGGAGCATAAAGTACTTTCTCAAGGTCTGAACATCGGGCGATAATTAATTTTCTCTCCATGTCTCGAAGCCAGTCCTCCGCTTCCAGAGGTTTGTCAGTGTGAGAAAATGTTTGGGGACGCGTCTTCTGTAGCTCAGATAACTTGGATTGCTGCTGATACGGTCCGCGGTGATTTCCCATATTGATGACTTGGTTCAGTATTTCATGATGTTGCTGCTGGCTTTGTTCATAAAGACGGCACATTTGGGAAAGTGCCGTTTCAACATCTCCGCTGACTTGTCTCGTCCCTCGTGTGAAATTGTTGCTGGGGTGTGTCACAATTCTTCTATGTCGGAGTTGGCATGGAAGCTGGCCCAAGGACGAGACATAGTTCACTCTGGGGATATATTTTGAAACACTCATAAGAAAAGGAAATTGAGCCGCAAAAATCAATAAATTCAAGAAGATGCAACAAAAAATTGCAAATGCTCCAAGATTTTTCAAGAGAAAAAATACGTTTGCGCACGGAGAAGGACTGTTCATTACATATCCTAGACGCAAGCAGTAATTATACAATACATCCCTCAGGATATGCGTACATAAATCCTGACATGTTATTTAGTCTAGTGCACTCCTCCGGATCCTACATGATGCGCAAACAGACTACTTCTCACAGCCTATTTACATATAAACATATCGCACAAGTCGGTACATTGCATGGCGGCTAAGCGCACTTAGTCGGAGATGTTAAGGATTTCCCTTGGCCTGCCAAGGGTGTGGCGAGAGAGGTCGGGGACTCAACCTCCTCCTCAGAGATAGGCTCCAGACGAGAGGTGCTGCGCGGAGTTGGTGGAGCAGGTGCCCTGTGCGGGACAACACGAATCTGAGCGGGCACGAGGGGTGGTGTACAACGAACCGGAGTAGGCGCAATGACGTGGTTGAATTCCTCTGTGGTAGGCAGGCGACGAGTAGCGGTGGGAGCAGTAGGAGCGAAAGATGCTGATGACGAGACGAAAGTCAGTGGTGGTGCAGCACGCAGGAGCTCCCTCCTGTTGGTGGTACAGCCATGGACTGAGTCCATGCGGGCAGCTACAAAGTCGTCCACCAGGTTGTCGAAGGCTGCCTCCAAAGCCCGAAGATACTCGATGAGCATCTCAAAGCTTCATCCGTTCTCCTCCGGGGCAAGAGAACGGCAGAGTGGCAAGTGTATGGCACGTGACATGGCAGGTAGCGGTAGCGACGAGTCTTCATCGAAGGCAGGATATCCCTGAGACGGGCTATCGCCTCACGGGCTGCCATCTATAGCGCGTGCTTCTCTGTGGGCATGGCTCTCCCCACAAACCGTAACGCCAACTCGCCCTCTCTTGAATTCCACCGCGGCTTGGTGCATGGTTAGACGGTCATTGACCTTGTCTTTGAGAGAGAGAGAAAACTGGGCGCACATCTGGCCCCATCGCGACTTGGACGAGGAAGGAGAGAAGCTTGACAAACCCATCGGGCATGTTGGCGAACATCTGTGACTCGCAGTCGTTGCTGGCCATCTACAAAAGTAGGCAAAAATCCTGAGGAGTCAAATCATAAATTTTATGCTGACTGTCAGAATTTGACTACATTTGTAAAAATAATAATAAATAGCTCTACTATGCTAATAACCGATTAGCGATCGTACCTAGTGGCTTCCTACAGTCAGCCTGGCTCTGGTACCAAGCTTGTCACGACTGGTTTTTCAATAAAAATATTTATTGAACAACCGACCTATGAAGTCCAATATGAGGAAAAGTCCTTCATATCGGTTGACAAAACTTTGATACAATAAGCCAGTAGCATTACAATATTACAAGGGTCGGATCAAGATGCCCAACCAATTATTACAACACGCCAATGATTATACATAGTGGCGGATATGACTCAAAGGTGTGGGGTGGAAATACTACTGACTTGAGCTATGAGTGGTTGGTGGAATAACACAGCAGGGTGGTTAATAAGTCTACTGCACTGGCGGCTCATCCAGCGTCGAGGTGAGGCTTGATGAATTTTATTTGGGTAGCGGAAGTGGATATATCACAATGACTAATCCAGGGGTCGCACGAGACTGACTAAGATTCCTCTAGGCGTCGGACTCGCTATCGAACTCTTCATCCATGAGATCGCCTTTGTCAAGATTCCGCCAAATCAACAAGCCAGGTGAGTACTATGAAAGTACTCGCAAGACAGTTCGGACAAAAGATATAACAAATGAATGCATGAATGCGACATGGTCAATCTTAACATTTCTCAATTAAAACAGTATAGCAAAAAAAAAATCAAGAAGGGAATCGGCGGTAGTCCGCTCAAAAACCCAAAGAAGATAAATTCAAAACCGATCGGGTGTCTGAAGCGACGCCTCGAAGGGTGAATAAATAAGCAAAACATGCCACAGTCGGGCGTCTGAGCGACACCTCATAAAGGGCCTATATTGAAATAAAAATACATGCGTGCCACGATGGACGTCTGAGCGACATCACGTAAAGGGCTTATAATGAAAATAAATAACAACAATGTTACGATCGGACGTCTCGAGCGACATCACGTAAAGGGCTTATAATGAAAATAAATAACAACAATGCCGCAATGGACGTCCGAGCGACATCACGTAAAGGGCTTATAATGAAAATAAATAACAATAATGTCATAATCGGACGTCTGAGCGACATCACAGAAAGGGCTTATAATGAAAATAAATAACAATAATGCCGCAGTCGGACGTTTGAGCGACATCACAGAAAGGGCTTATAATGAAAATAAATAACACCAATGCCACAGTCGGACGTCTGAGCGACATCACAGAAAGGGCTTATAATTAAAATAACTAACAACAATGCCATAGTCGGACGTGTGAGCGACATCACGGAAAGGGCTTATAATGAAAATAAATAACAACAATGCCACAGTCGGACGTCTGAGCGACATCACAGAAAGGGCTTATATCACAAGAAAATGGCACTCATGATAATTATTCAACACCGGAATATAAACGGGTTAGTCCATCCACAGGAATAATCATCTAACCGGACTTAGTACTCAAGTGATTCACCGGAGTATTCATCATCAAAACCGACACTTGTCGGGATAAGATAATACGTAACTTGGACATGGATAAGGTGATTTGAGGATTTATGACTCTGCAGAGTTTGTACTAAAATTACTCACAGCCAACGGATTTCGTAGTCCCGAAGGACTAGTTCCGTTTATGGTATTTCGGAAGAAACACAGCTAACCAAAGACACACCCATCCTACCTCACGAATGCCAGGAATCACCCTAGACATCGCCCAAGAAAAACTTTTGAGACAGGAGATCACAATCTCGAATAGCATGGGATCAAATTTATATTCACGCGCTCTAAGGGGTGCCCCCTCTCGGTCCCAACCGGAAACACCCATGCCCCCTGACCGGATGACTGGCTTTAATACAGGGCCATGGAACCATCATCACGGCCTCTCCATTTGGTGTGTACCAGGAAAGAGGTTCGCAACTTACTAAGCCATATCCCTTGCGGAAAACATGTGGTAGTACGGGAAGGGAAATGGATGGGAACCGAACTGATATGGCATAAGACTGGCATGCTACAACACTGCCATCTTACCCATCCTCATGCCAACACATGGCCATGCACAATCACATCCAACACGTATGGATTATCGAACTCACTTGCCTCAACTTTGCATGAAAATAACCTTCATCGGTATGCTCACAAACATGCCATGAAACTACTTAATGCAAACCTGCCAGAACACTCATCATATCAAAAGTTCAAACATGCTTGCCTGGTTCGGAGAAGTCGGAGTCTAGCTCGGCGAAGTTCGCGGTTCCGTCACCTCCTCCGGTATCTATGGTAACAAAAATACACGCGCTAACGTAAATACCGTGGAGTACAGAAAGTTGGTCCAAAAATATTTTAAATAAATCCCATAAAAAACTAGACAGAATTATAAGACTGTCAGAAAAAGAATCACTCAAAAATCACTTTTTATTAAAAAGTTATAAGGGTTTCTGTCCAGGGACTCATCTGTAATGAAATGTAAAAGTTCCAGGTTTGACCGAGAAAACAGAAACGGTTCGAATAGAAACGCCGCAAGCCCACAGGAAAACGTACTATGCCCGAAGCGCCAACGGAAAAAAGCAGTTCGCGGAAAAGAAAGAGAGGTGACATGGGGGTCCACATGTCAGGTTTAAAAGACCTCGCCGGCGCCCGAAGGCTGCGGTGGTCGCCGGCGTCGAACCATGGCGAGTCAGGGAGATCGGAGTGTACCAAGAGTATCAGCGTGTCCTTCCGCGTCGGTGGGTGGTGGACTTGGGCGTCGGGGAGCACCATGTCGACGGCGACACTTTCTCCGGCGGACGGCGGCTCGGGCGATGGTGGGGAACTCTGGTGGTGTGCTGCAAACTTCGAATTGAAGCGCTGGTCGAAGGAGGGATGTACAGAGAGCTACGGCAAGAGATGGGAGGCAGAGGTGCACGACGGGAGCGAATCGAGCTGGATCCCGTGGCGGGTCGCGTGGCGGTCGAGTCGAGGAAGGAGACTCCCTCGGGCTCTTCCTGGCTAGGCAGGTCTTGGTGAAGTGCGAGGTGGTGTGTGCGAGAGCGAGCTGAGGCTCCTTTTATAGGCGATCCGGCGGTGGCCGTGAACGGACCTCTCCGGTGATGGTTCTGGCGCGCATAGCTTGGTCGAGGAGGTTTAGGGAGTGGGGCGTCGGCGTGGAGTTCCATGGTGCCGTTTGACGCTAAACAAGCTTGGATTAGGAGCCTGGGTGGATTTGGCCAGGCAGGCGCGGGCCCATCTTCATCAACGCATAGCTCAAGACCTCGCGAGGCCAAGCCTCATGAGGCGGGCGACAAGGAGCTTCCTCGAGCACGGCCTCGTCAGGCTGGCTCATGAGGAGGCGGAGAGTTCAAGGCAGGGTACCTCGCGAGGTGCCCATGACGCAAGCCATGACGACCAAGGGCGCTGGCCAGCGCCACTTAACGCCCTCCTCCTTTCCTCTTTGGTGCAAAGGGAGCAAGCGCAGGCGAGAGCATCAAGCAAAGGCATCCGTTTGCGCAACAAGACCAAGACCAGCCCAACGGCTGGAAGGAGTCATCGTGGAGCCCAAGCAAAGGCGTCATCACCAGAGTTTTGGCAAAGCGAGGACCAACTTTAGTCACCGTTGTTCCCCTTCAAATGGCCAATATATATATATATATATATATATATATATATATATATATATATATATATATATATATATATATCATATGATGAGGTGGTTGTCCAGCGCCCTGTGGGCGGTGTTTCCTGTTCCTCTCCGGCATCGTCGTTCGTACCGTCGATGTCTTCGGAGTCGAAATCGAGCATGTCGGTTAAGTCGTCGACAGTGGATATTAAGTGGGTGGTGGGTGGGTAACGAATTCCTTCATCGTCTTCTTCCCACTCAAGCCAGATACAGTTCGGCCAAGAGTCTCCTGACAGGGAGAGAGATTTTAATGAATTTAGCACATCGCCCAAGGGTGAGTGCTGAAAGATATCCGCGGAGCTAAACTCCATGATCAGTGCCCAACTAGATCCAACGGGCACGGATGTACGCGGTTCGGATCCTATGGCCGGAGACGAGTCCGAGGGTCCGAAGACACATACCTTTTTGGACGTGAGATCTGTGTTCGGCTCTATCGCCATTGAGTGTGCGGCCTCCATGGCGGGGTTCGTACACCCGTCCTCGGAAGGCACGATCTGCTCCGGATTTAAAGCCGGGGCAGCTGTAGGTGTGACCTACTGAACAGCGTCCGATGGCAGATCTAAGTCATTCTCATCGTGACTGTAGGGCACACCTGTCATGGGCTCTAATTCGTCGAAGATCAAGTCTCCGCGGATGTCGGCAGTGTAGTTCAAGCTTCCAAACCTGACCTGATGGCCAGGGGCGTAGCTATTGATCTGCTCTAGATGGCCAAGCGAGTTGGCCCGCAGGGCGAAGCCGTACGAAGATCTGTCCGAGGAGGAAAACCTCACCCTGGATCGCATCGTTGAAGACGATTGCAGGAGCCATCAAGCCTTACGGTGATGACACAGTGGAATTCTCAATGAAAGTACCATTGTCGGTGTCAAAACCGGCGGATCTCGGGTATGGGGTCCCGAACTGTGCGTCTAAGGCTAATGGTAACAGGAGGCGGGGGATACAATCTTTACCCAGGTTCGGGCCCTCTCTATGGAGGTAATACCCTACTTCCTGCTTGATTGATATTGATGATATGAGTATTACAAGAGTTGATCTACCACGAGATCGTAGAGGCTAACCCTAGAAGCTAGCCTATGATTATGATTTTTGTTATCCTACGAACTAAACCCTCCGGTTTATATAGACACCAGATGGTGGCTAGGGTTACAAAGAGTCAGTTATAGACAAGGAAATCTACATATCCGAATTGCCAAGCTTGCCTTCCACGTAAAGGAGAGTCCCACCCGGACACGGGACGAAGTCTTCAATCTTGTATCTTCATAGTCAAACAGTCCGGCATAAGCATATAGTCCGGCTGTCCGAGGACCCCCTAATCCGGGATTCCCTCACCCCCTGCCTTTTCCTACTCCCTCTCTCTTTCCCTCTTTCTTCTATCCTACTCCGGAAGGGAAAAGGGGAATCCTACTAGCACTTCCACACTTGGCGCGCCCCCTCTAGGGCCGGCCTCCTCCTCCTTCCTCCTTTATATACGTGGGCAGGGAACACCCCAAAGGAACAAGAGATACACAGGTTGATCATTGATCTTTTAGCGGTGTGCGGTGCCCCCCTCCACCATAATCCCCCTCGGTCATATCGTAGTGGTGCTTAGGCGAAGCCTGTCGTGGTTCTAAGTCTGACAGTAGAATGGGGGTAGGTAGGGAGAGGCAGGATCCTAGCTATGGAGTAGTTGTATACACAAGGGATTTACGAGTTCAGGCCCTTCTCGGAGGAAGTAATAGCCCTACGTCTCGGAGCCCGGAGGCGGTCGACTGGATTATATGCGTATGTGTTACAGGGTGCGAACCCTTCTACCTGTGGAGGGGGGTGGCTTATATAGAGTGCGCCAGGACCCCAGCCAGCCCACGTAGTAGAGGGTTTAAGGTGCGTTAAAGCTAGGCGTTACTGGTAACGCCTTACATAAAGTGCCATTAAGATCATAAAGACTATTTAACTATAGACCGTTTGGGCACCGAGTGGCTCTTGGACTCTTGGTGGTCGAGTGGGTCTTCATGGTCGAGTGGAAGCCTACCAGGTCGACTGGAAGGCTGCTTCTCTTGCGAGTGTCCTTGTGGAGGGTACCTTTGGGCAGGTCTATGACCCTACCCCAGGTACATGACTTCGTCATTAGCCCCCGAATGGATCGAGGTTTGAGTGAGGAAGGAGTTGATAATCTTTTCGACCTGTTCTTCGTGTTGCAAGTGTGTCTTACTCTGGATCAATGACCTTTTAGTGATGGCATCAACTTCTCTTTCAGTCGCCTTGATCCATTCTTCACGCTTGTCGAGTGAACTCCGTGAACTTGAGGATTTCCGAGCGATGGATCGGAGGAAATCTGCTATCTGACGAGTTGCTCTACGGTTAGCGGATTTCGCGGGATCCGAATTTTGGGAAGCGAGCAAAGCGGAGAAAACTGCGGCACTCGGATGGGATAAGACGATGACGCCTCGATCTTCGCGCCGCCTTTTTCGCCACGTATCGTGTGCGGCGCTATTCTTGAGGATTGTGACGGGATTGCCTGGGCCTACCGGTCAGCCACTCGGAAAAGCGGCTCCATATAAAGCGTTGGACAGGGCATTTTGAACAGTGCGATCCCAATCTTCTCCTCCCTCCGCTTCCAAACCTTCTCACTGCGCTCTTCGCGTGTCCAGCGCCGCAGCTCGGTACTTGCTTCGCCGGCGACCATGGTGAAGGAGAAGACCGCAGCCCTGGAATGGATGAAGAAGGCGGCGGCGAAGGCCAAGGGGAGAGCGCCCAGTCGGGGCGGATCCTCTTCGCGGTCCAAGCTGCCGCAAGGCTGGGTCCATGGAGATCGGCTTCGCTCGACCATCACCGAGAAGGATCTCATCGATCTGGCAAATGAAGGACTGATCCCCCATGGGTCGGCGAGGCTTCCGGGTACGGAGTGGCAACCGCAGCCTGAAGAGGGTGAGTGTGTCCTCCTGGCCACCCACGTAGATCGGGGGGTTTCTGCCGCCAAATCCTTTTTTCCGGGGTTTTTGAACTTTTTCGAGCGCAGCTCCATCATTTCACTCAAACTCCATTGTCTATCTTGTTGCTTTCATTTCGCTGTCACGAGAACTTCTTGGGTTGTCGACCGCACTGGGGTCTCTTCAAGCACATATTCACCTGTCGCTCTCAGACGGTGAAGAAAACGAACCCGAATCACGAGAGGACCCAAGTAATCCAGATGTGTGGGGGACTCGGGGTCCAGATGAGGGGGAAGAGCGCCTTTCCAGCTATGACTCTCCCTGACTCGGTTAGAGGGTGGCAATCGACCTGGTTCTATCGCCAAGACCAGCCCGGCGGGCCGACTGGGCTCCCTCCTTTCTCCATGAGTCGAGTGAACAAGCCATCTTCCCTGAAGGTGTTACTAGAGGAGAAGGCCCAAGTAAAGTTGCTGATGGAGTGTGTAGTCCAGCTTATTCGCGACGGGGTGACCGGCATGGATCTCCTGGAGGTTTTCCTCCGACGGGCGATTCAGCCACTCCAATACCAAGGTCATCCGATGTGGATGTACTGCAATGCGGATGATACCACTCGGGTCCATCCAGAGGAGTTCGATGACGCCATCACTGGAGAAGTGGATGACTGCCATCACAGAAACAAAGACAACCCTCATGGAGCTAGGAGGATTCCACCACTGACCAGAGTTACCAACCGCATAAGGTATATCCACTTATCTCCATCGTGATTCTGCTGCATTCATTCTGTTTTGATGCCAATTGCCGATCGACTTTCGCCTTGTTTTGTTGTCTTCTAGGTCACCACTGAGATGTACTCGATGCCCAACCGGGCGCAGGAAACAGTCGAAGAAGAAGAAGGATGAGGAGGTGAAAGTCCGGAGGAATGGGAGTCTAACGGCGAGGAGGATGAGGAGGATGATAGCTCTGATGACGAGGAGGAGGAGGAGGAAGAGGAGGAATACGTCGATCCTCCTCGCTCGGAGGGAAGGTCCAAGTTGACGCATGACCCGGCGGCCGGGCGCGGTAAAGCTGTTGTGCCCACTGGGCAGTCGACGAAGCGACCTAGGACAACTTCCCCTGCGCCGACTGAGAAACCACCGAAGCAAGCTCGAGAGACGTCATCAAAGCCGGCGAAGGCCCTGCCCAAGATGCGAATGGTCATCCCCACCATCTCCGGGTAACCAACAGAACCTTGTATTTCCTTATTCAACATGAGTGAACTTTTGGTCGACTTGATGACTGATCAGCCGATTCTTGAAATCTACAACGCTGCTACCTCCGAGACTTCAGCCAAGCACGAAGATCAGAAAATGGAGGATGCTGCCACCTCCAACCTTGGTAAGATCTCTGAGGTTTCGCTTTTAGTCGACTGGAGCTTTTAGTCGATTGGACTTCGTGTTTACTTCGAATCTTTCTTGTAGTTCCGCCTCACGTCATTGATCTCCCGATGATGACGAGGAAGCGCCATTGAGGAAGAGGAAGAACAAGAAAGTGCCTGGCAAGGCTGCTCCGATCCACGGCGATTCCTCGAGACGCTGATTTCGAGGGAGGCAACACCACTCGGACTTCTATGTCTTCATTGTATCACGACAAGTGCCCAACCCACTTCGGCCGATCGCTGATCCACCATCTCTCTTTGCTATACACCACGTCCCGGAAGACCAAGTGAGTGCTGCTAAGGAGGCTATACGCCAGGCAGGGATCATGATGGAGCAAGTGAAAGCGGTCCGATAGGCTAGTCAGGCGGCCTATGATGCTAGTTCAGCTCTCTAGAGCAATGTCCAAGTAAGTCAATCGTTGCTTGCTTTGTTAGGATATGCTACCTGAAACTGCTTCCTTCTGGAGATTTTCATATCTGTACACCCACTGGGTGGGTTTGTCGATTGAACTTTTGTGGGGGCACGCTGAGTGCACCCACTGGGTGTAGTCCCCGAGACTATGGTCGACTACGTGCAGTCGGCTATAGTCTTTATGCCATGAACTTCTTCACTCGACCTGGACAGACCAACTCGAATGGAACCGTAAACCGGTGGGGGCACGCTAAGTGCACCCACTGGGTGTAGTCCCCGAGACTATGGTCGACTGCGTGCAGTCGACTATAGTCTAAAGAACTGTTTTTTTTGTGGGGGCACGCTGAGTGCACCCGCTGGGTGTAGTCCCCGAGACTACTGTCGAATGTTTTGATTCGACTGTAGTCTTAGAAATGCTACTATTTTTCCTTAATCACTCGGAAGTGATCTGTCTTTGATGTCTTTCGTTGGTTGACTCTTTGTAGAAATCTTGCGAGCTTGTGGCTCGCTATATCGAAAGTTAGAGAACAAGCAGATCCAGCTCAACCTCGATTTGAAGCTTGCTCAGGAGAATTTGCAGAAGGCAAAGGATGAAGCAAAAGGTATGGCTGGTGAGAATTTTTGACGACTGCCTTTGTTTTTCTGTTCATTCTCAACTCGGTTCTCATTGTTGCTTGGCAGATAAACTGGAAGAGACTTTGAAGAAGAAGGACCTTGACCTCGCAGAGGCACAGAAGGCGGCTTTGGAGAAAAAAAAGCTCGCTGAAGAGAATCTTGCCTCAGTCGACAAACTTGAAGATGAAAATGCCAAGCTGAAAGCCGCTCTTGACGTGGCTAACAAGGAAGTTAGTCGACTGAAGAACGACAAGATTGTTCTGTCTGACAAGGCTAGCCAACTGGCGGGGAAGCGAAACGACCTGGAGATTTATCTTGGAGGGCTCGCCATGAAGCTGTTTCTCATGCTTTAATGTAATCTCTTTTTTCGGACTGTCTTGCTCTCAACTGCTAATAACTTGATCGTTATTTTGAGTCTGAGCTGTGTTTTCAGAATTCTGCCAAAACTTTGAAGAAGAAACCAGTCGAGTGGAAACCAGCTTGGACCCCATCAACTCTCCTATGAAGGACGAAGCTGCTATGAATGTGCTCCGACAGGAGTCTCGCGTTGCTAGCGTGGTGGATTATCTTGCTCGACTAAAAGTTGTAGTGTCGCGGATCGACTCGACTCTCTGGCCAGAACAGACTCTTCAGAATGATCTTGAATCTCGATGACTCATTGAATGAGATTCCAAGTCGAGTGCAAGAATGGAAAAAGTCTTACGCCAGGTGCGGTCTTGATGTTGCTCTATCTCCGGTTCGTGTCCATCGCAAAGAAGCACAAGAGGACAAGCTGGTGTCTCTCAAGGTTGCCAATACCAGGAAGCACGACTTCAGATCTTTCATGGAGACTTTCATCGCTGTCGCTACCCGTATTGCCGACGGAATCGACCTCGACCAGTTTGTTGCACCTTCCAGTCCTCCACCGGAGGAGTAAAAACTTCTAAGTCCCACTTTAAATTTGCCTCGGAATGCCGAGTGGTTTTTGTAACCGATAAACTTTAACAGGCTTAACGCCTGAGCACCTTTGGATCCGTATGACGTTTATCTGAACTTGATTTTTCCTTTAACATGCTTTGTTTGCCTTCGAGAGAACTTTATTCCTCATTCGGAGATATTCCGTTGAAATTCAAGTCGACTTGTGCTTCATCTATCCTGCAGGTAGAGATGGAACACAGACTGCGATTGACTTTGTCGTCCTTGCGGATTGGGATGAACCGCACGTTGTACTTGTGGCGAAGCTCCGAAGGAGGAGGTAGCAGTCGACCTGCACCACGTCGTCCTTGCGGATTGGGATGGACCGCACGTTGTACTCGTGGCGAAGCTCCGAAGGAGAAGGTAACAGTCGACCTGCACCTCGTCGTCCTTGCGGATTGGGATGAATTCCCTACTTAGGCGAGCACTGGGCTGCAGCTAAGCATCCGAGTGGGAGGTTTGATCTCCACTCGGTAGGATTTTTATTACTTAGGCGAACACTAGGCTGCAGCTAAGCCTCCGAGTGGGAGGTTTGCTCTCCACTCGGTAGGATTTTTATTACTTAGGCGAGCACTAGGCTGCAGCTAAGCCTCCGAGTGGGAGGTTTGCTCTCCACTCGGTAGGATTTTTATTACTTAGGCGAGCATTGGGCTGCAGCTAAGCCTCCGAGTGGGAGGTTTGCTCTCCACTCGGTAGGATTTCTATTACTTAGGCGAGCATTGGGTTGCAGCTAAGCCTCCGAGTGAGAGGTTTGCTCTCCACTCGGTAGGATTTCTATTACTTAGGCGAGCACTGGGCTGCAGCTAAGCCCCCGAGTGGGAGGTTTGCTCTCCACTCGGTAGGATTTCTATTACTTAGGCGAGCACTGGGCTGCAGCTAAGCCCCCGAGTGGGAGGTTTGCTCTCCACTCGGTAGGATTTTTATCATTTTGGATGTTAAGGCGAATCCTTGGGCTGTTGTAAGCCCCCGAGTGGGAGGCTGGCTCACCACTCGGTAGGATTTGAACACTTAGGCGAGTACTTGGACTGCAGCTAAGCCTCTGAGTGGAAGGTTTGCTCTCCACTCGGTAGGATTTCTATTACTTAGGCGAGCACTGGGCTGCAGCTAAGCCCCCGAGTGGGAGGCTGGCTCACCACTCGGTAGGATTTGAATACTTAGGCGAGTACTTGGACTGCAGCTAAGCCTCCGAGTGGGAGGTTGGCTCGCCACTCGGTAGGATTTTGAATACTTAGGCGAGTACTTGGACTGCAGCTAAGCCTCCGAGTGGGAGGCTGGCTCGCCACTCGGTAGGATTTTTATTACTTAGGCGAGTACTTGGACTGCAGCTAAGCCTCCGAGTGGGAGGCTGGCTCGCCACTCGGTAGGATTTTTATTACTTAGGCGAGTACTTGGACTGCAGCTAAGCCTCCGAGTGGGAGGCTGGCTCGCCACTCGGTAGGATTTTGAATACTTAGGCGAAACGGATTCGCAGCTAAGCCCCCGAGTGAGAGACTAGCTCCCACTCGGAAGGGATTTTTTTTTACAAACTTAGGCGAATCGGATTCGCAACTAAGCCACCCACTGGGGGAAATTTCAACAAAAAGCAATAACAATCACTGGGAAAATTATAACATTCTTGTCTTATATAAACAAACTACAAAAGTACTTTTATTACATCTCAACCGAGTGAGTTCTAAGTGTAAAAGGGGCGGAGCAGCTCCGCGTTCCAAGCTCGAGGCTCGTCGATCTAGCGATCAACGTTGTAGAGATGATATGCTCCGTTGTGGAGGACTCTTGTGACGATGAAGGGACCTTCCCAAGTGGGGGCGAGCTTGTGTGGTTTCATTGATCCACTCGGAGGACCAAATCTCCCTCTTGGAAGGCTCGACTCTTCACATTTCTGGCATGGAATCGACGCAGGTCTTGCTGATAGATAGTCGAGTGGATCAGGGCCATTTCTCTCTCCTCTTCCAAGAGGTCGACTGCATCTTGCCGGGCTTGTTCCGCTTCTTCTTCAGAGCATAGCTTGACTCGAGGCGCATTGTGAAGCAGGTCACTCGGCAGAACTGCTTGACTCCATAGACCAGGAAGAATGGGGTTCTCCCAATCGACCGATTAGGAGTGGTCCTCAATCCCGGAGAGAACTGATGGAAGTTCGTCGACCCAAGCTCCTGCTGCGTGCTTGAGATCACGCATCAGCCGTGGTTTCAGCCCTTTGAGAATGAGGCCGTTTGCTCGTTCTGCTTGTCCATTCGACTGAGGATGAGCCACTGAAGCATAGTCGACCTGCGTGCCTTGAGAAGCACAGAAGGCTTTGAACTTGTCATTATCAAAGTTTGACCCATTGTCGGTGATGATGCTATGTGGAACTCCATATCTGAATATCAACTCTCTGATGAAACTGATAGCAGTGCATGCATCGAGGTTCTTGCTGGGCTTGGCTTTGATCCACTTGGTGAACTTGTCGACTGCTACTAGCAAATGAGTGAAGCCGCTTCTGCCAGTTCTCAATGGTCCAATCATGTCCAATCCCCAAACAGCGAAGGGCAGGGCAGGTGGAATGGTCTTCAAGGCTGAGGCGGGCTTGTGCGACATGTTGGAATAGAACCGACATCCTTCACACTTGTCAACTATTTCTTTTGCCATTTCATTTGCTTTCGCCAAGTAAAATCCCGCTCGGTATGCTTTAGCCACAATAGTCCGAGAGGACGATGATGGCCACGGTCCCCGAGTGGATATCCTCAAGAATTATCTGACCTTCTTCTGGCGTGATACACTTCTGGCCGACTCCAGTCACGCTTTCTCTGAACAACTGTCCCTTGATCACTGTAAAGGCCTTGGATCGTCGGACGATCTTTCGAGCCTCTTCTTCATTCTCTGGGAGCTATTTCCTTAGGATATATGCGATGTACGGCACTGTCCAGTCGGGAGTGATGGCCACCACTTCCATAATTAGATCAAGCACGGCTGGGACCTCAACTTCAGTCGGATCATTGGCACTCTTTTGCTGCGGGGCTTCTTCCGTGAAAGGATCCTCCTGCACTGAATGTGCATGAATGTGCTCCAAAAATACATTACTGGGAATGGCTTCCCTTTTTGATCCTATCTTCGCCAAATCATCCGCAGCTTGATTTTTGAGTCGGGGTATATGGTGAAGCTCTAACCCCTCGAATTTCTTCTCCAGCTTTCTCACTACATTACAATAAACTGTCATAGCGGGGCTTCTTGCATCCCACTCCTTCATCACTTGCTTAACAACCAGATCCGAGTCGCCATAGACCATAAGGCGACGGACGCCGAGTGAAATGGCCATGCGCAACCCATACAGGAGTGCTTCATATTCTGCTTCGTTGTTGGAAGAATCAAAGTGAAATCTGGAGAACATATTTGAGCCTAACTCCTCGGGGGGAAACCAATACGACCCCTGCACCAGAACCGTTCACCATCTTGGAACCGTCGAAAAACATAGTCCAGTGTTTCGAGTGAACTTGAGTCGGAAGCTGCTGTTCAGTCCACTCGGCGAGGAAAACTGCTATTGCTTGGGACTTGATGGCTTTCTTTGCCTCGAATTTGATATCAAGGGAAGGAGTTCAATCGCCCATTTTGCCACTCGACCAGTTGCATCTGTTATGAAGAATTTCCGACAAAGGCGTCGACGATCGTAATGGAATGATCGGAGAAATAATGAGCAACCTTCTTCGTGGTCATATAGATCCCATAAACAAGCTTCGATAGTGAGGGTATCTTTGCTTTGACGGGTCAAGATTACTTGAGAAAGATAATAAAGCTGGGCGTTGAACTTTGAAGGCTTTTCCTTCTTCTTCCGCCGACCCTAAATGCAATCGACGACTTGTCCAAAGGGCTGCAATGTAAAGCAGCAAAGGCTCTTTCTTGATTGGAGCGCAAGCACCGGCTGGGTGGAGAGCAGAGCTTTGAGCTCGCAAACGCTGCATCAGCTTCTAGAGTCCACTCGAACTTGTCGACTTCTTCATCGATCGGTAAAGAGGCAATGCCTTTTCACCGAGGCGAGAGATGAATCGATCGAAAGCGGCCAAGCATCCAAAGAAGTTTACGGACATCGTGCACACGCACAGGGCGCTTCATTCGGAGTATGGCGCCAACCTTTTCTGGGTTAGCATTGATTCCTCGCTCAGAAACAAGAAAACCGAGTAACTTTCCACCAGGAACTCCAAATGTACACTTTGATGGGTTAAGCTTGATATCATACCTCCTGAGATTAGCAAATGTTTCAGCAAGGTCAGTCAACAGGTCGGAACCCTTTCGTGACTGGACCACTATATCATCCATGTACGCTTCCACATTCCGACTGATTTGAGTGAGCAAACACTTCTGAATCGTCCTCATGAATGTGGCTCCGGCATTGTTGAGACCGAATGGCATGGTGACATAACAGAAGCAGCCGAATGGAGTGATGAACGTTGTTTTAATCTCATCGGGTCCATACAGATGGATCTGATGGTGCCCGGAATAGGCGTCTAAAAAAGACAACCTCTCACATCCCGCAGTTGAGTCGACTATTTGGTCGATGCAACGAAGAGGGAAATGATCTTTCGGGCAGGCCCGATTGGTAAGCTTGAAATCAATGCAGATGTGCAACGACTTGTCCTTCTTGGGAACCATGCCGACATTGGCGAGCCACTCGGAGTGGTAGATCTCTCGGATGAACTCTGCGGCTAAGAGCCGAGCCAGCTCCTCGCCAATGGCCTTTCTCTTCTGGACGGCGGACCGCCGAAGATACTCTTTTACCGGTTTGAATTTTGGGTCGACTCGTAGGCGATGCTCAGCCAGCCCTCGAACACGGCATGTCGTGAGGCTTCCATGCAAAGATGTCCCAGTTCTCACGGAGGAACTGGATGGGTGCTTCTTCCTATTTTGAGTCGAGTGTTTTTGAGATGTTGGTCGGAGCAGCATTGGGATCGGTCGGGTGAACGTGAACCTGTTTCGTCTCACCGGTCATTGAAATCTTGACTCAAATGTGCTTCTTAGCTCGCAACAAATCACTTCAGATCTGCAGTTCTCACGATACTCTTGTAGCTCTACCATCGCCAACCGAGCATCGGCGATCTTAGAGCCTTCGAAGCACTCTTCGCTTTCTTCCGATTGCCGTGATGATGATCACGCCCTTGGGACCCGGCATCTTCAATTTAAGATACACGTAACATGGTCGGGCCATGAAACGTGCATAAGCTGGCCTTCCCAGAATAGCGTGATAAGCGCTCTAGAAATCCATGACCTCAAAGGTCAACTTTTCTTTCCGGAAATGCTTCGAATCACCAAAAACTACATCAAGAGCAATTTGGCCGAGTGATTCAGCCTTCTTTCCAGGAATGACTCCGTGGAAGCTCATGTTACTGGTACTGAGTCTGGACATCCGAATGCCCATCCCTTTCAACATATCCGCATACAATATGTTCAAGCCACTACCACCATCCATCAGGACTTTGGTAAGTCGAGTGCCCTCAACAACTGGGTCGACCACCAATGCTTGCCTCCCAGGGGTGGCAATGTGCGTCGGGTGATCGACCGGTCGAATGTGATGGCGATGCAGGACCATTTCAGATAATTGGGAGTCGCCGGAGCAACCAAGTTCACTTCCCGATTGATAACCTTCAATCTACTTTTGCTTTCGACGTCAGCATAAATCAACAGGGTGGAATTGACCTGGGGATATCCACCATCACTGTCATCTCTGTCCTCAACTTTGTCTGTTTCCTTATCCTTATCCTTGAGCTGTTTCCCTTGGAACTGCTGAATCAAGAGCCGACCTTTGTCGAGTGGTATGTTTGGGTAAATGAGTTTACCCTCTTCATCTTTCTTTGTATGAATATGACATGGCAAATCCAACACGTCGTTTCCATCCTGGTCTTTCACCTTCTTGGGGTTCCAAGGACCCTTGGGTTTCCCCTTGAACTTTCACAGGGTCACGGCCAAGGCCTCTCCGGAGCGGCTGGCTCGGCTTTGCGCTTCGCTTCCATTGGAATTTCCTCCGCCGGCCTCATTGGCGGCCGATTTATATTTACCACTCCGGAGCCGATCCTCTTCTTCACCATTTGCATACTTGGTGGCAATCTCCATCATCCGACTCAGGGTCATATCTCCTGTTCGACCAAATTTCAAACTCAACTTTCTGTTCTTGACACCTTCTTTGAAGGCACAGACTGCCTGGTGGTCAGACACATTCTCAACTGTGTGGTGCAAAGTGATCCACCTCTGGATATAATCTCTCAAGGTTTCACTCGACTTTTGCACACACGATTGCAACTCCGTCAATCCTGCTGGTCATTTGCAAGTTCCTTCAAATGTCCTGACAAACACTCGGGCAAGATCTTCCCAAGTGTAAATACTGCTGGGTGCTAACTGATTCAGCCACGCCCTGGCTGAACCCTCCAACATAAGAGGCAAATGCTTCATGGCTACTTCATCGTTGCCACCGCCGATCTGAACAGCCACTCGGTAATCTTCAAGCCAAGTGTCAGGCTTGGATTCACCAGTGAACTTACTGACTCCAGTCACCAACCTGAAGTTGGGAGGAATCACCGCGACTCTGATGGCTCTGCTGAAACACTCTGGTCCCGAGACACGAACTCTGCTGCTGGAAGGAACATCTCTATCATGGCCGTCTCGGTGAGCTCTGTTCCTGTCGACCAAACCTTGAACGATAATAGATCTTGCATCAAAGCCTGATTCCACAGGGTCGATGGAACTCTTCGCCCGACATTGTCTTTGGCGTCGTAAATCTGCTGCCGAGGAGCGTATGATCCACCCCTTGGGGGAGGAGTGGGCACTCGACGTCGATCGTTGCGATCGAATCGGTGCTCATACTCCTCGCGGCCCTTGTATTGATCATCACGCCGGCCCCCATGTTCCTCACGCCTCGTGGGCGATCTCAGATTATGGGCCGACTGGACTGAATTCGCAGCGACGGATCGGCTGTGAACCCTGTTCCGCGACTGGGATACAACTGAGTTTTGATCTCCTGCCGCCCGGAGCAGATCCCTGATTTGCTGCAAACCTCTACCCTCCTCCGACTGGGAAGGCTAAATTGACTCTGCTATATGGGCGGCAGCTGCTAAATTCTGAATCGGAGTTTGATATACCTGAGTTGGTGGTTGAAAGAGCCGACGTCGACTGGATTCTGGAACCCTTGGTCGCGTGCGCTCGTCGAGTAATCGCTGAAGATTCTCTAGTCGAGTGCGCTCGGCCAGGTTGGCCAAGCGCGCATCCTCCAAGGCACGAGCCTCGGGGGTTTCTCCAACGATAGGAGTGTGAAGTGCATCCATGTTCCGACGGCGAAGCTCCTCCCTCTGGAGCGAAGTGAGGGGCTCGGGCAGGTACTCTTCTTGGGCTTGCTGCGTATCGCCCACAACGTCACCTCCGTTTGTGCGGGTGAATCTGGGGGACTGCATGGCCCATCGACCATCGTAACCTCTGCCGGGTCATCGCTATCACATTCGGACGCAGTCTGCGAGCCAGCCGACAGTCGAACAGGTAGAGAGATTCGCCGGGCTCGATGGTCGCGACTTGGGGTGGCCGACCGGGCGGGCCACCGCATGCCTCACCCACCGTTGAAGCCTCGACCGACCGGAACGCTTGCGCCGGTGGGAGGCCCAGGAGTGAAGACGGCGCAGGAACCGACCCATACTGGGTCGACGGTTGCCGCAGGAGGACGCCGCGGACACACGCGCGAAAAGTGCATCGCCCCACGGACGGGGAGCGCGTCCACGTCGAGTGGAGCCTCCTGAAGCCAAGCGGAGTCGTCGGCGATGAATGTGAGCGCACCGAGACGGATCTCGTGGCCGTCGACCATAACTCCACCTGAAACCATGATGTAGGAGATCGAAAGAATCCCAACTTCTCCAACAAATCGCTAGAACACACCTTTAAGGTGGGCGCCAACCGTCGTGGTTCTAAGTCCTGACAAGAGAATGGGGGTAGGTATGGAGAGGCAAGATCCTAGCTATGGAGTAGTTGTATACGCAAGGGAATTACGAGTTCAGGCCCTTCTCGGAGGAAGTAATAGCCCTACATCTCGGAGCCCGGAGGCGGTCGACTGGATTATATGCGTATGTGTTACAGGGGTGCGAACCCTTCTACCTGTGGAGGGGGGGTGGCTTATATAGAGTGCGCCAGGACCCCAGCCAGCCCACGTAGTAGAGGGTTGCGTTAAAGCTAGGCGTTACTGGTAACGCCTTACATAAAGTGCCATTAAGATCATAAAGACTATTTAACTACAGACCGTTTGGGCACCGAGTGGCTCTTGGACTCCTGGTGGTCGAGTGGGTCTTCATGGTCAAGTGGAAGCCTACCAGGTCGACTGGAAGGCTGCTTCTCTTGCGAGTGTCCTTGTGGAGGGTACCTTTGGGCAGGTCTATGACCCTACCCCAGGTACATGACTTCGTCAAAGCCCGATGTCGGTAGCTTCATCAACACCGTCACCATGCCGTCGTGTTGACGGAACTCTTCCTCGAAGCTCTAGTGGATCGTGAGTTCGTGGGACGTCACCGAGCTGAACGTGTGCAGATCACGGAGGTGCCATACATTCGGTACTAGGATTGGTCTATCGTGAAGACGTACGACTACATCAACCGCGTTGTCATAACGCTTCCGCTTACGGTCTACGAGGGTACGTGGACGACATTCTCCCCTCTCGTTGCTATGCATCACTATTATCTTGCGTGTGCGTAGGAATTTTTTTGAAATTAGTACGTTCCCCAACAGTGGCATCCGAGCCAGGTTTATGTGTAGATGTTATATGCACGAGTAGAACACAAGTGAGTTGTGGGCGATACTAGTCATACTGCTTACCAGCATGTCATACATTGATTCAGCGGTATTATTGGACGAAGCGGCCCGGACCCACATTACGCGTACGCTTACGCGAGACTGGTTCTACCGACGTGTTTCACACATAGGTGGCTGGCAGGTGTCAGTTTCTCCAACTTTAGTTGAATCGAGTGTGGCTACGCCCGGTCCTTGTTGAAGGTTAAAACAGCACTAACTTGACGAAATATCGTTGTGGTTTTGATGCGTAGGTAAGAACGGTTCTTGCTCAGCCCGTAGCAGCCACGTAAAACTTTCAACAACAAAGTAGAGGACGTCTAACTTGTTTTTGCAGGGCATGTTGTGATGTGATATGGTCAAGACATGATGCTAAATTTTATTGTATGAAATGATCATGTTTTGTAACAGAGTTATCAGCAACTGGCAGGAGCCATATGGTTGTCGCTTTATTGTATGCAATGCAATCGCCCTGTAATTGGTTTACTTTATCACTAAGCGGTAGCGACAGTCGTAGTAGCAATATTTGGTGAGACGACAATGATGCTTCGATGGAGATCAAGGTGTCAAGCCGGTGACGATGGTGATCATGACGGTGCTTTGGAGATGGAGATCAAAGGCACAAGATGATGATGGCCATATCATATCACTTATATTGCTTGCATGTGATGTTTATCTTTTATGCATCTTATTCTGCTTTGATTGACGGTAGCATTATAAGATGATCTCTCACTAAAATTTCAAGGTATAAGTGTTCTCCTTGAGTATGCACCGTTGCGACAGTTCTTTGTGCTGAGACACCACGTGATGATCAGATGTGATAAGCTCTACGTTCACATACAACAGGTGCAAGCTAGTTTTCCACACGTAGAATACTCGGGTTAAACTTGACAAGCCTAGCATTTGCAGATATGGCCTCGGAACACTGAGACCGAAATGTCGAGCATGAATCATATAGTAGATATGATCAACATAGTGATGTTCACCATTGAAAACTACTCCAACTCATGTGATGATCGGACATGGTTTAGTTGATTTGGATCACGTGACCACTTAGATGATTAGAGGGATGTCTATCTAAGTGGGAGTTCTTAAGTAATATGATTAGTTGAACTTTAATTTATCATGAACTTAGTCCTGATAGTATTTTGCGAATTATGTTGTAGATCAATAGCTCGCGTTATAGCTTCCCTATGTTTTTATATGTTCCTAGAGAAAACTAAGTAGAAAGATGATAGTAGCAATGATGCGGACTGGGTCCGCGATCTGAGGTTTATCCTCATTGCTGCACAGAAGAATTATGTCCTTAATGCACCGCTAGGTGACAAACCTATTGCAAGAGCAGATGCAGATGTTTTGAACGAATGGCTAGCTCAATATGATGACTACTTGATAGTTTAGTGCACCATGCTTTACGGCTTAGAACCGGGACTTCAAAAACGTTTTTGAAACATCACGGAGCATATGAGATGTTCCAAGAGCAGAAATTGGTATTTCAGACTCATGCCCGAGTCAAGAGGTATGAGACCTCTGACAAGTACTTTGCCTAAAAGATGGAGGAGAATTGCTCAATTAGTGAGCATGTGCTCAGAAAGTCTGGGTACTACAATCACTTGAATCAAGCGGGATTTAATCTTCCAGATAAGATAGTGATTGACAGAGTTCTCTAGTCACCATCAACAAGTTACTGGAACTTTTATGCAAGGGATGACGGAAATGAATCCCGAGCTCTTCGTGATGCTGAAATCAACGGAGGTAGAAATCAAGAAAGAGCATCAAACTGTTGATGATTGACAAGACCACTAGTTTCAAGAAAAGGGAAAAGGGAAAGAAAGGGAATTTCAAGTAGAATGGCAAGCAAGTTGTCACTCCCGTGAAAAAGCCCAAAGCTGGACCAAAGCCTGAAACTGAGTGCTTCTATTGCAAAGGAAATAGTCACTGGAAGCGGAAATGCCCTGAATATTTGGTGGATAAGAAGGATGGCAAAGTGAACAAGGGTATATTTGATATACAGGTTATTAATGTGTACCTTACTAGTGTTTATAGTAACCCCTGGGTATTTGATACTTGTTCGGTTGCTAAATATTAGTAACTCGAAACAGGAGTTGCAGAATAGATAGAGACTAGTTGACGGTGAAGTGACGATGTATGTTGGAAGTGGTTCCAAGATTGATATGATCATCATCGAAGACCCCCTATACTTTCGGGATTAGTGTTAAACCTAAATAAATGTTATTTGGCATTTGCATTTAGCATGAATATGATTTGATCATGTTTATTGCAATACAATTATTCATTTAAAATCAGAGAATAATTGTTGTTCTGTTTACATGAATAAAGCCTTCGATGGTCATACGCCCAATGAAAATAGTTTGTTGGATCTCGATCGTGGTAGTACACATATTAATAATATTGATTCCAAAAGATGCAAAGTTGATAATGATAGTGCAACTTATTTGTGGCACTGTCGTTTGTGTCATATCGGTGTAAAGTGCATGAAGAAACTCCACAAAGATGAACTTTTGGAATCACTTGATTATGAATCATTTGATGCTTGCGAACTGTACCTTATGGGCAAGATGACTGAAACTCCGTTCTCCGGAACAATGGAACGAGCTAGTGACTTATTGGAAATAATACATACCGATGTAAGCGGTCCAATGAGTGTTGATGCTCGTGGCGGGTACCATTATTTTCTGGCCTTCACAGATGATTTGAGCAGATATGAGTATATCTACTTAATGAAGAACAAGTCTAAAACATTTGAAAAGTTTAAAGAATTTCATAGTGAAGTGGAGAATCATCGTAACAAGAAAATAAAGTTTCTACAATCTGATCGTGGAGGAAAATATTTGAGTTACAAGTTTGGCCTTCATTTAAAACAATGTGGAATAGTTTCACAGCTCACGCCACCTGGAACACTACAGTGTAGTGGTGTGTCCGAACGTCATAACCACACTTTATTGGATATGGTGTGATCTATGATGTCTCTTACCGGTTTACCACTACCATTTTGGGGTTATGCATTAGAGACAGCTGCATTCACTTTAAACAGGGCACCATCAAAATCCGTTGAGATGACGCCTTATGAACTATGGTTTGGCAAGAAACCAAAGTTGTCATTTCTTAAAGTTTGGATCTGCGATGCTTATGTGAAAAAATTTCAACCTGATAAGCTCGAACCCAAATCGGAGAAGTGCGTCTTCATAGGATACACAAAGGAAACTGTTGGGTACATCTTCTATCACAGACCCGAAGGAAAAATATTCATTGCTAAGAATGGATCCTTTCTAGAGAAGGAGTTTCTCTCGAAAGAAGTGAGTGGGAGGAAAGTAGAACTTGATGAGGTAATTGTACCTTCTCCCGAATTGGAAAGTAGTTCATCACAGAAATCAGTTCCATTGATTCCTACACAATAAGTGAGGAAGCTAATGATGGTGATCATGAAACTTCAGATCAAGTTACTATAGAACCTCGTAGGTCCTCCAGAGTACGGACCGTATTAGAGTGCTATGGTAATCCAATTCTGGAAGTCATGTTACTAGACCATGATAAACCTATGAACTATGAGGAAGCGATGATGAGCCCAGATTCCGTGAAATGGCTTGAGGCCATGAAATCTGAGATGGGATCCATGTATGAGGACAAAGTCTGGACTTTGGTGGACTTGCCCGATGATCGGCAAGCCATTAAGAATAAATGGATCTTCAAGAGGAAGACGGACGCTAATAGTAGTGTTACTATCTACAAAGCCCGAATTTTCGCAAAAGGTTTTTCAACAAGTTCAAGAAGTTGACTACGATGAGACTTTCTCACCAGTAGCGATGCTTAAATCCATCCAAATCATGTTAGCAGTTGCCATATTTTATGAAATCTGGCAAATGGATGTCAAAACTGCATTCCTTAAATGGATGTTTCTTAAAGAAGAGTTATATATGATGCAACCATAAGCTTTTGTCAATCCTAAAGGTACTAACAAGGTATGCAAGCTCCAGCGATCCATCAATGGACTGCTGCAAGCATCTCGGAGTTGGAATATACGCTTTGATGAGTTGATCAAAACATATGGTTTTATACAAACTTTTGGAAAACCCTATATTTACAAGAAAGTGAGTGGGAGCACTATAGCCTTTCTGATAAGTATATGTGAATGACATATTGTTGATCAGAAATAATGTAGAATTTTCTGGAAAGCATAAAGGAGTGTTTAAAAGGAGTTTTTCAAAGAAAGACCTCAGTGAAGCTGCTTACACATTGAGCATCAAGATCTATAGAGATAGATCAAGACACTTGATAAGATTTTTCAATGAGTACATACCTTGATAAGATTTTGAAGTAGTTCAAAATGGAACAGTCAAAGAACGAGTTCTTGCCTGTGTTGCAAGGTGTGAAGTTGAGTAAGACTCAAAACCCGACCATGGCAGAAAATAGAAATAAAATGAAAAGTCATTCCCTATGCCTCAGTCATAGGTTACGTAAAAGTATGCTATCCGTGGTACCAGACCTATTGTATACCTTGCTCTGAGTTTGGCAAGGGAGTAAAATTTTGATCTAGGAATAGATCACTGGACATCGGTCAAGAATATCCGTAGTGAGGACTAAGGAAATATTTCTCGATTATGGAGGTGATAAAAGAGCTCGTCGTAAAGAGTTACATCGGTGCAAGCTTTTACACCGATCCAGATGACTCTAAGTCTCAATCTGGATACATATTGAAAGTGGGAGCAATGAGCTAGATTAGCTCCGTGCAAAACATTGTAGACATAGAATATTTGCAAAATACATAGGGCTCTGAATGTGACAGACCCGTTGACTAAACTTCTCTCACGAGCAAAACATGATTATACCTTAGTACTCTTTGGGTGTTAATCACATAGCAATGTGAACTGGATTATTGACTCTAGTAAACCCTTCGGGTGTTGGTCACATGACGATGTGAACTATGGGTGTTAATCACATACAGATGTGAATATTGGTGTCAAATCACATGGTGATGTGAACTAGATTATTGACTCTAGTGCAAGTGGGAGATTGAAGGAAATATGCCCAAGAGGCAATAATAAAGTTGTTATTTATATTTCCTTATATCATGATAAATGTTTATTATTCATGCTAAATTGTATTAACCGGAAACTTAGTACATGTATGAATACATAGAGAAACAGAGTGTCACTAGTATGCCTCTACTTGACTAGCTCGTCGAATCAAAGATGGTTAAGTTTCCTAGCTATAGACATGAGTTGTCATTTGATTAACGGGATCACATCATTAGAGAATGATGTGATTGACTTGACCCATTCCGTTAGCTTAGCACTTGATTGTTTAGTATGTTGCTATTGCTTTCTTCATGACTTATACATGTTGCTATGACTATGAGATTATGCAACTCCCGAATACCGGAGGAACACTTTGTGTGCTACCAAACATCACAATGTAACTGGTTGATTATAAAGGTGCTCTACAGGTGTCTCCGGTGGTACTTGTTGAGTTGGCATAGATTGAGATTAGGATTTGTCACTCCAATTGTCGGAGAGGTATCTCTGGGCCCTCTCGGTAATACACATCACTATAAGCCTTGCAAGCAATGTGACTAATGAGTTAGTTGCGTAATGAGTACTACGGAACGAGTAAAGAGACTTGCCGGTAACGAGATTGTAGGACCTTGACGTATGTCTAGAGGGGGTGATTAGACTACTTGACCAATTAAAAGCTATGCCTTTTCCCAATTTTAGACTTTGGCAGATTTTAGCTATCTTTGAACAATTCAAGCAATCATCACGCATAATTCGAGGCAAGCATGCAAAGAGTATATAGGCAGCGGAAAATAAAGCATGCAACTTGCAAGAATGTAAAGGGAAGGGTTTGGAGAATTCAAACGCAATTGGAGACACGGATGTTTTTGTCGTGGTTCCGATAGGTGGTGCTATCGTACCTCCACGTTGATGGAGACTTCAACCCACATAGGAGTAACAGTTCTTGTGAGTCCAAGGAGGGCTCCACCCACGAAGGGTCCACGAAGAAGCAACCTTGTCTATCCCACCATGGTCGTCGCCCATGAAGGACTTGCCTCACTAGCGGTATATCTTCACGAAGTAGGCGATCTCCTTGCGCTTACAAACTCCTTGGTTCAACTCCACAATCTTTTCGGAGGCTCCCAAGTGACACCTAGACAATCTAGGAGACACCACTCTCCAAGAAGTAACAAATGGTGTGTTGATGATGAACTCCTTGCTGTTGTGCTTCAAATGATAGACTCCCCAACACTCAACTCTCTCTCATAGGATTTGGATCTGGTGGAAAGAAGATTTGAGTGGAAAGCAACTTGGGGAAGGCTAGAGATCAAGATTCATATGGTTGGAATGGAATATCTTGGCGTCAACACATGAGTAGGTGGTTCTCTCTGAGAACTGGTAAGTTGGAAGTGTAGGTTTGTTCTCATGGCTCTCTCCATGAATGAAGAGGAGGTGGAGGGGTATATATAGCCTCCACACAAAATCTAACCGTTACACACAATTTACCAAACTCAATGGGACCGAATCATCAAACTCGGTCAGACCGATTTATTAAACCTAGTGACCGTTAGGGTTTTCGGTGGGACTGATAAGCAACTCGGTAGGACCGATATGGTTAGGGTTAGGGCATAACGTAATCTCGGTGAGACCGATTACACAAACTCGGTGAGACAGAATTTGGTAATTAGCTAACCAGAGAGTTGGTCAGGTAAACTCGGTGGGACCGATTTGCTCTTTCGGTGAGACTGAAAAGTTACGAAAGGGAAACAGAGAGTTTAGATTGTAATCTCAGTGGGACCGATCGCTCACTTCGGTTGTACCGAAACGTTACAAAGGCAAACAGAGAGATTACAATCCCATCTCCGTGAGACCGAGATCCCTATCGGTGAGACCGATTTGCCTAGGGTTTGTGGCAGTGGCTAAGACATCTGAACTTGGTGGCGCCGGATATAAAGAATCGGTAGGGCCGAGTTTGACTTTGGGTTTAGGTCATATGTGGATGTGAGAAAGTAGTGGAGGGTTTTGGAGCATATCACTAAGCACATGAAGCAAAAGGCTCATTAAGCAACACCTCATCCCTTCTTGATAGTATTGGCTTTTCCTCTAGGCTCAATGTGATCTTGGATCACTAAAATGTAAAATGTAGAGTCTTGAGCTTTTGAGCTTGAGCCAATCCTTTGTCCTTGATATCTTCAGGGATCCACTTTCATCATCCATGCCATGCCATTCATTGAGCTTTCCTGAAGTATTTGTCTTGGAATAGCATTAGCTCAATGAGCTATATGTTGTTATGAATTACCAAAACCACCTAGGGATAGTTGCACTTTCAATCTCCCCCTTTTTGGTAATTAATGACAACATATAGATCAAAGCTTTGACAAATGATAATAAAATTTAAAAAACATTGTCGCTTTGAGAAGTATGTGATAAGCAAGAGCTCCCCCTAAATTTGTGCATAGTAATATTTGCTTTGGACTGCAAATGCACAAGGAATTAGGCTCATGGGTTACTCTCCCATGTAACATACATCTTGGTGGAGCGCTCAAAATAATAAAGATTAAATACATGCACTCATCACCAAGCAAAGTGAATGATCATATAAGGATAAGTAAGATAATATCATAACGAGCATAAGTGTAGCTTATGATCAAACACATGATCATCAATGTCTCACAGGTAATCGCATAGTATCTCAACCAATCAAAAGCAAATAAAGTTCAACCAAAAGACAAGAGAGAACAAAAGCAAATCTCTCTCTCTCTCTCGAAGCCTATGATCTATACATTTTTCTCCCCCTTTGGCAACAAGTTACCAAAAAGTTCCTAGAAAATGCATAGGACTATATCGTCTCTCAGGCTTGGTCTTCTAGTGGTGGTGGTGTCCGGAGAAATCCAAGAATGAAGGATTCAGTCGATGTAGAAGGAGCTGAAGGAGTTGGTGCTGGAGCTGGTGGTGCTGGAGCTGTAGCTGGAGCTGATGAAGTGACTCTGGTGTCTTGAACTGGCTCTACAGCTGATCTCTGAGCTCGTGGCACTCTGGCAAATGCATCAGTCGTTGTCCTGCCCTTCCTCTCCTGCATGTCATCCTGTAGCTGCTCCACAGCTGACTGAATCTCAGTTACTTTGACATCAAGATCATAGAATTTTTGTTCCATGATTCTTTCCAGGCTCTCCTGGTTTTGAGTTAGGGTGGCCAACCCCTTCTCAATCCACAGAGTTGATGCTATCAAGTAACCAAGCTGCTCCTGCTTGTTCTTCAGAAAGTATTCAGATGCCTCTGCTTGAGTTGGCATCTTGGCAGCCTTCTCTTTCCTAGCTTTCTCCTTCTTCTCTTGCGCTTGCACTGATGTTGGTTCATTCTCAATCATGACAACTTGATTGTCCTCAAAGTCAGGATAGAGAACCATGTGTTCCTTATCCAATAGATACTTCCCTGTGCCCATCTTTGAGTTAATCAACTCCTGAATCTATGGGGGCATATCCACAGCTCCTCTTCTGATCTGCTGTAGTCCTCTTGATAGTTTCAACTATGAGGCTCATGAGTTTGAATTTCTGAGGCAGATCAAAAACATGAAGCAAATTGATTGCATGCCCTCTGATCATGTTGTGGTCACCTGATTTGGGCAAAAGAGTGTGCCTCAGGATCCAGTTGATTGTAGGCAGCCCTGACAGAAGATAATGAACTGATCCAAACTTGAAGGACTCAAGTGCATCATCTGGGATTTCCTTTTACATGTGTGACATTAAGTTGTGACCCATCTTCTTCTTGGCATAAATGTCCAAGTCATCTTCATCTTCCTTTGGGGCCTTGATCAGACTTGCCCATTCCTCTATGGTTGACTGATATCGTGTTCCTTCAGACATCCACACTATCATGCCATCTGGATAGAAATGTGCTGTGGAGTAGAATTGCATAATGAGCTCGTCGTTCCAATTTGTGAGCTTCTGCCCAACAACATCTGCAACTCCACAAGCACTGAAGCTGTCATACACTCCAGGATAGTGTTCTTCGTTCTCCTGAATATAGGTCCAGTCGACCCACCTCATATCACAAACTTTGGGCTTCTTATCCAACAAGATAGTCTCATAGAAGTCCTGCCGTTCCTTGGTGTGGGACCTGTAATCCATAGCAGTCCTTCTCCTGGTGGCATATGGATCTGACTCTCTCCATAGCCTCAACCCTTGATCTCTCCTGATCTTCATGTTTTCAGCCACAGGATGAGCATCATTGTGGTCTGGGATCTTGGATTTGAGCTTCCTTAGGACCTGCCCTTCTTCATCTTCCTCAGAATCAACCTCAGGCATTGGAGCCTTGTTCTTCTCAGTTGTTGGTATACTCCTGGTATTTCTCTTTGGTGCACTCTTGGGCTTGGGGGCAGCTTTGGGCTTTGAAGTTGCAGCCCCTGACTTTATGGCATCACCCATTAGCTTTTGTGCCTTGGGTGCATGCTCAGCAACCTCTTCTTCTTCCTCTTCCTCCATCATAGATGGTTTCCCAATCACTCTGGCCATGGTCTTCTTGACCCTTTCCCTCCTTTTCTTTCCTTCAGTAGCAGCAGGTTCTTTGGGTTGGGATTCCAAAGAAGCTTGAGTGGAGACTCTGGCTTTGGACATTGGTTGTCTACCTGCTGGCCTTTTGATCTTCATTCCAGGCTTAGCTTCTTTGTTGAGCTGTACTCTCTCTTGAGCACTTTATTCTTGAACTGGCCTCATCCTCGGCTGCCACATAATCTTCATCCTCGGACTCGAGGTCTTCTTCTTCCTTGTCCTTGTGGCAGCCTTGGGCAAATTCTGGGAGTGCTTCGCTCCCCTCATCTCGAGCTGCTTGAGGGACTAGTGCCCTCACTCATTTGAATCTGCTCCTCGACCTGTTACATTTGTCACTTTGGTATGACATGCTGCATCGACCGATCGCTGACCACCGTGAATAGTTATAGATGAGGTAGAGTGGATGAGCATCACAAAACGCAGAGATTTTTGCAAAAGAATGATTCCAAAACTTAGTTTTAGTTTCCACGAAAGCATTTCGGATCTACCGATTTTCAAACTCGGTGATATCGAGCAGTTTTGGAACCTAAACTAGTGAAATCGGTCGAGACCGAGTCACAGTTTGGTGGCACCGAGACTGCTAGGGTTTCACAAAGTTCTAAAATCGGTCACACCGATTTGTAATTCTCGGTCGCACCGAGACTTACTAGTGCAATGGCGTTAGCCAAATCGGTGGGACCGAGTTTTTCAACTCGGTGGGTCCGAGATGGTTTCATGAAACCTAACCCTAAATTTTCGAATCATACCTATTCTAAAGATTGTTTTGACTGGATAGAAGTGTTTCAATCGTGGCAAGATGCATTACGAATACGGTGTCGAGAATCGGACGAGGATAGCATGTGATCGAGTTCATACCCTAGTTCGACGGTGAACTCGCCACTACGGCAACAATGGGAGGAGAATTCCGTTGACGGCGGCGGAGACCAGTGACAGGAGGCGGCTGGCGACGAAGTCGACGATCCGCAGACCAAGTAGCCAGAGCGAGCTATGCGCGGGCGAGAAGTTTCAGAGAAAATTTTCCAAAATTTGCCCGTGTGATATATATAGCCCGACACTGTCGGTGTGACCGAGTTGAACAACTTGGTGGCACCGAGATGCATAACTGTTAACAGTCACAGCAACTCGGTGTGACCGAAAAGTTAAAATCGGTTGCACCGAGATTTAAAACCTAGATCGACTTAGTAATCTCGGTATGACCGAAATGGAGGAATCGGTCAGACCGAAAATCACAAAGAAGTTTTGGAAGTTTAAGTCTATGACGAATCGGGGACTCCGAGTGCTCCTCACATAGAGTGGTTCGAATCTGACTTGATCAAATTTTGTGATGTAGCATGAATAGAGTTTGAGACGAGAAGAGCATAGATAGCTAGAGAAGGTTCTTAGGCATTCTTGTCCATCCACTTGGCAAAATAAAAAGAAACCAATCAATCAAACAACAAGTGGATGTCCTCGAATGAGTAAAATATGCAACCAACATGCTCACACAATAAAATGACAAATGAAATATGTGTCAAAGCATGCACAACCAATTCTAGCATCTATCAAACAATTGGCGATGACTAGGTCATCTATATATGAGTATATTGATTAGGAGTCAAATGAGAACATTTCATCATAGGTCATACTCATCGTTTAAGCTCAAGTGGGGTTACCACTTTTACATAAAGCATTTATATGTGTTCACATCATTAGAATTGCTTTGACTCAATTCTTAGAGTTAAGCTCCCCCTAGATGTGAGATCCCCCTTAGAGGGATAAACTAACCTTGAGTTGTCGTTGATGACTTCATGTAGGTGTTGAATATGTGGATGCTCAATGTTGATGTAGGTCTTTTGGAGCAATCCTTTGGAGTGAGTTGCACTTTCAATACCTACACGGGTTAGTCCCACAAGGAACAAACAAGAATATCCATAGACATAGGGTGATGAACACACAAAATGATGTCCATGAAAACATTAGGTTACCTTGTCCCTTGCCTTACCAACATGAGGGTTTGTGACTCCTTGAACTAGTTCAAGATATGGAAGTTGATTGCACTTGTCCTCGCCATAATGATATGAGTGAAAAATGTTGGCGGAGTCACCCTCAAGAACTCTCTAGTTCTTGTTCTTCGGGATCCACATCATCTTGATGGGAATCCTTGGTGTAGTAGTTGTGCTTGATGAAGTAGAACTTGACGTAGTCTTGGGAACCCACTTGATCAAGGCCTTAGGTGCTTCTTCAAATGCATCAATCTCCTCTTGAAGCTTGTCCTTGCCTTTGTTCTTGTGGTCTTGTGGTGGAAGATCATCTTGTGCTAGTGTTCCCTTGAAGGAAGTAGGATCATACTTCTCTTGTTGAGGAACAAACTTCGTCTTGGGGTATTGATCTTCTTCCCACTCAACTCCATTGGCATTGAACTTTCGTTCAAAACCAACACCTTGATTCTTCCGGTGCCTTCCTTGCTTGCGTACAATTTCCTCAAATTGCTTACTCGCGACAAGGCTCTTGTATACACCTTTCTCTATAATTCCCTTCAATAAGTTGTTTTCGTGCTCAAGTATAACTTGGCTAAGAGAATCATTAGTGGAATCAAGAGAACTACTAGAAGCAACAATATTGGGTTGAGCATTGTTATTGTTACTACTAGAAGAAGAATCCTTTTTGTTCTTGTTACTAGACTTGACTTGAGGCATGTAAGTAGATAAGAGTAAACGCTTGGCAATGTAAGAAGAACTTTTCTTACAAAGATCATCATTGATCGCTTTTAGGAAATCATGCTCTTGCTCAAGATTGAGCTTTTCAAAGCGTAACTTTTCATGAGCCCTTAAAAGTTCTCGATGATCTTCGAAGATAGTTTCATGAGCTAACTTAAGAGTGTTTAGTTCTTTCGTTAGACGCTCAATTTTCTCCTTATCATTGTCATTCATTTCATCTTGATTAGCATGATTAATTGACGTTTCATCATAGTATTCATCACTACAATTGTCAACAAGTAAATCATCATCACCTAGCAAGTCATCTTCATCACTATTAAAATCAACATACTCGGGGTGTGTTACCTTAGGACCTTTGGCCATGAAGAATCTTCCAATTCCTTCATTTGGTGATTTAAATATGTCATAGGAGTTGGTTGATACAAGTGCTAAACCGGCAACACCTTCATCTTGAGTGTGTTCGGAGTCGGAGTGATAGCTTCTCTCGGAGTGATTGTCGGAGTCGGAGCCGGATACCCATTCACCAACATGAGCTTGATGTCTTCGTTTTGTGTAGCTCTTTGATGACTTGTCCTTCCTTTTCGAATCCTTGCTTCTCCGTGAGGGTCTTCGTTCATAACGATCATCTCTACTCCTTCTCTCCCTTGGTGGTGATTCTTCTCTTCTACTTCTTCTCTTGGGAGAATCTTCTCTTCTTTTGTAGGGTGCCGTACACTCATTGGAATAGTGTCCGGTCTCCCACAATTGTAGCAATTGCGCTCTCGACTAGAAGATCTTTTGTCATTGTAGGACCTTGACTTGGAGCTTCTTTCTTTGCTTCTACTCTTGTAGAATTTGTTGAAGTTCTTCACCATTAAGCTCAATTCTTCATTGAAGGTTTATTTCTCACTTGATGATGTGGGGGCTTCACATGAGGCTTTGTAAGCACCACTTAACTTGTTGTGAAGTTCCTCCTTATCCTTGAGTGACATCTCATGAGCAACAATTCTTCCAATGACTTCCGTTGGCTTGAGATCTTTGTAATTTGGCAGCATTTGGATCAATGTGCACACGGTATCATATTTTCCATCCAGTGCTCTTAGGATCTTCTTGATGATGAATCTGTCGGTCATCTCTTCACTTCCTAAGCCGGCAATCTCATTTGTGATAAGAGCAAGCCTAGAGTACATTTCAAATGACACCTTCACCATCCTTCATTTTGAACTTGTCAAGCTGACTTTGGAGCACATCCAACTTGGATTCCTTGACGGAGTCGGTACCTTCATGCATATCAATCAAAGTATCCCAAATTTCCTTTGCATTTTCAAGACGACTGATTTTGTTGAATTCTTCGGGGCACAATCCGTTGAAGAGGATATCACAAGCTTGAGCGTTGTATTGCAACATATTCAACTCTTCCGCACTAGCTTCACGGTTCGGTTCTCTCCCATCAAGGAATTCACCTTGCAAGCCAATACACACAATAGCCCAAACGGTGGGGTTATGTCCGAGAATATGCATTTTCATCTTATGATTCCAACTAGCAAAATTAGTGCCATCAAAGTAAGGACCTCTACGGTGATAATTTCCCTCGCTAGACGCCATTCTCTCCTAGGTTGTGAAACCAAGGCAATGACCACCAAAAGCTATGGAAATCAAAGCAAATGGAGACCAAAGCTCTGATACCACTTGTAGGACCTTGAAGTATGTCTTGAGGGGGGGGGGTGATTAGACTACTTGACCAATTAAAAGCTATGCCTTTTCCCAATTTTAGACTTTGGCAGATTTTAGCTATCTTAGAACAATTCAAGAAATCATCACACAATTCAAGCAAGCAGCAAAGAGTATATAGGCAGCGGAAAATAAAGCATGCAACTTGCAAGAATGTAAATGGAAGGGTTTGGAGAATTCAAACGCAATTGGAGACACGGATGTTTTTGTCGTGGTTCCGATAGGTGGTGCTATCATACCTCCACGTTGATGGAGACTTCAACCCACGAGGGTAGCAGTTGCTTGCGAGTCCACGGAGGGCTCCACCCACGAAGGGTCCACGAAGAAACAACCTTGTCTATCCCACCATGGCCGTCGCCCACGAAGGACTTGCCTCACTAGCGGTAGGTCTTCACGAAGTAGGCGATCTCCTTGCCCTTACAAACTCCTTGGTTCAACTCCACAATCTTGTCGGAGGCTCCCAAGTGACACCTCGCCAATCTAGGCGACACCACTCTCCAAGAAGTAACAAATGGTGTGTTGATGATGAACTCCTTGCTGTTGTGCTTCAAATGATAGTCTCCCCAACACTCAACTCTCTCTCATAGGATTTGGATCTGGTGGAAAGAATATTTGAGTGGAAAGCAACTTGGGGAAGGCTAGAGATTAAGATTCATATGGTTGGATTGGAATAGCTTGGCCTCAACACATGAGTAGGTGGTTCTCTCTCAGAACTGGTAAGTTGGAAGTGTAGGTTTGTTCTGATGGCTCTCTCCATGAATGAAGAGGAGGTGGAGGGGTATATATAGCCTCCACACAAAATCTAACCGTTACACACAATTTACCAAACTCGGTGGGACCGAATCATCAAACTTGGTCAGACCGATTTAGTAAACCTAGTGAGTGTTAGGGTTTTCAGTGGGACTGATAAGCAACTCAGTAGGACCGATATGGTTAGGGGTTAGGGCATAACGTAATCTCGGTGAGACCCATTACACAAACTCGGTGAGACCGAACTTGGTAATTAGCTAATCAGAGAGTTGGTCAGGTAAACTCGGTGGGACCGATTTTCTCTTTCGGTGAGACCGAAAAGTTACAAAAGGGAAGCAGAGAGTTTACATTGTAATCTCGGTGGGACCGATCGCTCACTTCGGTTAGACCGAAACATTACGAAGGGAAATAGAGAGATTACAATCCCATCTCGGTGAGACCGAGATCCTTATCGGTGAGACCGATTTGCCTATGGTTTGTGGCAGTGGCTAAGACATCTGAACTCGGTGGCGCCGGATAGAAAGAATCGGTAGGGCCGAGTTTGACATTGGTTTTAGGTCATATGTGGATGTGAGAAAGTAGTGGAGGGTTTTGGAGCATATCACTAAGCACATGAAGCAAAACGCTCATTAAGCAACACCTCATCCCTTCTTGATAGTATTGGCTTTTCCTATAGACTCAATGTGATCTTGGATCACTAAAATATAAAATGTAGGGTCTTTAGCTTTTGAGCTTGAGCCAATCCTTTGTCCTTGATATCTTGAGGGATCCACTTTCATCATCCATGCCATGCCATTCATTGAGCTTTCCTGAAGTATTTGTCTTGGAATAGCATTAGCTCAATGAGCTATATGTTGTTAAGAATTACCAAAACCACCTAGGGATAGTTGCACTTTCAGGGATTGAACTGGGTATTGAGATACCGACGATCGAATCTTGGGCAAGTAACATACCGATGACAAAGGGAACAACGTATGTTGTTATGCAGTTTGACCGATAAAGATCTTCGTAGAATATATGGGAGCCAATATGAGCATCCATGTTCCGCTATTGGTGATTGGCCGGAGACATGTCTCGGTCATGTCTACATAGTTCTCGAACCCGTAGGGTCCGCACGCTTAACGTTCGGTGACGATCGGTATTATGAGTTTATGTGTTTTGATGTACCGAAGGTAGTTCGGAGTCCCGGATGAGATCGGGGACATGGCGAGGGGTCTCTAAATGGTCGAGCCATAAAGATCGATATATTGGAAGGCTATATTCGGACATCGGCAAGGTTTCGAGTAATTCGGGTATTTTCTGGAGTACGGGAGAGTTACGAGAATTCGCCAGGAGAAGTATTGGGCCTTATTTGGCCATACGGGAATAGAGAAGGCAGGCCACTGGGAAGGAGGCGCCCCCCCCCATGGGTCCCAATTGGACTAGGGGAAAGGGGGCGCCCCCCCCCCCCCTTGCCTTTTCCTACTCCATCCCTCTTTCCCTGTTTCTTCTCTCCTACTCCGAAAAGGAAAAGGGGAATCCTGCAAGGACTTGGGAGTCCTAGTAGGACTCCCCACCCCACACTTGGCGCGCCCCCTCTAGGGCCAGCCTCCTCCTCCTACCTCTTTTATATACGTGGGCACGGGACACCCCAAAGGCACAACAGATACACAAGTTGATCATTGATCTTTTAGCCATGTGCGGTGCCCACTCCACCATAATCCACCTCGGTCATATCGTAGCGGTGCTTAGGCGATGCCCTCCGTTGGTAGCTTCATCAACACCGACATCACGCCATCGTGTTGACGGAACTCTCCCTCGAAGCTCTACTGGATCGTGAGTTCGTGGGACATCACCGAGCTGAACGTGTGCAGATCCCTGAGGTGCCGTACGTTTGATACTAGGATCGGTCGATCGTGAAATAAGACGTACGACTACATCAACTGCGTTGTCATAACACTTCCGCTTACGGTCTACGAGGGTACGTGGACGACACTCTCCCCTCTCGTTGCTATGCATCACCATGATCTTGCATGTGCGTAGGAATTTTTTTTGAAATTACTACGTTCCCCAACACAATCCACCAAAGTAGGAGTAGGGTTTTACGCCTCACGGCGGCCCGAACCTGGGTAAAATTACTCATGTGATCCCTGCCGTGTTGCCCCACGCTCCTCTGCTCTTTGTGCAACGCGACATCCCTCCTGCCGAACCATAAAGGGGCCCCTTGGTCCCAAAGGTGGCCGTGGTTTCCTGCGACATCTTTGGCGCGCCAGGTAGGGGCATCGCTTGCGCGAACCTGAAAGCGTGCGCAGCGCGTCATCTTCATCGCCATCTTTCACGGCGCCATCGATTATGGCGCCCAAGAAGAAGTCCGGTGTTTCGGCTTAGCCGTCCACCTCAAAGGCTCCGCCACCCGCAGCTACCAATGCTACGGAAGGTGCGGAGGCACGCGAGGATGCGGACGCCGCTGGGGATATGGTCGGAGCAAGCGGCGCCATCGACATTTCCCCCGTGGCCGTAGCAGGAGCAGGAGACATCGAGGGAGAACGACATCAGCTACACACCGATGGCCACGCTCCTTGAGGTACGGGTGGAGCAGCTACTCCGTCCACACTCCCTCCTCTCGCCTATGGGCACAACTGCAGTGATGGCACTCGGTCTGGAGCGAACCGCCGCCCTCCGTCCGCTCCTGTCGCGGGGGTGACTGTTGCGCGTGCGCCTTCCCTTGGGCGAGTCGACCAAGCCGGTGCACCCGACGGAGCCACTGGCCCTCAAGCGCCTTCATCGTGCCACCAAGTCATCCAGGTGGCCGCCCCACAACAGCGGGGGTGTAGTACTATCGCTGCTGGCACTGTCAGAAGCCAAGCGACGGTACGGTCCACGTCGCTGTCACCCATGCCGAGCATGGCTACGGAGGCCATGGCGCGGGCTCAGCTGTTGCTCAGGTTTTTGCCAGCGGCTGAGCAGATGGACGAGTGGCGTGTCACCATCCCAGAGCCTGCTCGGTTTCGCCAAGGCTGGGGGCTCGCAGCGAGCCGTCCCACCATGGCCTCCCCAAGCGACATCAATGGCTCGTGTTGGTGGTCGTATGGAAGGGGCCACCCCCATGGTGCAGTCCCTGCCAGGGTAACCAATGCGAGCTCGACAGCATCAAGAACCTGATGACGTCTCGATAGCCTCTTCTGAACCTCGAGCATGCCCAGATCGACAGCATGCCCCGGAGGACAGGCGGAGGGAAGACGCGCGCGTTGTCGTTGAGCAACGCTGCGATGACCACCACCGGACCGATGGGTGCAATGGTCCTTACGTCGACGAGCCTGCGCTCGATATTGGCGGGTGCCTACCTTTAGAGGTTGGGTGCCCTGCCTTTACTCGTGAGCCGCGGCAAGTCCGTTGGCCGTCCATCCACACGTTCAAGCCAGAAATACTTGAGAAGTATGATGGGAGGCTCAACACGGCAGAGTTTCTAAGCATCTACACCATTGCTGTCCAAGCTGCCAGGGGAAGAGATGGGAAGGTATTCGCCAACTACTTTCCTTTGGCTCTCAAGTCCAATGTGAGGTCTTGGTTGATGCATCTGGCGGAGAACTCCATTTCGTCATGGGCTGACCTTTGCCATGAGTTCATATGCGCCTTCACTAGCGGCCATCAAGAACCAGGCTGGCATAGCGATTTGCAGCTTCTCTAGCAGAAAGAAGGAGAGACTCTTCGTAAGTATTTACATAGGTTCAGCAGAGTCCATAGAAATATTTCGAACATCCATCTGACAGCTGTGATAGCTGGCTTCTAGTCCAATGTGCGCAACAGCTGGATTCGCTCCAAGATGAATATATGGTTGCCCAAGACAGTGAAGGAGCTGTACACCCTAGTGGATAAGTTTGCTCGGATGGAGGAAGGGAGGAAGTTGCCCGGAGAGGAGGATTGCATTAATATTGATTCAGAAGATGATGATGAATCCACCAGCCAGAAGAAGAGCAAGAAGCACAATAAGAGACGCAAGGATAAGGCAGTGATGACTGTTGAAGGATCTGGTACACCTAGTACCGGCAAGACAGCCAAGGCTGAGGTCCCCGGCAAGGAAGCTTCCGTGTGTGCTGACTGCCAAGAAGCTGCGACTGCCGAGAAGGCTAGGAAAGGCGATGGCTGTATTGCAAGATCCATCGGACCAAGGGCCGCGACCTTCAAGAGTGTTATCAGGTTGAGCATCTTGTCAAGAGACAAAGGGCCGAGTATGAGAAGCGTGATAAGGAAAAATGTCAGAATGTTGCTGGCGGTAAGGGTCGAGGCTGTGAAGCAAATCGCCCCAGCAAACCCTTTCGGAACAAAGGAAAACCCGCCAGAGGCCAACAGAAGGAAGCCTGTGATGATGAGAGTGATGGAGGGGATAAAGAGGAAACCAGTGAGCAAGAGTTTCAGAAGGCCACTAATGCCCTATGCATTGACGGGGGTGCATCTCTACACACCTCTCACCACCAACTCAAACAGTGGGCGCATGAGTTCAATGCCGTGGAACTAGCACCAGAGGCCCGGAAACCACTCAAATGGTCACGCATGCCATCATCTTTGACAAAGAGGATCATCCTGACCGTACCACTGCGGTAGGGTACCTGCCATTGTTGGTCTCTCCGACAATTCGCAACCTTAAGGTCACTAAGATATTAGTGGACGACGAGGCCGGGTTGAATCTGAGTTCCCCAAAGGTTACCAGCAGGCTTCAAATAGTAGAAGAGGAGTTAGAGGTCACCGGCACGTTTCAAGGAGTTAATCCTGGCAGGAGTCATACTAAGGGAAAGATTACGTTGCCTGTGGCATTTGGAGGAGAGTTGAATTATCGGACAGAAAAGATTGTGTTTGTTGTGGTCGACCTCCCCTTGCCGTACAATGGGATCCTTGGACGACCGGCCCTGGCCAATTTCATGGCAGCATCCCACTATGCCTACAATACCTTGAAGATGCCTGGGCCACTTGGAATTATTTCCATCCCATCGGATGAGAAGGACACACTCATTTGCGTGGAGAAGGTGTACCAGGACGCGGTCGCGGCAGAGGCAACGGCAGCGGCAGTTCCCGCCAAGGAAAGCTGAGGGAAGAAGAAGGATAGCAGGGACACTAGCAAAGAGTCCGGGAAGCATACCTCTTCGGAGTGCGCTGCGCCTGTTGATGATTTGCCGAAGAGTTCCAACAACAAAAGGACCAAGGATACTACTCCACAAGTGAAGAAGGTCTCGGCAGGGTTGGCTGGAGTTAATGGTACCTTCACCATCAGCGCCACCCTCGATGACAAATAGGAAAGCGTGCTCGTTGCCTTCCATGTGTTTACCTAGAAACCATCTGATATCCCCAATGTTCCCAGGGAGGTAATCGAGCACCACCTTGTTGTCTGCCCACACGCCAAACCTGTCAAATAGAAAGTCCGGAAGGAGGCCTTGGAGAGGCAGCAGTTTATTGCAGAAGAGATCAAGAAGCTTGAAGCATCTGGTTTGGTCAAAGAAGTTCTACATCCCACTTGGCTAGCAAATCCAGTGGTAGTTCGAAAGGCTAATGGGAAATGGAGGCTTTGCATATATTTCACAGATCTCAACAAGGCTTGCCCGAAGGACCCATTTCCCTTGCCGCGCATTGATCAGATTATGGATTCCACTTCTGTCAGCGTCCTGCTTTCGGGGGTATCTAGCACTGCCTGCCTGCAGCCGACCACGTGGCTTCATCGACGGCCTGGTATGGCCCAGCTTCGTCATCAACAACACAAGACCCTCGCGAGGGGCCAAGCCTCGTGAGGCGGGCAACGCCAAGGCCTCCGAAGGAATTGGCCTCCTCGGGAAGGCTCCCGAGGGGCGGAGAGTTCTATGCAAGCTGCCTCACGAGGCTCAGCTGACGTGAGCCATGACGACCGAGGCTAGGCGGGCGCCAGGCGGGCGCAGAGCGCAGGTTTCCTCTTTGGTGCAAGGGAGGCAAGCCGCAGGCACGGAGTCCCGAGGAATCAGCCAAAGGTTTCCATTCCAGTGCAATGAGACCAAGACCGCCAGGACGGCAGGACGAAGGTCATCACCGAGCCCACCGCAGCGTCACGACCAGAGGCTTTTCGCAGGCGAAAACTATTGTTGTCAGGATAGACTGTACTACTTGTCCCCTTTCAAATCTGGCCGTTGTGGGGTCCCTTCCCGCTCATATTTTGGAAGAGGACTGAGTGAGTCCTGGATTAGGGGGTGTCCGGATAGCCGGACTATGACCTTTGGCCGAACTCCTGGACTATGAAGATACAAGATTGAAGACTTCGTCCCGTGTCCTGATGGGACTTTCCTTGGCGTGGAAGGCAAGCTTGGCGTCTGGATATGTAGATTTCCTACCATTGTAACCGACTCTGTGTAACCCTAGCCCTCTCCGGTGTCTATATAAACCAGAGGGTTTTAGTCCAGAGGATCTAACAACAATCATACCATAGGCTAGCTTCTAGGGTTTAGCCTCTCCGATCTCGTGGTAGATCTACTCTTGTACTACCCATATCATCAATATTAATCAAGCAGAGTAGGGTTTTACCTCCATCGAGAGGGCCCGAACCTGGGTAAAAACATCGTGTCCCTTGTCTCCTGTTACCATCCGCCTAGACGCACAGTTCGGGACCCCTACCCGAGATCCGCCGGTTTTGACACCGACATTGGTGCTTTCATTGAGAGTTCCTCTGTGTCGTCATCCTTAGGCCCGATGGCTCCTCCGATCATCAATAACGATGCGCTCCAGGGTGAGACTTTTCTCCCTGGACAGATCTTCGTATTCGGCGGCTTTGCACTGCGGGCCAATTCACTTGGCCATCTGGAGCAGATTGAAAGCGACGCCCCTGGCCACCAGGTCAGATTTGGAAGTTTGAACTACACGGCTGACGTCCGCGGAGACTTGATCTTTGACAGGTTTGAGCCACAGCCAAGCGCGGCACACTGTCACGAGGGGCATGATCTAGCTCTGCCGCCGAACAGTGTCCTGGAGGCTGCACCAGTGTCCGCTCCGACCTTTAGCTCGGAGCCGACTGCGCCGATCGAGGACGGGTGGCTGGACACCGCCTCGGGAGCTGCAATCTCTACAGCGATTGAGCCGTACACCTACCCCGTCCTTTGCGAAGCTCGTGACTCCAAGGTGCCGGACTCCTCTCCGGACTCCGAGCCTTCCGCTACCGCCTAATCGAATCCGATTGGGCGCCGATCATGGAATTCACCGCCATGGACACCTTTTCAAAGACTCGCCCTTTGGCGACATCCTGAATTCACTAAAGTCTCTCTCTCTCTATCAGGAGAGCCCTGGACGGATTATGGTCAGGAAGGTTGGGATGCGGACGACGAAGGAATTCAAAGCCCACCCACCACCCACTTCGTAGCCACTGTCGATGATTTAACCGACATGCTCAACTTTGACTCCGAAGACATCGACGGTGTGGACGACGATGCAGGAGACGGCCAAGAACCAGCGCCCACAGGGCACTGGAAGGCCACCTCGTCATACGACATATACATGGTGGACATCCCAAAAGATGGGAATGGCGATGGAACAGCAGAGGATGACCCATCCAAGAAACAGCCTAAGCTGGCCGGCGTGGCGCCGCTCTAAATCCCGCCACAAAGAAAAATGGTGATTCCGCACGGAGACAATAACACCCGGACAAAGGCCGAAGATAACCCCCTCCAGCAGGATTCAGCGCAGGAGGATGGAGAAGCCAGCCCTCATGAGAGAGCGGCAGAAAGAGAGGTAGAGGACGATAATCACATGCCTCCTTCCGAAGATGAGGCAAGCCTCGACGACGACGAATTTGTCGTGCCCGAGGATCCCGTCGACCAAGAGCGTTTCAAACGCAGGCTCATGGCCACGGCAAGCAGCCTTAAGAAAAAGCAGCAACAGCTTAGAGCTGACCAAGACTTGCTAGCTGACAGATGGATTGAAGTCCTTGCGGCCGAAGAGTATGAACTCGAGCGCCCCTCCAAGAGCTACGCAAAACGCAGGCTGCTACCCCGATTAGAGGAGGAAGCACCCAAACCTACATCACCAGCGCATGATACGGCCGACCGGCCACCTTGTGGTCATGACAGAGAGGCCTCTCGGCCCTCAATCTGAAGCCGCACTCGGTAGCGGCTCAAAAATACCAAGGCGCTGGAAATGCGCTGCATCTGCAAGATACATTGGAGGACAAGGCAAGGCAAACAAGATCGTTCTACGGATCGCGTGGGAGCCCCACGACACGTGACAATAACCGTCACGCCGGATATGGCAACTCCAGCCGGGCCAAACACAGTAGACAAAGGTCATTTGAGCTGCGTCGTGATATAGCCCAATACAGAGGCGCCGCACAGCCACTATGCTTCACAGATGAAGTGATGGATCATCAAATCCCTGAGGGTTTCAAACCCGTAAACATTGAATCATACGATGGCACAACAGATCCTGCGGTTTAGATCGAGGACTATCTCCTTCACATCCACATGGCCCGCGGTGATGATCTACACGCCATCAAATACCTCCCACTCAAGCTTAAAGGACCAGCCCGACATTGGCTTAACAGCTTGCCAGCAGAGTCAATTGCTTGTTGGGAAGACTCGAAACCGCATTCCTCGACAATTTCCAGGGCACATATGTGCGACCACCAGACGCCGATGACCTAAGCCACATAATTCAGCAGCCAGAGGAATCGGCTAGACAATTCTGGACACGGTTCCTAACCAAGAAAAATCAAATCGTCGATTGTCCGGATGCCGAGGCCCTTGCAACATTCAAACACAACATCCGCGACGAGTGGCTTGCCCGGCACCTAGGACAGGAAAAGCCGAAATCCATGGCAGCCCTCACAACACTCATGACCCGCTTTTGCGCGGGAGAGGACAGCTGGCTAGCTCGTAGTAACAACATGACCAAGAGCCCTGGTAATTCGGATACCAAGGATAGCAATGGAAGGTCGCATCGCAACAAGCACAAGCGCCGCATTAACGGCGTTAATGCTGAGGATACGGCAGTCAATGCCGGATTTAGAGGCTCTAAACCCGGTCAGCGGAAGAAGCCATTTAAAATAAATACTCCGGGCCCGTCCAATTTGTACCGAATACTCGATCCCTCGTGCCAGATACACGGCACCCCCAAAAAACCAGCCAATCACACCAACAGGGATTGTTGGGTGTTCAGACAGGCAGGCAAGTTAAATGCCGAAAACAATGACAAGGGGCTGCATAGCGATGATGAGGAGGAGCCCCGGCCGCCGAAGAATAGAGGACAGAAGGGCTTCCCCCCGCAAGTGCGGACGGTGAACATGATATACGCAACCCACATACCCAAAAGGGAGCTGAAGCGTGCACTAAGGGACGTATATGCGATGGAGCCAGTCGCCCCAAAGTTCAACCCGTGGTCTTCCTGCCCGGTCACTTTTGATCGAAGGGACCACCCCACTATCATCCGCCATGGTGGATTCACCGCATTGGTTCTAGACCCAATCATTGATGGATTTCATCTCACTAGAGTCCTAATGGACGGCGGCAGCAGCCTGAACCTGTTTTATCAGGACACAGTGCGCAAAATGGGCATAGACCCATCAAGGATTAAACCTACAAAGACGACCTTTAAAGGCGTCATACCGGGTGTAGAGGCCAATTGTACAGGCTCAGTTACACTTGAAGTGGTCTTCGGATCCCCGGATAACTTCCGAAGCGAGGAGTTAATCTTCGACATAGTCCCGTTCCGCAACGGCTATCACGCACTGCTCGGATGAAACGCATTTGAAAAGTTCAATGCGGTGCCGCACTATGCATATCTCAAGCTCAAGATGCCAGGTCCTCGAGGAGTCATTACGGTCAATGGAAACACCGAACGCTCTCTCCGGACAGAGGAGCACACGGCGGCCCTCGCAGCGGAAGTACAAAGCAGCCTCTTAAGGCAATTCTCGAGTCCGGCTATTAAACGTCCGGACACCGTCAAGCGCGCCCGGAGTAACCTACAACAAGACCGCCTGGCACGTTCCGAGCACGCATAGCAATGCGGCCCAAAGCCCCAGCGCTCGCGAAATTGCGAAAACAGTACTACGCATACATAATTACGCTCTGGAAATACCATGGGCATAGGGGAAGGGGCACGACCACGGCATGCCCAGAATGCGGCTCAACCGCACTAGGGGCTCCCGATTGTGTCATTCTTTTCTTTTCTTCTTCCTTTTTTTATTTTCAGGACTCCGTTCTCACGAAGCCCTGTCTGACAGTAGAATTGCCGAACATACGATGCAACAGCCAGGGAAGCAGAAAGCTACGTCGAGTGTCCAGGTGGTCTTTATTACGAGCAGTATACCTGTTTTACATACCACCCCGCAGCTTACCCCTGGAGGGGGACATGTTAAAAAGTCCCGTCCCTTGCTTATCGCACTATTTGTATCGTTCTGCTCTTACTGCAGCCCTTTTTGAATAAAAATACATAGCTTCTGCCTATTATTGAATTCCTTTTTCTATTATATATGTTCAGTTATGACATTGTGCAACCGTACACTTTGGTACGGGCAATACACCAGGGGCTTAAGTGCCCCACAATATGGTGTGATAAGTCTGAACACTTTCACAAGTGCGGCACCCCGAACTTATAGCATTATATGCATCGGCTCCGAATCATGTCTTGGGTCAATAGTTGGGTTTGCCCGGCTCCCATGTTTTGGTACCTTATATTCCGTTATATCGGCTAAGGTAGCGCTGGGAGAACCACTGCGATTGTGCCCCGGTTGAGCTGGGTTAAGCACCTCAGTGGAGAAAGCTAAAACTGACCGTCATGATAGAGCGAGAGCCGATCGCTGTTCGAGAGGTTTTCGAGTCCCTAAAGACTTATGCCGCTTAGAGCGAGGAGTCGGCATTGTCCGACCTAGGTGTGGATAGCACCCCGAACTCGGTCTTCCGAATACTAGGGGCTTCGCCGAAATTTAAAATTATAGAATTCCATGGCTAAGTGAGAGTGTTCAAGCATTATAGTCCGGTTGCCTTGTTCGTTGTGTTGAGCGCCTCCTCAAGGACCCAAGAATGGGAACAAGAGCGCTCAAGTTTATCCCAACACCCCAAAGACTTTCGTGGCATGGGGGCTGAAGCCCACGACTCGCCATCTCTCAAATTTAATACACGGTCGTACAGAAGGTAATATTTTAAATTCAAAAGTGTTGCTTAGCACATATGAACAAGTTTTTAGCGTATAGGATAACAAATGCGAGTCTACTAAAAAATTACATCTTTGGAGCATTCATCCGCTATAAGGCGGGCACCCTTCAGGACGCCCTCATAATACATTTCAGGCTTGCGATGCTCCTTGCGTGGTGGTGGTCCGTCCGTCACAAGCTTTTCAGCGTCCATCTTGCCCCAGTGCACCTTAGAAAGGGCAAGGGCCCTACGGGCACCTTCGATGCAGACGGAGCGCTTGACGACTTCAACCCATGGACAGGCGTCCACCAGCCGCCTCACCAGCCCGAAGTAGCTCCCATGCATGGCTTCCTTAGGCCACAACCAAGCTACGAGGCCTCTCATGGCCTGTTCGGCCACCTTATGGAGCTCGACCAGCTGCTACAACTGGTCGCTCAAGGGCACCGGATGTCCGGCCTCAGCATACTGAGACCAGAACACCTTCTCCGTCGAGCTTCCCTCCTCTGCTCGGTAGAATGCGGCATCATCAGCCACACTGCGGGGTAGATCTGCGAATGCTCCTGAGAGCTCCAGATTCGGGTAAGTAACAGATAATTCACTTTCACATGCTTGATTTGCATATAAAATGCCTTACCCGCTGCTATCTTCTTCATCGCCTCAATCTCCTGGAGGGCTTTTTGGGCTTCGGCCTTAGCAGCTTTGGCACTCTCAAGGGCCGAGGCGAGCTCGGACTCTAGAGTCTTTGAGTCACGCTCCAAACTCTCGTGTTTTTCCACGAGAGCCTGGAGCTCTTGCCGCACCTCCGCCACCCGCGCCTCCTGCTTCTCTCGCTCGGTGCGCTCCACGGCCGCATTGCTTTCGGCCTTGGACACCGCTTCCTTCAGGGTCGCCACCTCGTTCGTGGCCCCTGCAATATTCACGTTATTCCTGTCATCTTTTGCAACCACATGTTTTAAATAACTCCCATAAGGTCTTACCTACCTTCCTTGTCCTCGAGCCGCTTTTTGGCAAGTCCGAGCTCGTTCTCGGACCGCTCGAGGCTCTGCTTCAATGCATCAACCTCCGCAGTCAGTGCGGCAGAGGTCAGCAGCGCAGCCTGCATTCCCATATTGACATACTTATGTTAGACTCTTGCGTATATATTTTAGATCCTCAGTCCGGCTTTTTCTTTCCGAACACCAAACTGAGAATCAGGGGCTACTGTCTATGCGGTAATATTTTTATATCTTAAATACATACCTCAAAGCCTGTTAGAAGGTCGGCATTAGCTTCGTCAGCCCGCTTTTGGCAGACTGAACTTTCTGGATCACCACACTCATAACAGTGCGGTGCTCCTCGTCGATGGAAGCGCCGTTAAGCGCCTCCATCAAATCATCCGGTGCCTCCGGTTGGACGGAGGTCACCGACGTCGCAGTCTTGCCCTTCTTACGAAGGGGTCGCCTGCCGGACTCCGGAACCACTGAAGGTTCCGGTACGGAGTCCGGCACAGGGCCGGACTTGAAGCCCTTCGGGGTTTTATCCCCTTTGCACCCGGAGTCCGGGAGGTCGCCTTGCGGTGCCTCCTGGGCCACCTCCTCCTGGCTGGGCCCCTTTTGGGACTCCACCCCGGCGTTGTTCGCGGCGGGAGGAGACAAGGTGGTCGGAAGTGAGGTGCTATTCACATCCGACGAATCCAGGGAGCCGCTCGACGAATCGTCGAGCCCGTCCTTGGGTGGGCTGTATGGTTATATTCGGCGTTAGAAGATGTTGTGCGACAAATGGAACGCCACGAGTTATTCTGGTATCCGGACACTTACGATTTCGCCAGGGGCTTGGTCCTTGGTGGCCACTCCTCTCCGCCATCGTCGGCGTTGGCGGTGTAGTCCGGAGGGAGGGTCCTTCCCTTCTTGGACCCTCCGGCCTCCCGATTAGGGGCGGCCTTCCTTTTCTTCTCTCCTCACCGGGGGAGAGGCCTCTTTTTCCTCCTCCTCGTCTTCGCGGGAGGAGTCCGCCTCGGAGTCATCGGATGATGAGTCCGACAACACCTGGCGCCGGGAACTCCTTCGAGTCCCCGTGGCCTTCTTCTTGGCCTTCTTCTCTGGCACCTTGTAAGGTGTCGGAACCAGCAGCCCCGTCAATCGGGCATCCGCTGGAGTCTTCGGCAAGGGAGCCGGACAAATAACCTGTCCGGACGCCTTTCTCGCCAGTCTGTCAAAGGTAAGGGAGTTCTAGATCCCGCATAGAATCAAACTATGAAAAAAGAGTCCCGTAAAGGGTAAAATAGTATACCTCGCTGGCTTGATGCCGAGCTGAATCCGCGATCTTTGGTAGCGGATGTGGAAGCCTCGGCGCCCTTGACCAGCACCTTCCAAGCATCTTCGTACCTAGTGTCGAAGAGCCGGCTCAAGGTTCGGTGCTGTGCTGGATTAAACTCCCACAAGTTGAAGGCCCGTTGCTGGCATGGGAGGATCCGGCGGATGAGCATAACCTGGACTACGTTGACAAGCTTGAGCTTCTTGTCCACCAGGTTTCGGACGCAGGTTTGGAGTCCGGTCAGCTCTTCCGAATTACCCCACGTCAGGCTCGTCTCTTTCCATGAGGTGAGCCGTGTAGGGAAGACAGATCTGAATTCGGGGGGGGCCGCCCATTTGGAGTCGCGCGGCTCGGTGATGTAGAACCACCCCGATTGCCACCCCTTTATGATCTCCACGAAGGAGCCCTCGAGCCATAGGACGTTGGCCATCTTGCCCACCATGGCACCTCCGCACTCCGCTTGGCAGCCGCCCACTACCTTTGGCCCGACATTGAAGGTCTTCAGCCATAAGCCGAAGTGGGGCTGGATGCAGAGGAATGCCTCGCACACGACGATGAACACCGAGATGTTGAGGATGAAATTCGGGGCCAGATCATGGAAATCTAGGCCGTAGTAGAACATGAGCCCTCGGACAAATGGGTGAAGTGGAAACCCTAGTCTGTGGAGGAAGTGGGGAAGGAACACCACCCTCTCATGGGGCCTGGGGTTGGGGATGAGCTGCCCCTTGTCGGGGAGCCGATGCGCGATGTCGTCGGACAAGTATCCGGCCTTCGGCAGCTTTTTGATGTGCCCCTCCGTGACGGAGGAGGCCATCCACTTGCCTCCCGCTCCGGACATAGTTGGAGAAGGTTGAGGTGGGATGTGCGGACTTGGGCGCTGGAGCTCAAGTGCGCGGAAATGGATAAGCAAAGGAGGAATAAGGCGTATGTGAGAAAGTGGATCCTTATCCCCTTATATGGACGGACAAAGCTATGCGTCCCCACCGGCCTGATAAAACTCGCTTATCTCCCAAGCGCCGTAAACAATGGCGCGGTTGGGTTACCCACACCCGTATTGATGAGAATCCTGGAATAAGGGGACACGATCTCTGCTTTGACAAGACGTGGCAAGGACTCGCTAAACGCGCTGAGGTGGGACAGTAAAAACGATTCGAATAAAGGCTTGGCCGTGGTGTGATGTCACGCCATGGAATACGCCGCCAGATTGAACTTGTGTAAATATTATTCTCTACGGTGGTATGTGGAACTTATTTTGCAGAGGCGGACACTATCCTTGTGTTCAAAATCTTCTATGAAGTATTCGGAGGAGGAACCCGCCTTGCAATGCCGAAGAAAATATGCGCGCCGGACTCGTCGTCATTGAAGCCTGGTTCAGGGGCTACTGAGGGAGTCCTGGAGGGGTGTCCGGATAACTGGACTATGACCTTTGGTCGGACTCCTGGACTATGAAGATACAAGATTGAAGACTTCATCCCGTGTCCTGATGGGACTTTCCTTGGCGTGGAAGGCAAGCTTGGCAATACGGATATGTAGATTTCCTACCATTGTAACCAACTCTGTGTAACCCTAGCCCTCTCCGGTGTCTATATAAACCGGAGGGTTTTAGTCCGTAGGACGAACACCAATCGTACCATAGGCTAGCTTCTAGGGTTTAGCCTCTCTGATCTCGTGGTAGATCTACTTTTGTACTACCCATATCATCAATATTAATCAAGCAGGAGTAGGGTTTTACCTCCATCGAGAGGGCCCGAACCTGGGTAAAAACATCGTGTCCCTTGTCTCCTGTTACCATACGCCTAGACGCACAGTTCGTGATCCCCTACCTGATATCCGCCGGTTTTGACACCGACAAGGACCAAGGCCACTATAAATAGGACTAGCCACCACCATAGGAAGGGGAGGGGATCCATTCTCACCCGACCACCACACCAGTTCAAGACCACCTCACCTCCTGAGGCTTGTTCATCCACTGTACTAGTTCATCCATAGCCCCTCGCGTCAATCCACCAGACCACACTGGATTAGGGTATTACACCACAATGGTGGCCCGAACCAGTATAAATGGTTGTGTCCTTGTGTCTCCTTGAGCTCGACACGCTAGGCTTAGGAGGATCGCGAGTAGGCAGGCTGCATAGGTTGAGATCTCCGCACGCACCCCAGAGTTCAAACCTCTCAAGGGTTGCCGGATCCCTAAATCCGACATTTGGCGCGCCAGGTAGGGGGGCGTCGGATCTTCTCTTCCATCGACCAGTCCTCCGCTGCTCCACCGAGACCATGGCTGACACCCCGAGGGCACATGTCGAGCACTGGGTCGTCCAGACCTCCTGGCAGCACCCACCGGTGAAGAAGAACTCCACTCGGCCCTGCTCGCGGCCCGAGTTCCGCCAGGGGCGACCGACCACGGGGAGCGCGTGGTGCAACCTTCTCCACTGGCGCCGCGCCGCAGCCGCGCTGCCGCGCGATCTGCGAACTATGATGCAACAACCGCTCCGCACTCATGCATGGAACAAGCAAGCATGCGAGCAACGGTCATCGTGGCCCGAGAGCTCCTGCAGTGCAGGCTCCTTGAGAGTGGCCGCGACGCCCTGCTGGAGCGGGTCGCCGAGTTGCTGGATGCAGCGTACAGGGGGGCGACACCGTTCTGCACCCTCCCCATGTCGCAGGCGGTGGTGGGGGCACGCGCTCATCCCCGACACAATCACGCGCCCCCTCCGAGGGGCCATGGAGAGCCTCTCGACGCTGACCAGCCTCATGGAGCAGCTCGCGCCATCTCGAACATGCCCCCTCGACACGGGGCTGCTTCACGCGACACCACCAGGGGCCGCGATGGAGTGTCAGCCTCTGGCCAACAGGACCAGAGGATGGCAGAAGAAAGTGGGAACGCTACGCGGCTAGGCAGCGCCTCTGGTGCGAACAGCCCAGAAGCCTACGTCCCCGTCAAGATGGATCCAAGGCACGCGCTGGGAGAGGGCCCCAGCCGATCCCCCACGCCAGGTTGGGCGCTGGACATACACGAGGCCGAGCTCTCCTTCAAACCACCAAGCCCTGCCGACGTCTCCAACGGCAGCAGCCTCTGGGTACATCTAACGCCGCAGGGGCACGCTTACACTGACCATGGATCGTAGGTGAACCAGGACGCAGCAACCACCAGGACCCTCAGGATGGCGGACCCCCTCAGGAGCGCGAAGGACGTTGGGAGCAGCGTGGGGGAAGCCCAGTGTTAGGGCCTTCCTTGCGCTGCCCGGAGCAGGGTCCTTCCTGGAGGTAGGTTCCCTGCCGAGGAAGGCGCCGGCGAGCCCTTCTCCTCGGCGGGGGGCCGACGATCGACGAGGACGCCGCCAACATCCCCTTGGCCCCTTGGTCTTGTCCTGGTTTCCGGTCTCCCCAACGGTGGTCAGGGGTGGCGCATGACGGGGTCCTCGTCGGGCGACATGAAGCAAGGCCGCTCCGGCCTGTTGATGTCTACTACACAACCTTCTTCTTGTAGACGTCGTTGGGCCTACAAGTGCACAAGTTTGTAGGACAGCAGCAAATTTCCCTCAAGTGGATGACCTAAGGTTTATCAATCTGTGGGAGGCGTAGGATGAAGATGGTCTCTCTCAAGCAACCCAGGAACCAAATAACAAAGAGTCTCTTGTGTCCCCAACACACCCAATACAATGGTAAATTGTATAGGTGCACTAGTTCGGCGAAGAGATGGTGATACATGTGCAATATGGATAGTAGATATAGGTTTTTGTAATCTGAAAATAGAAAAACAGCAAGGTAACTAATGATAAAAGTGAGCACAAACGGTATTGCAATGCTAGGAAACAAGGCATAGGGTTCATACTATCACTAGTGCAAGTTGTCTCAACAATAATAACATAGATAGATCATATAACAATCCCTCAACATGCAACAAAGAGTCACTCCAAAACCACTAATAGCGGAGAACAAACGAAGAGATTATGGTAGGGTATGAAACCACCTCAAAGTTATTCTTTCGGATCGATCTATTCAAGAGTTCGTACTAGAATAACACCTTAAGATACAAATCAACCAAAACCCTAATGTCACCTAGATACTCCATTGTCACCTCAAGTATCCGTGGGCATGATTATATGATATGCATCACACAATCTCAGATTCATCTATTCAACCAACACAAAGTACTTCAAAGAGTGCCCCAAAGTTTCTACCAAAGAGTCAAGACAAAAACGTGTGCCAACCCCTATGCATAGGTTCATGGGCGGAACCCGCAAGTTGATCACCAAAACATACATCAAGTGGCACGTGATATCCCATTGTCACCACAGATAAGCACGGCAAGACATACATCAAGTGTTCTCAAATCATTAAAGACTCAATCCGCCAAGATAACTTCAAAGGGAGAACTCAATTCATCACAAGAGAGTAGAGGGCGAGAAACATCATAAGATCCAATTATAATAGCGAAGCTCGCGGTACATCAAGATCGTGCCATAGACAAAACACGAGAGAGAGAGAGAGAGAGAGAGAGAGAGAGAGAGAGAGAGAGAGATCAAACACATAGCTAGTGGTACATACCCTCAGCCCCGAGGGTGAACTACTCGCTCCTCGTCATGGAGAGCGCCGGGATGATGAAGATGATCACCGGTGATGGATTCCTCCAAAGAAGGTGCGGAACGGGCTCCCGAGAGGTTTTTGGTGGCTACAGAGGCTTGCGACGGCGGAACTCCCGATCTATCTTCGTTATCGATGTTTTTACGGTACGTAGGCTTATATAGGCGAAAGAAGTCGGTCGAGGGAGCCTCGAGGGGCCCACGAGAGGGTAGGGCGCGCCCAGGGGGTGGGCGCGCCCCCTGTCTCGTGGCTCCCTCGATGATCCCCTGGCTTGCACTCTAAGTCTCCCGGATCATATTCCTCCTAAAAATCATGCTGCCGAAGGTTTCATTCCGTTTGGACTCCGTTTGATATTCCTTTTCTTCGAAATACTGAAACAGGCAATAAAATAGCAATATGGGCTGGGCCTCCGGTTAATAGGTTAGTCCCAAAAGTAATACAGTATAAAAGTGTATAATAAAGCCTGTAATCATTCAAAACAGATAATAAAATAGCACGAATGCTTCATAAATTATAGATACGTTGGAGACGTATCACCTGTGAAGGTCTCCGCTCGTGACACTCTCACGTAATAATGAGTGGGGCTGTACACGCCACGGAGTCTCCTGAGTGCCGCCCTGGGGCCTCATGGGAGCTCCCACCCACGTCCTAGTGGAAGCACCATGCTCCGCGCTGGCCGTCGACACTGTCCCCAATGACTATGCCCAGTCAGTGGAAGCACTTAGGTCTGTGCTGGTGAGAAGACAGAAGACTGAAGACTAGCTAGGCGTCGGACGCGTCCGTCTGCTCTTTGCCTCCTTTTTGTATTTGCTTGCCGACTTTTTGCAGCAGTTTGTCTTTCGTGCGTTTATAAAAATGGGGGGAGTTTTCTCGTTTCATGCCGCTCTCTTGCTTTCAGTTCTTGCGTTCTTCTTGGAAGCTCGTGACCGCTACCCTGCCCTCAAGCGCCTCATGAGCGGGGGGTGTGTGCAGTGTGCGTGCTGGTGCCGATCGTTCCCCCAGGGGGCTCAAAGGTGCGGCTGCCCCGCGCACCCACCTCGCCATGGTCTGGTAGTTGGCTCCTCACGAGGCACTCCACGGTAGGCCAGCAGGCCCCTCGAGAGGCGCAGAACCTCGCGAGCCTGCATCAGGCTTGCCTCAGGAGAAGGGGCTCAACCGCGACGCCAGGCCCCACTCAAGACCCCCGAAACCCAAGATAAGTCATGAACAACTACCTTGCTCAACGACCCACAACCCTGCGGGGCCCCGCTCCGGGTGTCACTTGAAAAGTATTTAGTGATCTCACACATCATAAGGGGAACCCCCTTTTCAAATGCTCTCACAAGAATGCGTTCAAGTTTTCCTTATGCAGGTTAAAGTAAAAGAAACACGGGCCTAGCTGGACGTGCCTTCTTCGTTGCTCCCATCCGTGCTGCTTGTGTTGTAGCTACCATCCTCCTTGTCATCACCACCCACGCCAGCTCCTTCGGTCGCGAGCACGGCCGTGTCGTCCTCAGGAGTCAACTCCTTCACCAAGGCATCCACATGGCCATACACCCCACTTGGCAAGCTTGTCTTGGGTGGCCGCAGGCATGGGGTCTAGCATGGTGTCAAAATCAAAGTGGGAGTCAAGGTTCAGGAGGTTGCTGAAGATGCGCGAGAGCGCGCGCCCGAGGAGGCCCCGGCTCCTCTCCTCAACAAGCTGGCGAGCTTTTGCGGCTTGATCTTCCAGATGGGTTACGATATCAGTAAAGAAGCGGAGATGGCTGGCATAGTCGTCCTCGTGCGGGTGAGGAGCGCTCTCGTCAGAAATGGCACCCAAGGCATTGTTGGCTCTGACGCGCAGGCTCTGGAGCATGGAGCCGTGCTCATGTTCCAATGTCAAGCAGCGGCACTTTTCACTCGAAGCCTTCTCCAGGAGGGAGGTTGTGTCTTTGGCTTGCTTCCAAAGAGAGGATATCTCGGCACGGGCAGAACTCAGGGCAGATTCGGAGGAAGTTAGGGCTCCTCGGGCAGCGCTCTCACGCTGCTCCATAGCCTGTAGCTCGGTCTTCAGGGCGGAGGTCTGGCCCTCAAGCTCAGCCTTAAGTAGCTCCAGGTCCAGGCGGTGCCTTCCATCCAGCTCAGCACGTGCCTTCTCCACCCTCTTCTCCACCTCCACCTGGACCCGAGCTTCTCAGGCGGTGATGGCGTCCTCAGCCATGGTGGTCTGTCGCTCCCTCACCTCCAGCCTCTCCAGCGCCAAGCTGTGTTCCACGGCCTCCAGCGTCAACTCTTCGTGGCGCCTCAGGAGCTCCGCCTCAGCAAGGGCCACCTCGCCTGCTGAGGAGGCCAGCAGGGCGCGATGCTCCTTGACTTTGCGCTGCAAGGCCGCATTTGAAGACTGAAGATCTCGTACCCGCTCCTCAACCGCCTCGCTATGGCGGTTGGCTGCCTCGGCCTCTTCCATGGCATGGGCCCAAGCTTCACGAAAAGCCACGAGCGAGGCCGCCGCGTGCACCTCTGCTTCGTCACGCTGAAGCTTCCCAAGGTTGATGGCCACCTTCAGCCGCTGCCACTCATCCTCCAAGCGGCGGTTCTCTGCCTCAAGCCTGTTGTCGATGTTGGCAAGCTCCCCACCAAGATGAACCATCGTACGCATGGCTTCACTGAAGAGCCCGAAGCGCACCGCGTTGTGCCCGCGAGAACACGTGATCTCATCGCCAAGATCTTCGCCGGCTCCGGAGGTCGGTCGGGGGCGCCGGGCGCTCCACCAGTCGCCGGCCGGGGGTTGGCTGGCGCAGCCCCACGGCTTGAAGACGAAGGCTGCTCAGAGGGCACCCCGCTGCCGGCAATGACAAGAGGAAGGATCACCGGCACACCCCTCATCTCCCGGGCAGAGTCGCGGGGGGGAGAGAGCATGGGGCCCGGCTCCGGGGAACCCTCGCGGCATCATGTTGGATGGAGCTGGTCTTGCACCCTGCGCAGGCTCGGAGCGCTAGGGGCTGCGCGCTTGCACTAAGCTGGAGTCCTTGGGGGTGCCTGCCTACTGAAGTTTCGCCTTCGTGGGGAACCTACAAAACCCCAGCCATGAGAAAACACGGCACGCTTGGAGGTCAAGAGCAAAGGTACTTACTCATCGGCAGCAACGTATCTCCTCGGCTTCAGCGACCGACATGTGCTGTTGTCGCGGCACGAGGACGTCTTCCTCTTCAGGAGCGACTTGAGGCACAGGCGGTGTCGACCTGACCCCGACGGGCGATCCTTAGGAGGGGGAGCGCTCGGCGTGGTATCTGGAGCAGGGGTCCCGAAGGCAGGGGCACCCGGCGAGACTTTCTGGCTCGCGGCTCCGGGGCCATTGGTGGGCTCCTCGCCGTCAGCAGCCACTCTGGAGCCACCGTCCCAGGCTTCAGAAGCCCCTGCCTCCGGAACCTGGGGTGGCACTGGTTCTGCGGCAGCTCCTTCCCGGGCCCCAAAACCTTCAGGCTCCTAAGCCTCTAGCAGGGCCGGGCCTCCGGAGGAGCTCTCGACAGCTGATGGAGGCGCGCGCCCCCTGCCTCCACACTTGGGGCGCACGCGTCAGGGTTGATCAGGAGAGGATCCACGAAAACGGGGATCTCGCGGGGCCCCTCAATGCCCTCGGGAAGCAACCCCCACTCGTCGAACACAGGCATCTGCCCTGTCGGTGGGAAACGACACCTATGGGATCACTGGAATCCCTTCTATGGTTGCGGGGCGCGGGGTTCGTGAGAAGAGTAGGACTAGCAAACGACACAAAGGGGATTTACCCAGGTTCGAGCCGCTAAGATGCGTAAAACCCTACGATCCTGCTTTGGTGGATGTATTAGTGTTCTTGAGCTCTCTAACTAGCTCTAGGTGCTGCGAGGTTCCAAAAAGCAGAATCCCCTCTCTTTGTGTGCCATGGGCCTCCTTTTATAGGCGAAAGGGGCTGCCACAGTGGCACACATGAGGTGGAAAGTGCTACAGTATTGCGAGTTTATCGCTAATATTACAGGACAAGACGCATTTAATGCGAGGCTTAGGTGTCCCTTCGCTTTATCGGGGACGGGAGCGAGGCCCGTCCCGTCCGTCGCCGCTCCTCCTCGCTTCGACACGCGCCCTTGCTAGCGATGCATGCGGTGCCATGTAGGTAGGCAGGCAGCTGAGGTGGCACGATGGTGGAGCCTCCATGATGGATTGCATGCTGCCACATAGGTGCCTGCCCAGCTGGTTGGGTCGGCAGCCGCATCCGAACGGCGGTGAAGAGTTGGTTGGCGCGGGCCTACCAGTGGCCCTTCCGGTGCGCTTGGTGAGGGCCTTGTCAGGTGGCCCGGCAAGGATCTTGCCGGGTGGCCCGGCAAGGGTCTTGCCGCAGTGCGCTGGCGTCCCCGGCAAGCATCTTGACGGGGGTCTAGTGGGTTCCTTTGGTGAGGATGGTTGCCTTCCTATCCTCATTTGATCTTGTCTATTCTTTGTCTTCACAAAGATCTGCATGCCACTACAGAGGTGCCTCCCGAGCCTTGTCCCAATGTATTTATCGGGCGTTGGTGGACACAAGGGTGGCTCGCTTCGGCTGGCATGGCCGGGCTCTCCCGGCAAGGGTCTTGCCGGGGCCACTTAGGCTGCCCCGGGAAGGGTCCATGCCGGGGAAACCTGCTCCGTCCATCTGATCTTTGTGGCCTTGGTTCTTGTTGTTGCTTTGTTTGCCTTGTGGCTTCGACTTCTCTCCGGCTTCCCCTTCCTGCCATGTCTATGCGTGGCCGTGGCGGGAGGCTCTGACTGCCCGTGCACAAGTAAAGGGGTCAAAAACAGTGCCCATACTTTTGTACACCGACAGGAGCCCCCGGGCCTGGGCCACACATAAGCGCAGCACGTTGTTGGGCCAGGCCCAGAACGATGCGCGGGCATTTGGGGCGGATTTTTACCGCGGCCCCTGTTCCGTCCGCTGCGCTTCCCCACGACCTGCGTTGAACACATGACGTGGGGTTCGTGCGCGCGTATGACGTGGACATGCTGGCGTCACCTGGTGGTGGACAGTAAAGAGGCGGTTGCGTGTCTCTTCGAGACCGCAGGGCCGCCTCCCATTTACTGCCTTCGCTTGGGAAGCGTCGTTCCACGCGACCTACTGCGCCCGCCCCTTGCGCCACGTTCGCTGCATGCATAACGCAGAGTGAATGGCAAGCGCGCGGACGTGGGAAGTCATGCGCGTGCGGGTTGATTCCCACACGCCTTCAATGGAGCGGGGAGGGCGATCGACGACCCCGCTTGTTGTTACTTCGACGAGCCGGATTGGCCGAGAGTGGGCGGCCGAGCCTCGCCCCCACCCCTTTATAAAGAGGGGGAGGGGCGGGAGGAACAGTGCCTCTCAACTCTTCGCCATTTGCCTCTTCCCATTCCTGCTTTCCCTCTTCTTCTTCCATGGCGAGGGGGCGTGGCGACGCATCATCGGTGGCAGCGAGGGTCTTGGCCAGACAGCGCATCACTCCTCCCCAGGAGCTTGTGGCGGCGGAGCCGGGCGCTAGAGGAAGGGGGAGGGGGCAAGGCCGAGGCCGTCACGGTGGCCAAGGGAGAGGAGGACGGGGCGGCAGATCCGCCTCGCCCCCTCCGGCAGCCCCCCCTCTGATGGAGGGCCACGCCGGGGACAACCCCTGCGAGTTCTTCGTTAGGCTACACCATCCGCCGCGCCGTCGCCTTCGCCTCCTGACCCCATTTGCGCGGGAGATGGAGCTAGATCAGCCGCAGGCACTGCGGCTGCACATGAGGGGTTGTGGGAACAGTGGCACATGGGTCGATGTCGAGTTCCCCGCCCCTCACGTCATGTATCTTCATCGAGGGTGGAAAACCTTCGCTCGCCTCCACAGCTTGACGGATGGGCTCGCCCTCCATTTCAAACTAATGGAGGGTGGCCTCCTCTTCGTCAAGATCTTCGGGCACTTCGGGACCCGCGTGAGGTGCTGCGTGGAGAGCTCCTCCGACGATGAAGATTCCTCCTCAAGCGAGAGTGGCGAGGAAGACAACGGCAGCGACGACGAGGGCAGCTGGCGGCAGGACGACGGGTCCGACTAGGTGTCGGGCGCCGCTCCGGGCGGCACCGGCGACCCCATCATCCGTGTCGCCGGCTCCTTGAACTTCCTGGGGCCGTCTCCTTGGGCGGCTGGCGTAGGGAGGCTGCGGAAGAGGAAGATGACGGGCGGCAAGGCCGTCAAGTCGGAGTACACGGGCACCGACGTCTTCGTCGCGTGTTGACGTCCTGCCGCCTCGTCTTCGAGCTCTGCCTCCGGCGCCGCCATTACCATCCGGCCCTTGGACGGCCACCGAGATGTTCTCTTGGTGTCTTCTACCACTCGTAGCTCGCCTAGGCGCCCCTTTTGCCCTTTTGCTTTCTTGTTCCATTTCCTGAGGAGAGGGACAAGAAAGGGTTTACGGGCACCTTATATCTTTTTAGTCTTGTAAGCCTTCGGGCCTTTGTTAGCTTTAGAACTTGTAATCCCCCTGTTCATGTTTTTCATTTTGTATGAACTGTACCTGTATGAGATGTTTCTTAATGAAAAAGGGATGTTTCCCGGGATTTTCTTCGCGGGAGGAATCCACGACAAGGAATGAATCCTTGTTATCTTAAGACAAACGCTTTTTCGCCCGGCAACAGGCCTTGCCGTCTCCCCACCTTGCTCAACTTTTCTCACGCTCTTGGCGGAAGCAGGGATGAGGTGGGCTTAGGCTCCCCGTTCCCCTTCTTCTTTGCTGGTTGACTCTGATCAATTCGGACCCAGGCGATAATCCTTGGGTACCGAAAAGGGGGAGCACGACAGGTTTAGAGATAGAACGGGGTTTCACGTATCCCAGTTCATAAAGAAATGCATGATAGAGGATAACAGGACTTATCTGGGTCTGCAACCCCCGGCGACCTTGGCTTGCCGCGAAGGGACCGTTGTTCTTGCAGCCCCCGGCAACTCTGGCTTGCCGGGGTCCAGGCGCCGATCCGTTACCTTTCTTCCAGAACAGCTCGGCAAGAATACTTTCGTGCCCTGCGAACCAAAGAAGACAGAGAGGAACAGAGAGACGCGCACTCGACCTCTAAGCTAGGGGTTAGCCGCCGCTAAGCACTATCAACCCTAACCAAGGAAGAGACTCAATCTAGCATGCATGCTATAACTTAGGGTGCCAGGGCTTCGTTTATTTATGCTCAGGGTCTGCGCCTGGCTCTGTACAAAGGGTTACATGCCTTGCCGGCAAGGCTTGTACCAAAGGGTGGCTTGCTGGGAGGCCCGGTAGCCGCGCCTTATGGGTAAAACTTACGAAGATGCTCGATGTTCCAGGAGTTGCTCACTGGAATGGCATCTTCGGTCTCCAGCCGGACTGCGCCGGGCCTGGTGACCCGTGTTACCCTATAAGGGCCTTCCCACTTTGGCGTCAACTTGTTGGAATTCTTGGCCAATCGAACGCGTCAAGAACAGCACGCCTTCCTCAAAGCTCCGGGCATGAACTTTGAGGCTATGGTAGCGGCGCAAAGCTTGCTGGTAGCGTGCTGCTCTCAGAGCCGCCCGGAGACGATCTTCCTCAAGGAGCGTCACGTCATCTTGCCACAATTGCTCTTGCTCAAGCTCATCATAAGCAAGCACTCAAGGTGACCTGTATATGAGTTCCGTGGGGAGAACTGCTTCTGCCCCGTAAACCAGGGCAAAGGGTGTCTGGCCGGTGGCTCGATTTGGGGTCGTTCTGATCGACCAAAGAACCGCCGGCAACTCATCAATCAGCGCCTTCCACTCTTGCGCAGCCTGTAAAAAGTCTTTGTCCTTAAGCCTCGCAGGACTTCAGCATTTGCTCTCTCCGCTTGGCCGCTGCTCCGTGGATGTGCCACAAAAGCAAAACAGACCCTGCTGCCGAGGTACTCAATGTACTGCATGAAGGCGTGACTCGTGAACTGTGTGTCGTTGTCGGTGATGATCCTGTTGGGCACCCCAAAACGGCACACTAGTCCCTTGAAAAACTTTATGGCTGACTGCACCGTCACCTTCCTCACTGCTTCCACTTCTGGCCACTTTGTGAGCTTGTCGATTGCGGCGTACAAGTACTCAAAGCCCCCGACGGCACGGGGGAAAGGGCCCAATATGTTGAGCCCCACACCGAGAAGGGCCGGGAGAGAGAGAGAGAGAGATAGTTTGAAGGGCTTGAGCTAGTCGATGAAGCTTCTTCGAATGGAACTGGCACACTTCACACTTGGTTACTAGTGTCGTCGCATCCTGGAGGGCGGTGGGTCAGAAGAAACCTTGCCGGAAAGCCTTGCCGGTAAGGGCCCTTGACCCTATGTGGGAGCCACATATGCCTCCATGTATCTCTGCCAACAGCTTTAGTCCTTCCCCCGGGGAGATGCACATCAATTTCACTCCATTCAGTCTTCTTTTGTACAATACGTTATCAACGAATTGGTACAGGGCAGATCAGCGGGCTACTCTTTCTGCCTCTTCCTGCTCCTCAGAAAGTTCTCCTTTTTGAAGGAACCGGACGGTGTGCTGTGCCCATGCCAGAGCCTGGGGCTCGACGACAAGGACCAAAGGCATCTCTTCTGCCACGGAAGCGGCCGTCTCCACGGCCATGACCTGAGGTCCTGCCGGAGTCGGTTGCCCTGCGGCAGGATCAGCATCCACGACAACATCTTCACCGGTGGCTCCGGGGAGCTCGGTGGGGAAGTACTTGCCGGGGCCTAGCTTCCTCTGCTTGTTCTGTCCAGCCGACGGCTCAACCGATGGTTGGGTTAACTGAAGCACAATGGTACCTGGTTCCATAGGTAGCTTGAGGGCAGCGCGCTTTGACAAGTAGTTGGCGACGTCGTTCTCCGCTTGAGGGACATGCTCTGCTTGTATACCTGCAAAACATTCCTCCAGTTTCCTCACTTCATCTACGTAAGCTTCCATCAACGGGCTTTGATAATCTTTGTTGATCTGCCTGACGACGAGCTGTGAGTCGCCCCTGACGATGAGCTTCTTAACTCCAAGGTCTTCCATGATCCTGAGACCGGCAAGCAACCCCTCGTACTCGGCGGTGTTGTTGGTTGACATCTCCAGGGGGAAGTGCATCTGGATGACATATTTGAGGTGCTCTCCGGTGGGTGCAACAAGCAGCACAACGGCGCCGACGCCTTGCAGCGAGAAGGCACCATCAAAGTACATGACCCAGTTGCGGCTTGTTCCCTTGCCGGGGAGAGTGGTCTCCTGTACCTCTTCATCGGGCGTCGAGGTCCATTCCGCAACAAATTCCGCCAAGACTCTGCTCTGAATCGTCGAGGTACTTTCAAACTTCAAACCGAAACTCGACAGCTCCAGGGCCCATTCCACGATCCTCCCCGTTGCATCTGGGTTGTGCAAAGATCCGTTGTAACGGGAGGCGGTGACCACCGTGATCTCGTGGCGCTTGGAAGTAATGGCGCAGCTTCCTCGAGGCCATAAGGAGGTCAAGAGCAGCTTTTGCACACCTCTCGTATTTCGACCTAGCCTCGCAAGAGGGAGCCGACGGCACACCGGGTGCTGCACCATTTTCTTCTTCTGCGCTTCTTCATTGGGTTGCGTGGGTCCTGTTGCGCTGTCGTCAGCCCCTGCCGAGGACTCGATCTTGCCGGGATCGAGCCCTGCCAGAGAGGGTTTCGGCTTGCCATCTGTTGGCTCTGCCGCTGTGGCTGCCTTTTCGTCGGCCTCTCTCTGCGCCACTAGTGCGGCGCTAACCACCTGGTTCGTTGCCATGAGATAGAGCAGCAACAGTTCTTGTGGTTTGGGCGCAACCAGCACTGGGGTAGAGGAGAGGTATCTCTTCAGATCTTGCAGCGCTGCTTCGGCCTCTGGGGTCCACTCCACTGGCCCTGCTTTATTCAAGATCTTAAAAAGGGAAGGGCACGCTTCGCGGACTTGGAGATGAGCCGGCTCATGGCAGCAACGCAGCCAGTGAGCCGATGCACGTCCTTGATCCGCTTGGGTGCCTCAATCTGCTCGATGGCCTTGATCTTATCTGGGTTTGCTTCAATCCCACGTTGGGACACAAAGAACCCGAGAAGCTTGCCGTACGGGACGCCGAAGACACACTTCTCAGGGTTCAATTTGAGGTTGATCTTGCGCAGGTTCCCAAATGTTTCCTCCAGATCTTGCACAAGTGTTGCTTTGTCTTTGTTTTTGACCACTATGTGTAGGACCTTGAGAAGAGGTGTCTAGAAGGGGGGTGATTAGACACTAAGTACCAAAGTTGCAGTTTTTAACTTCTTTAGGTTTAAGTGGAGTTTAGACACAAGTTTAACATTCACAATACATAACAAGCAAGCATGCAAAGAGTATATGAGCAGCGGAAAGTAAAGCATGCAACTTGCAAGAATGTAAAGGGACGGGTTTTGGAGGATTCAAACGCAATTGGAGACACGGATGTTTTTGTCGTGGTTCCGATAGGTGGTGCTATCGTACATCCACGTTGATGGAGACTTCAACCCACGTAGGGTAATGGTTGCGCGAGTCCACGGAGGGCTCCACCCACGAAGGGTCGACGAAGAAGCAACCTTGTCTATCCCACCATGACCGTCGCCCACGAAGTACTTGCCTCACTAGCGGTAGATCTTCATGAAGTAGGCGATCTCCTTGCCCTTACAAACTCCTTTGTTCAACTCCACAATCTTGTCGGAGGCTCCCAAGTGACACCTAGCCAATATAGGAGACACCACTCTCCAAGAAGTAACAAATGGTGTGTTGATGATGAACTCCTTGCTCTTGTGCTTCAAATGATAGTCTCCCCAACACTCAACTCTCTCTCATAGGATTTGGATCTGGTGGAAAGAAGATTTGAGTGGAAAGCAACCTGGGAAGGCTAGAGATTAAGATTCATATGGTAGGAATGGAATATCTTGGCCTCAACACATGAGTAGGTAGTTCTCTCTCGTAAATAGGATGCTGGAAGTGTAGGCTTGTTCTGATGGCTCTCTCCACGAATGAAGAGGAGGTGGAGGGGTATATATAGCCTCCACACAAAATCTAACCGTTACACACAATTTTCCAAACTCAATAGGACCGAATCAATAAACTCGGCCGGACCGATTTAGTAAACCTAGTGACTTTTAGTGATTTTGGTGGGACCGACATGCAACTCGGTAGGACCGATATGGTTAGGGTTAGCGAATAACGTAATCTCGGTGAGACCGATTACACAAACTCGGTAGACCAATTTTGGTAATAAGCTAACCAGAGAGTTGGTTAGGCAAACTCGGTGGGACTGATTACTCAAACTCGGTGGGTCCAATTTTGGTAATATGTCAACCATAGAGTTTGCATTGTAATCTCGATAGTACCGATTGTCCAAACTCGGTGAGACCGATTTTGGTAATGGACATACACAGAGAGATTACAATCCCATCTCGGTGAGACCGAGACCCCTATCGGTGAGACCGATTTGCCTAGGGTTTTTGGCAATGGCTATGACATCTGAACTCGGTGGCGCCGGATAGAAACAATCGGTGGGGCCGAGTTTGACTTTAGGTTTAGGTCATATGTTGATGTGAGAAAGTAGTTGAGGGTTTTTGGAGCATATCACCTAAGCACTTGAAGCAAGAGACTCATTAAGCAACACCTCATCCCTTCTTGATAGTATTGGCTTTTCCTATAGACTCAATTTGATCTTGGAGCACTAAAATATAAAATGAAGACTCTTGAGCTTGAAGCTTGAGCCAATCCTTTGTCCTTAGCATCTTGAAGGAGTTCCCACATCCTTTAGTCCATGCCACTCCATTGTTGAACTTATCTGAAACATACTAGATAAAAGTGTTAGTCCAACAAGAGATATGTTGACATTAATTACCAAAACCACCTAGGGAGCACTTGTGCTTTCAGTCTCCCCCTTTTTGGTAATTGATGACAACATACATCAAAGCTTTAGATAAAGATATAAAGAATAGCAAGCAAAGCTTCGGAAAGACATGTAACAATCATAGGCTCCCCATACATGTATGCAATCATGTGAATATGGAATATAGAAGCATGTGAGAGCATAACCATGATAGAGTAGGCAATGTGTTACATGTATCTTGGCCATATGCATCAGAACAAAGAATATTAAAGAAAATACCTTCATGCTCATGAGTCCTTCTTTCAAACAATATGTACATCAGCAAGAATTCCTCATACACATGATTGTGATGCATATACTTACCTTGTAGTCTTGAGTTGGCTTAGGATGGAATGAACCTGCGTAAACAAGGTTAGATAACACAGGTATATCTACTAGCCAGAGCAAACAGAAGAAACCACAAGAATACCAAGACTGGGATGACATGTAGGGAGTGAGTACTAAGTACCACATTGGATTATACATGTCCCCAAGGGTAAAGATATGCAATGAATTTAAATGATTTATTTCCCTTAGATGTCTTGCTCCCCTTGAATCTAGCATGGGATACTGGGAGAAGATAGGGAACAGAAAATCAGAGCTGAAAGATATAAATGAACAGAGCTATGCAAATAAGCACATATGAACATGTCTTTCCCCTCAAGAAGACATGTGGCATCTCTCCTCTTGAACACCAAGCATCTGGGATCCTTGAGAAATACTTTCTACTTGAGTATTCTCTCCCCCTGGAGATCTCTTTCTCCCACTGTGGAAGTAATACTCTCTCCCTTTTCGAAGTGATAAGCTTTGATGTGATCTCTCTCTCCCCCTTTGACATCAATTTCCAAGAAGAGTTTGATCCTTGAGTCACAACACAAAGCATTTATATAAATTTGATGCTTGTAGAGGACAAGATTCATTGACTGGAGCTGGATCAGAAGAAACACAGAATAACTAGCAAACTGTTTTTCCTATTGTGAAATCGGTGGCACCGAGTGGTATGCTTTGGTTGTACCGGAAGGATTCGGTTGGACCGAAAACATCAAATCGGTGAAACCGAGTTCATCGCAGAGAAAACACTTGTCACCTCAGCTCACTAGACTAGTAAGATCTCACAAAGATTTGCAAGGAATTTACTGAATGATATGCAATGAATTGGATGCAGGAAATGCAGAGCAAACAGAAAGAAATCTAGATGAAGTTTTTTTTGAAAGGGGAAACAAATATGCATGAGACAAATGCAAAAGCACAGAAAAGAACACGAGAGAACTTCATCTAGAGATGGTCAGCGACAAAGTCACCTATGTGAGAGTATATTGACTAGGAGTCAAGTGAGATCACTTGATCATAGGTCATACTCATCGTTTAAGCTCAAAATGGGGTTACCATTTTTCGTTTAAGCATCTTGATGTATTCACATCTTGTCGAGTTGCTTTAGCTCATGACTCGGAGTAAAGCTTCTCTAAGATGGAATAACATACCTTGGTTGGTGGTGTTGACCATGTAGTTGAACTTGTGTGGGTTGCTCAAAGTTGATGTAGCTCATCAAGAGTTGGGAGCACCACTTGGAATTTGAGTCCATCTACCTACATGGGTTAGTTCTTGCAAGGAAGAGCACTTGTGTATCCAAAAATGACAGTCATGAAGCTCAACATAGAATTTGTCAAAGGATATGTTTGAATGGTTCCGTGCTTCCTTGTCTTCAACCACCATAGTGTAGAGACTTGGTGATGTAGAGATTGCTCAAGATGTAAGTAGATTACAATCTCATGGAATTTGATTCAACCAAGTACCTAAATGGGTTATATAACATGCAAGATGCAAATATATCCAAGACATAAGATTTTCATCATAAGAGAAATATCAAGGATTAGTCATAAGCTCATGTCTTGCATGTATCCAATGGAGTTTCTACTCCAATTTTGAAGAATCTATGATGTTCAATTCTCCTCTCAACCTGCAAAACACTTTCTCATCAAGAGGTTTACTGAATATATCCGCTAATTGCTTTTTGGTGCGAACATGCTTAAGATTAATGTCACCCTTAGCAACATGATCTCAAATGAAATGCTGACGAAATTCAATATGCTTAGTTCGAGAATGTTGTACGGGATTATGACCAATTTTGATATCACTTTCATTGTCACAAAGCAATGGAACATGTTTCACATATATCCCATAATCTTTAAGAGTTTGGGTCATCCAAAGTAATTGAGCACAACATGATCCAGCGGCAATGTACTCCGCTTCATGTAGATAAGGATACCGAGTTTTGTTTCTTGGAGGACCAAGACACAAGAGATCTACCAAGAAATTGACAAGTACCCAAAGTGGACATTCTATCAACCTTGTCTCCGTCATAGTCCGAGTCTGAGTAGCCAACAAGATCGAAAGAGGCCCTCTTAGGATACCAAATGCCAAAATTTGGTGTATGAATTAAGTATCTCACTATCCTTTTACGGCTTTAAGATGACATTCTTTAGGAGCAGCTTGATATCTTGCACACATGCACACACTTAGCATAATATCGGGACGTGAAGCACATAGGTATAACAATGAACCAATCATAGAGCGATAAACCTTTTGATCGAATCTGCTCACCATCTTTGGTCAAATCAAGATGTCCACTAGTAGGCATGGGTGTAGTCATACCTTTGCATTCTTGCATATTGAACTTATTGAATAAGTCCTTGGTGTACTTCGTTTGAGAGACAAAGGTTCCCTCCTTAGTTTGTTTGATTTGCAAACCAAGAAAGAAGTTGAGTTCACTCATCATAGACATCTCAAACTTCTCCGACATTAACTTTCCAAACTTCTCACTAAAATGAGGGTTAGTTGATCCAAATATGATATCATCACCATAAATTTGGCATACAAATAATTCTCCATTAACCCTTTTAGTAAAAAGTGTGGAATCAATTTTCCCAATTTCAAATCCCTTTTCAAGAAGAAACTTGGTCAAGCACTTATACCAAGCTCTAGGAGCTTGTTTAAGACCATAAAGAGCTTTGTGAAGTTTGTAAACATGATTGTGTTTCTTAGGGTTGATAAAGCCGGGAGGTTGTTTAACATAAACTTCCTCCTCTATTTCACCATTTAGAAAGCACTTTTAATGTCCATTTGGTATAAGGTGATATCATGGTGATTAGCATAGGCAAGTAAGATAAGAATGGACTCAAGTCTAGCAACGGGGGCATAAGTCTCACCATAGTCCATACCTTCGACTTGTGTGTAGCCTTGGGCGACGAGACGTGCTTTGTTGCGAACTACTTGTCCATCTTCATCTTGCTTGTTGCAAAACACCCATTTGGTACCGATGATGTTGTGGTTGTTGTCAGGCTTCTCAACCAATATACAAACTTGGTTTCTCTCAAAGTTGTGTAGCTCTTCATGCATAGCATTTATCCAATCCAGATCTTCCAATGCTTCTTCGACCTTCATAGGTTAAATGCTAGAGATGAAAGAATAGTTTCCACAAAAGTTAGCTAAACGAGTTTTAGAGCGAGTGATTCTCCCGGTTTGAATATCATTGTATATTTTCTCTAAGAGATGGTCTTTAGCAATTCTTGCTCAAACTCGTGAAAGCTTTTGCATGGGTATTGGTTGAACATCTTCTTCATCTTGTTCTTCTTCTTCTTCTTGATCTTCTTCAATGTTGGCGTTGTCGTTTTCTTGTCATGGTGCACTAGTAGAAAACAGGGCTTTCGTCCAGGCCAGTTTAGCCCATTAGTCCCGGTTCAATCCAGAACCGGGACCAATGGAGCTATTTGCCCCGGTTCGTGAGCCCAGGGGGCCGGCCGGGCCACGTGGGCCATTGGTCCCGGTTCGTCAGGACCTTTTGTCCCGGTTGGTGGGACGAACCGACCAATGGTCCTGGCTCCTGCCCACCATTATTGGTCGGTTGGTGGCATGAACCGGGACCAAAGGCTTCCCTTTAGTCCCGGTCAAGCCACCAACCGGGGCTAATGGTGCTACCTATATATAGCCCCTCGGCAAGAGCAGAGCACACTGCCTGCTTTTTCTCGGCCGAGGGGAGAGGGCTTGGTGGTGCTCTAGCTCACCTCCTATGCACACAAGGTGTTCGATGGAATGCCCGAGCCACACTACTTAAGGTTTCTCCTCTCCAAGCTCGACCGCCAAGCTCCATTTTCCTCAATATTTATCTAGGTTTAGCAGTCCGTCACGCCACGCCTCCGCCTTTCATCGCTGGGCCGATCACCAAGGCCGACCTCATCGCCCGGCACCACCGTGGTGAGCCTCTTGTTCTTATCTTCTTTCCGAAAGGAAAAATATTATTACTTGTTTGTTTAGATAGATACTTGTATTATTTTCTTACTTTTATTATTGCATCTTATATAGTGCGATGGTTTTGGTATCCGCCCCGGCCCTCGGCCCCTGTCTATGATTCGGATGCGGTATATATTATCTTTTCATAACTATTGGTTCATTTATTGTTTATGAAAATTATGCCACCAACGTGACATAGATTTTATTTATCTAGAAGGTTGTTGAACCGAAATTCCAACCGACCCTATTGTCGAGAGGTTAAATTTAGTTGAAGAAGAAAACAATTTCTTGAAGGAAAAAATAAAAAACTTGAGGAGGAGAAGATGATATTGGAGTTGCATGTTGCGGATGTCGCCGATGATCACAAGATCAAGATGGATGCAATGCGCTTGAAGATGAGAAAGATTAGAAAATATGCCATTCATACCGAGGCTTGGTATCATTATGCCGTTGGATCAGTTGTTACCTTGGTTGCGATTATGATAGTATTTGTTTTCGCATTGAAATGTTTTACATAGTTTCAATGTATGGTTTAATTAATTTAGATGCTCTGCAGAGGTTTATGTTGTTAGATGAGAACTATGTATGTACTTTGGTTTTTATGTGATGATGAACTTCTATTAATTTGGTCACTTAATTATCTATTCATGATGTTCTCAGAATGATTTTTGACACACTTAATTATATATAATGCACGCAGATGAACCGCAATGGATGTACGGTGATGTATACACCTCCGAGTACATTAAGGGTGTGCATGATTTTCTCAAGTGGCTGAGGCAAACAAGCAGAATGGTTTTATGTGTTGTCCATGCCCTATATGTGGGAATACAAAGTCTTACTCGACCGGAAAATCCTTCACACCCACCTACTTTACAAGGGTTTCATGCCACACTATAATGTTTGGACGAGGCACGGAGAAATAGGGGTTATGATGGAAGATGGCGAGGAAGAAGAGTACGATGACAACTATGTGCCCCTGAATACGGTGGATGCTATCGAACATCAAGATGCACCAGATGATGTGCACGATGGTGGAGCAGGCGAAGGCTGCTGAAGATCAAGAGGAACAGACGATGTGCCCGATGATGATGATCTCCGCCGGTCATTGTCGATGTAAGGACACAATGCGAAAGTCAAAAGGAGAAGCTGAAGTTCGATCGCATGTTAGAGGATCACAAAAAGGGTTGTACCCCAATTGCGAAGATGGCAACACAAAGCTTTGCACTGCACTCGAATTGCTGCGGTGGAAGGCAGAGAATGATGTGCTGATAAAGGATTTGAGAAGCTCACGAAAATAATGAAGAAGAAGCTTCCAAAGGATAATGAATTGCTCGACAAAGACATACGCAGCAAAGAAGGTCGTATGCCCTCTAGGATTGGAGGTGGAGAAGATACATGCATGCCCTAATGATCGCATCCTCTACCGTGGTGCCTACAAGAATCTGAACGCATGCCCGGTATGCGGTGCATTGCGGTATAAGATCAGATGAGATGACCCCGATGATGTTGATTTGGCGAGCCTCCTGTGAAGAGGGTTCTGCGAAGGTGATGTGGTATGCTCCTATAATACCACGGTTGAAACGCCTGCTCAGAAACGGAGAGCATGCCAAGTTGATGCGATGGCACAGTGAGGACCGTAAGAAAGACGGGAAGTTGAGAGCACCACGACGGGTCGCAGTGGAGAAAAATCGAGAGAAAATCGGGATGAGTTTGCAAAGGACCCAAGGAATGTATGGTTTGCTTTAAGCGCGGATGGCATTAATCCTTTCGGGAGCAGAGCAGCAATCACAGCACCTGGCCCGTGACTCTATGTATGTATAACCTTCCTCCTTGGATGTGCATGAAGCGGAAGTTCATTATGATGCCAGTTCTCATCCAAGGCCCAACATTGATGTGTACCTAAGGCCATTAGTTGAAGAACTTTTACAGCTGTGGAATGGAAACGGTGTACGTACGTGGGATGAGCACAAAAAGGAGGAATTTGACCTAAAGGTGTTGCTGTCCGTGACCATCAACGATTGGCCCGCTCTCAAGAACCTTTCGTGACGTAAAAACAAGGGATACCACGCATGCACGCACTGTTTACTTGACACCGATAGTATATACCGGAAGCTGCAGGAAGAATGTGTACCGGCCATCGCCAATTTCTTCCGACCAACCATCAATGTCGAAAGAAAGGCAAGCTTTCAAAGGCGAGGCAGATCACCGGAAGAAGCCCGCCATGCGCATCGGTGATCACGCATTTGCTATGGTCAATGATTTACACGTAATCTTTGGAAAGGGTCCCGGCGGACTAGCTGTTCCAAATGACGCTGAGAATCACGCACCCATGTGGAAGAAGAAATTTATATTTTGGGACCTACCCTACTGGAAAGACCTAGAGGTCCGCTCTTCAATCGACGTGATGCACATGACGAAGAACCTTTGCATGAACCTGCTAGGCTTCTTGGGCGTGTATGGGAAGACAAAAGATACACCTAAGGCACGAGAGGACCTGCAACGCTTACCTAAAAAAGAGGGCATGCCTCCGAAGCAAAGATGAAGGTCACGCTACCACGCTCTTACGAAAGAAGAGAAAGAAATATTCTTTCAATGCTCGCTCAAGATGAAGGTCCCGACTGGCTTCTCGTCAAATATAAAGGGAATAATAAACATGCCGAGAAAAAGTTCCAACCTAAAGTCTCATGACTGCCACGTGATTATGACGCAAATCGCTTCCGGTTGCATTGAGGGGCTTCTACCAAAAACGTCCGATTAGCCATTGTGAAGCTATGTGCATTCCTCAATGCAATATCTCGAAGGTGATCGATCCAGAAATCGTACCAACGCTAAGGAGTGATGTGGCGCAATGTCTTGTCGGTTTCGAGCTGGTGTTCCCACCATCCTTCTTCAATATCATGACGCACGCCCTAGTTCATCTAGTCGACGAGATTGTCATTCGGGGCCCGTATTTCTACACAATATGTACCCCTTTGAGAGGTTCATGGGAGTCCTAAAGAAATATGTTCATAACCGCGCTTAGGCCGGAAGGAAGCATCTCCATGGGCCATCAAACAGAGGATGTCATCGGGTTTTGTGTTGACTTCATTCCTGGCCTTAAGAAGATAGGTCTCCCTAAATCGCGGTATGAGGGGAGACTGATCGAAAAGGCACGCTTGGAAGAGACTCAATAATATGCAGGACGGATATTCTTGGTCTCAAGCACACTACGCTTCTCTGTAACTCTACCTTGGTGACCCCGTATGTCGATGAACACAAGAACAGTCTGCGCTCCAAACACCGGAGCAAAGGCGACGATCGGATTACATGTGAACACATCGGGACTTTCAGCAGTTGGTTGGAAACACGCCTCGTGAGGTGACAACATTGTTTGTGATGAGCTGTACTTGTTGTCCAGGGGACCATCTTCGACTGTAATGATTTGGAAAGGATACGCGATAAATGGGAATACATTTTACACAATTGACCAAGATGAAAAGAGCACCAACCAAAACAGCGGTGTCCGCTTTGATGCAGCAACCGACAAGGGAAATGACACATATTATGGTTACATAGTAGACATATGGGAACTTGACTACGGAGTAGATTTTAAGGTCCCTTTGTTTAAGTGCAAGTGGGTCAACTGTCAGAGGAGGCAGGTGTAGACCCACAAGACGGAATGACAACGGTGGATCTGAAAAATCTTGGGTACACTGACGAACCGCTCATTCCTAGCCAATGATGTGGCACATGTTATCTATGTGAAGGACATGTCTACTGCATCGAGGAAAAGAAAAGATAAGGAAGCGAATACATCATACAATGAGCCAAAGCGCCACATAGTTCTTTCGGGAAAAAGGGACATCCTCGGGAGTGGAGGGCAAGATGACATATGTCGAAGAGTATGAAAAGTTTCATGAAATTCCCCTTCAAAGTCAAGGCTTACCCAAGCATCCTAATAAACGATGAAGATTATCCATGGTTACGGTAGCAATAAGCAACGACACAAGCGAAGAAAAAGTGAAGACTTTCTCCCGCAACTATTATGATGATACCATGCCAACTTTGTAATGCATTTAGTATGATACCATTGTCCGTTTTGTACATGCACATGCTATGCCAACTTTTTCAGAGTTCATTTGAAAACTATGAATTTGAAAACCTCGCCAATCAAGGGCGCCACACCGGTTTATAAGCCCGTCCCTCTACACACCGTTTTGTTGTAAGCGTAAACAAAATAAAATAAATAAAGCAACAAAGAAAACAAAAAAGTGTTTTCAAATTTGAAAACTAATGGCACTAACAGAAAGTTTATAATTTTTCTAAAACTAAAAGCAAAAAGAATTAAAAAATAAAACAAAAAACAACAAAAACTAAATAATGCAGAAAACATAACAAAAAACTGAAAAATAAAATAAAAATAGCAACAATAAGTTTTTTGTTGTAAGTAGAAACAAAATAACATAAATAAAGCAACAAAGAAAACAAAACAAGAGTTTTCAAATTTGAAAACTAATGGCACTAACAGAAAGTTTATAATTTTTCTAAAACTAAAAGCAAAAAGAATTAAAAATAAAGCAAAAAAACAACAAAACTAAATAATGCAGAAAAGCAAGAACAATAAAATGAAAAAATATAAATAGCAAGAATAAGTATTTTGTTGTAAGTAGAAACAAAATAAAATAAATAAAGCAACAAAGAAATCAAAAAAAGAGTTTTCAAATTTGAAAACTAATGGCACAAACAGAAAGTTTATAATTTTTCTAAAACTAAAAGCAAAAAGAATTAAAAATAAAGCAAAAGACCAAAAGAAAAATAAACCAAAACCAAAATAAACTAAATAAAGCAACAAATAAAACAAAAAACAAAAAAAGTGCCACCCATCGGGCACCCACGGCCTGAATACGACTAGAAACCCTACCATGGGCTGTGATTCAGGCCCGCGGGTGGCCTAGTTGGCCCACAGGCACATATTGCACGTTTAGGCCCGAAAGCCTGCTTTAGAGAGGAGCTCGAGAGGGAAGGCGCACCGCACCTTATAAACTGGTGCGCCTCCCTCACAACTAGCGAGGTGGGACTAAACATTTGACGCGGGGCAGTACAAGGCCTTTGGTCCGGTTGGTGGACCCAACCGGGACTAAAGGGCATTGGTCCCGGTTGGTGCCACAAACCGGGACCAATGCCTTTAGTCCCGGTTGGTGCCACCAACCGGGACCAAAGGTCGCCGCTTCCCGCCCTTTGGGCTGCTGAAAATTGGCCTTTGGTCCCGGTTGGAGGCACCAACCGGGACTAGCAGATAGTCGGTTCGTGCCACGAACCGGGACCAATGCACTTTCTATATATCTGGACTTGTGAAAATTTCACATCTCCCTCGCCTCCCTAACCAGTTGCCCCCGCCCGGGCTGCCCAAATCGCTCAAGGCGCTCGTCGCCGTCGCCGCCACGGCCGCCATCCCCTGCCTCCCGTGCCTTGCCCCGCGCCCGAGCCCACATCGGCCGCCGCCCATGCCCTGCTGTCCCTCGAGCACGCACGGCCGCGCCCTCGCGCCTGCCCGCCCTCACCATTGTCGTCGCCGGGCGCCCGCCCCCACTGCCGCCTGCCTCGACGCCGCCTCCTCCCTGCTCGGTCCGGCTCGGCGACCCCTTTCCTCCTGTCCCCTCGATCCTCTTCATATAATTTTTTTCATATAATTTTTTCATATGCATATGTTGTTTATATGGATGGATGGATGATTATATGTTCATTATATGGATGCATGGATGATGTATGCTTTTTTTCATATAATTTTTAGGCAGATTTTTAGATTTTTAAGCAGATTTTTAGAATTTTTGTGTATGTATGTTATGTTTATATGTATGTATGTATGTTCATATGTATGTATGTTTATATGCAAAAGCATATGCAAAGAAAATGTATGAATGGTCATATGCAAAAAAAAATGTATGTATGGTCATATGCAAAGAAAATGTATGTATGTATGTTCATATGAAAGAAAAATGTATGTATGTATGTTCATATGCATATGCAAAGAAAATGTATGTATGTATGTTCATATGAAAGAAAAATGTATGTATGTATGTTCATATGCATATGCAAAGAAAATGTATGTTCATATATATGATGATATGTTCATATAAAAGGAAAATAAGAAGAGGAAGAAAGGAGAAGAAGAGGAGAGGAAGAAGAGGAGAAATAAATAAGAAGAGGAAAAAAGAAGAAAATGAAGAGGAGAAGAAGAAAGGAATAGAAGAGAAGAAGAAAAAATAGAAAAAATCTATTTTTTCTTCTTCTCTTCTATTCCTTTCTTCTTCTCCTCTTTTTTTCTTCTTTTATTGCGCTGCTGTATATGTATCGAGGGTGTCGAGGATCGCCGAGGGGTCGAGGGTCGGGAACTAGGGTAGATGGTCGAGGGTCATTAAGGGGTCAAGGGTCGAAGGTTTCAGGGTCGAGGGTTCCTATAGTGTCAAAGTATAGAAGAAATCCATGGCTTCATCATTAGCCGGAAGTAAACAGGGCAAGATTGTACTAAGTCCTACAAAGTTATTACGGAATGGAGTCCGGATAGGATAATTTGCCTTTTGTACGAATCTCAGCAAAGGGCTTTCAAATAACGATATTCGGAAGGTTCTTGCTGAACTTTGTACCGTAAAGTGAATTATCCTATCCGGGACTCCGCTCCAAAATAACTTTGGAGAGCTTCACCATCATGCACCTCACATTACTACTAATGATGAAGACATGGTTTTGTTGAATCCTTTGACACTAGGCAACCTCCCGACCCCTCGGCGATCCTCCACCCCTTGATCCTCGACCGCTCGGTGATCCACGACCTTCTACCCTACCGCGGGCGTCGATGCCCACGTCACTTGTGGGACATAGATGTAGTGTTCAATGCCGACCCCCTCCCGATAGCTTCAACACGTGGGGGGGGGGGGGCGATATTACCCCCTCCTAGCTTGAAGCGTTCTCGAGGCCACCCCTAACCCTTGAAGCATTGTCGAGGCCACCCTAAACCCTAGAGAAGCAGCGTCGAGGCCACTAATATGATTCCTTATTGTGATTAGCTAGCTAGTTCTACGTTTGCCACTAATATATCCATATCTGTCATGTTTGAATAATAATTGCCATGTTGTAAAAATTTGTAGAAACTATGGACACCACCCAAGACGAAGCACAAGAAGCGTTGTTGAGGGACATAATCGCACACGGAAGTGATGCCGTCTCCTCGATGATGTTTCTCAACGACAACGATGGTCCGGAAGAAGAGGGTGAAGAAGCAGCTGGCTATGATTTACATGGCTCCGTTGAACCAATGCGGTGCAAGAAGGAGAGGGTGAAGAAGTAGACCGTGAGGACGGCTCGGTGATCACCAAACCGAGTCCGGCCAGGTATATATATTAGTTAAGCCTGCTGACTAGCTCTCGTCTTTGTTTTGGTATGTACACATATTAATTAACTCTCGTCTTTGTTCTTTTTCTAGCCCTCCGGATCGAGCACAACTTCCGGTAAAGAGACGAGGCCCAAGAAAAAGTTGAGCTCGGATGAAAAGTTTGAGATCATACAAGTCGGCGACGGCCAACCGATTGAACCCTACCGGACAAAGAAGGCATTTGTTGCTCGGTCGGGGTTACGGTTAGGGACAAGATCCCGATCAGCATCCACCAATGGTATAAGCCTAAGAACGAAGACCCTGAGGTGTCTTGTGTCAACGATATGCAGAAAAATGATCTTTGGACTGAGCTGAAGTCAAATTTTACCGTACCGCTAGAGGATGATCCGGAGAAGCCATTAATAGAGCCATTAATCAAGTCTTTTGCTCTTAAGAAGATGGCAGAACTATTCAGGAATTGGAAGAAAGAACTCAATACGTATGTCGAAAAAAATGAGACACCAGAATTCAAGGGCAAATATGAGAAGATCGAGAGATGATCGGCCCGCATTTGTGGCCTACAAGACATCGGAAGAGAGTAAAAAGATGTCGGCGACAAACAAGAGAAATGCTGCGAAGAAGAAGCTTCACCATCGCGACGGTGGCTACCTCGTAGCCCGACCTAAGTGGGCCAAGGCTGAGATTGATCTGCTTCATAAAGGGAACGAACCACAGACAATGAATCGCTGCAGACCGTTGCGGACTTGGTTCTTCGGGGCGGCGGATCCTTGGACCCTATAACGAGGAAGTGCATTTGGACGGACGAACAATTGGACATACCGGTCAAGAGGCTTAAGCATTATATCGAAGCAGCGCAAAGCAAGGGAAGTTCGTTCGAGACAGGGAGAAGGACGAGCTCACAATGGCCCTCGGGAATCCACGAGCACCACGGACGGACACGAGGCACGCCAGGAGCTCCGCTTCGTGGAAGGCTGGATTTCGGATGCGAGGGTTACAAAACCCATGAGAGGAGGAAGAAACTGGAGCAGAGCCTAATGCAAAGCGCTGCATCTAAAGGGTAATGGGGCTAGAGGGCGAGAAGAGGAACGAGAAGCGGCTGATCACAACAAACGACCTGCGAAGCTTCCCCGAAGCTACCCCGCCATCTCGGCGGAGAAGCGGCGTGGCTTCCACCGAAGCTGCTTCAGCCGAGCAACATGCCTTGACGGCTCCTGCCCGGCTATCCGTGGATGCTATCACTGATGCTGAAAATTGCCACCTTATGGCGCAATGGAGCAATTTGAAGGTCAAGGCGGCTGTTGGCTCTGTTTATCCTACTAAACCTGACTCAACATTTCACTGCCCGCCGATTCCAGAAGGATATGCTAAGGTGATGGTCGATGAAATAACGGAGGGATTTGAGGACCTCCGGCTTGACCACCCCTACCCAAGGTGAAGGGAGTATCGGCTGGGTTCGCTCAAGACTCCATGCCTATGGTGGAAGGATCTCATCAACCTTCCGAACTGGACGCCTCCGCCTCCTCCTCCTCCTCCGTGAGTCGGGCACTCTGCCTCCTCCACCGCCTCCTCCTCCGGCGAGTGACGATCAGGGCACTCGGCCGGCTCCTTCTCCGGCGCGTGGCGGCACTCCGCCTCCTTCTCTGCCTGCGCCGGCGCGCCCGAGCAGCCAGCCTCCTCCTTCTCTGCCTCGTCAGCAAGGGCGGAAGAGACCTGCCGCCGCTCCGGCTGCTCCGGCGCATCGTTGTCCTTCTCCTCCGCCTTGTAAGCAAGGAAAGAAGACATCCGCTCCCGCCTCCGCCGGCGTCTAGCAAGACAGCCAATGTCGGGAGGAGATACAGATTCGGTCCTTCTCTGAAGACTCGGAGAAGTTACCGTCTGAGAGGAGCGAGGAGAAAACGCGAAGATCACGCAGACCAAGTGGAGGACTGGTTTCAAGGGTTGAAAGCAAAGAGACATCCACCTCGGGAGGAGAAGGTAGATCCGGTCCAAAGCGAAGCGCACTGCTGCCCCGACAAAACCACCCAAGTCTCCGCCGAAAGGCAACTATGAGCGCATTATTGGAAAGGCATTTGCCAAAGCGGAGAGGTCGGGAAATGCTTGTCGATGATCAAAGGATGAAAGAACGACGAGCTGAAACAAATTGCCCAGCTCGGCAAACAAGCCAAGCAATCGTGCCCCCGCTCAAGGTGCCTGCTAGCGACATCGTGGATCCGAGGATGGTGCCCGGTTATGGCAATCCTGCAGATTACCTGCCCGACGATGTACATTATGATTTCCTGGAGGTGCAGATACAAAGATACGAGTACGGGAAGCCTCTCGTCAAAGATGAAAGCTCTCTATCAACAATGATGCGAAGATTGCATGATTGGTACATGAAAAGCTGCAAAGAGTCTGAGGGGAGGAGTACTTTGTATGTGAGAGTTAAAAAGGAGCATGACCTCCTTGGAATTGAACTGTTGCCTATTCCATTTGAGGAGTTCTATCAGTTTTTCAATCAATTGGCCCTCGATAAAGCAACGGTCACCTCCTATCATGCGTAAGTAGTACTACTTCTGTCATTAAGTATCTCTATATAACTCAGCTCTTTCATTGCATGTATTTATAAATATCCTCACTATATTATGCAGATTGAAGATCGTCGAAATGAAGAAAAGACAAGTGGGTGATATTGGGTTCATTAACACATATCTCATAGATGCAAATGAGGTTAAATATTGTGCCGACGAAACCGAAGCCAACTTGCTACGATCGTTGGAAATAAATGAACACAAAAATATAATACTCTTTCCTTACAACTACAAGTGAGTGTTCTTGTCTTGTGGCATATTCGGTTTCCTTATTAGTCCAAAGTTATAGTAATGTAATATTGATGAGTTATGCATGCGTGCGCAGCTACCACTATATTCTCCTAGAGATTAAGCTTGAGCAGGAGTAGTAACTGTCTTAGACTCGAGACGAAAAGATCCCAAGGAGTATCACGGACATGACTGAAATGCTCGAGAAGTAAGTTAAATCGATCATTATCCACCATATCAGCAACTTTGTTCATTTCTGATATCAAGTAATTGTTTTCTTTGTATGGCAGGGCTTGGGGAAAATTCACCAAAAAAGCTCGGGACTACCGAAGAAGCTGCAATTTAGACACCGAAAGTAAGTACTATATAGTAGCATATTCCACGCGCATCTCCTAGTGATTCAAGCGCTTAGTTTCATCAATACCATTTAGAATGCTTGCTAATTATCAGTTTGATTGACCTCTGTTTCTTGTAAAGTGGTTGTGGCAGGAACAAGGGAATGATTTCTGTGGATACTACGTTTGCGAGTCCATCCGCCACACGACACTGTGAGGGGCTACTCCGACAAACAATATGAAGTGCGTAAATAAAAATATTCACAATTTTATTTTATTACCATCATTTGTGTTGAGTTTCATTCATTCATATATATATGTATTGACCTCCTTCTTAAAATTAGATGTTTCGGATGCGGGTTGAACTAATAGCACCAGATCAACTGCTAGCAATTCAAGAGGAATTGGCGGCATTCTTTCTTGACCCAGTGATCGCTGAAGACGGATAATACTATGTGGACCACGCGTCCGTATTGTAAAAGATAATTATTGTATAAATGTAGCCGGTAGTGTCGGATAGATATACGAGAACATGTTGTTCGACCAATCTCTCGGAGAAGGAGAGGTGGTCGATATCACTTCTCTCTGTATGCATATATGTTCATGACGATCTTCTGTTTGCTTAATTACTAGCTAGCTAGCGTGTCTAGCTAGTCCTCTCTATACGTATGTATAGTACATAGCGTCGATAGCACAATATATGAAACACCTAAATTAATTAGCTAGCTATAGCACAATATATGAAACACCTAAATTAACCCCCCAAAACCCCCCAACCCCCCCCCCCCCCCCTTTAAAAAAAAACAAAAACCACAGCCATAGAAATGCTGACGCGTGGATGCCTATTGGTCCCGGTTGGTGCCACCAACCGAACAAAGGCCCTCCTGCACAGGCTCTGCGGACAGGCCACGTGGAGCCCATCGGTCCGGTTCTGGATTGAACCGGGACTAAAGGGCCAGGGTATTAGTACCGACCCTTTAGTCCCGGTTCATGAACCGGGACTAAAGGCCCTCACCAATCGGGTCAATAGGCCCCTTTTCTACTAGTGGTGGAGAAGGAGGTTGTTGACGTTCTTGATGTACTTCCTCGTTTTCTTCATCTTGGTGTGTTCCACTTGTGGATGCTTCCGTATCAACTCTTGGTTCACCTTGTCGTGAAGTAGAAGCTTCCACTTAGACGGACGAGGTACTCTCCTTCACCTCCATTGGACGGACCTTGCCAATAGACAAGTCTTGGATTGCTTCCGAAGGATCTTTGTCTCCTACATCAATTGGCAATTGCTCTACTTGCGAGCCGTTAGATTCATCAAACTTCACATCTACCGTCTCTTCAACCTTTCGGGTGAAATTGCTGTAGACACGGTAAGTGTGAGATTTTGAGCCATAACCTAGTAGGAAACCTTCATGAGACTTAGGAGCAAATTTAGAACGACGATGCTTATCAAAAATGTAGCATTTTGAGCCGAATACTCGAAAGTATCCAACTTGGGGTTTGTTACCGGTGAGGAGCTCAGATGCCGTCTTCTTTGAGTAGCTTGTGAAGATACAAGCGATTTGTTGCATGACTAGCTGTCTCAACCGCTTCTGCCCAAAAGTGCTTCGGCTTCTTGTACTCATCAATCATCGTTCTCACCATTTCGATGAGCGTCTGGTTCTTCCTCTCAACAACTCCATTTAGTTGAGGTGTGTACGTAGCCGAGAACTCGTGTGAAATCCCTTCTTCGTCAAGAAAGGTGTCCACGTTTGCATTCTTGAACTCCGTTCCGTTGTCGTTGCGAACGTTCTTGATCTTCACTTCAAACTGATTTTGAGCCGTCCTGCCGAAGTTTTTGAAGATCTTTTGGACCTGTGATTTATCATCGAGAAAGAACACCCACGTAAATCTTGAAAAATCATCAACTATAACTAGACCAAAAGAATTTCCACCGAGACTCTTGTAAGCGTTGGGACCAAAAAGATCCATGTGAAGTAGCTCAAGTGGCCTCCTTCTGGTCATGATGTTTTTCATGGGATGCCTTCCTCCAACCTGTTTACCTGCTTGACAAGAACTACAAAGTCTATCCTTATCAAATATGACATCGTTAACACCAAGGATATGATTCCCTTTAATAAGCTTGTCAAGGTTTCTCATGCCAACTTGACCTAGTCGTCTGTGCCATAACCAACGTTTTAAGGATTTAGCAATGAGGCAAGTTCTAGGTTGAGCCTTTTTAGTGAAATCAATAATGTATAGATCACCTCTACGCACACCGGTAAAGACCATTTTATGATTATCTCTACGAAACACTTGGCAATCTACTTGATAAATAGGACATTGAAACCGAAATCAGCAAGTCTAGATACTGAAAGTAAGTTGTATCCAAGAGATTCAACGAGCATGACATTTTGTATGGAGCTATCATGTGATATGGCCACCTTACCAAGGCCAACCACCTTACCCTTTGAGTTGCCACCGAAAGTGACATACTTTCGAGGACCATCGTTTTCAGCAAGCTCACGAAACATGTCTTTATCTCCGGTCATGTGATCGGTACATCCACTATCACGTACCCATTCCTTTCCACCTGCCATATATCCCCGAAGATTTGCCATAAGACCAAAATGTCTCATTGCATCATCAAGATCGAAGTCACTATCATCATCCTCATCATAGTATCCATGTTCAACATCGTCATGTGGTGGATCAAGTCCTAGAGAGGGTAATTCGTTAGAGTGAGTTTGACAATAGTCTTGCTTATGAATTCTTATAGCTTCGGAAATAATATCACCAATAATTCCAACATCTCCTTCGGCACGCATAAGGTTTGTAAGTTCAAATAGACGATCACCAAACATAGGATCACTAGTATTCATCTTACTCAAGGCAATAGACTTATGGAGAATTTCATCTAGATTTTTCAAGGAATAATTTGGAAAGTGTTCCTCAAGAAATTTCCATATAGTGTAGGCACACTCAAGAGTAGGTAAGTTTCTGATTAAGTTTCTAGGCAAGCCTCTAGTGATAAGATTAACAGTTCTAAGATTCCTAGTCATGTCAATTGATTCATCAAGGGTAGGATGCATAGGATCAACATGAGGTGCACAAGGGCTACCAATGTACTTGTTCAAATGATATTGACTGAGAATTACAAGCATCTCATTTTTCCACTCATGAAAATACTCTCCATCAAGAGTAGGCACTCTATGTCTGAGACTCCACAAAGTAGACTCATCCATCTTCCTCCAATGGTGATTAAACCAAGGCAATGGAGACAAATACTTTGATACCACTTGTAGGACCTTGAGAAGAGGTGTCTAGAGGGGGGGGTGATTAGACACTAAGTACCAAAGTTGCAGTTTTTAACTTTTTTAGGTTTAAGTGGAGTTTAGGCACAAGTTTAACATTCACAATACATAACAAGCAAGCATGCAAAGAGTATATGAGCAGCGGAAAGTAAAGCATGCAACTTGCAAGAATGTAAAGGGAAGGGTTTTGGAGGTTTCAAACGCAATTGGAGACACGGATGTTTTTGTCGTGGTTCCGATAGGTGGTGCTATCATACATCCACGTTGATGGAGACTTCAACCCACGAAGGGTAACGGTTGTGCGAGTCCACGGAGGGCTCCACCCACGAAGGGTCCACGAAGAAGCAACATTGTCTATCCCACCATGGCTGCCGCCAACGAAGGACTTGCCTCACTAGCGGTAGATCTTCACGAAGTAGGCGATCTCCTTGACCTTACAAACTCCTTGGTTCAACTCCACAATCTTGTCGGAGGCTCCCAAGTGACACCTAGCCAATCTAGGAGACACCACTCTCCAAGAAGTAACAAATGGTGTGTTGATGATGAACTCCTTGCTCTTGTGCTTCAAATAATAGTCTCCCCAACACTCAACTCTCTCTCATAGGAATTGGATCTGGTGGAAAGAAGATTTGAGTGGAAAGCAACTTGGGGAAGGCTAGAGATCAAGATTCATATGGTAGGAATGGAATATCTTGGCCTCAACACATGAGTAGGTAGTTCTCTCTCAGAAATAGGATGCTGGAAGTGTAGGCTTGTTCTAATGGCTCTCTCCACGAATGAAGAGGAGGTGGAGGGGTATATATAGCCTCCACACAAAATCTAACCGTTACACACAATTTTCCAAACTCGGTAGGACCGAATCAACAAACTCGGTCAGACCGATTTAGTAAACCTAGTGACCGTTAGTGATTTCGGTGGGACCGACATGCAACTCGGTAGGACCGATATGGTTAGGGTTAGGGCATAACGTAATCTCGGTGAGACCGATTACACAAACTTCGGTGAGACCGATTTTGGTAATAAGCTAACCAGAGAGTTGGTCAGGCAAACTCGGTGGGACCGATTACTCAAACTCGGTGGGACCGATTTTGGTAATAAGTTAACCAGAGAGTTTGCATTGTAATCTCGGTAGTACTAATTGTCTATACTCAGTGAGACCGATTTTGGTAATGGACATACACAGAGAGATTACAATCCCATCTCGGTGAGACCGAGACCCCTATCGATGAGACCGATTTGCCTAGGGTTTTTGGCAGTGGCTATGACATCTAAACTCGGTGGCGCCGGATAGAAAGAATCGGTGGGGCCGAGTTTGGCTTTAGGTTTAGGTCATATGTGGATGTGAGAAAGTAGTTGAGGGTTTTTGGAGCATATCACTAAGCACTTGAAGCAAGAGGCTCATTAAGCAACACCTCGTCCCTTCTTGATAGTATTGGCTTTTCCTATAGACTCAATGTGATCTTGGATCACTAAAATATAAAATGAAGAGTCTTGAGCTTGAAGCTTGAGCCAATCCTTTGTCCTTAGCATCTTGAAGGAGTTCCCACATCCTTTAGTCCATGCCACTCCATTGTTGAACTTATCTGAAACATACTATATAAAAGTGTTAGTCCAACAAGAGATATGTTGACATTAATTACCAAAACCACCTAGGGAGCACTTGTGCTTTCACTATGTCATCCATATAAGCTTTCATATTCCAATGTAGCTGAGACTCAAAACCAATTTGGACTGCTCTTGCAAAGGTTGAGCCAGCACTTTTCAACCCGAAAGGCATCCGTAAAAAGCAATACGTACCACATGGGTTGATGAATGACGTCTTTTCCTCGTCTTCCTTTGTCATGAAGATCTGGTGGTATCCTGAGTAGGCGTCGAGGAACGATAAGAGGTCACGCCCAGCCGTGGAGTCAACAATCTGGTCTATGTGTGGCAACGGGAAAGAGTCCTTTGGACATGCCTTATTGATGTCTGTGTAGTCAATACACAGCATCCATTTCCCATTCGCCTTGTGCACCACTACCGGATTGGCCAACCACGTCGGATGGAGTACTCCCCTCACCAAGCCTGCCGCCTCTAGCTTTCTGATTGTCTCCGTGATGAACTCTTGCCTCTCTAGAGCTTGCTTCGACCTTACGCTTGTGGGCCGGGCGCATGAGGACAGACAAAGGTGGTGCTCAATCACCTCCGGGAACGCCGGGATGTCGAGCTTGCCATCCAAACACATCGACATTCGCCCAGGAAGGTGTGAGCTTCGCTTTCCTATTTGCCGTCGAGGGTGGAGCTTATAGTAAAAGCTCCTCCCGTGCCGTCCTCCTTGATGGGCACCTTCTTGGTCTCTGGTGGTGTAGCCCTGGACTTCTTGCTCTTGTCGGCGGAGCTCTCTGGCATGTTCTCAACGGAAGCACAACACCCCGAAGAGGTGTGCTTGTCGGAGTGGGTGCGAGGGGTCTCGCCGGTCTTCTTTTCTCCCGGGGCTCCGTCGGCAGGAGCAGACGCCTTAGCGGCAGCTGCTGCAACTGCTTCCCGATAGAGTTGGTCGGCGCAGATTAGCGCATCTTTCTTGTCGGAGGGGACGCTGATGATGTTCATCGGCCCGGGCATCTTCAACATGTTATAGGCGTAGTGTGAAGCCGCCATGAATTTGGCAAGCGCCGGGCGGCCGAGGACCCCGTGGTAAGGCAGGGGGATCTTGGCTACATCAAAAACAATCCTCTCCATCTTGTGGTTCAGCTCGCCTTTGAATGTCACGGGAAGCGTGATCTTTCCCTTTAGCTGGCTCCTCCCCGGGTTAACCCCTTGGAACGTACCCGTCTCCTCGAGGTCTCCGTCAGGTATCTGCAGCCTTTTGACTACAACGGTCGAGATCAAATTCAGGCCGGCCCCGCCGTCAACCAACATCTTTGTCACCTTGAGGTTGCGGATTGTTGGTGAAACCAACAACGACAAGTACCCGACCGCAGTAGTGCGATCAGGGTGGTCCTCGGTGTCGAAGATGATGGGCATGCCGGACCATTTCAGCGGCTTCCGTGCGTCAAACGATGGTTCCACCGCTGTGATCTCATGTGCCCACTGCTTGAGTTGGCGGTGGGATGTATGCATCGAGGCGCCACCATCGATGCACATGGCCTCTGTGGCTTTCTGAAACTTGTGATCGCCAGACTCGTCGTCCTCGTCATGATCATCGTCTTCCTGCTTCTTGTCGCGGCCCCGGGTGGGCCTCTCTTGGTGATTCTCCTTGCCACGGAGGCCTCCTTGGCCACCACGTTTCTTGCTGGATCCTGCGGCACCATCTGGGCCTTTCTCCTTGTCCTGCCGCTCATACTCGAGCTTCTGCTTCTCGGCGAGCAGCTCTACCTGCCGGTAGTTTTGGAGATCGTGGCCCTTGGTGCGGTGGATCTTGCAGTACTGCTTGTCGAAGCCTCCTGGCTTATCGACAGCCGCCAAGGCCCGACAAGCATCACACCCGACAACCTTCCTGCCAGGGTCGCTCGCCTTCGTCTTCTTGGTGGTGCCGGTGTCGTCGGATCCCTCAACGGCAAGCACGGCCTTCCCTTGCGCTTCCTGTTATGGCGCTGGCCTTTCTTTGCTGGGGTGGCAGTATCGCCAGTTGAGTCTGTTTCCACACCAGCATCTTCACCGGGGTACTTCCTTCCCTCCTCGGCACGAGCGCACCGATCGGCCAGAACATAGAGCTCGGCCGCATCCTTAACCTTGTTCATCGCAAGTTCTTCACGCATCTTGCGATTGCGCATGTTCTGGTGGAACGCACTGATCACAGCGGCGGGATGAACATGGGGGATGTTGTACTGCACCCGGCTGAACCTTTGGATGTACTTGCGCAGGTTTTCTCCTTCCTTCTGGGGGATGATGTGTAAATCGCTCGCCTGGCCATGAGCTTGGTGACCTCCGGTAAAGGCGTCAACAAACTCATGGCACAGATCCGCCCAAGAAGAGATGGAATCCACCGGCAAGTGCATCAACCATGACATAACGTTAGGCTTGAGTGCCAGCGGGAAGTAGTTGGCAAGCACCTTATCATCGCGGGCCCCGGCAGCTTGCATCGCAATGGTGTAGTTGCTGAGGAACTCTGACGGGTAAGTCTTGCCATTGTACTTCTCGCCAACGCCGGGCTTGAACGTTCGGTGGGAGGGCCACTGGAACTGCCGCAGCTCACGGGTGAAGGCCGGACAACCCACCTCGTAAGGTAAGCCACCGTAGCCTCCGGCTATTTGGGTGGTTCAGACGGGCCCTGCCCGCTTTGTCGACCGGTGGCGTCGTCCACGCGTCGCCGATCGTTGTTCCAGCATCCTCATGAGCCCGCTCCCGAAGGACTTGGCGCTGATCGCGCTTGGTTCGCGGGTCGGAAGACGCGATGGAGATATCATCACGAGTGTCGCCGCGACGGGCCGGCGCCCGGGGCGGTCGGGATGGAGGTGGGGAGTACACCGTGGCTGCATCGCCTCCGGTGTGGCCTCCGCTAGCACGTGGCAGCCCGGCGGAGCGACGGCCGACGGGTTCCGCCGGCCTCAGCCCATCATTGTCGGCGATGCCGACGAGGCTCCGAACTGTGGCCCTCCATTCGTCAAGCTTCTCCGCGGCGGGAGGAAAATCGAGGAGCAGCTACGGGCGCTAGGGCTTCCGCTGGCGTGGGTGGCGGCGAAAGCTGGGTGGACCGCGCCGCGCCTCGACTCCTAACTATGTTAGAAGGAGCTGCGTTCGCGGCTTCGCAGCCGTTCGCCACCTCCATCAGCACCTTGGCGTGCATGCTGGCCTTCCTCTTCATGCAATGGATGCACGGGACTTTTCCCAGGGCAGCGCGCAGGGTCACCGGCAGGGTGACGCTGCTCATCACGCAGAACCTGAGAGGAGCGCACTGTGGGTACCGGTGTTGGCATCTTGGAGGTCGCCGTGCCGCCGCCTGGCGGGATGGCAGCGTCCCTGAAGGGCCCCGCGCCGCCTGCGGGGGGCCCTACTCCATCTCTGGAGCCCGCGACTGGTGGCTCATCACCTGGCGCGCGAACGGCGCCACTCGCCAGACCTGAACCGCCAGGGTGGTGTGGGTGTTCGAGGGCCGCGCTCGGTTTCTCTCCGTGACTGGCCCACTACTGGTCCGCACCGGTGCTGGCAGCTTGGTCCCGGACGATCCGATCACCGTGGTCGCCTTCTTCTTAGGAGCCATGGTGATGAAGAACAGCTAGGCCAACTGCTAGACCAGATTCTCACAATTGCGCCTGTCGGTGTACCAAAAGAGGGGTACACTTTTTGTATCCCTATAACTGTGCACGAGCAGTCTGAGCCGCGAGCACCACCGCACTGAGCAAGGCAAGGGAGGTGAGCAAAGGTAAGGCCGAAGCTCGAAAGGAGCAGAATGACGCTAAGACCAATACCACAAAGAGCAAAGGGAATGACGGTCTCCCCGGCAAGATCCTTCTTTGAGGCGGTTTTAGCAAACCCGCAGGACCCTTTGCCGGGCGGCTCGCCCCACGCCTCTGAGCAAATCACCCTTGAGTCCACCGCCCCATGGGGCCGTGGATTCGGGAGACATCCCCGTGGTGGTATGCAGATCTTTGTGAAGACATTCAAGATCAGATACACACGATAGAAGACGACGACCCTTGGCGGGATCCTAGCCAAGGAGGACCACAAGGCCCCTGGCATGAGCCTTGCCGGGGATGACAGCGGGCGCCATGGCAAGACCCTTGCCGGGGCCCCGGCAAGACCCTTGCCGGGGCAATGGCGAAGCCCTCGCCAAGAGCACACGTAGGGCCACCATCAGGCCCACGCCAATCAAACCTCCTCCGCCGTTCGCATGCAGCTGCCGACCCAACCAGTTGGGCAGGCACCTGCGTGGCGGCAAGCGGATCTTTGTGGAGACCCACCACTGCGCCACCTCAGCTGCCTGCCTGCCTGCCTACATGGCACCACGGGCACCGCTGTCCGTATGCGGCGTGTCGACCTTAAAAGGGAAGCGGCCACGGACGAGACAGGCTCTCCCTCGTCCCCGATAAAGCAAGGACACCTAAGCAAGACGCATTAAAGGCGCCTTGTCATGTAATCTGAAGGATAAACTCGCATCATCAGACACTTTCCACCTCCCGTGTGCCACTTTGTGGCAACCCCTTTCCCTATAAAAGGAGGCCCAAAGGCGACCAGGAGGGATTCGGCATTTTGGAGCTCCTCACGCCCCATTGCTAGTTCAAGAACATAGATAAACAAACCACCAAAGCAGGAGTAGGGTTTTACGCATCCTCGCGGCCCGAACCTGGATAAAGAAACCATGTGCTATCTGTTTGATCCGCTCTTCTCACGACCCCGCGCCCCGCGACCGTAGTAGGGATTCTTGTGATCCCATAGGTGTCGTCCTCACACCGACATCTTTGGCGCGCCAGGTAGGGGCGCAGTTGGGAGAATCGGCTCTAGCAGTTAGTTCGATGCTTCTTCATTGTCATGGCGCCCAAGAAGAAGACGACGGTGGCGGTTGGCCCGTCGGAGGCCGGACATCCCATCCCGACGCGGGCGAGCAGCGGACCGTCGCAGAAAGGACCCGGGGCGCCGTTCACGAACACCAACACCGTCCTAGCATCCGAAATTTGGGAGGCGGCGATGTTCGTGCGCTTGGTAACGGGCCGCATGCCGCCAAATCCAAAGATGGAGCCAGGCCCTCCGCGGGTGGCGCGAGGCCTTCCAAGATCGCTGCCGCCCCGCCCGGAGGCGACGCGAGGGCTTCCAGGACTCCCACGCCGGCGCCGGCGGCGCGCTCCTCTCAAGCGGCGCGATTTAACGGGCGTAATCACGCCGAGGACCCCGGGCGTTGCCGCGGGAAGAGCCCCGAGCGTCACTCCCGGGATTTAGAAGACCTGCCCGCTCGCCGAGGCGCTGGTGAAGATGGCATGCGACCGCGGGGTTGTGATAGAGCTCCTTCTGACATGGTCAGAAGTCGAAGCGCATCGCGATCCGTGCAGGCTTCGCTGCCCCCCATGCCAGCAGGTTGGCGCGCTACAAGATTGCTCCTCGATTTTCCTCCCACTACGGGGAAACTCGATGAATGGAGAGCCACTATCCGAAGCCTTGTTGCGGTGGTCAACAAAGACGAACCAAGTCCGGTGGAGCCCCCGGGTCGACGATCCGACGGAGTCCCACACACCAGTGGCAGGAGGGTCGGCAGCGCCGCGACCACGGTGCACTCGCCTCCTCCTTGCCCGGTGCCGCGGACGCCAGCTCGTCGCGACGTTACGGGCGACGAAATCTCCATAGCATCATCCGACCCGCGGGCCCACTGTGACCAGCGCCAAGTTCTTCAGGAACGAAAACATGAAGACGCTCGAACCACTATCGAGCGCCGGCGCGGAGCGCGCCACCAATCAGATAGGCGAGCAGGGCCTGCTATGAGCCAACCGGTGCCGGGGAGCCCTGGAGGCCTACCTTACGAGGTAGGTTGTCCGGCTTTTACCCATGAGCTGCGGCAGTTCCAGTGGCCCACTCAGCGCACCTTCAAACCCGACGTGGGTGAAAAGTACAGCGGCAAGACCCACCTGTCCGAGTTCCTCAGCATCTACACCATCGCGATGCAAGCTGCCGGAGCCCGCGATGATAAGGTGCTTGCGAATTACTTTCCGTTGGCTCTTAAACCCAACGCCATGTCATGGTTGATGCACTTGCCGGTAGACTCTATTTCCTCCTGGTCGGATTTGTGCCATGAGTTCGTGGGCGCCTTCACTGGAGGCCACCAAGCCCATGGCCAAGCAAGCGACCTGCACGTCATTCCCCAGAAGGGAGGCGAGAGTCTCCGCAAGTACATACAGAGGTTCAGCCGGGTACAGGATACAATATCCCGATGTTCACCACCGCCATCATCATCGGCGCGTTCCATCAGAACGTGCGTAACCGCAAGATGCGCGAAGAGCTGGCAATGAACAAGGTGAGATATGTAGCAGAACTCTATGTTCTTGCTGACAGATGTACCCGAGCTGAAGAGGGAAGGAAGTACCCAGGCGAAGATGCCGGAATGGAAACCGACTCCTCAGATGAGGATATTGCCACCCCGGCGAAGAAAGGCCGGCGCCGCAACAGGAAGCGCAAAGGAAAAGCTGTGCTTGCCGTCGAGGGATCTGATGACGCCGGCTCCACCAAGAAAACCAAGGCAGATGACCCCGGCAAGGAAGTTGTTGGATGTGTCGCCTGCCGGGCCTTGGCGGCTGCCGAGAAGCCAGGAAACTCCGACAAGCGATATTGCAAGATCCATCGCACCAAAGGCCATGCTCTCCAAGACTGCCGACAGGTTGAGCTCCTCGCTGAGAAGCAGAGGGCTGAGTATGAGAGGCGGGACAAGGAGAAGGGCAAGACGGTGCTGAGGGGTCCGGCAAGAAGCGTGACGGCCAAAGGGCCGTCGCGGCAAGGATAAACAAGGAGAGGCCCACCCAAGGTCAGGAGAAAGCCGTAATACGACGATCACGAAGAGGACGCATTTAATCCGGCGGCCAAGAGTTTGAAAGCTACAGAGGCCATAAAGGCCGACGGCGGCGCTTGCTGCATATTTCTCACCGCTGGCTTAAATAGTGGGCGAGAGATTACAGTGGCAGAGCCGTCGTTTGATGCCCAAAGGCGGCTGAAGTGGTCCACACACCTATCATTTTTGACAATCGAGGATCACCTGGTCGTGACTCTGCGGTCGGTGCTTGCCATTGTTGGTTTCACCAACAATACGCAACCTCAAGGTGACGAAGATGCTAGTCGATGGCGGGGCGGTCTGAACTTGATCTCGCCTACCGTGATCGAGAAACTGCAGATTCTCGATGGAGACCTCGAAGAGACGGGTGCGTTTAGGGTTCAACCGGGAAGAAGCCAACCCAAGGGAAAGGTCACGCTGCCGTGACTTTTGGAAGCGACCTGAACTACGGGGCCGGAGAGGATCGTGTTTGATGTTGCCAAGATCCCCTTGCCCTACAACGGGATCCTTGGCCGCCCAGCGCTGGCCAAGTTCATGGCGGCGTCACACTACGCCTACAACACCCTGATGATGCCAGGACCTGTGACGATAATCACCATCCCCTCCGATAAGAAAGATGCGCTGATTTGCGCTGACCAACTATACTAGCAAGCAGTTGCAGCTGCTGCCACCACTGGGGCACTTGCTCCTGCCACTGGGACCCCGGGAGGGAAGAAGAAGAAGACCGGTGAGACCTCGGACACCCACTCCGGCAAGCGCACCTCTTCGGAGTGTAGCGCTGCCGTTGAGGACGTGCCAGAGAGCTCCACCGGCGGAAACAAGAAGCCCAAGGCCATACCGCCGGGAACCAAGAAGGTTTCTGTCAATGAGGACGGCACAGGAGGAGCTTTTACCATAAGCTCCACCCTTGACGACAAATAGGAAGACGCGCTCGTCACCTTCCTGCGGGTGAATGTCGTTGTGTTTGCATGGCAAGCTTCTGACATCCCCGGTGTTCATAGGGAGGTGATTGAGCACCACCTTGCTGTCTGCCCTCATGCCCGACCCGTCAAGCAGAAGGTCAGAAAGCAAGCTCTGGAACGACAAGAGTTCATCACAGAAGAGATCCGGAAACTGGAAGCAGCGGGTTTGGTAAGAGGAGTGCTCCATCCAACGTGGTTGGCCAATCCGATCGTAGTGCGCAAGGCAAATGGGAAGTGGAGACTGTGTATTGATTACACAGATATCAATAAGGCTTGCCCTAAAGACCCCTTCCCGTTGCGCCAAGATCGACCAGATTGTTGACTCCACGGCTGGGTGTGATCTGTTGTCATTCCTCGGCGCCTACTCCGGCTACCACCAGATCTTCATGACAAGAGAAGACAAAGAAAACAACATTCATCACCCCATGTGGTACGTATTGTTTCATGCGGATGCCTTTCGGGTTGAAGAGTGCTTTGGTTCGACGTTTGCAAGAAGCGGTCCAGATTGGTTTTGAACTGAGCTCCATAGAAATATGGAAGCTTATATGGATGACATAGTGGTCAAAACCAAGGACAGGGCAACCCTCATACCAGATTTGCAAGAAACATTTGCAAACCTGCGAAAGATCAATCTCAAGCTGAACCCTGAGAAGTGCGTCTTTGGTGTCCCGTCCGGCAAGCTTCTCGGGTTCTTGGTGTCACAGCGTGGGATAGAGGCCAATCCGGAAAAAATCAAAGCTATATAGCAGATTGAAGCACCCAAGCGAATCAAGGATGTGCGTCGGCTCGCTAGTTGCGTCGCCGCCATGGGCAGGTTCATTTCCAAGTCTGTCGAGCGCCCCCTTCCCTTTTTCAAGATCTTAAAAAATGCGGGCCCGATGGAGTGGACGCCAGAAGCCGAAGCAGCATTGCAAGGTTTGGAGAAGTACCTCTCCTCCATGCCAATATTAGTTGCGCCTAGGCCACGGGAGCCGTTGCTGCTATACCTGGCGGCAATGGACCAGGTGGTCAGCGCTGCACTGGTGACGCAGAGAGAGGTTGACGACAAGGTGATGGCAGCGGCAAAGCCCGACACCACCAATGCAGAGACGACACAACCAGTTGAAGTGCCGCCGAAGAAGAAAATGATGTACCACCCAGTTTACTTTGTTAGTTCCCTCCTACAGGGGGCTAGATCAAGGTACTCCGGCGTGCAGAAACTGCTCTTCGGCCTTCTTATGGCCTCGAGGAAGCTGCGTCACTACTTCCAGGCACACGAGATCACTGTCGTCACTCGCTTCCCTCTGCAACGGATATTGCACAATTCGGATGCAACAGGAAGAATTGTGGAATGGGCACTGGAGCTGTCCAGCTTTGGCCTCAAGTTTGAAAGTACTTCGACGATTCAGAGTCGAGTCCTAGCGGAGTTCATTGCAGAATGGACCGCAACGCTGTGAAGAAGCCGAGAGACTGCTCTCCCGGCAAGGAGGCAAGTTGTGATTGGATCGTGTACTTTGATGGAGCTTTCTCCTTACAAAGGCGCCAGGCTGGCGTATCGCTTGTCGCGCCCAATCGGAGAGCACCTCAAGCACGTGATCCAGATGCACTTCCCGTGGAGGTGTCGACCAACAATACGACAGAGTCTGAAGGGCTGCTTGCGGTCTTAGGATCGCGGCGGACCTCGGAATCAAGAAACTCATCGTCGGGGAGACTCGCAGCTTATCGTCAAGCAAGTCAACAAGGATTACGGGGCCCGATTGATGAAGGCCTACATCAATGAAGTGAGAAAGCTGGAAGAGCGCTTCGACGGTATCTGTGCTGAACACGTTCCTCGAGCGGAGAAAGATATCGCTGATTACCTGTCAAAACGCTGCTGCCTCAAGCTACCGTGGAACCAGGTACCTTTGTGCTTGACAGAACTTAGCCATCCGTTGATACATCAACAGAGCAGAATAAGAGGAGGAAATCAGGGCCGGCAAGTACTTTCCCGCCGAGCTCCCCGGAGCCGCCGGCAAGGATGTTGCCGGGGATACTGAGCCCGCCACGGGATGACTGGCTCCGGCGGAGCGTCAAGCTCTTGCCGTCGAGAAAGCTGCTCCTATAGCGGAGGAAATGCCTTTAGTCCTCGCCGTCGAGCCCTAGGCTCCAGCATGGGCACAGCATACTGTCCGATTCCTCCAGACAGGGGAACTTCCTGAGGAGCAGGAAGAAGCGGAAAAAGTAGCCCGTCGCTCTACCATGTACCAGTTCGTCGATGACGTCCTGTACAGAAAGAGGCCGAACAGTGTGAAATTGAAGTGTATCCCTCGAGAGGAAGGACTGGAGCTGTTGGCGGAGATACACGGAGGCATATGTGGATCCCACATTGGGTCGAGGGCCCTTGCCGGCAAGGCATTTCGGCAAGGCTTCTACTGGCCCACCGCCCTCCAGGATGCGACGACACTAGTCACCAGGTGTGAAGCGTGTCAGTTCCATTCAAAGAAGCTTCATCAGCCAGCTAAAGCCCTTCAAACCATTCCTCTCTCCTGGCCCTTCTCAGTCTGGGGGATCGACATACTGGGCCCTTTCCCCCGCGCTATCGGGGGCTTTGAGTACTTGTACGTTGCAATCGACAAGTTCACAAAGTGGCCGGAGGTGGAGGCAGTGAGGAAGGTCACAGCTCAGTCAGCCGTCAAGTTCTTCAAGGGACTAGTGTGCCGTTTTGGCGTACCCAACAGGGTTATCCCCGACAACGACACACAGTTCACAAGCCGTGCCTTCATGCAATATACACAAGACCTCAGCTGCAAAGTCTGCTTCGCCTGCTGCTCACCCGCCAAGCAATGGTCAAGCCGAGAGGGCAAATGCTGAAGCATCATGAGGCTTAAGGACCAAGACCTTTGACAGGCTGCACAAGAGTGGAAAGCGCTGGATTGATGAGTTGCTTACGGTTCTTTGGTCGTCGTAACGACGCCAAATTGAGCGGTGACCAGACACCTTTGCCTTCGGTATACGGGGCGTAAGCAGTTCTCCCACTAAACTCATATACGGGTCACCTCGAGTGCTCGCTTATGACGAGCTTGAGCAAGAGCAGCTGCGGCAAGATGACGCAATGCTCCTTGAGGAAAGATCGTCTTGGCGGTTGTGAGAGCAGCACGCTACCAGCAAGCCTTGCGCCGCTACCATAGCCGCAAGGTTCATGCCCGGAGCCTTGAGGAAGGCGACCTTATCCTTCGGCGCGTTCAATCGGCCAAGAATTCCAAGAAGTTGACGCCAAAGTGGGAAGGCCCTTATCGGGTAATACGAGTCACCAGGCCCGGCGCAGTCCGCCTGGAGACCGAAGATGCCGTTCCGCTGAATAACTCTGGAACATTGAGCATCTTCGTAAGTTTTACCCGTGAGGCGCCGCTTGCCGGGCCCCCCGGCAAGCCACCTTTTGTACAAGAATTGCCGATGATGCATGTAACCCTTTGTACAAAGCCAAAACAAACCACGAGCATAAATAAATGAAGCTGGCGCCCTAAGTTATAGCATGCATGCTAGGTCGAGTCTAGATCCTTGGTTAGGGTTGATAGTGCTTAGCGGCGACTAACCCCTAGCTTAGAGGTCGAGTGTGCGTCTCTTTGCCATTCTTTCGTATTCTTTGGTTCGCAGGACTCACAGATATCCTTGCCGGATCACTTGAGGATGAAAAAGAGAAGAGGGACAGACCGGCATCTAAACCCCGGCAAGCCAGTATTGCCGGGGGCTGCAAGTGCAAAGATAAACCAACGGCAGACCAGAGTTGCCGGGGGCTACAGCTTCAGATAAATTCTTCATCCCTTATCATGGATTCCCTTATGGACTGAGGTATGTGAAACCTCGTTTTTTCCCAAAGCTACCGTGCTCCCCTAAAACTCTAGGCCCTAGGGCTCGTTCCTGGGGCCAGGTTTAGTCGTAGTCGTGGCAGCAAAAGGATGAAACGAGGAGCCTGAACCCATCTCATCCCTGCCTCCGCCAAAAGCGTGAGAAAGGTCGAGCGAAGTGGGAAGACGGCAGGCTTGTTGCCGGGCAAGGAAATGTTTATCTTAGGGATATCGAGGATTTACTCCTTGCCGTGGGTTCTACCCGCAAACAAATGACCCGGCAAGCATCCCTTTTTCACTAAAAACATTCCACTCAGGTACGGTGAATGGGGAATAAAAAAACATGAATGATGGGATTACAAGTTTTAAATTCAGCCAAGGCCCGAAGGCTTACAAACTAAAAAGAGATAAGGTGCCCATAACCCCTTTCTTGTCCCTCTCCTCAGGAGGCAGGTCAAGGAGGCAAAAGGGCAAAAGAGGCGCCTAGGCGAACTACGGGTGGCAGGAGGCACCAAGAGAACATCTCGGTGGCCGTCCGAAGGCTGGATGGTGATGGCGACGCTGAAGCGAGCTCAAGACGAGACGGCAGGACGTCGACGCTGCGAAGGCGTCGGTGCTCACAGTACTCGATTTGACGGCCTTGCCGCCCGCCCTCTTCCTCTTCCGCAGCCTCCCAACGCCAGCCGCCCAAGGAGACGACCCCGAGAAGTTCAGGAAGCCGGCGACACGGATGATGAGATCGCCAGTGCCGCACGGAGCGGCGCCCGACACCTAGTCGGACCCGTCATCCTGCCGCCTGCTACCCTCGTCGTCACTGCCGCTGTCCTCCTCGCCACTCCCGCCTGAGGAGGAGTCTTCGCTATCAGAAGAGCTCTCCACGCAGCACCTTTCCCGAGTCCCGAAGCACCCGAAGACCTTGACGGAGAGGAGGCCGCCCTCCATCAGCTTGAAATGGAGGGTGAGCCCCTCCGTCAAGCGGTGGATATGAGCGAACGTCTTCCACCCTCGACAAAGATACATCAAGTGAGGGACTGGGAATTCGACGCGAACTCGCGTACCGCTGATCCAACAACCCCTCATATGCAGCCGCAATGACTCCGGCGGATCCAGCTCCATCTCACTCGCGAATGGAGTTGGGAGACGAAGGTGACGGCGAGGGCGGTCATGCGCACTTGACGAAGAACTCGCAAGGGTCATCCCCAACATGGCCCTCCATGGGGGGAGGAACTACTGGCAGAGGCGAGACCGGCGCGCCACCCCGTTCTCCTCTTCCCTGAGCGCCTCGGCCTCACCCCCTCCCCCTTCCCCTCGCGGCTGGCTCTGCCACCGCAGGCGCAGGAAAGGAAGAACGCGTTGTCGAGCGGCAACCCTTGCCGCCACCATTGAAGGGCTAGGATTCCCTCTCTCCATGGTGGATGGAGGGGGGAGCAGAAGCTGAAGAAAGGAGAAGATGGAAGAAAGCGGGACGCCATCCCCCCGCGCTCTTTATAAAGGAACGGGGTGGGGCTCGCCGCCTCAGCCACCAATCAAGACGCGGAAGGCGTAGGAACTGAGACCAACCCGCTGCCCCGGCCCGCGACGGCCCGGTTTCCCGCCTCCACCGTTCGCCACCCCAAGCGCATGAGAACCACGTGGCAGGCATGCAGGACCAAGGCGACGGGTGAGGCGACCTCTCCCCACCCCGTGATCGTGGGGAGTGGACGCCTTGAAGACCACGCCTCGGCCCTGCTCAGTAAATGGGCCGCGCCTCCACGCCTACCTCCTTTTATGGGGAAGGCGCGAACCGCCCCCTTTACTACGACGTGACGCATGCGCGCAGAGCTCAACCCCACGCACGCCGCCCACATCACGCACGCCTCCCCACGCCGAGCCACGCGCGGGAGGCATGGGAAGCGCAGGGCGCGAAGAGACTTACCGTGGTAAAAACCACCCCGCCTGCCCGCACACCGATTTTGGTCCTAGCCCAACGACGCGATTGCGCTTACGTGTGGCCCAGGCCCGGGCTCCTCGATTACAGACAAAAGAGGGTACACTTTTTGTACCCCTATAACTGTGCACAGGCAGTCTGAGCCGCCGGCACCACCGCACTGAGCAAGGCAAGGGAGGTGAGCCAAGGTAAGGCCAAAGCTCGAAAGGAGCAAAATGAAGCCAAGACCAAGACCACAAAGAGCAAAGGGGACGAAGCGGACTCCCCCGGCAAGATCCTTGCCGGGAGGCGGATTTAGCAAACCCGGCAAGACCCTTGCCGGGGCGGCTCGCCCCACACCTATGGAGCGAATCACCCTTGAGTCCACTGCCCCCATGGGGCAAGGATTCGGGAGACATCCCCGTGGTGGCATGCAGATCTTTGGGAAGACATTCAAGATCAGATACACACTATAGAAGATGACGACCCTTGGCGGGATCCCAGCCAAGGAGGACCACAAGGCCCCCGGCAAGAGCCTTGCCGGGGATGACAGCGGGCGCCATGGCAAGACCCTTGCCGGGGCTGTCGGAGTTCTGGGAACGGGGGTCCCCAGACTTGCCTGCCTGCGGCCTGCGGCGTGGCTCGAAGGAGGCCCAGCATGGCCCATCTTCATCAACGCAAGCTCAAGACCCTCGCGAGGGGCCAAGCCTCGCGGGGCGGACGACAAGGAGCTTCCTCAGGCACGGCCTCGTCAGGCTGGCTCATGAGGAGGCGGAGAGTTCAAGGCAGGGTACCTCACGAGGTGCCCATGACGCAAGCCATGACGACCAAGGGCGCCAGTCGGGCGCCAGCCCGCGCAGTGTCCTCCTTTCCTCTTTGGTGCAAAGGGAGCAAGCGCAGGCAAGAGCATCAAGCAAAGGCATCCGTTTCGGTGCAACAAGACCAAGACCAGCCCAACGGCTGGAAGGGAGTCATCGTGGAGCCCAAGCAGGCGTCATCACCAGAGCCTTTGGCAGGCGAGGACCAACTTTAGTCAGGATAAGTGTACCCGCAGTTCCCCTTCAAAATGGCCAATTTTTGGCGCCCTTCCCGCTCAATATTTGGGAAGAGGCCCAGGTCCTTCGCCTATAAATAGTAGTAGCCACCCCCAGGGCAGGGGGACGCGATCGAGATCCGGAATCCTCATCAAGAAACCAGTAGGTAGAGCGACTGAACACCACCTAGCAGTTCATCGCACCCGCCAAGAACAGACCCTCACGAGGCTGTTCTTCCTTGTATTGTTCCTCATCAGCCCAAGAGGCAATCCACCACACCACACACTGGAGTAGGGTATTACACCACAATGGTGGCCTGAACCAAAGATAAATCTCGTGTCTCTTGTGCTGTTCCGTTTAGTTGTTTAGGTCCCAGCGAGTCGGCGAGGTGCGAGACGGTGGAAGGTTGGATCTCCGCGCACACCCCAGTGTTCGAACCTCAAGGGTCTGCCGGAACCCGAAATCTGACATTTGGCGCGCCAGGTAGGGGTGCACCGGAATCTGCCTTTCGTCGCCTCGTTCTTCCCCGACCACCGCAACCATGTCTGACGCCCGTCGGCCCGCGCGGCGCCGAGCCGCTCGCCTCCCATGTCGCCAGACAGCTCCGTCGTGGCGCCCTCGCTGGTTCCGTCACCTGCCTTCAACGCCGCCACCGGCCCGGCGAAGAATGAGCAGCAAGCATCGCCCCAGCACCCGTCCATGAGGCGGGACAGCCAGACCGCCACGCCGCCGCTCACCCCGCTGGTTCGCCACACAAGGCGCCCCGCGCAGCCATGGAGGCCCGAGCTGCGCCATCGCGCAAACGAAGCTCCTGCGCTACCGCCCGTCGGCAGCGTTTACGAAGAATGGCTCGACCGAAGTCGCCGAAGCTCGTCCGCGCTGCAGGAGGCGCCCCCGCACCGTCCGTCTCGCTGCACAGCACCCCGCCCCGCGTGGGCGATGAAGCTCCCGGGGCGCCTCAGTCGCCTCCTCCTCAAGAAGGCGCCTTGGCTCCAAGGCGCGCGGCCCCTAGGCGGAACCCGCTCCGCTAGGCGCCGGCGCGGCAAGAGCAGAAACTGTCAAGTTCTCGCCCATGAGAAGCTGCGGCGCTCCTCGCTCCAAAGACGTCAGACCTGCGCTGCCCCCAGCCGCGGCGCAAGGAGGCCCGCAAGACCAAGCTCTATGTCGTCCGAGGCACCCCGCGGCCACGGCGGGCTGCCGCGCCTTCACCTCCGAGCTGCGCAGCGTCGCGTGGCCCACCAAGTTCAAGCCAAACCTGCCTCCTCGCTACGACGGCACAGCTGACCCTACGGAGTTCCTCCAGTTTCACGAGCTGGGCATCGAGCTGCCAACGGGATGAAAAGGTCATGGAGAACTGGTTTCCCATGGCGCTCAGGACGGAGCTGCACACTGCTCCACGAATCTCGCCTCAGCACGATCTCTTCTCGGGCCGAGATGTGCACCCGCTTCATCGCCAACTTCTGTGGTACTTCGCGACCGGCCACCGCCGTGAGCGACATGCGCCGAATCAAGCGGTAGCTAGGGAAACCCTGCGAAGTACATCCAAGCGCATCAACAACATGCCGCCTCAAGATCCCTGGGGTAACGGAGGAGGCCATCATCTCTGCCTTCTCCGACGGCGTCTGGCGACGTCAAGATGAAGGAGGAGCTGGCGATGCATGAAGATCTGTGGCACCTCCTTGAGCTGTTCAACTTGGCGACCAAGCGCGCCATGGCTGTGGAGGGCGCCTCTCCTTCTCGAGCTGCTGCCGCGGATCCCAAGAAAAGAAGTCCAAGGCCAAGGACGTGAAGCGCAGGGGCTGCCGTACTCGCGGCGAACCGCACACCAAGCGAGGCAGAGACCATCCCGAGTCCTCCAAGGGCAGTCGGTACTGCGTGTACCACGACCTCCACACCCATAACACCAATGAATGCCAAGAGCTCCGGGCCGTACGCGAAGGAAGGGTCGGCAGACGGCCCGAGCGCAGGACGCTGGGAAGAGCGCGGCCCGCGCCAAGGGTGGCGCGACCAACCTCGCGAGGACCGTTGGCAAGACCCGCCTCGCGAGGGAGGCTGGAGGGATCAGCCTCGCGAGGATCGCCCGCAGGGGAACAAAATCCTCCCTCCGCTGCCACCGCAGCCAAGGAGAAATGAGGACCGTCATCGGGGCCGAGGGGCTGGGGCTTCCAGAACCGCGTGCGATCGTCACGCATCTGGGCGGAGCTCAAGCCCCAGCCTCTCAGCGCATCTTCAAGCAGTTCGCCCGCGAAGTGAATGCAGTCCTCCCCAAGCTCGAGGTCGCGCGGCCTCTCAGGTGGTCGGCGTGCGCCATCACGTTCAGCTCAACGGATCAGCTCAAGTGCGCGGCCACAGCCAGAGTTCTCCCGATGCTTTGTTCCCCAATCATCAGCAACGTGCCGGTCACCAAGACCCTCATCGACGGCGGGGCAGGACTCAACGTCTTGTCCGTGGAAACATTCAACAATCTTCAAGTGCCTTACAGTCAGCTTCAGCCAAACAAGCCTTTCTCCGGAGTAACCGACGGCTCCACGGTCCCGATCGGGCAGGTCCGCCTTCCTGTCACCTTTGGGGCTCGCGACAACTACCGCACCGAGCTCATCGACTTCGACGTCACCCACATTCGCACGCCAGACAACGCCATCCTCGGGTACTGGCGGCCAAATTCATGGCTGTAACCCACCACGGCTACAACGTCCTCAAGATGCTGTGAAGCGGCGGGGTCATCACGGTGCCCTGTGAAGAGAGAGGCGCGGTGTGCTCCACAGGAGCGAGCCTTTCAGCCGCATCGCTAGAAGACCCAGACCACAGCAGCAGGAGGCCTCCCGAGGCCGCACTCCAAGAAGAAGAAGACATCGGCGGCTCGGCTCCTCATGAGGCAGGCCCCTCAGGCCCAGCGCCCGGCCAGGGGAGCCTCCTTCCATCGCATAGGAAAGCGCGCCCGGTGCCCTCCTCAGGCCGGACTCGGGGGCTCTCCCCTGGAGGGCCGCCGACCTCGCCAAGGTCACGAGGGAGGCGCTTGGGCACCACGTGGATGCGTGCTTCAAAGCACGTTTCCCGCAAGCAGGAGCAAGGCAAGGAGGGCCGAACCCTCAGGAGTTCGTCAGCAAGGCCATTCAGGAACTACATGAGTCGAGGGTCATGAGGGGCAGCCGCCGCCTACCCGCTGTGGCCCCCCATCCAGCGAGGATGGTGGGCTGCGCAAGGTCTGCATCGACATACCAGGCTCAACCGAAGTCGCATCTCAAGAGCGCCTCGGCCCCTCGCGAGTGGGACGCTGCTGTGGCCCGCCTCACAGCCATGTGCGCGCATGCCTCACGGCTCGCCAAACGCGGTTGTCAGCGCACCAGCATCTCATGAGGGCCATCCTGGAGGCTCGAGAGGTCAGGCACGCCGCAGCCCTTGCGGAGATGGAGATGGCCCCCGAGGAGCCGCCACCGCCTCTGGATCCTCCCGAGGCCCCCCGGGCCTGGGGGCTCGTGAGGACCGGCTCCCGCAGCCCACCGAGCCTGCTACACCAACACCCCTTCGTCCCTAACATCACCAGGTGACATCTTTAAGTTTTATTTCCGGCTGGGAGCGCGCCTTCAGGGCTGCATTATTCCCAGGCCGCGTGGGACCGTCCCTGTGGCATGTATCCCTTTTATTTCATGTCATTAGCCTATCCTGTTGGGGGCGCCCCTCGGGCTGCATCATCCCCAAGCCGCTCAGGCCTGTCCCAAATGACATGTATCCTTCTTACGCTTTTTCTTAGGATTATGCTCTCGCTCCACCATGCTTGTTATTTGGTGCCTGTCCCTGGGTGACGGAATCTTGCACGTTAAAGGGGGGTGCCTGAGCATCGCGACTCTGGGCTCCTACCGGCTCTCAGCCCTCACCCTCCTGGTCTTGTCCATGGCATCGCGACTGGCCGAGACCAGCCCGAGAGCCGGGACCCGAGGACGAGAGTTTCGTCATCTAACCCAGCTTATGCTGTTAAAGGGGGGTGCCCGAGCATCACAACTCGTGGCTCCTACCGGCTCTCGGCCCTCACCCTCTGGTCTTGTCCATGGCATCGCTGACTGGCTTGCCAGCGATGGCTGAGACCAACTTAGAGAGCCGGACCCGGGGACGAGAGTTGCTGCATCTAACCCACTTATGCAGCGTTAAAGGGGTGCCCGAGCATCACGAATCAGGGCTCCTACCGGCTCTCCGACCCTCACCCTCTGGTCTTGTCCATGGCATCGCGACACGGCTTGCCAAATGACGGCTGAGACAAGCCCGAGAGCCGGGACCCGAAGACGTAGAGCACCGACATCTGGGCAAATTTGCAGGAACACACTCGAAGATAAGGCCCAGAGCCAGGCACAACCCGCCTTGAGGTAGGGCCCCGTGAGTCCCGCGCTGGCTCACGGGTGCCCCAACACACCTCGCGAGGCCTCTCGCACCTCTCCCAAGCAACTAATGGCAGGACTAACGATCGCCACGGCGAGCTCTTGTTCCTTTTGTGGTGAACCTGCAGGGTCCCTCCAAGGAGCACGAAACGACCTCGCCACGCAATCTCTCTCGCCCGGCCTAAGCACGGACCTAGCGCCGCACCAGGAAGCATTGTCCTGACCCTCGAGATAAGTGACCCCCCGGACACACTAGTTATCGCAACACCATCCCCACACTCAATGCAACCCCGTGTTAGCAACGTCGCTCTCCTTTCTCACCGAATGATGGCAGCTTGAGCGCCAAGGGGGACCCCCTGAGCATTGCGACTCAGGGGCTCTTACCGGACCTCGGGCCGCTCACCTCCTAGCCTTGATCACGGCATCGTGACCTGGCATACCAGCGACGGCTGAAGCCACCTTGGGACTGGGACCTGTCGGCGCAGAGCATCAGGCCCTCGTGAGGACTGAAAGGAGGAAACTGAGCTAGAACGAAATGAGCATCTCGCACTGCCTCATAAAAAGGGGTATATTGACAAACGAAGCTACAAACATCTTACAAGCCCCCGCGGGGTACATTCTTGGCCCCTCACTGGAACAAAAGGCGTGCATCCTGAGGAATCCTAACTACAGGGGGCATCGCGGCAGATGCCATCATCAATAGTGGGCCGTTCGGCACCGGCGCCAACCAAATCCAGATCAAGGGCGGCGATGGCCAAACGAGCCCGCCCTGCTCCGGGAACGGAGCAGGCTCGGGGGCTCATAGCTGTTGTCGCTCGTCTCCGGAGTGGCGAGGAGCTCGGCGGAGTCGTTGGATCCTCCGGCGCTCCCGTAGCCTGAGGAGCTGCCAAGGGAGTGGTCGGTCGGCCTCTGTCTCACCGCAGAAGGATCCCGACCACCTCTCTGGGGGCAGCACTCCAGCCGACGACCCTCCGCGTCGAAGACCTTGAAGGACACCACCGAAGCACCATCGTACTCCAGGTGGATCGTGAGGGCGCCCATCGTCTTGCAGACCCGGGCGACCTCGCCCCAGCCTCGAGTCATGAAGACCTCGCCCGGGGCAACTACCGCGACCTCTGCCCCGGTCGCGAGGGTGCCACAGCCGGCGTGCTGCAGCCAGAGTCCCAGGGGTTCCCCCTGCCGGACGACGGAGGCAAAGAAAGAAGGAAGACGAATCCAAGATTTAGGAGGCGTGGCGACGTGAAGCACGAACTCCCGACAGGAGCCCTCGGCGTGGACTCCAGGGGGGAAGACGCACACCTTCGTGACCGCCGCCCGTGTTCGGCTCAGGGCGCTGGGCGCCAAGGCGTCGCCTCCTTCGGAGCTGCCAATGCGCACGTACAAGGGAAGAGGGAACCCTGGTGGCGGCCGCTCGCACCAGGGCACGGGCGCCTCCTGGTGAGCGCTCTTGCCCTGACACAAGAGGGCAAGCCGCTTCTTTGGGGGGAGCAGGTCAGGATCCTTTTGAGGAGCCTTTCCCTTCTCTTCCGTGGAGAACCGGCGGATCGGAGCCATGGCAACCAGACGAAACCGAGGAGGAGGAGAAGCGAAGGATAGACTGGAAGGGCGCGCCGTTCCGTGCCTATAGCCGGGCGAAGGCCAACCGTCGGCCTCCATGATCACCGGTAATCATGACCGACTCTGCATGCAGGGACTTTTCGAATCCGGGTGGTTAACGAGGCATCATGGGGAAGCAGTGCGCACGCGTCCAATCAACCGCCACGCGGGGCCCAAGGCCGCAGGCTGTTAGGGCCGGCGACGCTTCGCACTTGCCCTTTCGCCTCTCTGCTCGGCCAAGTTCGGGCGCGCCCATGGGCCCGGGGCTACTTGTCGGCGCTCGGGAACGGGGTCCCCAGACTTGCTCGCCTGCGGCCTGCGGCGTGGCTCGAAGGAGGCCCAAGACGGCCCATCTTCATCAACGCAAGCTCAAGACCTCGCGAGGGGCCAAGCCTCATGAGGCGGATGACAAGGAGCTTCCTCGAGCGCAGCCTCGTCAGCCGGGGCTGGCTCATGAGGAGGCGGAGAGTTCAAGGCAGGGTACCTCGCGAGGTGCCCATGACGCAGCCATGACGCACCAAGGGCGCCCGAAGGCGCCACCAGCAGTGATGTCCTCCTTTCCTCTTTGGTGCAAAGGGAGCAAGCGCAGGCGAGAGCATCAAGCAAAGGCATCCGTTTCAGTGCAACAAGACCAAGACCAGCCCAACGGCTGGAAGGGAGTCATCGTGGAGCCCAAGCAGGCGTCATCACCAGAGCCTTTGGCAGGCGAGGACCAACTTTAGTCAGGTTAAGTTTACCCGCTATTCCCCTTCAAAATGGCCAATTGTTGGCGCCCTTCCCGCTCAATATTTGGGAAGAGGCTCAGGGCCTTCGCCTATAAATAGGAGTAGCCACCCCCAGGGCAGGGGGACGCGATCGAGATCCAAAATCCTCATCAAGAAACCAGTAGCTAGAGCGACTGAACACCACCTAGCAGTTCATCGCACCCGCCAAGAACAGACCCTCACGAGGCTGTTCTTCCTTGTATTGTTCCTCATCAGCCCAAGAGGCAATCCACCACACTACACACTAGAGTAGGGTATTACACCACAATGGTGGCCTGAACCAGTATAAATCCCGTGTCTCTTGTGCTGTTCTGTTTAGTAGTTTAGGTCCCAGCAATTCGGCGAGGTACGAGATGGTGGAAGGTTGGATCTCCGCGCGCACCCCAGTGTTGGAATCTCAAGGGTCTGCCGGAACCCGAAATCCGACAGGGGCCCCGGCAAGACCCTTGCCGGGGCAATGGCGAGGCCCTCGCCAAGAGCACCCGTAGGGCCACCATCAGGCCCACGCCAATCAAACCTCCACCACCGTTCGCATGCAGCTGCCGACCCAACCAGTTGGGCAGGCACCTGCATGGCGGCAAGCGGATCTTTGTGGAGACCCACCACTGTGCCACCTCAGCTGCCTGCCTGCCTACATGGCACCACGGGCACCGCTGGCGAAGCGTGTCGACATGAAAGGGAGCGGCGACGGACGTCTGAGGCTGTCCCCGTCCCGATAAAGCAAGGACACCTAAGCAAGACGCATTAAAGGCACCTTGTCATGTGTCACGAGGATAAACTTCGCATCACTGCCCTTTCCACCTCATGTGTGCCCTTTGGCAACCCCTTTGCCTATAAAAAGGAGGCCCAAGGTGACCAGGAGGGATTCGGCTTTGTGGAGCTCCTCACGCCCCATTGCTAGTTCAAGAACACAGATAAACAAACCACCAAAGCAGGAGTAGGGTTTTACGCATCCTCGCGGCCCGAACCTGGATAAAGAAACCGTGTGCTATCTGTTTGATCCGCTCTTCTCACGACCCAGCGCCCCGCGACCGTAGTAGGGGTTCTTGTGATCCCATAGGTGTCGTCCTCACACCGACAGCGCCACCTACCTAGCGCTCCAAAGATTTCGGTGGGAAACGACACCTATGGGATCACTTGAATCCCTACTATTGTTGCGGGGGCACGGGGATCGTGAGAAGAGCAGGACTAGCAAACGACAAAAACGGGATTTACCCAGGTTCGGGCTGCAAAGATGCGTAAAACCCTACGATCCTGCTTTGTTGGATGTATTAGTGTTCTTGAGCTCTCGAACTAGCTCTAGGTGCTGCGAGGTTCCAAAAAGCCTAATCCCCTCTCTGTGTGCCATGGGCCTCCTTTTATAGGCGAAAGGGGCTGCCACAGTGGCACACAGGAGGTGGAAAGTGCTACAGTATTGCGAGTTTATCGCTAGTATTACAGGACAAGACGCATTTAATGCGACGCTTAGGTGTCCCTTCGCTTTATCGGGGACGGGAGCGAGGCCCGTCCCGTCCGTCGCCGTTCGTCCTCGCTTCGACACGCGCCCTTGCCAGTGATGCATGCGGTGCCATGTACGCAGGCAGGCAGCTGAGGTGGCGCGGTGGTGGAGCCTCCATGAAGGATTGCATGCTACCACGCAGGTGCCTGCCCAGCTGGTTGGGTCGGCAGCCGCATGCGAACGATGGTGAAGACTTGGTTGGCGCGGGCCTAGCAGTGGCCCTGCCAGTGCGCTTGGCGAGGGCCTTGTCGGGTGGCACGACAAGGATCTTGCCGGGTGGCCCGGCAAGGGTCTTGCCGCGGCCCGCTGGCGTCCCCTGCAAGGATCTTGCCGGGGGTCTTGTTGGTTTCTTTGGTGAGGATGGTTGCCTTTCTATTCTCATTTGATCTTGTCTATTCTTTGTCTTCACAAAGATCTGCATGCCACCATAGAGGTGCCTCCCGAGCCTTGTCCCAATGTATTTATCGGATGTTGGTGGGCTCAAGGGTGGCTCGCTTCGGCTAGCGTGGGCGGGCTCTCCCGGCAAGGGTCCTTGCCGGGGAAACCTGCTCCGTCCATCTGATCTTTTTGGCCTTGGTTCTTGTTGTTGCTTTGTTTGCCTTGTGGCTTCGGCTTCTCTCCGGATTCCCCTTCCTGCCATGTCTATGCGTGGTCGTGGCGGGAGGCTCTGACTGCCCGTGCACAAGTAAAGGGGTCAAAAGCAGTGCCCCTACTTTTTTACACCGACATGCCCCGTGAAGGCCGCCTTGTTCAAGCACAGATAGAAAAGGCAGCCACCCACCGGAAGGTCAGCAGGCTCGGACTCACCAGTCAGAAGCTTGAGCACCATGCTCAAGGTATCAGCAGCAACCGACGGATTCTGCAGCCTCATCGGATCTCCGGCGCCTGTGAAGTCCCACATCGGGCAAGAATGGCGCTGGAGGGGAGCAATGCGGCTGCTTCATGAATTCCTTCACCACCATTGGCACCGTCACCTCCAGTTCCTGGAGCCTCACCAACCTCTTCCAGAAGAAAGCAAGACGCCGGTCGGAGAGCTTCTCATGGGACCAGCCGGAGCTTGGCGAGGCCGGCGACTCAGGAATCATGAGCAGGGGGCTGAACGCACGGGCGTCCATAGGGAGCCACTGCTTCTGAAATCCCTTCGCGACAGGTGAGAGCTCGAAGTCAATCCTCGAACCAGCAGTCACGGCCATGACTTCGAAGGTTACGCACCGAGAGCGTTGGCGGGCGTCAACCAGCCGAAGCAAGAAGAAATGGCGAAACAAGGCCACGCAGGGAGTGATGCCTATCATGGCCTCACAGAGGAAGGGGAAGACGGCGAGGAGGATGATGGAGCGGGGGTCCAGATGCAGAAGATGGATCTGGTAATCCGACATCACGACATTGAAGAAAGGGGGAAATGAGGAATCAACCCAGCGAGAAGAGCATGGAGACAGATGGGGATCTCGGTGGCGCTCATCTCTCTGGTTCGCCAAGATGCAGGGCGGACAGCCGTTGCCCTCCCCTCATTGGAATCGGCGGTGAGCGCATGGCGAACCTTGTCCAGCCCCTCCTCATTGATCATCGTCGACTGCTCAAGGGCTGGCTCCAGGGCCGGCGGAGGATCGGCTGTCGGTGTCAAAACCGGCGGATCTCGGGTAGGGGGTCCCGATCTGTGTGTCTAAGGCTAATGGTAACAGGAGGCAAGGGACACGATCTTTTACCCAGGTTCGGGCCCTCTCGATGGAGGTAAAACCCTACTTCCTGCTTGATTGATATTGATGATATGAGTGTTACAAGAGTTGATCTACCACGAGATCGTAGAGGCTAAACCCTAGAAGCTAGCCTATGATGATTATGATTCTGTCTCTAAGGACTAAACCCTCAGGTTTATATAGACACCGGAGGGAGCTAGGGTTTACATGAAGTCGGTTACAAAGAAGGAAATATAATATCTGGATCACCAAGCTTGTCTTCCACGCAAAGGAGAGTCCCATCCGGACACGAGACGAAGTCTCGAGTCTTGTATCTTCACGGTCCAACAGTCCGGCCAAGGTATATAGTCCGGCTGTCCGGATACCCCCTAATCCAGGACTCGCTCAGTAGCCCCTGAACCAGGCTTCAATGACGAAGAGTCCGGCGCGCAGTTTTGTCTTCGGCATTGCAAGGCGGGTTCCATCTCCGAATACTCCAAAGTAATTACCGAACACTTAAATCGTGTTTCAGATTTGCAAGATGATCTTCACATACCACCGTAGAGAGCATATCACTTCATAAATCTGATCTGCTGGCAATTTTTGTACGGCATGCTCCCGCATCATGGCCCGGCCCAACATGAACCGGTTTTTCTAGGCCTGCCTTGGTACGTGTTGCGAGGCAGTTTTATTGGCACGCCTTGTCAGAGCAGATTGTGTCCCTTTTATTGCTGGATCCTCCATCAATACAGGTGCGTGCGTCCCCACGACATCTGTTGGCATGACTCTGTGTTTTTAGGCAAGTCCCGAGTGGTTACGCTGAGGACACTTGATATTCACCCCCTTTATAAAGGGGCCGAGGCCTATCCCTCTTTTCCACCACCCTTGCGCTTCTTCACATCTCGAGTTTTAACACCCGTAACCCAGGCTCAAGCACCTCGGACCCTCAACTATGTCTGGATCCAACCCTCAAGGCCGGTGGGTGGCCTCCTCGGTCACAGAGGAGGACATTGCGAAGCTTAGGGAGGTTGGATATCTGACCGCCGACATCAAGCACGGGCTCCCTGCTCCAGGGCAGGTCATCCCTACTCCCGAGCCCAATGAGAGTGTCGTATTTGTTTCTCACTTCCTTCGCGGCTTGGGTTTCACTCTTGATCCCTTTGTGAGAGGGCTCATGTTCTATTACGGGTTAGATTTTCACGATTTAGCTCCGGACGCTATCCTCCATATGTAGTCGTTCATCGTTGTGTCCGAAGCTTTTCTTCACGTCACTCCACACTTCGTCTTATGGCTCAAGACCTTCAATGTGAAGCCGAAGATGATTGAGGGGCGACACACGGAGTGCGGAGGTGCTGTAATAAGCAGGAATGCCGGAGCCCCATGGCCAGAGGGCTCCTTCCCAGAGGTGTCCGATCTATGGCAGCGGAGGTGGTTTTACGTCACGGCTCCAAGAGGCACGAAGTGGGTGGCTGCCCCTGAATTCTGTTTGGGCCCTCCTTATCAATTGGCGTCATGGACCAATGTAGGAAGGGATTGGGGGTCTTCTAGCGATGTACCAACACTGCAGAGCCGTATCCGGGAGCTTCTTGAGCGGGACATTAGCCTTGTCAGCATAATTCAGGTAATGCTAATCCGATGGATGTTTCCGTGCAAACGTCGGCCTCTCCGGATGTGGGAGTTCAATCCGGAAGGTCCGTGGACTGTTCTGCACTTCTTGACCCTGGCCTTTCGAAGGGATGTGTAAATTATTCTTCGGACCACAAGTAAAGTGTCCGGACACCATCGAGGATGCGGGCCTGAACTGCAATCGCCCAGATACCCAAGTAAGTAACCCCGAAACCGAACACTTCGTTTATATTTATCATAATCAGTATTCTGAAAATCCTCCGTGGCTAGGAATGGCTCAGCAAGGCGGAGAGAATCAGGTGTCCGGCGCCACTTCCCGAAGGCTCGACTAGTCCCACCATAGCCAAGATGCTTGGTCGTGTGCTAAGCAAAATGCCCTCAGCGAAAGACGAAGGGAAGAACAGAGAAGCAGAACTTCACACATTGCGCATCCAAACCGGGGGAATTACTACCTCCCCGAAGGAGGATAGTCGGGGAGGGGAATCTAAGGCCTCCTCCCCTCGCGGGAAGAAGAGGGCCGCCTCCGAAGACTTGGAGACGGAGGTGCCCGGACAAGGGAAGAAAGCTTCACCAAGGGGCCCTGCCCGAAGGGCGTCCTCACCGCGCCATGCCTGCCAACGGGCCAGCCCTCAGCCGAGCTGTAAGTTAATCATAAATACGAAGGTACTGCTTCCTTTTCCGAAAACGATAACCAGGATCAATTCTTTGCAGTCCGGCTAGCAGCTCTTCTCGACAGAGTTCGTCTTCCGGGGATCTCCTTCCGGAGATGATGGAGAGTGAGACCCCACCAACCTCTCCCCCTCATGAGACGGGCGACCTCGAGGTGTCGTCACGGAGGAGTCCAGATCTGTCGAAGCCAGAAGCTAACACTTCGGCCGCCCTGAGCCCGGAGCGTTCGGCTCCCACGGGGGGCGATCATAAGGGTCCGGCACAGTTCGGCGCCCGGCCAGAGACACTGACGGGCCTTCTGGAGCGAGCTGCTCTCACGGAGGAGCACCATTCATTAATGACCACGGTGCTCGAGAAGATTTCATCCACCACAAGCGGGTTGAATGAAGCTTTTACGAGCCTGCTCAGAGGCTTTGAGGCATGTAATGAAAAATACATAATTTTTGGCTGTGACGCATGCACTAGGTGTGCTCCATATGGATAGTAGCCCCTGAGACTCTGGTTGCCCGCCCTAGCCGGCAATCGGAGGATCATATTGTTTAAGTAACAATCGCGTTGTATTTATGCGCGGGTGTATAAGGATCCCAGCCGACTGGTTCAATGAAGTTGTCGAACTGAGGAGGCAGATTGGAGCTATTGATGCCGATATCACGCTGGTGAACGAGTCGCTAAACGATTCACAAGGTATGTGCTATGCTTTCCCTGTTATTTTTTATAGGAAAAAAATCGTGAGGAGCATAATGCTAATGTTATATGCTTCGACTGCAGACGGTGCTGCTACCGTGGAAGCCCTAAGGGCGGAACTTGCCCTGGCCAAGGAACAGGCCCGGGCGAGCAATGCGGCTGCCCTAAAAGCGACCGAAGAGTTGAGAGCTGAACAGGCTGCTCGTCGTCGGAGCAAAGACAAAATAGCCAAAATGGTTGTGGAGCTAGAAAACGCCGCCAACCGGTATGAGCTTCTTGAAAAAGAAAATCATGCGAATAAGGCTGGCCTGAAAAAGGCCCTTGATGCGGCCAAGGAGATGTGTTCTGACATTAGGGATGCACGGGAGGAGCTTCGACAGGCCGGAGAAATCGCAGCTGGAAACCCCTATTTGTTGTGGATGAAGTTTTTAGATCCAAAGTACGCACCTCTGGATCGACGCTGGAGTCCTGCAGACGCCTATGCGGATTTGGCGAAGAGTACGACTGATGCAGCCAAGTTTTTTGAGGATCAAAAAGATGATGAAGTGGAGAAGCTGTTTTGGTCGTAGTTCAGCGCTCCAACGCGCACATTGCCTTTGAGTGAGAAGATGGCTGCTGCGGCCGAGCTCCACAGGCTGTCCGGTCTTGCAATGCGGTCTGTACTAGACCATCTATGGCTGAATGGGCCTAAGCCGGACATTTATTTTGGTTTAGTGCAACAATTCCTTGGTGCCGTATCGCGGATCGATGCCATGAAGAGGTCGGTGTGCATAGAGGGCGCACGGATGGCTCTTGCCCGTGGTAAAGCATACTGGACAGATATGGAGGCCACCATCGTTGCGACCAAGAATCCGGCGGGGGGCCAGGATCCGGTCGAGCACATCTTGGAGCAGGTAGCAGAAGGTGCTCGCTTAATAGAGGCTCAGTGCTCGAAGAATGTCATGTTCGAGTGACAAATCGTGTCATTGTAAAAACAATGTTATTTTGATTATAGAGGCTATATTTATACTTTTCTCCCAAAAGTGTTGTTGTGCCTCCTGTGTGGTCGTTTTTATGTATATGTGTAATCTGAAAGTTAGCAGTCGTTGGCTTCAGCCCCCACACATACAATGCGGGGGTGTTCGCAAAAAATATGCGTAATCACACTTGATCCAACGTCTTGGTCCATTAAGGAGGTGATCGCACGTCGAACTAGGCAACCGGACTATATAGCTGTAACACTTTCACTTAGCCATAGGAGTTTGACGGTGGGGCTACTATGTAGCCCCTGGTACCTTTGCGTGCATCCGGATACGGGCGCGTGTGTACATGACCGGGAGACGGTCCTTCGTTAATGCGGAGGAATCCTAAAGATTCCGATAAGTCTTCGAGTGGTTGAACAGTCTCTCGCTATATCATGATAGTCAGTTTTCGGCTTTCTCTATTGAGGTGCTCATCCGGAATAACCAGGGCACAATCGCAGTAGTTCTCCTTTGGTCGCCTTAGCCGATAAGAACGGAACGGAAGGCGGCGAACCCAGGAGTCGGCCAAACCCAACATTTGACCAAAGACATGATTCGAAGCTGATGCATATAAGGCCAAACTCGCGACGCCGAACACTCCCGAAGGTATTCGGACTTTATAACATATACTGGGTGAGTAACGCCCTTTATTATGAACCATGTATTCCCAGGTACATGCATTAGTCTGTCGTGGCGAAATGCCAATAGCGGCAGTATCCTCTGTGGGTGTAGTACCCATGGGATGTGTAAGCAACAAGAGACAATAAAGAAGGTTTACACAGGGGCTTAATCCAAAGAGAAACCTTTGAGCGGGGCCCTGCTGCACGTCTACGCCTTTGTCCCCATTGTGCCGTGTCTTGGGAAGGTGTCGCACGAATGGTGTATGTAAAAAGAAAAAACTCATGTAGTAGAGTATGACTTAAGCGTGTGAATAGTTGGCTATCTCTAGTGGATAGTAAAAGTGTAAAGCATTGGCCTGTTAATAAGGTCAGGCCGAGAATTGGGCTTTATTAATTATCTATAGCCCCTGGTGTCCTCTATGGGATTACATGTGTGGTGCCTAGATCGGGTTGATCTGGGCTGTCAGACTCGTCTAACCGTGTCCGTGGTCTTAACGACCAATCATGCTTTAAGGTATTAGAGGCCGCTTAGAGTCCGGTTTCTGGAGCCGTCGCGTATTCCTCCGTGCGTAAGGAGCACTCTGTGTTTCCGTTAACGGTTATGACGCCACGTGGACCGGGCATCTTGAGTTTAAGGTAGGCATAATGCTGTACTGCGTTGAAGCAGGCGAAGGCCATTCTCCCAAGCAATGCATGATAGCCACTTTGGAGGAGGGCGATGGTGAAGAGTAGTTCTTCGCTTCTGGAGTTGCCTGGGGAACCGAATGTTACCTCCAGTACAAGGGAGCCCCTGCCGTAGGCATCTACGCCTGGTATCACCCCTTCAAAGGAGGTGTTACTTTGGCTGATTCTGGATGGGTCTATCCCCATCCTGTGGACAGTGTCCTGGTATATTAGATTAAGACTACTGCCGCCGTCCATGAGGATGTGAGTAAGATGGTATCCGTCGATTATTGGGTCGAGCACCAAGGCATCTGATCCTCCGTGCCGAATACTAGTCGGGCGGTCCCTGTGATCGAAAGTGACCGGACAAGCCGACCAGTGGTTAAGTTTGGGTGCGATGGCCTCCATAGCGTATGCGTCTCTGAGCGCGCATTCGTGCCTTCTCCTGGATGTGTGAGTCGCGTGGATCATGTTTACTATTTTTACCTCTGGTGGGAATTTTTTCTGTCCCCCAGTGTTCGGCTGGCGAGGCTCATCCTCGTCCTCACTTGGTGTTTCCCTTCCCTTGTGTTCGGCATTTAATTTGCTAGCCTGCTTGAAGACCCAACATTCTCTGTGAGTGTGGTTCGCAGGTTTTTCGGGGGTGCCATGAATTTGGCACAGTCTGTCCAGGACTTTGTTCAGGCCAGACGGTCCCTCTTTGCTGCCTTTAAATGGCTTCTTTTGTTGGCCGGGTCGAGAGCCCCTGAATCCGGTGTTGACCATTGCATTGTCCGGACTTTCTTCCTTGTTTTGACGTTTGTTTCTATTGCGCCATGGCTTCCCGTTGCCATCCCAGATTTTGGATGTACTTGGTTCGCTGGTGCCTTTACGGGCCAACCAGCTATCTTCGCCTGCGCAAAAGCGGATCATAAGGCTTGTTAAGGCTGCCATTGTCCTCGGCTTTTCTTGGCCGAGGTGTCTGGCGAGCCACTCGTCCCAGATGCTGCGTTTGAAGGCTGCTAAGGCTTCAGCGTCCGGACAATCGACAATTTGATTCTTCTTAGTGAGGAATCTGTTCCAAAGCTTGCAGGCGGACTCTCTGGGCTGTTGAATTATGTGACTTAAATCGTCCGCATCCGGAGGCCGGACGTAGGTCCCTTGAAAATTGGCCCTGAAAGCATCCTCGAGTTCCTCCCAACTACCGATTGAATTTTCGGGGAGGCTTGTCAACCAGTGTCGAGCTGGTCCCTTCAACTTGAGGGGAAGGTATTTGATGGCGCGGAGGTCGTCCCCACGAGCCATGTGGATATGCAGGATAAAATCCTCGATCCAGACCCTGGGGTCTGTCGTTCCGTCATATGCTTGTATGTTCACAGGTTTAAAACCCTGTGGAAATTTGTGGTCCAGCACCTCTTCGGTGAAGCATAGGGGGTGAGCAGCCTCTCTATACTTGGACGTGTTGTGGTATGCCGTCGGCTGTTGTTGTGTCCGGTACTGATTCCGAACTGGTATCCGATCGGTCTGATCGTTTTGGTGACCATAGTCCTGCGCCGGGGCGTGTCCTTTAGATCCGTAGATGGACCTGGCCGCGTCGGCCTTTTTATCCAGGAGCTCACGTAAGTCGTGTGCGGCATCAGTAGCTGCTCTGTTGCGGTTACGAAGTGGTTTGTCCGGCCTCCTGGCCATATTGTTCTTCGGCGGAACGGCCTCATCATCAAATTCTGGCAGCAGCTTGCATTTCGGATAGCTCTTTGTGTGGCGATCGTCGCCGCATTTTTCTTCAGTGTCTAGCACTTTATTCCATCTGCGATTGAGCGTTTCCTGTGCGGCCTTAAGCCTTTGCTTCTGCTTCTTTAGACTTCCTGCAGTGGCCATAAGACTTTTGTGGAGGTTATCTCGTTCCAAGCGTGTTTCCGGGATGATGAATGCGTCGTCATCCGGACTATGCTCTTGTCCCAGGGCGGTTTGATGAGTTTGTCCCTCGGTATCATTGCGATCGGGCATCTGTTCCGAGCTGTATTCGGCGTGACCTGGCTCGTCCTGATCCATTGCTGGGTCCATATGGTCGTTGTTGCCTTCGGAGTTGACTCGGGTGTTGATCTTTCTAGCGTTGTTATCGCTATTTTTACTGTTGCCTGACTTGGAGCAGCGTCTTCGCCGTCGTTTTGGCTTTTGTCCGAGGGTTTTATCCTCCGGTTTGTCGCCGTCGTCTTCTCTAGGCGTATCCACCATGTATATATCATATGACGAGGTGGTAGTCCAGTGCCCCGTTGGTTCTGAATCGTCTCCCGCGCCGACGTCCATACCGTCGGTATCATCGGAGTCGAGTTCAAGCATGTCTGATACATCGTCGACAATGTCTATGAAGTGGGTGGTGGGTGGGCAACGGATTTCTTCGTCGCCTTCTTCCCCTCTGAGCCGGACATAGTTCGGCCAAGAGTCTCCTGACAAAGAGAGACACTTTAATGAGTTCAGCATGTCGCCAAAGGGCAAGTACTGGACGATATCCATAGCGGTAAACTCCATTATCAGAGCCCATCCAGATTCAGCGGGCTGCAGGGGTGCTGTGAGCTGGAACCTCTGGCGGACACGAGTCAGAATGCAGTGACACGAGGCTTCCTTGGGGTGAAGCCGGTGCTCGGCTCTACCGCCGATGGGTGTGCGGCCTCCGGGGCGGGTTCCATCCACCCGTCCTCGGACGATGCAATTTGCCCAAGATTTAGGTCCGGAGCTCCTACAGGCGCGATATCCCGAGTATTGTCAGATAGCAGGTCTAAGCACAGCTTGTCTTGACTGTTTGGCGCTCCTGGCATAGGCCCGGATCCGTCGAAGATCAAGTCTCCGCGGGTATCGGCCATGTGCTTCGAGTTTCCGAACCTGACCTGATGTCCAGGGGCGTAGCTGTCGATCTGCTCCAGATGGCCAAACGAATTGGCCCGTAGTGCGAAGCCGCCGAACATGAAGATATGTCAAGGGAGTAAAGTCTCATCCTGGACCGTGTCGTTTATGATTAAAGGAGCCATCAAGCCTCACAGTGATGACACAGAGGAACTCTCAGTGAAAGCACCAATGTCGGTGTCAAAACAGGCGGATCTCGGGTAGGGGGTCCCGATCTCTGCGTCTAAGGCTAATGGTAACAGGAGGCAAGGGACACAAGGTTTTACCCAGGTTCGGGCCCTCTCGATGGAGGTAAAACACTACTTCTTCCTTGATTGATATTGATGATATGAGTGTTACAAGAGTTGATCTACCACGAGATCGTAGAGGCTAAACCCTAGAAGCTAGCCTATGATGATTATGATTCTGTCTCTAAGGACTAAACCCTCCGGTTTATATAGACACTGGAGGGGGCTAGGGTTTACATGGAATCGGTTACAAAGAAGGAAATATAATATCCGGATTGCCAACATGTCTTCCACGCAAAGGAGAGTCCCATCCGGACACGGGACGAAGTCTTGAGTCTTGTATCTTCATGGTCCAACGGTCCGGCCAAGGTATATAGTACGGCTGTCCGGATACCCCCTAATCCAGGACTCCCTCACCGGCCGGGGTGAGCGGTTTCCCCTTCTTCTTCCTCGGCTTGGGGGCAATGGCGAGCACTAGGAGAGAGCAAGGCGCGGGCGCCGGATCTATGGACACGGCAGCAAGATTGGGAAGGAGGAAACAAGAGCCGAGCACGGTAAGTTGCGAAGGGCGAGCCGCATGACAACGGGTGGCTGCTGGGTCTACCGGATATCAAGGCGGCATGGGGAAGTGGGGACGCCCACGTCCCATCAACTAACACGTGTCTTCAAGGCCGCAGGCTGATAGGGCCCGCAGCGCTCCGCCGTTGCCCTTTGGCTTCGCCTGTAAGCCAAGTCTGAGCGCACCTTGGGCCCGGGGGCTACTGTCGGCGTCTTGGATTTGGGGGTATCTAGCCCTGCCTGCCTGCGGCCCACCACATGGCTTCATTGACGGCCTGGTACGGCCCAGCTTCATCATCAACAACACAAGACCATCGCGAGGGGCCAAGCCTCGCGAGGCGGGCGACGGCAAGGCCCCCAAAGGAATTGGCCTCCTCAGGAAGGCTCCTGAGGGGCGAAGAGTTCTATGTAAGCTGCCTCACGAGGCTCAGCTGACGTGAGCCATGACGACCGAGGCCAGGTGGGCGCCAGGCGGTCGCAGAGCGCGGGTTTCCTCTTCTGTGCAAGGGAGGCAAGCCGCAGGCGCAAAGTCCCGAGGAATCAGCCAAAGGTTTCCATTCTAGTGCAACGAGACCAAGACCGCCAGGACGGCAGGACGGATGTCATCATCGAGCCCACCGCAGCGTCACGACCAGAGGCTTTTCGCACGCGAAGACTAATTTTTTCAGGATAGACTGTACTGCTTGTCCCCTTTCAAATCTGGCCGTTGTGGGATCCCTTCCCGCTCATATTTGGGGAGAACCAAGGCCACTATAAATAGGACTAGCCACCACCATAGGAAGGGGAGGGGATCCAATCTCACCCGACCACCACACCAGCTCAAGTACACCTCACCTCCTGAGGCTTGTTCATCCACTATACTAGTTCATCCATAACCCCTCAAGGCAATTGAGGGAGTCCTAGATTAGGGGGTATCCGGACAGCCGGACTATATACTTTGTCCGAACTATTGGAGCGTGAAGATACAAGACTCAAGACTTCATCCCATGTCCGGATGGGACTCTCCTTTGCATGGAAGACAAGATTGGCGATCCAGATATTATATTTCCTCCTTTGTAACCGACTCCGTGTAAACCCTAGTCCTCTCCGGTGTCTATATAAACCGGAGAGGTTGGTCCTTAGAGGGACGATCACCATCATACTCATCATAGGCTAGCTTCTAGGGTTTAGCCTCTACAACCTCGTGGTAGATCAACTCTTGTACTAATCATACAATCAATATCAATCAAGCAGGAAGTAGGGTTTTATCTCCATCGAGAGGGCCCGAACCTGGGTAAACATTGTGTCCCTTGTCTCCTGTTACCATCAGCCTAAGACACACAGATCGGGACCCCCTACCCGAGATTCGCTGGTTTTGACACCGACAACAATCCACCACACCACACTGGATTAGGGTATTACACCACAACGGTGGCCCGAAGTAATATAAATCGTTGTGTCTTTGTGTCTCCTTGAGCTCGATGCGCTAGGCTTAGGAGGATCGCGAGTAGGCAGGTTGGGTAGGTTGAGATCTCCGCACGCACCTGAGAGTTCAAACCTCTCAAGTGTTGTCGGATCCCTAAATCCGACAACTTCAGGCTACGATTCGCTTTCCTTCCTGGATGCATATTTTGGATATCACAAGATCTTTAGGTCCAAGGAAGACAAAGAGGAGACCTCGTTCATTACCCATGTGGTACGTACTGTTTTATCCGCATGCCATACGGATTAAAGAGGGTCGGGTCGACTTTTGCAAGGGCAGTCCAGATTGGTTTTGAGCCATAGCTGCACAGAAACATTGAAGCATATATGGATGACATTGTGGTCAAGACCAAGGACAGAGCAACTCTTATCCAGGATCTGGAAGAGACGTTTGCAAATCTGTGCAAGATCAACTTGAAGCTCAATCCAGAGAAGTCTGTGTTTGGCGTTCCCTCCGGCAAGCTACCCGGGCTCTTTGTGTCCCATCGGGGCATGAAAGCCAACCCTGACAATATCAAGGCCATTGAGCAAATCCAAGCACCAAGGAAAATTAAGGATTTCAGGCGTCTGACAGGGTGCGTTGCCGCGCTAAGTAGATTCATCTCCAAGTCTGCCAAGTGCGCCCTGCCGTTCTTCAAAATCTTGAAGAAGGCAGGACCCATGTAGTGGATCCTAGAAGCAGATACAACCCTACAAGGGTTGAAGGCCTATTTATCTTTTGTGCTAACCTTGCTTGCTCCCAAACCACAAGAGCCGTTGCTGCTATACTTAGCGGCAACCAACCAAGTGGTCAGTGCATCCTTTGTGGCGCAGCAGGAAGTGGACGAGGTAGAAAGTGAGCAAGGCCCGGCAGAGTCAGATAAGGACCAGGGCACAAGTGAGCACGGCGGTGATGGCAACCCCAAGGACATGGCAAGGAAGAAAGTGGTGCAATGACCAGTGTACTTCGTCAGTTTCTTGTTACAGGGGGCTCGATCGAGGTACTCTGGCGTGCAAAAATTGATCTTTGGTTTCATGATGGCCTCAAGGAAACTGCGCCACTACTTCCAAGCCCATGAGATCACAGTTGTCACTCGCTTCCCGTTGCAAAGGATACTCCGAAACCCTGAGGCTACTGGCAAAATAGTGGAGTGGGCTTTGGAGTTGTCATGTTTCGGTTTGAAGTTTGAGAGCACATCAACAATGCAGAGCAAGGCGTTAGCAGAGTTTATTGCAGAATGGACGCCAACCCCTAATGTGGAAGTGATAGAAACAGTTATCCCCGGCAAGGGAGCACCCCAAGAATGGATTATGTATTTTGATGATGCCTTTGCCCTACAAGGTGCAGGGGCTGGCGTGCTTCTTGTTGCACCCTTAGGGGAGCACTTGAAGTACGTCGTCCAGATGCATTTTGCCCGGGAAGAGGCAACCAACAATACAACAGAGTATGAAGGGCTCCTTGCTGGGCTCAGATTGCCGCAGAATTGGGAATTAATTAAGAAGCTGATCATTCAAGGAGATTCATAGCTTGTGGTGAGACAAGTCAAGAAGGATTACCAAAGTACATTGATGGTGGCATGCGTTGAGGAAGTGACAAGATTGGAGGAGCGCTTTGACGGATTGCAAACAGAGAACGTACCCCGTGCAGAAAACAACATAGCTGATCATCTGTCAAAGTGTGCTGCGCAAAAGCTACATGTGGAACCAGGAACTTTTGTTCTCTATCTTACCCAGCCCTCCGTATCCCTAGCAACAATGGCCCAGAAGAGGAGAAAGATGGACTCTGGTAAGCCTGTCCCGGTAGAGCCTCGTGCTCCTGGCAGGGACCCTGCCGGAAACTCACAACTTATCGGCCCGCACCCTCCTGACGGGACCACGGTCCCCATAGTCGAGGTGTGTGCCCCCGCAGTTGAGGAGGTGCCGCTAGTCCTCGTTGCCAAGCCCCAGGCTCCAACTTGGGCAAGGCACATAGTCCACTTTCTCCAAACCGGAGAACTCCCCAATGACCAAGATGAGGCTGAAAGTGTAGCCCGGAGGGCCAGTATGTACCAGTTTGTCGATGACACTCTGTACAGAAGGAGGCCCAACAATGTGAAATTGAAGTGCATCTGCCAGGAAGAAGGAAATGAACTGCTGGCTGAGATACACAGAGGCATGTGCGGCTCCCACATTGGATCAAGGGCATTAGTTGGGAAAGCATTCCATCAATAATTCTATTGGCCCACAGCCCTCCAAGATGCGGTTGAGCTAGTCACGGAATGTGAAGCCTGCAAGTTCCATTCCAAGAACATCCACCTGCCTGCCCAAGCTCTTCATATACTCCCTTTATCATGGCCATTTTCGGTCTGGAGGCTCGATATCCTTGGCCCTTTCCCCGAGCAATCAGGGGCATTGAATTCCTGTTCGCTACCAACGACAAGTTTACAAAGTGGCCGGAAGTGACTCCCCGTGAGAAAGGTGAATGCTCAGTCAGCTATCAAGTTCATGAAAGAACTGGTGTGTCATTTTGGAGTTCCGACAAGGATCATTACCAATAACGGCATTTAGTTCATGAGCCGTGCCTTCATGCAATATGTTCGCACCCTCATAAGCAAGGTCGCATTTGCCTCTATGGCACATCCCAAAAGCAATGGACAAGCTGAGAGGGCTAACGCTGAAGTGCTGCGGGGCCTCAAGATAAGAACCTTTGATACACTACGAAAGCATGGTAGGAGGTGGATCGATGAGCTGCCGGTAGTCCTCTGGTCCCTCAGAACGACACCAAATCGAGCTACCGGGAAAACGGAAAACTCCGTTTTCCCTGGTTAATGGAGCGGAAGCAGTTATCCCCACGGATATCATTTACGGGTCTCCTCGAGTGCTTGCCTATGATGAAGTAGCGCAAGATTAGCACTGGCGTGACGATGCTGTGCTACTCGAGGAGAACTGTCTTCGGGCTGCTACGCGTGCTGCACGCTATCACTAAGCCCTGCGTCGCTATCATAGCCGCAGGGTTCATGCCCGGTGTTTTGAGGAAGGCGACCTTGTCCTTAGGCGCGTTCAGTCGGCCAAGGGTACAAACAAGTTGACGCTAAAAGTGGGAAGGCCATTATCGGGTAGTACGAGTCACCAGACCTGGCGTAGTCCGACTGGAGACCGGTGATGGCATTCAATTGCAAAACTCAGGGAATATTGAGCATCTCCACAAGTTCTACCCGTAAGCGCGGCTGTCGGACCATGCCCGGCAGCCACCCATTTTGTACAAGACTTGCCTTAGCTTGATGTAACCCCTTGTACAAAGCCAGGGCGATAACCTGTGCACGAGAGAAATAAGCGAAGTGCTGGGGGGGCCCTACCAAGTTGCTTGCATGCATGAGCATTCAAGAGCGTTTGCATAAGCATTTCATGAGCATCTGCATATGCATATAGATAGGATCGCATCCTACATCATTCTCATCTGCATAAAGGTGCAGGTTCCTACCATGAACTTGGCTTCTACAAGGAGTTGAGAAGATGAACCAGCACTGCGATCCCCGGCAGGCCAAACAGATATGTTCTACCTCTTGTCCATAAGTGTTCTTTAAGCTAAAACTTGTGCATGAGAAAGCTTCGCCGCTCTTCGAGGCTTAGGTGCTCCCACTTTTTGGCTCGAACGTTACTTCAGCCTAAGTGGTCGTAGTGGCCTTTGCTGAGAAAGGGTTGGCGGGGGGCTAGTCCATTCATTTTTTGCCTGGTAGACTCCGGTCCCCGGCAACAAAATAGAAAAAGGGTACCAGTAGGATAACCTGCAGGGGAAGGCTCATTTATTTAACTAAAGAGGCATCCCACTTCTGCATGGACATACGCATGCATAAGTTCCCGGCAAGGCTCAACTTTTTCATTAATATGCTGATTATACAAGTATAAGCCTTATAGGACACATACATGGACTCGAGAGATTACATTATTTGAATTAAAATTTGGCAAGTGCCTACGGATTTAAGATTGAAAAAAGATAAGTGCCCCGTAATCCCCTTTCTTGTCCCTCTCCTCCCAGGCACGACAGGTGAAGGCAAAGAGGGAAAAAGGAGCGTCTGGGCGGGAGCCCAGGCCAGCCTTGTCGGGCCCTAGGAGAGGTAGCCCGACGGGGATGGGGAGACACCGACGAAGGTGACGATGAAGAGCATGGCAGAGACGACCCCCCAACCACCATCACCAGGGCCAGCAGGACTCGGCAGGGCTAATGGAGCTTCAGCCCAAGAGGAAGCCTGTCGGGGTCCGGCTGGAAGAAGCCAGGAGGGGCACCATCACCACCTCTGCATCCAACTTCCCGGCAATCACCTTGTCAGGATAAAACGCAGGGGCAGATGATGGTGCTGCCACACGATGGAGGCGGTACGGGCGGGGTTAGCCGGAGTCGGAGTTGTTGTCACCGGCATCATCATCTCCATCACGGCCTTCCTCGTTGTTGTCACTCGAGGAGGAGCTTTTGTCATAGGTAGAGCTCTCCTCGCAGCACCCTAAGCGAATTCCCGAGCGCCCGAAGATCTTGACGGGGAGCAGGCTGCTCTCAATTAATTTAAACTGGAGAACGTGCCCCTCCGACAAGCTATGGGCCTGAGCAAAGGTCTTCCAACCACGGCGGAGGTACATGACATGAGGAGCCGGGAAGTCGACATCAACCCACATGCCGACGTTCTCGCAGCCCCTCATGTGCAACCTCAGAGCGTGTGGCGGATCAAGCTCCATTTCCCGTGCAAATGGAGTAGGAAGACGGAGGTGGCCACACAGAGGCTTGTATAGTCTGATGACAAACTCCCCAGGTTGAACTCCAACATGGCCTTCCATCAGGGGAGGAGCCGCCGGCGGGGGCGCGGCCAGAGCGCCGCCCCGTCCTCCTCTCCGTCGAGCACCAGGGCGACCATGACTGTGCCCCCTCCCTCCACCCCTCGCAGCAAGCTCCTGTGCCACGGGATCCGAAGGAGGGGGAATGTGCTGTCGAGCTGAAGCCCTCGTCACCGTCGCTGGGATACCACCACGCCCTCACCCTCTTACCATGGCAAGTGAAGAAAAACTACGGGGGAAGAAGATGAAGCATGTGCATATGGTGACACACCACTTCCACCCCCTTTTATAGAGGAACGAGGCTGGGGGTTGGCCCCTCGCTCGGAGGACGGCCGCCCCGCTCACCCAATACAGCTTCCCCGCCCATCCAGAGGCACAGGGGATCAGGACCGACCCGCTGCCCCAACCAGCGACGTCTTATTTCCCATCATGGCACTCACACCCGTGCTTTCCGCATCCACCACCTACCCCTCCTAATGCATGAAACACATGCGACGGATGCACATGAAGCCTGGAGGCAAGTGGAAGCAGTTTTCACCCTGTGATCGTGGGGTGCGAGAGCCATGCGGCCATGATATGAGTTTTTCCATAATGTTGCGCTTGACGCGTGGGAAAACCGGAAACTGGCCCGGACTCAAGATTAATGAAGAAGCAAAGAAGACCATGAGAGGCCAGCCTCTTCAGCACCCCTTCCTGTGCACTTATTAGTGCCTACCCTGACGACGCTCGGCAGCGCGATCGGGGCAGGCCTCGTTGCTTCTGTTGGTGCAACAGACCCTGGATATGTTGCCCTGACTGTGCACATGCATGAGAACAAGATTATGGCACCAGGCCATGCCAGAGAACAAGAGACCAAGATCTTCGAAGGGCCAACATGCAGAAAAGAGGAGCAAGATCAAGCCAGAGAAGCCAGATGCCCCCAGGAGAAAAGCCTCCCTCGCCGGGCAAACAGGCTTGGCAAGGGTAGAGCCTCCCCTGGAAGAAGACGTCCTGGCAGGGCCTTTCAGGACTCATGGAGGCAAGAAACACCTCATAAACCACTCCCCCACGACCCACATCGTCAACCAGTGCGGTATCAAGCCGCAAAGTGATTAAGTGGCAGCCATTCACCATATGGCAGCCTCTTTCTACAGGAAAACCAACAGATGACACCCGTCCTCCGACGTGTGAAACAAGCAGGCGTGGAGCTGGCAGCACAAGCCCTGCATGGCTTGCCGGGCATACAATGATGTGACATTGAGCAGCGCATTTAATGCGCTCTGTCAGCCTGCAGAGTTAGGTATGATAGCACTGTTTGCTATCTTATCAGTGCATAATGACTATTTACCACTGTGGTGACCCCTTAACCTATAAAAGGAGGCCCAGGGCAATTGTAGAAAGGGTTCGCGAGGTTGGAAAGCTAGACACGCATACGCGCATAGCCACTGCCGCCCCTGTGAGGCAAGTGTACTGCGCTCCACCACCACTATTCCACCATCAATCCACCAAAGCAGGAGTAGGGGTTTACGCCTCGCGGCAGCCTAAACCTCGGTAAAATTGCTCGTGTGATCCCTGCCGTGCTGCCCCGCGCTCCTCTGCTGTTTGTGCAATGCGACATCCCCCTGCCAAACCAGCAAGGGGCCCCTTGGTCCCATAGGTGGTCGTGGTTTCCCGCGACAGTCGGGATACTTTCCGGTGATGACCGTAGTTTGAGGAGTTCATGTATTCACTATGTGTTAATGCTTTGTTCGGGTTCTCTATTAAAAGGATGCCTTAATATCCCTTAGTTTCCTTATGGACCCCGCTACCAAGGGAGAGTAGGACAAAAGATGTCGTGCAAGTTCTTTCCATAAGCACGTATGACTATTTACGGAATACATGCCTACATTATATTTATGAACTGGAGCTAGTTTTGTATCGCCCTAGGTTATGACTGTTATATGATGAATATCATCCAACGAATTCACTGATCCAACGCCTACGAGTTTTTCACATATTGTTCTTGCTAAGTTACTATTGCTATTGCTACTGTTACACTTGCTACAAAATCATTGTTATCACTGTTACCATTACTACTGCTATCAAAACTATCATACTACTGTGCTACGGATCACTTTGCTGCAGATAATCAATCTCCAGGTGTGGTTGAATTGACAACTCAACTGCTAATACTTTCAAATATTCTTTGGCTCTCCTTGTGTCGAATCAATAAATTTGGGTTGAATACTCTACCCTCGAAAACTGTTGTGATGCCCTATACTTGTGGGTTATCATACATCCAATTACAACATTACCGCTACCTTCCTCGTGTCTACTCTCCCGACTCCGGTGTTATTAATCTCGGAGGTAAAAAAACAATTCTAAGGCCCGGTCCGCTATGTTAGGTTCTTTCTCGCACCTCGTACTAACATTTTTTTCCTACCAGCTCGTCGTGCCCACAACAATGACCATCTGGATGTTTTGTTCCTTCATGGTTGTTTGGATCAATTGTTGCCTGCTTAGGGAGAGCAAGAGGTTGATCCTCAGTGATGGGATCGTCGACGTGATGCAGGCAGTTGTGCACTTACATGGCTTCGTCCTGCAAGGCTTCGTTGGGCAAACCATCTTCTTGCTATTCAAGCCGGAGATAGTAATTGTGCAAGAGACAAGGTGTGCATGCATGTGAATGGCATGATGGATCTTTCCCAAAGCTGGACTAAGGCACAGAGTAAACCTGCATATGGAAAGCACACAAACCACTACCAGGTGGGGGGGGGGGGCACGGCCCCCTCATACTTGTACATAGCTCGTCCATTGTTATTTAGTACATGAATGACGCACACACTTCTTTTCATATATCACAAGCCGCCGCTGAATGCAGGATCCACCCTGATGTTGTCCTCTATATAGCTTACGGTCATGCTTGTGTCTTTGGTATTCTATTGCCATTGGGCATCATGTCATAGATCCGAATTCAGCGTCACCGCTACTTTCTTCGTGTCAACTCTCCCAACTCTTCTGTCCTTATTAATCTTGGAGGTTAAAAACTATTCTAAGGCCCGATCAGCTGTGTTAGTATCTTTCTCGCACCTCATGGCTCGTACTAACATTTTTTCCTGCCAGCTCGTAGCGGCCACAACAATGAGCATTTGCATGTTTTCTTCCGCCATGGTGATACGTCTCCAACGTATCTATATTTTTTGATTGTTCCATGATGTTATATTATCATTCTTGGATGTTTTAGAATCATTTCATAGCAACTTTATGTCATTTTTTGGGACTAACCTATTGACATAGTGCCCAGTGCCAGTTGTCGTTTTTTGCTTGTTCTTTACTTCGCAGAAAATCAATACCAAACAGAGTTTAGACGCAGCAAAACTTTTTGAAGATTTTTTCTGGACCAGAAGTCACCTGTTGGGCTAAAGAAGTACCAGAAGAGGGCTTCAAGGGAAGCACAACCCACCTGGGCGCGCCCTGGTGGGTTGTGCGCACCTCGGTCGCCTCCCGCATCGCCCCTTTTCTTTATAAATACCCCAAAAATCCAAAAACCCTAGGGGACTCGACAAAACACAATTCTAGCCGCCGCAAGCCACTACTGGAATTCTAATGTACGTCGGGTGCCATGGACACTCGACAAAGGGCCGAAAACCGCCGGCAAAGCCTTTGTCGAGTGTCCCCCTCGGCAAAAGCCACCCGGCATACACCTCTCCGGCAAACAGGAATTTGCTGAGAGCCAGAACATGGGCACTCGGCAAAGTCTTTGCCTAGAGCTAAACAACACGTCTCGGAAAAATAAAGCAGCTAACGGATAATAGTCGGGGACAGATGTTGCCACATTGGCAAACTTTGCCGAGAGGGTCTCTTGGGAAAGAGGGCCAGTAGGAGGCTGACACGTGTCATCACTTGACATGTGGGACCACGAGAATAGGCCGAGGTCCAACTTTGCGGAGAGGGGCCCTCGGCAAACAGGCCGAATAGGAGGCTGACACGTGTCATCTCCTGACATGTGGGACCATGAGAACAGGCCGAGGGCCAACTTTGCCGAGAGCAGCTCTCGGCAAAGATAACCAGTAGGAGGCTGACACGTGTCATCTCCTGACATGTGGGACCACGAAAACAGGCCGAGGGCCAACTTTGCCGAGAGTTGCTCTCGGCAAAGAGAACCAGTAGGAGGCTGACATGTGTCATCTCCTGACATGTGGGACCACGAGAACAGGCCAAGGGCCAACTTTGCTGAGAGCCATCGTCGGAAAACTCCGTCTGTGCCAAGTGCTCCTCTCGGCAAACTGAGCCAATAGGGGAGGGCCACGTAACTTGTCCTGAAAGCCATGCCCATACTTTGCCGAGGGCCTCTTGGTAAAGTTTTTAGGAGCACTACAGGTTATTATCCTTTACCGAGATGCCTCTCGGTAAAAGTGCCAGGTCCTACTGGTTGGGACACTTTTACCGAGATTCCTCTCGGTAAAGGGTGCATGCTGGTCCAGTTTCACAGTCATTACTGAGAGGCACCCTCGGTAATGGTGTGCCCAGCAGACTTTTTCATTTTTGTTTCTTTCCTGCAACAAAACATATACAACAGCAACATATAGTTCATCACACATGGAACATGTCACATATAGGCATCATTGACCAATAAGCAATGATTTTGAAAAACATTCCACATAAAAGCAATAGTGCATAAAAGGTGAAATAGTAGTCAAGACAGTCGACTACCACAAGTTTACAAGTCTCAAGATGCAAGAGTTCTCAAGCACATACAAGGAACAGTTTCAAACAGAACATAACATGAAGTTCACGCGATTTTAGAGATCGGAGTGATAACATCAACATTAGAAGCCATCATTCCGTTTGCTGCCCCAACTCCACCAACTTGAGGTGGAACTACCGGAACATTGTTCGACCCTTGTGATGGGTTGAGCTGTGATGGATTGACCCAATATTGAGATGGATGCATATGGTAATGCCGAAAATGGTGATAGAAATAGTTTGAACGAAACTCACAATGTTCCACTCTAGCGTCGGTGGCATCTCTGGTACTGATTGGCCTTGCATGGAATAAAGATTGGCCGCCATATGTTGTAAAGACTTCACTAGATCATCTTGTTCCTTCATCTTGGCCCGGTTTTCATCTCGTTCTTTCTCGGTGTCAATCAGTCGAGTCTACAATATGGCAATGCAAATGTCATTCATGTTGAAATGCAAATATGCAGGACCATGAAGGATCAATGAAGAAGCATTGACCTGAATATCCTCAATAATGCTCACGGAATGTGGTATGTGACGCTCTACGGTAGGAGTAGAGCCAGTACTCATAGCACAGAGCGTGTTGATTCTCGGAAGGGAGGAGGTTATGACAGAAACAAGGTGAACCGCCATCCGACCATTCGGTCTACCGCCTGCTGCGGCAATGGCCACAAGAGGGTAAAACGGTAGCACGTGAGGATCAGCCTCTTGCCCGTACGCCTCCTTCAATTTTTTGGTGTAGTTCTCTCCATCTGACCGGGCTTTAGAGCTGATCCAGTCCCTCTTTGGGTGGAGAGGGTCTTTGTCCTTGTCATCTTTGGTACGTTTCATGGTCCATGCCTCAAAGTAAGGGAAATCCTTGCCAGTGTCTTCTTTCTGCAAAAGAAAGCGATCCAAACAATGAAGGGAATGCTCACAAATGAAAGAGAACATGAAGAAAAGAAAAGGATGTGGTTTCCTACATGTTTGGAGACGACACCTGGGATGGTGAGGTTGCCTTGACGGTGTCCTGGACAACCCATCAACTTACGCCGCTCAGATATTGCTTTGTGTTCATCCTGCCACCCTGGATCGGTCCACCATTTGACGATCTTCTCCCAGCATGGACGTTTGTCAGCGCACCACCAAGGAATCACCTGTATATTAAACAAATACATCTTAGTAAGGATTCTAATTTTGTGGTAATGTAGGGAATAGCAAGCATCCATCGTCACTTGCCTTGAAGTAATTGTACCGCGAAAGATGCTTCCCTCGAGCCTCTTGTTTCGAAATCTTCTCAAGATAGTCCGCGTGATACTTGATCAGTAACCGGACGCACTCCTCATAGTGCATTTCGTGGACTAGTTTCTTGGCAATATTCTCAACCACCACATTGGCACGATCCTTATGATCCGCAACGCATGTATAGAAATCCTACAAACATGGATACATGTGAGAAGGGTAAAATCATGACTATGGAAAATTTAAACCTTCAAAGACCCCAATGATGCCACTCGGCGACCGTGGCAGACACCTCTCACCACCTTTTACTAAGCTTCTGCATTTTCGAAGAGTGAAGCCATATTATATGTGAGGAAATGACAAAAGGTACAATTTATATGGGATGAGTCGAGCTAACCACTTACTTCTCTCTCATTGGTTTAATCAACACGTCTCTATGCACATATGGACATTTTGGAAGCTTTGAATGACCACGCAGCCACACTTTCCCTCTGGAAGTAGTGCTGATAGTCGAACCGCTCGGTTGCGAGCCGCTCACCTCGTGGTGCTCTATCACCCGTGAGGGTCCATCCCCACCCTCAGAAACCTGACGAACAGCCAACCTCCTCTCGCCGGCGGCGTCCTCCACCACCTCCTCCTCCTCATCCTCCACCACCTCCTCCGCAAAATCCTCCTCGTCCTCCTCTTCACTCGCCTCATCCCCATCCTTTATTTCCTCCTCCTAAGCATGGCGAAGCACTACATCAGAGGGTCCAGGAGAAGAAAGAGGTGCTCTACTCCGAGCTACTTTACGTACTCCTCATCCGCCTACTCCCCATCCTCGTCCGCCTCCTCCTCCTGCCTCACCTACCCCCCCTCCTCGTCCCCCTACTCCCCCTCCTTGCCCCCCTCCTCATCCGCCTCCTCCTCCTGCCTCACCTACTCCCCCTCCTCGTCCGCCTCCACCTCGTCCGCTTCCTATTCCTCCTCCGCATGGTACTCGACCTTGTTTCGCACACTTTTACGGACGGGTGTCTAGACTCGCCGATCGTTTGCCTTCTTGGCCGTTGTGGCAACCGATGAAGGAGCGGCCACCGCTTTCACCGGTCGAGCAAGTTGATCATTGTACAGAGCTGTCACTTTTTTCAAAATTTCCTTTGGATTCTTGTTGCTACATGTCATGTTTCAATCACCTCATACGAAGAAGAACAAACCAGTTAGTACAGATGATACAACTTGATGTAAATACAATAAAATATATCAGATATGAAGAATAATTGGAATTGTCACAATAATACATATAGTTGTTACACACACAAATACATAGAGTTGTTGCACGCACGAATACATAGAGTTGTTGCGCACACGAATACATAGAGTTGTTGCACACACGAATACATAGAGTTGTGACACACATACATAGAGTACTCACACGATTACGTGGAGTTGATAGAAATAAGGGTCAATATTAGGTGCAACATTTGGATCAGGGCTTTCATCATCGCTATCACGCCCGTTCATACATTCATCCTCGAAGTCTTCAGGGGGGCCTTCATCCTCATCTAGCCCTATGTGCCATCGCATAAGTAATGCCAAATCTTGAGGGCCAGAAACATCCTCGTATTAGCCCTTTGCATTATCCCAACAGCTACACTCTTCCAGTCATCTGTTTTCTTATGAATTTCAACAAATTTCTTCCATGCTTCACCATCCCATGGATGTTGCATCTTTTTTGTATTGTACATCTTCCCTTCGGTGACCCATCTCATATATTGGGCAGTTTCCTCGGTCATACAAAGCCTCTGGATCCTTTCTGTGAATGAATGATATCGAAGGATATTGACGGCAACTGTGAGCTGCCTCTTGCTACCATCATCATATATTACCTCAATATACCTAGAGGATTTGCACTTGACACAATAATTCGTATCTTTATGTTCATTTCTAAATAACATGCATCCGTTTGGACAAGCATGTATTTGCTCATACGGCATCTTAAGTGAACCAAGGATTTTGTTCGACTCGTACATGTTCTTTGGCAATATATTTTCTTTAGGAAACAGGCTAGCAATAACTGACAATAACTCATTGAAGCAAATTATGCTCATGTTATGGTTTGGCTTCATGGCCATTAGGCGTGCAATGCCATCTAGTTGAGTAACCTTTGTATGGGCATGAACGGGTTTCTGTGCTGCAAGCAAAGCTGCATTATACTCTTCTGGGCTTTCCGGTGGCTCCTCGGAGTTTGGGTCCTCCCGCGGATCCGCACGACGGATGTCATCTAATAGGATTTTAGTCCGAGTATCATATTTGCCGGTGCATTGTCGCACCACCTCTGCCCTGGACTGTTCTGTCTCACCGTGAAAGATCCACCGGTAATAGTCTGGCGTAAACCCATACTTGCCTAAGTGTTTACTCATAGTAATCTTATCTCTTTCAGTCTGGTTATCACACTCCGTGCATGGGCACCGAATTCCACGAACTGGCGTTTCTCCAGCAAATACTAATTCCAGGAAATCATTGGTCTTCGACCTCCACTCAGGGGTCATACCCTCCATCTTTGGGATGTTCGTGTACATCCACTCACGTTCTTCCATCCTCTGATATAAAGTGAAACACACACATAATTTTTTTTTATGTAACAAGTGGTTCCATCAAGTTTTACGACATGCACTGACCTATGTAATAGGTAAAGATAGGTCCTAATCCCACCCAAGAATGTGTAGGCTTGGTCCGCTTCAATGCCGTACTCCGACCCGAGACAAAATTTCAGCAGCACCTCCCCGCTGTTCTCCAAATACACGTATTAGCAATAAGCCAAGAGGATGTGTATCTAGAGAACAACAAGGAGACATTGTCGAAATTTTGTCTCGGATCGAAGTACATCATGAAAATGAATGCCTACACATCCTCGGGTTGTCCATGGAAAACATGGACAATTCGAAAGAGTTGAGGTTATAAATATGCAAAGACTTGCATATCTATAGATACAACCCTTCTGAATGGGAGACACCTAGGTTACGCGACTATTTAGGTGATCTACAAATAATGAAAACCTACACATGAACGGGAAGAGATTACCCTTGAAGCATGCAACGGAATTCACTCTCTCTGTTGTCAAAATAGATGCATGTCCTGCATGAAAGAATGAGTAGTGTCAATCATATGTCAATCATATCTCAACAACAACACCCACAACACACACACCCAAACACCAATAGCATTCACCCCCACACACACCAACATCACTCACTCACTGACACTGTAACGCCCCAGATTCGATGCGCCAGGAGTCTGCCAGTTATTCGTCGTTGTTGCCATGTCATTGGCTTGCATGTCTCTCTTTGCCATGTCATCATCTGCATTTCATATCATGTCATCATGTGCATCACATTTGCATACGTGTTCGTCTCATGCATCCGAGCATTTTCCCCGTTGTCCGTTTTGCAATCCGGCACTCCTATGTCCCCCGGTGCTCCCTTTTACCTCTTTTAGGTAATGCGGGTGTTAAGCGTTCTCGGATTGGACCGAGGTTTGCCAAGCGGCCTTGGTATAGCACCGGTAGACCGCCTGTCAAGTTTCGTGCCATTTGGAGGTCGTTTGATACTCCAACGGTTAACCGGGTAACCGTAAAGCCTCCTTCTCTTTGCAGCCCAACACCTCTTCCAAAGTGGCCCAAAACCCAGCAAACTCCTCTCCATGCTCTCGGTCGTTCGATCACGATCGTGTGGGCGAAAACCGCACCTCATTTGGACTCTCCTAGCTCCCTCTACCTATATATATGCACCTCCCGAAATTCGGGTGAATCCCCGAAACCCTAGCCATCTTCATCCTCCACTTGCCAGACGCGTCCGCCGTCGGCCGGACATATCCGCCAGCGCCCGTCCAACCCGAGCTTGCCACGTGGCCTCCGCCGCCGCCGCCCGCCACGAGGCCGCCCGGGCCATCGCGGGACCAGCGAGCCACGCCCGCGCCGCGCGCCGGCCAGCTCCTCCGCCGCCGCCGCTCGGCCTCCGCCGCTTCGCCCCGCCGCCCGGCGGCGCAGCCGCCGCCCCCTCACGCCCAGCGCCCGCCGCGGCGAGCGCGCTCCGCCGCCGCCTCGGCTTCGCGCCCATGAACCTGAAAACTCTCGCGCCGCGCCCGTCTGCCGTCGCCCGGCCGAGCTCCTCGGCCTTGCGCGGTTGTCGCCTCAGCGCGCCGCCGCCTCCCCATCCCGGCCCCGGCGGCCATCGCCGCGCCCTGCGCCCGATCGCCGCCCGTCGTGGCCTCCTCCGGCCCCCGGCCTCCTCCGGCCAGATCCGGGCAGCGCCCGGATCCGTGACCCCGACCCGGCGCCCTTCTCCCGGCCACCCAGCGTCCGTCGCCGGCGATCCTCGATTTCCGCGCAAGGGTTGACTTTCTTCTCTCCCCCGAAATCCTCTAAGTCCCGGATCTCTTAATATTTTCATGCATTTTCATCGCATCATATCTTTGCATCCGTAGCTCTGTTTCGTGCGTGTTAATATTTTCATGCATTTTCATCGCATCATATATTTTCATGCTTATTTTGAGATACTTCAGTAATGATGTTTTGAACATATGGTTATGCTCTATCCGTCCATGCCCTTGTTTGCAATTATGGAGTGCCATAGCTTGAGTCAATCGAGCTCTACTTTTGCTATAAAATGTTTCCTGGCAGGTTGTTTACATGTTATTCAATTTTGCCAAGGTTGTTGTAGTTGATCCGTGTATGCTATGATGTTGTTCTTGCCATGTATAGCTTCTATGACATGTCTTCTTTATGTGAGTTGCCTTGCCATGCCATGTATTGCTCTGTGGTGAGTGGTTCAAGCTCACCAACATGCCTACTTATTGTTGTTCCTGCCATGTTTAAATCTGTAATATAACTTGCCATGTTTACGTGGGTGCCATCATATTTTCTGATCCTTTTTGGCTCATGCTCACTAAAGGACTTTTGTTCCATGCAATTAGTAGATTCATGCCATGCCTTTGTTTTCCATGATAAGTTCCAGTAGCATGTCGTTTGATAGCTCTAAACATTGCAACCTGATGTTATTTCCTGATAAGTCTGAAACTGTTATTATTTGCAATCTTGCCATGTCCTTTTGAGCATGTTCTAGTGATTTCTGGAGATAGTTCAGTGTTCATGTTTTGTAATGCTTTACCTGCACATCATGCCTATTCCTTTTTTTATCATGTTAAGATGTTGTAGCTTGTTGTTTTGATGCTTGCAATATGCCTAGTTGCTGTTTTGGACAGATTGTAGCTATAACTTGTATAGGGTGTATGTGTTGAACCGTTGCTCCGTTTTGAGAGTGCTCTATATGAAACTTGCTTGATTTTGCATGTAGTTTCAGATTATCATGTTGCATCCTTGTTTTGAGGTGTTTGCTTGATGTTTGTATGCATTTTGCATCAATGCCATGTTTAACTTGTTTTGCTCATATCTTCTAGGCCGTAGCTCCGAATCTAATGAACTTTATATGTAACTTGACTAGAATTTCATGTAGATCATCGTGGTGCATCTTAAATTGCTGTTTAACAACTTGAACATAAGGTTTATTCAGATCTGGACCAATTTCGAAATTTGCATATGAGGACTTACCGGAATTGTTATATGTTGTTTCCGGCCTCATTTAAACTTGCTTTGATGTGTTGCTCTTGTTTGCATCATCTCTTACCATGAGTAGCTTCATGTAGCTTTGTCATGCATCATGCTTGGTTGTGCATCATGTCTTGTCTATGTGTGGTGTGTTTACCTTTGTTGTGTGCTTCTTCTTGTTAGTTCCCGTTTCGTTGCGATCGTGAGGATTCGTTCGTCTACGCTTGGTTCGGCTTCATCCGTTCGTCTTCTTCATGGACTCGTTCTTCTTCCTTGCGGGATTTCAGGCAAGATGACCGCTACCCTGGATCTCACTACTATCATTGCTATGCTAGTTGCTTCGCTCTTCGCTATGCTGCGCTACCTATCACTTGTCGCTCAAGCCCCCTATTTGCCATGTCAGCCTCTAACCTTTTGCACCCTTCCTATGCAAACCATTGTTTGGCTATGTTACCGCTTTGCTCAGCCCCTCTTATAGCGTTGTTAGTTGTAGGTGAAGATGAAGTTTGTTCCTTGTTGGAACATGGAGATGTTGTTCCATGCTGGAACATGTTTACTTGTTGGGATATCACAATATATCTTATTTAATTAATTCATCTATATATTTGGTAAAGGGTGGAAGGCTCGGCCTTATTCCTGGTGTTTTGTTCCACTCTTGCCGCCCTAGTTTCCGTCATATCGGTATTATGTTTCCGGATTTTGCGTCCCTAACGCGGTCGGGTGATTTATGGGACCCCCCTTGACAGTTCGCTTTGAATAAGACTTTTCCAGCAAGGCCCAACATTGGTTTTACCATTTGCCTCACCTAGCCCTTTTTTTCCCTTGGGTTTCCGGAGCCCGAGGGTCATCTTTATTTTAGCCCCCCTCGACCAGTGCTCCTTCGAATGCTGGCCCGAACTAGAGCCCTGTGCAGCGCCCCCTCAAGGCAACTTGAGGTCTGGTTTTTAGTTATGCGTCTTTGCTCATCCGGGTGTGCCACGAGAAGCGAGATATGTGCAGCTCCTATCAGGATTTGTCGGCACATTTGGGCGGCTTTGCTGGTCTTGTTTTATTGCTGTCGAAATGTCTTGTAGCCGGGATTAGACTGATCGGGTCTTCCGGGAGAAGGAATATCCTTCGTTGATCGCGAGAGCTTATCATGGGCTAAGTTGGGACACCCTGCGGGGTATAAAATTTCGAAAGCCGTGCCCGCGGTTATGTGGCAGATGGGAATTTGTTAAAGTCCGGTTGTAGAAAACCCGAAGTTGATCTTATTACACCAACCGTGTGCGTAACCGTGAGTGTCTCTTTTCGGGGTTGATCGAGAGGAGAACACGGTTTCTGGGTTATGTCTAATGTAAGTAGGAGTTCAGGATCACTTCTTGATCATTGCTAGTTGACGACCGTTCCTTTGTTTCTCTTCTCGCTCTCATTTGCGGATGTTAGCCACCATATATGCTTAGTCGCTGCTGCAACCTCACCACTTTACCCCTTCCTTTCCCATTAAGCTTTGCTAGTCTTGATACCCATGGTAATGGGATTGCTGAGTCCTCGTGGCTCACAGATTACTACACCACCAGTTGCATGTACAGGTTGCGATGATCATGACGCGAGAGCGATGCTTGCTTGTCTTGAGTTCTTCTTCTGCTTCTTCGATCAGGGGATAGGTTCCAGGTCGGCAGCCTGGGCTAGCAGGGTGGATATTGTTTGAGTTTCTGTTTATGTTTCATCCGTAGTCGGATGTTGATCTTGTATATGATGTTGATGTATTCTTGTGGCATTTGTGCCGTATGTATGTATCCCCATCTATTATGTAATGTTGATGTAATGATATCCACCTTGCAAAAGAGTTTCAATATCTGGTCTATCCTTGGTGGGACCTTCGAGTTCCTTTTGGATTGGGTCGCATATTGGGCGTGACAAGTTGGTATCAGAGCCTCGACCGACCCTAGGAGCCCCCTTGATTGATCGTGTAGTTTGGCTGTTGTCGAGTCTAGAAGAAAACTATTTTCGGAGTCTAGTTATATCGGAGAGTAGGATTTCTTTTTACTCCTCTGCCCCTTCGTCGCTCTGGTAAGGAATCTTGACATAGGTGTTTTGAATTACTTCTCTTCCCCTTCAAATTTTTCTTTAGGCTCACGCAGTTGGTTTTTCGGTAGTTGTCTCTCAGTTCTTTTCATCCGGTGCATTTCTCATCAAGTTGACTCGACCATCTTCATCGTTGTCAAGTTCAATCCTCAGATGTTTTCTTTTCCCACCCGCCCTCCCTTCTTCTTCTCGGAACCGGAGATGCATGTCAGTATCCATCCTACTCGTGTGAAGTCTTTGCTTTCTTTCCTCAATGATTTCAATCGGTGTTTTCTCTTCAAGATATTCGTCGGTTTCCCCTTCCAAGTTGCCTGTCTTTTCCCGCCCTCCCACCCTTCTTATTCCCGGAGCCTAAGTCTCTTTCGAGCATCAATTTCATTCGTACGGAGCCTCTTCAGTCTTTCGTCAATTGTTTCAACCGGTGAATTCTCGTCTCGTTCGTCATTCTTCATCTCTTTCTTTTTCGGTGGATTCAATTCAAGTTTTTCGAGTTGATCACATTCTTTTCCTTGGTTAAAGTGTTTTCCTTGCTCGTTTGCCTCTCGCCATTCAATCATTCCGGAGTTCCGAAGACATCTCAGGAGATTCGTCTGTGTTCCAATTAATTCGAGGTTGTCACCTCAGTCAAATATTTCAATCATTCCGGTGCATCATCTATCTCTTCAACAATCCTTTTTCAACGGTGTTTTTCTCTTTAGTGGGCCCTAACCCACAGGTCTTTTCCCAGGATCTTACCTGACTCTTCTAATTATTCCGGAGCTATTCTCTAATTCTTTTCGGAGTTTGACGTATGTATGAATATCATCAGTCACTTGCCTTTTCCAAGATCGATTTCGAATCATTTCATTGTTGGCTCAACCTCTTTGTTTATCATTCTCCCGGAGTATCTCAATAATTTTGGTGGTGTTTCGTCGTCATTTGAAGACCAAAGTAGAGTTTCTCTTAAATCTTGTCCGTTCTCCCGGAGATTCATGGTGCTAGCTGTGCCCTTTCGTTTGTCTCAATATTCTTCGGTGCTTCGTTCAAGTATTCTTCAATCAGCTCATGATCTCTTTGTTCTTTTGCATCTAAATCCCTCGAGCATATTTGTTCTTCTAAGTCTTCCGGCGATTCATTCTCGTTCGTCACTCATTCTTGAATTCTTACGGTGGTTCTTTCAAGATTCTTTTCCTTAATTATCATTTAATCCATTCGTTCTTTTCAATCCTACCGGTGGTTCATGAAGACCTTCTCCAGTTTGCGATATGTCACTCCTCAATTCTTTTTCAAGAAGAATAAGTAGTATGCGGAATCCATTGTTGGTCATCAATTTAATTTGATGAAGGATAAGCATACAATAAATCTTATTCTTATTTCATCCAAGCTGATTTGATCTTTTTCTTTGGAGTTTGTTCTTGATTAATAAATTCTATTTCCAAGTGTTTTTCATCTTTTCTTTTCCGGAGTTCAAATTTTCCTCGGCCATCTCGTCGGAACATTCATCTAAATCATCGCAAGCTTTAATCTTATTCTTTCATCCTTCTTGAATCTCGTCATCCTTTTGTTACCGGAGTTCTTCTTGGTGGTTCTTCATGATTTAATTCATTCTTCAAGTGTTCATCAAGATTCTTGTTGGTGGAGTTCAAGTATCTTTCCTTCTTGCTACCCGAAGTGCAATTAATTCTCCGTTTTCTTTTGAAGTGGAGTTTTGCATTTCTTCGTTCTTCCCAGCTATCCAATCATTTCCGGTTGTGGCAGGTTATCACCTTATGATCTTGAGATGTTACCGATAAGACCACAGCAAGCTTATTCTTTTCGTTGTTGATTTTCTCAAAAACTCCGTCCAATCCTTCCTTCTGAGTTCTTTTCATTCAAATTCTTTCAATTCTTCGGAGGCATTGCGTTGTTTATCTCATCAAGTGTCATTCCATCTTGTGAAGCTCATGTTCTATTCTGTCCTTGTTCAACCGGTGTGCTGCCTAAATCCTTTCAGTCTTATCCGTTTCTTTTCTCATTCTAACCACTCCGGTTAGAACGAGTGCTTTCATAGTCTATCCGATTCCATGAGCTTTTGATTCTCGTCATTCTCGCCGTTCCTCTCTTTTTCTCGAGTGCTCTCGATTCCTTGCTTCTTCTTTGAGTTCTTGTTTCACCTCATCCTTTTTCTCTTCCGTCTCGGTCCGAAGATCTCGGGACGAGATCTCTTGTTAGTGGAGGAGTGTTGTAACGCCCCGGATTCGATCGCGCCAGTGTACGCGATTATTCGCCGTCGTTGCCATGTCATTGGCTTGTGTCTCTCTTTGCCATGTCATCATCTGCATTTCATATCATGTCATCATGTGCATCGCATTTGCATACGTGTTCGTCTCATGCATCCGAGCATTTTCCCGTTGTCCGTTTTGCAATCCGGCACTCCTATGTCCCCGGCGCTCCCTTTTACCTCTTTTTAGGTATGCGGGTGTTAAACATTCTCGGAATGGACCGAGGTTTGCCAAGCGGCCTTGGTATAGCACCGGTAGAACCATTGTCAAGTTTCGTGCCATTTGGAGGTCGTTTGATACTCCAACGGTTAACGGGTAACCGCATAAAGCCTCCTTCTCTTTGCAGCCCAACACCTTCCAAAGTGGCCCAAAACCCAGCAAACTCCTCTCCATGCTCTCGGTCGTTCGATCACGATCGTGTGGGAGAAAACCGCACCTCATTTGGACTCTCCTAGCTCCCTCTACCTATAAATATGCACCTCCCCCAGAAATTCGCGGATGAATCCCCACGAAACCCTAGCCATCTTCTTCCTCCCGCCGCCGGACGCGTCCGCCCGTCGGCCGGACATGTCCGCTTCGCGCCCCGTCCAACCCGAGCTTGCCACGTGGCCTCCCGCCGCCGCCCGCCGCCGAGGCCCGCTGAACCGCCAGCGGACCAGCTTGAGCCCGCCCGCCCGCAGCCGCGCCAGCCAGCTCCCTCCGCCGCCGCCGCTTTCGGGCCTCCGCCGCTTCGCCCCGCCGCCCGGAAGCGCCAGCCGCCGCCCCCTCACGCCCAGCGCCGCGCCCGGCCGGCGCGCGCTCCTCCGCCGCCCTCGGCTTCGCGCCGCCAGGCAAAACTCCTCGCGCCGCGCCCGGTCTCCGCCGTCGCCCGGCGAGCACCTCCGGCCTGCGCGGATCTCGCCTCCAGCGCCGCCGCCTCCCCGCCGGCCCGGCGGCCGCCATCGCGCCGCCCAGCGCCTGTCGCCGCCCGCCGTGGCCTCCTCGACCGCGCCCGGCCTCTTCCGGCGAGATCCGGGCGGCGCCGCTGGATCCGGCGACCCGACCCACCGGCGCCCTTCTCCGGCCACCCGCGTCCGTCTCTGGCGATCCTCGATTTCCGCGCAAGGGTTGACTTTCTTCTCTCCCCCGAAATCCTCTAAGTCCCGGATTTGCTAATATTTTCATGCATTTTCATCACATCATATCTTTGCATCTGTACCTCCGTTTTGTGCGTGTAATATGTCCAATTTTCGCCTCAATGAGTAGATCATTTCATCTCATTGCATCATTTTCATTTGAGCTCATCTTGATGCCCTAAATGCTGTTAGAAGAGTGCTACCTGATGTTAGTTTCTGATTCTTCTCAAAACATGCACTTTTGTCATTTTGCCATGATTGATGTGTGCACCCTATGAACTTGAGTCCTACATGTGTTTTTAATGTGCCATGCCATCTTTCCCGGAGTGCTTGCCATGTATTTTTGTGAGTTGTGTAGTGAGTGCATCAAGCTTGTTAAGTAGGGTACTTGCTGTTGCATGTTTCCTGGCAGATTCTGTTATATTTTGTTGCCATGTTAACTTGATGCTATAGAAAGATCCATGCTTATTTTGAGATACTTCAGTAAGGTTGTTTTGAACATATGGTTATGCTCTATCCGTCCATGCCCTTGTTTGAAATTATGGAGTGCCATAGCTTGAGTCAATCGAGCTCTACTTTTGCTATAAAATGTTTCACAGGAGGTTGTTTACATGTTATTCAATTTTGCCAAGGTTGTTGTAGTTGATCCGTGTATGCTATGATGTTGTTCTTGCCATTTATAGCTTATATGACATGTATTGTTTATGTGAGTTGCCTTGCCATGCCATGTGTTGCTCTGTGGTGAGTGGTTCAAGCTCACCAACATGCCTACTTATTGTTGTTCCTGCCATGTTTAAATCTGTAATATAACTTGCCATGTTTACGTGGGTGCCATCATATTTTCTGATCCTTTTTGGCTCATGCTCACTAAAGGGCTTTTGTTCCATGCAATTAGTAGATTCATGCCATGCTTTTGTTTTCCATGATAAGTTCCTATAGCATGTCGTTTGATAGCTCTAAACATTGCAACCTGATGTTATTTCATGATAAGTCTGAAACTGTTATTATTTGCAATCTTGCCATGTCCTTTTGAGCATGTTACGGTGATTTCTGGAGATAGTTCAGTGTTCATGTTTTGTAATGCTTTACCTGTAAATCATGCCTATTCCTTTTGTTATCATGTTAAGATGTTGTAGCTTGTTGTTTTGATGCTTGCAATATGCCTAGTTGCTGTTTTGGACAGATTGTAGCTATAACTTGTATAGGGTGTATGTGTTGAACCGTTGCTCCGTTTTGAGAGTGCTCTATATGAAACTTGCTTGATTTTTCATGTAGTTTCAGATTATCATGTTGCATCCTTGTTTTGAGGTGTTTGCTTGATGTTTGTATGCATTTTGCATCAATGCCATGTTTAACTTGTTTTGCTCATATCTTCTAGGTTGTAGCTCCGAATCTAATGAACTTTATATGTAACTTGACTAGAATTTCATGTAGATCATCGTGGTGCATCTTAACTTGCTGTTTAACAACTTGAACATAAGGTTTATCCAGATCTGGACCAATTTTGAAATTTGCATATGAGGACTTACCGGAATTGTTATATGTTGTTTCCGGCCTCATTTAAACTTGCTTTGATGTGTTGCTCTTGTTTGCATCATCTCTTACCATGAGTAGCTTCATGTAGCTTTGTCATGCATCATGCTTGGTTGTGCATCATGTCTTGTCTATGTGTGGTGTGTTTACCGTTGTTGTGTGCTTCTTCTTGTTAGTTCCGTTTCGTTGCGATCGTGAGGATTCGTTCGTCTACGCTTGGTTCGGCTTCATCCGTTCGTCTTCTTCATGGACTCGTTCTTCTTCCTTGCGGGATTTCAGGCAAGATGACCGCTACCCTGGATCTCACTAGTATCATTGCTATGCTAGTTGGTTCGCTCTTTCGCTATCTTTGCGCTACCTATCACTTGCTGCTCAAGCCCCCCTATTTGCCATGTCAGCCTCTAACCTTTTGCACCCTTCCTATGCAACCCATTGTTTGGCTATGTTACCGCTTTGCTCAGCCCCTCTTATAGCGTCGTTAGTTGCAGGTGAAGATGAAGTTTGTTCCTTGTTGGAACATGGAGATGTTGTTCCATGCTGGAACATGTCTACTTGTTGGGATATCATAATATATCTTATTTAATTAATTCATCTATATTTGGTAAAGGGTGGAAGGCTCGGCCTTATGCACTGTGTTTTGTTCCACTCTTGCCGCCCTAGTTTCCGTCATATCGGTATTATGTTTCGGATTTTGCGTCCCTAACGCGGTCGGGTGATTTATGGGACCCCCCTTGACAGTTCGCTTTGAATAAGACTTTTCCAAAGAAGGCCCAACATTGGTTTTACCATTTGCCTCACCTAGCCCTTTTTTTTCCCTTGGGTTTCGGAGCCTGAGGGTCATCTTTATTTTAGCCCCTCGACCGGTGCTCCTTCGAGTCTTGGCCCGAACTAGAGCCTGCGGCGCCCCTCAAAGGCAACTTGAGGTCTGGTTTTAGTTGTACGTCTGCTCATCCGGTGTCCCCGAGAACGAGATATGTGCAGCTCCTATCAGGATTTGTCGGCACATTCGGGCGGCTTTGCTGGTCTTGTTTTATTCTTTGTCGAAATGTCTTGTAGACGGGATTCCGAGACTGATCGGGTCTTCGGGAGAAGGAATATCCTTCGTTGATCGCGAGAGCTTATCATGGGCTAAGTTGGGACACCCCGCAGGGTATAAACTTTGAAAGCCGTGCCATGGTTATGTGGCAGATGGGAATTTGTTAATGTCGGTTGTAGAAAACCCGAAGTTGATCTTAATTAAAATACACCAACCGTGTGCGTAATCGCGTGAGTGTCTCTTTTCGGGTTGATCGAGAGGAGAACACGGTTTACGGGTTATGTCTAACGTAAGTAGGAGTTTAGGATCACTTCTTGATCATTGCTAGTTGACGACCGTTCCTTTGTTTCTCTTCTCGCTCTCATTTGCGGATGTTAGCCACCATATATGCTTAGTCGCTGCTGCAACCTCACCACTTTACCCCTTCCTTTCCCATTAAGCTTTGCTAGTCTTGATACCCATGGTAATGGGATTCTTTGAGTCCTCGTGGCTCTGATTACTACACCACCAGTTGCATGTACAGTTATGCGATGATCATGACGCGAGAGCGATGCTTGCTTGTCTTGAGTTCTTCTTACGCTTCTTGATCGGGGATAGGTTCGGTCGGCAGCCTGGGCTAGCAGTGGTGGATATTGTTTGAGTTTGTTTATGTTTCATCCGTAGTCGGATGTTGATCTTGTATATGATGTTGATGTATTCTTGTGGCATTTGTGCCGTATGTATGTATCCCCATCTATTATGTAATGTTGATGTAATGATATCCACCTTGCAAAAGCGTTTCAATATGCGGGTCTATCCTTGGTGGGACCTTCGAGTTCCTTTTGGATTGGGTCGCATATTGGGCGTGACAAGTTGGTATCAGAGCCTCGACCGACCCTAGGAGCCCCCTTGATTGATCGTGTAGTTTGGCTGTTGTCGAGTCTAGAAGAGAACTATTTTGAGTCTAGTTATATCGAGAGTAGGATTTCTTTTTACTCCTCTGCCCTTCGTCGCTCTGGTAAGGAATCTTGACATAGGTGTTTTGAATTACTTCTCTTCCCTTCAAATTTTTCTTTAGGCTCACGCATGATTGGTTTTCGGTAGTTGTCTCTCGGTTCTTTTCATCCGGTGCATTTCTCATCAAGTTGACTCGACCATCTTCATCGTTGTCAAGTTCAATCCTCGATGTTTTCTTTTCCCACCCGCCTCCCTTCTTCTTCTTGGAACCGAGTCTGCATAATCAGTATCCATCCTACTCGTGTGAAGTCTTTGCTTTCTTTCCTCAATGATTTCAATCGGTGTTTTCTCTTCAAGATATTACGGTTTCCCCTTCCAAGTTGCTGTCTTTTCCGCCTCCCACCCTTCTTATTCCCGGAGCCTAAGTCTCTTTCGAGCATCAATTTCATTCAGACGGAGCCTCTTCAGTCTTTCGTCAATTGTTTCAACGGTGAATTCTCGTCCTGCTCGTCATTCTTCATCTCTTTCTTTTTCGGTGGATTCAATTCAAGTTTTTCGAGTTGATCACATTCTTTTCCTTGGTTAAAGTGTTTTCCTTGCTCGTTTGCCTCTCGCCATTCAATCATTCCGGAGTTCCGAAGACATCTCAGGAGATTCGTCTGTGTTCCAATTAATTCGAGGTTGTCACCTCAGTCAAATATTTCAATCATTCCGGTGCATCATCTATCTCTTCAACAATCCTTTTTCAACGGTGTTTTTCTCTTTAGTGGGCCCTAACCCACGTGTCTTTTCCCAGGATCTTACGACTCTTCTAATTATTCGGAGCTATTCTCTAATTCTTTTCGGAGTTTGGCGTATGTATGAATATCATCAGTCACTTGCCTTTTCCAAGATCGATTTGAATCATTTCATTGTTGGCTCAACCTCTTTGTTTATCATTCTCCGGAGTATCTCAATAATTTTGGTGGTGTTTCTAAATGCGTCATTTGAAGACCAAAGTAGAGTTTCTCTTAAATCTTGTCCGTTCTCCCGGAGATTCATGGTGCTAGCTGTGCCCTTCGTTTGTCTCAATATTCTTTGATTGCTTCGTTCAAGTATTCTTCAATCAGCTCATGATCTCTTTGTTCTTTTGCATCTAAATCCCCTCGAGCATATTTGTTCTTCTAAGTCTTCCCGGCGATTCATTCTCGTTCGTCACTCATTCTTGAATTCTTACGGTGGTTCTTTCAAGATTCTTTTTCCTTAATTATCATTTAATCCATTCGTTCTTTTCAATCCTACCGGTGGTTCATGAAGACCTTCTCCAGTTTGCGATATGTCACTCCTCAATTCTTTTCAAGAAGAATAAGTAGTATCACGGAATCCATTGTTGGTCATCAATTTAATTTGATGAAGGATAAGCATACAATAAATCTTATTCTTATTTCATCCAAACTGATTTGATCTTTTTCTTTGGAGTTTGTTCTTGATTAATAAATTCTATTTCCAAGTGTTTTTCATCTTTTCTTTTCCGGAGTTCAAATTTTCCTCGGCCATCTCGTGGAACATTCATCTAAATCATCATAGCTTTAATCTTATTCTTTCATCCTTCTTGAATCTCGTCATCCTTTTGTTACGGAGTTCTTCTTGGTGGTTCTTCATGATTTAATTCATTCTTCAAGTGTTCATCAAGATTCTTGTTGGTGGAGTTCAAGTATCTTTCCTTCTTGCTACCAAGTGCAATTAATTCTCCGTTTTCTTTTGAAGTGGAGTTTTGCATTTCTTCGTTCTTCCCAGCTATCCAATCATTTCCGGTTGTGGCAGGTTATCACCTTATGATCTTGAGATGTTACCGATAAGACCACAGCAAGCTTATTCTTTTCGTTGTTGATTTTCTCAAAAACTCCGTCCAATCCTTCCTTCTGAGTTCTTTTCATTCAAATTCTTTCAATTCTTCCAGAGGCATTGCGTTGTTTATCTCATCAAGTGTCATTCCATCTTGTGAAGCTCATGTTCTATTCTGTCCTTGTTCAACCGGTGTGCTGCCTAAATCCTTTCAGTCTTATCCGTTTCTTTTCTCATTCTAACCACTCCGGTTAGAACGAGTGCTTTCATAGTCTATCCGATTCCGTGAGCTTTTGATTCTCGTCATTCTCGCCGTTCCTCTCTTTTTCTCGAGTGCTCTCGATTCCTTGCTTCTTCTTTGAGTTCTTGTTTCACCTCATCCTTTTTCTCTTCCGTCTCGGTCCGAAGATCTCGGGACGAGATCTCTTGTTAGTGGAGGAGTGTTGTAACGCCCCGGATTCGATGCGCCAGGTGTCTGCCAGTTATTCGCCGTCGTTGCCATGTCATTGGCTTGTGTGTCTCTCTTTGCCATGTCATCATCTGCATTTCATATCATGTCATCATGTGCATCGCATTTGCATACGTGTTCGTCTCATGCATCCGAGCATTTTCCCCGTTGTCCGTTTTGCAATCCGGCACTCCTATGTCCCCCGGCGCTCCCTTTTACCTCTTTTCGTGTGCGGGTGTTAAACATTCTCGGAATGGACCGAGGTTTGCCAAGCGGCCTTGGTATAGCACCGGTAGACCGACTGTCAAGTTTCGTGCCATTTGGAGGTCGTTTGATACTCCAACGGTTAACCGGGTAACCGCAAAAGCCTCCTTCTCTTTGCAGCCCAACACCCCTTCCAAAGTGGCCCAAAACCCAGCAAACTCCCCTCCATGCTCTCGGTCGTTCGATCACGATCGTGTGGGCGAAAACCGCACCTCATTTGGACTCTCCTAGCTCCCTCTACCTATAAATATGCACCTCCCCCCGAAATTCATGGATGAATCCCCACGAAACCCTAGCCATCTTCTTCCTCCCGCCGGGACGCGTCCGCCCGTCGGCGGACATATCGCTTCGGCGCCCGTCCAACCCGAGCTTGCCACGTGGCCTCCGCCGCCGCCGCCGCCGAGCCGCGGCCACTCGCAGACCAGCGAGCCCGCCCGCCGCCAGGCAGCCCGCGCCAGCCAGCTCCCTCCGCCGCCGCCCGCTTTCGGCCTCCGCCGCTTCGCCCGCCGCGGCGCGGCAGCGCCGCCCCCTCACGCCCGCGCCGCCCGCCCGGCAGGCGCGCTCTCCGCGCCCCTCGGCTTCGCGCCCATGAGCAAAACTCTCCTCGCGCCCGCGCCCGGTCTCCGCCGTCGCCCGGCCCGAGCACCTCCGGCCCCTGCGCGGATCTCGCCTCTGGCGCCGCCGCCTCCCCATCGGCCCCGGCCCGGCCATCTTCGCGCCGCCCAGCGCCACGATCGCCGCCCGTAGTAGCCTCCTCCCGGCCCAGCCCGGCCTCTTCGGCGAGATCCGGGCGGCGCCCGCTTCAGATCCGGCGACCCCGACCCACCGGCGCCCTTCTCCGGCCACCCCGCGTCCGTCTCTGGCGATCCTCGATTTCCGCGCAAGGGTTGACTTTCTTCTCTCCCCCGAAATCCTCTAAGTCCCGGATTTGCTAATATTTTCATGCATTTTCATCACATCATATCTTTGCATCTGTACCTCCGTTTTGTGCGTGTAATATGTCCAATTTTCGCCTCAATGAGTAGATCATTTCATCTCATTGCATCATTTTCATTTGAGCTCATCTTGATGCCCTAAATGCTGTTAGAAGAGTGCTACCTGATGTTAGTTTCTGATTCTTCTCAAAACATGCACTTTTGTCATTTTTGCCATGATTGATGTGTGCACCCTATGAACTTGAGTCCTACATGTGTTTTTTAATGTGCCATGCCATCTTTCCCGGAGTGCTTGCCATGTATTTTTGTGAGTTGTGTAGTGAGTGCATCAAGCTTGTTAAGTAGGGTACTTGCTGTTGCATGTTTCCTGGCAGATTCTGTTATATTTTGTTGCCATGTTAACTTGATGCTATAGAAAGATCCATGCTTATTTTGAGATACTTCAGTAAGGTTGTTTTGAACATATGGTTATGCTCTATCCGTCCATGCCCTTGTTTGAAATTATGGAGTGCCATAGCTTGAGTCAATCGAGCTCTACTTTTGCTATAAAATGTTTCCTGGGAGGTTGTTTACATGTTATTCAATTTTGCCAAGGTTGTTGTAGTTGATCCGTGTATGCTATGATGTTGTTCTTGCCATTTATAGCTTATATGACATGTATTGTTTATGTGAGTTGCCTTGCCATGCCATGTGTTGCTCTGTGGTGAGTGGTTCAAGCTCACCAACATGCCTACTTATTGTTGTTCCTGCCATGTTTAAATCTGTAATATAACTTGCCATGTTTACGTGGGTGCCATCATATTTTCTGATCCTTTTTGGCTCATGCTCACTAAAGGGCTTTTGTTCCATGCAATTAGTAGATTCATGCCATGCTTTTGTTTTCCATGATAAGTTCCTATAGCATGTCGTTTGATAGCTCTAAACATTGCAACCTGATGTTATTTCCTGATAAGTCTGAAACTGTTATTATTTGCAATCTTGCCATGTCCTTTTGAGCATGTTACGGTGATTTCTGGAGATAGTTCAGTGTTCATGTTTTGTAATGCTTTACCTGTAAATCATGCCTATTCCTTTTGTTGTCATGTTAAGATGTTGTAGCTTGTTGTTTTGATGCTTGCAATATGCCTAGTTGCTGTTTTGGACAGATTGTAGCTATAACTTGTATAGGGTGTATGTGTTGAACCGTTGCTCCGTTTTGAGAGTGCTCTATATGAAACTTGCTTGATTTTTCATGTAGTTTCAGATTATCATGTTGCATCCTTGTTTTGAGGTGTTTGCTTGATGTTTGTATGCATTTTGTATCAATGCCATGTTTAACTTGTTTTGCTCATATCTTCTAGGTTGTAGCTCCGAATCTAATGAACTTTATATGTAACTTCACTAGAATTTCATGTAGATCATCGTGGTGCATCTTAACTTGCTGTTTAACAACTTGAACATAAGGTTTATCCAGATCTGGACCAATTTCGAAATTTGCATATGAGGACTTACCGGAATTGTTATATGTTGTTTCCGGCCTCATTTAAACTTGCTTTGATGTGTTGCTCTTGTTTGCATCATCTCTTACCATGAGTAGCTTCATGTAGCTTTGTCATGCATCATGCTTGGTTGTGCATCATGTCTTGTCTATGTGTGGTGTGTTTACCTTTGTTGTGTGCTTCTTCTTGTTAGTTCCGTTTTCGCTATGATCGTGAGGATTCGTTCGTCTCACGCTTGGTTCGGCTTCATCCGTTCGTCTTCTTCATGGACTCGTTCTTCTTCCTTGCGGGATTTCAGGCAAGATGACCGCTACCCTGGATCTCACTAGTATCATTGCTATGCTAGTTGGTTCGCTCTTTCGCTATGCTGCGCTACCTATCACTTGCTGCTCAAGCCCCCCTATTTGCCATGTCAGCCTCTAACCTTTTGCACCCTTCCTATGCAACCCATTGTTTGGCTATGTTACCGCTTTGCTCAGCCCCTCTTATAGCGTCGTTAGTTGCAGGTGAAGATGAAGTTTGTTCCTTGTTGGAACATGGAGATGTTGTTCCATGCTGGAACATGTCTACTTGTTGGGATATCATAATATATCTTATTTAATTAATTCATCTATATTTGGTAAAGGGTGGAAGGCTCGGCCTTATGCCTGGTGTTTTGTTCCACTCTTGCCACCCTAGTTTCCGTCATATCGGTATTATGTTTCCGGATTTTGCGTCCCTAACGCGGTCGGGTGATTTATGGGACCCCTTGACAGTTCGCTTTGAATAAGACTTTTCCAAAGAAGGCCCAACATTGGTTTTACCATTTGCCTCACCTAGCCCTTTTTTCCCTTGGGTTTCTCGGAGCCCGAGGGTCATCTTTATTTTAGCCCCCTCGACCAGTGCTCCTTGAATGCTGGCCCGAACTAGAGCCTGTGGCGCCCCCTCAAGGCAACTTGAGGTCTGGTTTTAGTTGTACGTACTGCTCATCCGGGTGTCCCCTGAGAACGAGATATGTGCAGCTCCTATCAGGATTTGTCGGCACATTCGGGCGGCTTTGCTGGTCTTGTTTTATTGCTGTCGAAATGTCTTGTAGACGGGATTCCGAGACTGATCGGGTCTTCCCGGGGAGAAGGAATATCCTTCGTTGATCGCGAGAGCTTATCATGGGCTAAGTTGGGACACCCCTGCAGGGTATAAACTTTCGAAAGCCGTGCCCGCGGTTATGTGGCAGATGGGAATTTGTTAATGTCCGGTTGTAGAAAAACCGAAGTTGATCTTAATTAAACTACACCAATCGTGTGCGTAACCGTGAGTGTCTCTTTTCGGGGTTGATCGAGAGGAGAACACGGTTTCTGGGTTATGTTTGACGTAAGTAGGAGTTCAGGATCACTTCTTGATCATTGCTAGTTGACGCACTGCCTTTGTTTCTCTTCTCGCTCTCATTTGCGGATGTTAGCCACCATATATGCTTAGTCGCTGCCGCAACCTCACCACTTTACTCCTTCCTTTCCCATTAAGCTTTGCTAGTCTTGATACCCATGGTAATGGGATTGCTTTGAGTCCTCGTGGCTCACAGATTACTACACCACCAGTTGCATGTACAGTTATGCGATGATCATGACGCGAGAGCGATGCTTGCTTGTCTTGAGTTCTTCTTACGCTTCTTCGATCGGGGATAGGTTCTGTGTCGGCACTGGGCTAGCAGTGGTGGATATTGTTTGAGTTTCTGTTTATGTTTCATCCGTAGTCGGATGTTGATCTTGTATATGATGTTGATGTATTCTTGTGGCATTTGTGCCGTATGTATGTATCCCCATCTATTATGTAATGTTGATGTAATGATATCCACCTTGCAAAAGCGTTTCAATATGCGGGTCTATCCTTGGTGGGACCTTCGAGTTCCTTTTGGATTGGGTCGCATATTGGGCGTGACAAGTTGGTATCGAGCCTCGACCGACCCTAGGAGCCCCTTGATTGATCGTGTAGTTTGGCTGTTGTCGAGTCTAGAAGAAAACTATTTTCGGAGTCTAGTTATATCGAGAGTAGGATTTCTTTTACTCCTCCGCCTTCGCCGCCTCCGTAAGGAATCTTGACATAGGTGTTTTGAATTACTTCTCTTCCCTTCAAATTTTTCTTTAGGCTCACGCAGTTGGTTTTTCGGTAGTTGTCTCTCAGTTCTTTTCATCCGGTGCATTTCTCATCAAGTTGACTCGACCATCTTCATCGTTGTCAAGTTCAATCCTCAGATGTTTTCTTTTCCCACCCGCCCTCCCTTCTTCTTCTCGGAACCGGAGTCTGTAATCGAGTATCCATCCTACTCGTGTGAAGTCTTTGCTTTCTTTCCTCAATGATTTCAATCGGTGTTTTCTCTTCAAGATATTCGTCGGTTTCCCCTTCCAAGTTGCCTGTCTTTTCCCGCCCTCCCACCCTTCTTATTCCCGGAGCCTAAGTCTCTTTCGAGCATCAATTTCATTCGTACGGAGCCTCTTCAGTCTTTCGTCAATTGTTTCAACCGGTGAATTCTCGTCTCGTTCGTCATTCTTCATCTCTTTCTTTTTCGTGGATTCAATTCAAGTTTTTCGAGTTGATCACATTCTTTTCCTTGGTTAAAGTGTTTTCCTTGCTCGTTTGCCTCTCGCCATTCAATCATTCCGGAGTTCCGAAGACATCTCAGGAGATTCGTCTGTGTTCCAATTAATTCGAGGTTGTCACCTCAGTCAAATATTTCAATCATTCTGGTGCATCATCTATCTCTTCAACAATCCTTTTCAACGGTGTTTTTCTCTTTAGTGGGCCCTAACCCACGTGTCTTTTCCTGTGATCTTACCTGACTCTTCTAATTATTCCGGAGCTATTCTCTAATTCTTTTCGGAGTTTGACGTATGTATGAATATCATCAGTCACTTGCCTTTTCCAAGATCGATTTCGAATCATTTCATTGTTGGCTCAACCTCTTTGTTTATCATTCTCCCGGAGTATCTCAATAATTTTGGTGGTGTTTCTCGTCGTCATTTGAAGACCAAAGTAGAGTTTCTCTTAAATCTTGTCCGTTCTCCCGGAGATTCATGGTGCTAGCTGTGCCCTTTCGTTTGTCTCAATATTCTTCCGGTGCTTCGTTCAAGTATTCTTCAATCAGCTCATGATCTCTTTGTTCTTTTGCATCTAAATCCCCTCGAGCATATTTGTTCTTCTAAGTCTTCCCGGCGATTCATTCTCGTTCGTCACTCATTCTTGAATTCTTACGGTGGTTCTTTCAAGATTCTTTTTCCTTAATTATCATTTAATCCATTCGTTCTTTTCAATCCTACCGGTGGTTCATGAAGACCTTCTCCAGTTTGCGATATGTCACTCCTCAATTCTTTTTCAAGAAGAATAAGTAGTATGCGGAATCCATTGTTGGTCATCAATTTAATTTGATGAAGGATAAGCATACAATAAATCTTATTCTTATTTCATCCAAACTGATTTGATCTTTTTCTTTGGAGTTTGTTCTTGATTAATAAATTCTATTTCCAAGTGTTTTTCATCTTTTCTTTTCCGGAGTTCAAATTTTCCTCGGCCATCTCGTCGGAACATTCATCTAAATCATCGCAAGCTTTAATCTTATTCTTTCATCCTTCACTGAATCTCGTCATCCTTTTGTTACCGGAGTTCTTCTTGGTGGTTCTTCATGATTTAATTCATTCTTCAAGTGTTCATCAAGATTCTTGTTGGTGGAGTTCAAGTATCTTTCCTTCTTGCTACCCGAAGTGCAATTAATTCTCCGCTTTTCTTTTGAAGTGGAGTTTTGCATTTCTTCGTTCTTCCCAGCTATCCAATCATTTCCGGTTGTGGCAGGTTATCACCTTATGATCTTGAGATGTTACCGATAAGACCACAGCAAGCTTATTCTTTTCGTTGTTGATTTTCTCAAAACTCCGTCCAATCCTTCCTTCTGAGTTCTTTTCATTCAAATTCTTTCAATTCTTCCAGAGGCATTGCGTTGTTTATCTCATCAAGTGTCATTCCATCTTGTGAAGCTCATGTTCTATTCTGTCCTTGTTCAACCGGTGTGCTGCCTAAATCCTTTCAGTCTTATCCGTTTCTTTTCTCATTCTAACCACTCCGGTTAGAACGAGTGCTTTCATAGTCTATCCGATTCCGTGAGCTTTTGATTCTCGTCATTCTCGCCGTTCCTCTCTTTTTCTCGAGTGCTCTCGATTCCTTGCTTCTTCTTTGAGTTCTTGTTTCACCTCATCCTTTTCTCTTCCGTCTCGGTCCAAGATCTCGGACGAGATCTCTTGTTAGTGGAGGAGTGTTGTAACGCCCGGATTCGATGCGCCAGTGTGTCGCCGCTTATTCGCCGTCGTTGCCATGTCATTGGCTTGTGTGTCTCTCTTTGCCATGTCATCATCTGCATTTCATATCATGTCATCATGTGCATCGCATTTGCATACGTGTTCGTCTCATGCATCCGAGCATTTTCCCGTTGTCCGCTTTGCAATCCGGCACTCCTATGTCCCCGGCGCTCCCTTTTACCTCTTTTTCGGTATGCGGGTGTTAAACATTCTCGGAATGGACCGAGGTTTGCCAAGCGGCCTTGGTATAGCACCGTAGACCGATTGTCAAGTTTCGTGCCATTTGGAGGTCGTTTGATACTCCAACGGTTAACCGGGTAACCGCAAAAGCCTCCTTCTCTTTGCAGCCCAACACCCCTTCCAAAGTGGCCCAAAACCCAGCAAACTCCTCTCCATGCTCTCGGTCGTTCGATCACGATCGTGTGGGAGAAAACCGCACCTCATTTGGACTCTCCTAGCTCCCTCTACCTATAAATATGCACCTCCCCCAGAAATTCGCGGATGAATCCCCCCGAAACCCTAGCCATCTTCATCCTCCCACTTGGAGACGCTGTCCGCCCGTCGGCCGGACATATCGCTCGCGCCCGTCAACCGAGCTTGCCACGTGGCCTCCGCCGCCGCCCGCCGCCGAGCCGAACCGCCAGCGGACCAGCGCGAGCCCCGCCGCCGGGTAGCGCGCCGGCCCAGCTCCCTCCGCCCGCCGCCCGCTCGGGCCTCACGCTTCGCCCCGCCGCGGCGGCAGCCGCGCCGCCCCTCACGCCCAGCGCCGCCGCCCGGCAGGCGCTCTCCTCCGCCCCCTCGGCTTCCGCGCCGCGGGCAAAACTCTCGCGCCGCGCCCGGTCTCCGCCGTCGCCCGGCCCGAGCACCTCCGGCCCTGCGCGGATCTCGCCTCCAGCGCCGCCGCCTCCCGCCGGCCCCGGCAGGTATCGGCAGCGCCGCCCAGCGCCCCAGTGCGCCCGCCCGTGGCCTCCTCCGGCCCCGCGCCGGCCTCTTCCGGCCAGATCCGGGCCGGTGCCGCTCGGATCCGGCGACCCCGACCCACCGGCGCCCTTCTCCGGCCACCCCGCGTCCGTCTCTGGCGATCCTCGATTTCCGCGCAAGGGTTGACTTTCTTCTCTCCCCCGAAATCCTCTTAAGTCCCGGGTCTGCTAATATTTTCATGCATTTTCATCACATCATATCTTTGCATCTGTACCTCCGTTTTGTGCGTGTAATATGTCCAATTTTCGCCTCAATGAGTAGATCATTTCATCTCATTGCATCATTTTCATTTGAGCTCATCTTGATGCCCTAAATGCTGTTAGAAGAGTGCTACCTGATGTTAGTTTCTGATTCTTCTCAAAACATGCACTTTTGTCATTTTTGCCATGATTGATGTGTGCACCCTATGAACTTGAGTCCTACATGTGTTTTTAATGTGCCATGCCATCTTTCCCGGAGTGCTTGCCATGTATTTTTGTGAGTTGTGTAGTGAGTGCATCAAGCTTGTTAAGTAGGGTACTTGCTGTTGCATGTTTCCTGGCAGATTCTGTTATATTTTGTTGCCATGTTAACTTGATGCTATAGAAAGATCCATGCTTATTTTGAGATACTTCAGTAAGGTTGTTTTGAACATATGGTTATGCTCTATCCGTCCATGCCCTTGTTTGAAATTATGGAGTGCCATAGCTTGAGTCAATCGAGCTCTACTTTTGCTATAAAATGTTTCCTGGGAGGTTGTTTACATGTTATTCAATTTTGCCAAGGTTGTTGTAGTTGATCCGTGTATGCTATGATGTTGTTCTTGCCATTTATAGCTTATATGACATGTCTTGTTTATGTGAGTTGCCTTGCCATGCCATGTGTTGCTCTGTGGTGAGTGGTTCAAGCTCACCAACATGCCTACTTATTGTTGTTCCTGCCATGTTTAAATCTGTAATATAACTTGCCATGTTTACGTGGGTGCCATCATATTTTCTGATCCTTTTTGGCTCATGCTCACTAAAGGGCTTTTGTTCCATGCAATTAGTAGATTCATGCCATGCTTTTGTTTTCCATGATAAGTTCCTATAGCATGTCGTTTGATAGCTCTAAACATTGCAACCTGATGTTATTTCCTGATAAGTCTGAAACTGTTATTATTTGCAATCTTGCCATGTCCTTTTGAGCATGTTCTGGTGATTTCTGGAGATAGTTCAGTGTTCATGTTTTGTAATGCTTTACCTGTAAATCATGCCTATTCCTTTTGTTATCATGTTAAGATGTTGTAGCTTGTTGTTTTGATGCTTGCAATATGCCTAGTTGCTGTTTTGGACAGATTGTAGCTATAACTTGTATAGGGTGTATGTGTTGAACCGTTGCTCCGTTTTGAGAGTGCTCTATATGAAACTTGCTTGATTTTTCATGTAGTTTCAGATTATCATGTTGCATCCTTGTTTTGAGGTGTTTGCTTGATGTTTGTATGCATTTTGCATCAATGCCATGTTTAACTTGTTTTGCTCATATCTTCTAGGTTGTAGCTCCGAATCTAATGAACTTTATATGTAACTTGACTAGAATTTCATGTAGATCATCGTGGTGCATCTTAACTTGCTGTTTAACAACTTGAACATAAGGTTTATCCAGATCTGGACCAATTTCGAAATTTGCATATGAGGACTTACCTAATTGTTATATGTTGTTTCGGCCTCATTTAAACTTGCTTTGATGTGTTGCTCTTGTTTGCATCATCTCTTACCATGAGTAGCTTCATGTAGCTTTGTCATGCATCATGCTTGGTTGTGCATCATGTCTTGTCTATGTGTGGTGTGTTTACCTTTGTTGTGTGCTTCTTCTTGTTAGTTCCCGTTTCGTTGCGATCGTGAGGATTCGCTCGTCTCACGCTTGGTTCGGCTTCATCCGTTCGTCTTCTTCATGGACTCGTTCTTCTTCCTTGCGGGATTTCAGGCAAGATGACCGCTACCCTGGATCTCACTAGTATCATTGCTATGCTAGTTGGTTCGCTCTTTCGCTATGCTGCGCTACCTATCACTTGCTGCTCAAGCCCCCCTATTTGCCATGTCAGCCTCTAACCTTTGGCACCCTTCCTCCGCAACCCAGTGTTTGGCTATGTTACCGCTTTGCTCAGCCCCACTTATAAGCGTCGTTAGTTGCGGTGAAGATGAAGTTTGTTCCTTGTTGGAACATGGAGATGTTGTTCCATGCTGGAACATGTCTACTTGTTGGGATATCATAATATATCTTATTTAATTAATTCATCTATATTTGGTAAAGGGTGGAAGGCTCGGCCTTATGCCTGGTGTTTTGTTCCACTCTTGCCGCCCTAGTTTCCGTCATATCGGTATTATGTTTCCGGATTTTGCGTCCCTAACGCGGTCGGGTGATTTATGGGACCCCCCTTGACAGTTCGCTTTGAATAAGACTTTTCCAAAGAAGGCCCAACATTGGTTTTACCATTTGCCTCACCTAGCCCTTTTTTTCCCTTGGGTTTCCGGAGCCCGAGGGTCATCTTTATTTTAGCCCCCCTCGACCAGTGCTCCTTCGAGTGCTGGCCCGAACTAGAGCCCTGTGCAGCGCCCCCTCAAGGCAACTTGAGGTCTGGTTTTAGTTGTACGTACTGCTCATCCGGGTGTCCCCTGAGAACGAGATATGTGCAGCTCCTATCAGGATTTGTCGGCACATTCGGGCGGCTTTGCTGGTCTTGTTTTATTCTTTGTCGAAATGTCTTGTAGACGGGATTCCGAGACTGATCGGGTCTTCCCGGGAGAAGGAATATCCTTCGTTGACCGCGAGAGCTTATCATGGGCTAAGTTGGGACACCCTGCAGGGTATAAACTTTCGAAAGCCGTGCCATGTTATGTGGCAGATGGGAATTTGTTAATGTCCGGTTGTAGAAAACCCGAAGTTGATCTTAATTAAAATACACCAACCGTGTGCGTAACCGTGAGTGTCTCTTTTCGGGGTTGATCGAGAGGAGAACACGGTTTCTGGGTTATGTCTAACGTAAGTAGGAGTTTAGGATCACTTCTTGATCATTGCTAGTTGACGACCGTTCCTTTGTTTCTCTTCTCGCTCTCATTTGCGGATGTTAGCCACCATATATGCTTAGTCGCTGCTGCAACCTCACCACTTTACCCCTTCCTTTCCCATTAAGCTTTGCTAGTCTTGATACCCATGGTAATGGGATTGCCGAGTCCTCGTGGCTCACAGATTACTACACCACCAGCTTGCAGTGTACAGGTTATGGCGATCATGACGCGAGAGCGATGCTTGCTTGTCTTGAGTTCTTCTTACGCTTCTTCGATCAGGGGATAGGTTCGGTCGGCCTGGGCTAGCAGGTGGTGGATATTGTTTGAGTTTCTGTTTATGTTTCATCCGTAGTCGGATGTTGATCTTGTATATGATGTTGATGTATTCTTGTGGCATTTGTGCCGTATGTATGTATCCCCATCTATTATGTAATGTTGATGTAATGATATCCACCTTGCAAAAGCGTTTCAATATGCGGGTCTATCCTTGGTGGGACCTTCGAGTTCTTTTTGGATAGGGTCGCATATTGGGCGTGACAGACACACACACACACACACACACACACACACACAGCACATCCACCCACACACAAACCAACATCACTCACTGACACACGCACATACAAACCACACACTCACACACACACTATTCACTATGCATATATATACACCTTTTGTTATAATGGAGAGGGGGAAACCCCTTTTGTTTAAAAAAACAAGATTGAGTAGGGGCTCACCAAGGGGGCAGGGGGGCGGGGGGGGGGGGGGTGGATACCGGATGTAGTAGAGCTCGGTGGAGGGGATGCCGCGCCGGTGTTGCTCGGTGAAGCTTGGCCGAGATGGTGGTGGTGGACGAGCTCGGTGGAGTTGGCGGTCGGGGGGATCGGTGGAGGTGGAGGGGTCGGGGGAGACATTCCCAGTGGCGGAGGCAGCGGCGGACAGAGGGGGAACAAAGCAGGGGCGAGAGAAACAGAGAGAAGAGAGGAGTGAGCACACACGAGGGGGAAATTTTGCATAAGTACCCGCAGGAAACATTCCGAGAGCCAACCATCTCGGTAAAGGTCTTAACCTAGATCTCGGGGGCTTTTCCGAGAGCCGCACCGACAGTGGTTACCGAGGGTCGGCCACCAGCCCTCGGTAATGGCCACATTTTTCGAGAGCCCTCTTGGCAAAGCATCTAACCTAGATCTTTTTTCCTTCGTGTGCATTCTCGATAATATGTATTATACTTTTTTTGTTGTTTTCTTCCATTCTTGGCAAACAACCCTAGCACATCATAATTACCGTCTTGTGTTTTCTTTTTCAGATGGAGCTCACCCGGTTCTAGAGACCGACACCCTCCGGTGGCCCCGATGGTCTAGGGCATTGTTCGGCACCTAGCGGGGATAGGCCACGAGGAATAACTGCTTCTTCGTGTTAGTGCATGTCATCGCGAAATGACATACCAAGTCTAGGCCCGTTTTGTCATGGCATCACCCACCAAAGATTCTGTCTCGCGGACGAACGCACCCGGTCCTCGTCGTTCCCGCCCGTCTGTCTGGTTTGTGAGGCACATCACCCATGCATGCATATGCATGGGCCACGGGCATGTAGGGGTGCCCTTCCCCCCCTCGGGCGGTCTCTAGATCGAGCACCCATCCGGTGGCCCCGATGGTCTAGGGCGTTGTTTGGCACCAAGAGGGTGTAGGACACTGTGAATAACTGCTTCTTCGTTTTAGTGCATGTCATCGTGAGATGACAGACCAAGTCTAGGCCCGTTCTATCACGGGATCACCCACCGAAGACTCTGTCTCACGGACGAACGCAGCCGGTCCTCGACGTTCCCGCCCCGTGTGTGTGGTTTGTGAGGCACGCGCCACGTCAAGGACATGTGTTGCTTATTCAGATAGCACACCACCCCTGCATGCATATGCATGGGCCAGACACATGTAGGGGTGCCCCCCTCGGGCGGTCACTAGATCGAGGCCCATCCGGTGGCCCCGGCGGTCTAGGGCATTGATCGGCGCCGAGAGGGTGTAGTCCACGGTGAATAACTGATTCTCCGTGTTAGTGCATGTCATCGTGAGATGTCAGACCAAGTCTAGGCCTGTTCTTCGAGATAGTCTATGGGTATCGAGAGGGAATGTGTCCAGTTTGTGGAGGAAGTGCGGGTCATGTTGCTCCGTTGGCCTCGAAACTTCTTGTGCTCACAAAGGAGGCCATCGCATGTATATGCATGGGCCATCCGGTGGCCCCTGCGGTCTAGGAAGTTGACCGGCACCGAGAGAGGGGGAAGGCCACGGTCAACAACTGCTTCTTCTCATGTTTATTACTTTACACTCTTTAAAGTTCTCTCTCGGTGCCGGTCTAGGAAGTTGTAACGCCCTCGATGCGGCTATATCTCCCACGTGTCGAAGCACGACTTAGAGGAGAGGAGATTCAAAACTTCTACGTCAGGAGACCTCACCAGAGCGACGAAGGGACTGGGGAGTAAAAATAATCCTACTCTCCGATATATATAATCCTAAGACTCAAAACATTTTTGTTCTAGACTCAACAACGCCAGCAAACAATCAAGCAGGGGCTCCTAAGTCGGGGATGGCTCTGATTACCAACTTGTAACACCCTCGATGCGGCTATATCTCCCACGTGTTGAAGCACGACTTAGAGGCATAACCGCACTGAAAGCAATGTCGCAAGTGAGGTAATCTTCACACAACCCATGTAATACATAGGGGAAAGAGATACATAGTTGGCTTACAGTCGCCACTTCACACAATACATAAATAAACATCCATCATCCAGATTACACTCAAGGTCCAACTACGGAACCAAAATAAAAGAAGACTACCCCAAATGCTACATAGATCCCCGATCGTCCCAACTGGGCTCCAATACTGATCATCAGGAAAAGACACATAGTAACGACCACGTTCCTCGTCGAACTCCCACTTGAGCTCGGTTGCGTCACCTGCACTGGCATCGTTGGCACCTGCAACTGTTTTGGTAGAATCTATGAGTCACGGGGACTCAGCAATCTCACACCCTCGAGATCAAGACTATCTAAGCTTATAGGAAGGACAGAGTTGTGAGGTGGAGCTGCAGCAAGCGACTAGCGTATATGGTGACTACATTCGCAAAAGAGAGCGAGAAGAGAAGCAAGGCACGGTCGTGAAGCTAGTAGCGATCAAGAAGTGATCCTGAACTACTTACGTCAAACATAACTCCAACACCGTGTTCACTTCCCGGACTCCGTCGAGAAGAGACCATCACGGTTACACACGCGGTTGATGTATTTTAATTAAGGTCAACTTCGGGTTTTCTACAACCGGACATTAACAAATTCCCATCTGCCTCATAACCGCGGGCACGGCTTTCGAAAGATAATACCCTGCAGGGATGTCCCAACTTAGCCCATAATAAGCTCTCACGGTCAACGAAGGATATTCCTTCTACCGGGAAGACCCGATCAGTCTCGGAATCCCGGACTACAAGACATCTCGACAATGGTAAAACAAGACCAGCAAGACCACCCGACTGTGCCGACAAATCCCGATAGGAGCTGCACATATCTCATTGTCATGGCACACCGGATAAGCGAAGCGTACAGGTACCAACGTGCCCCAAGTTGCCAAGGGACGGTCCCGCACGGTGCTCTAGTTTGGACCAACACTCGGAGGAGCACTGGCCCGGGGGGTAAATAAAGATGACCCTCGGGCTCGTGGAAACCCGGGGGAAAAAGGCTTAGGTGGCAAATGGTAAAACCAAAGTTGGGCCTTGCTGGAAGAGTCTTATTCAAAGCGAACTGTCAAGGGGGTCCCATAAATCACCCAACTGTGTAAGGAACGCGAAATCAAGGAACATAACACCGGTATGATGACGGAAACTAGGGTGGCAAGAGTGGAACAAAACACCAGGCATAAGGCCGAGCCTTCCACCCTTTACCAAGTATATAGATGCATTAATTAAAATAAGAGATATTGTGATATCCCAAAATATCCATGTTCCAACAAGGAACAAACTTCATCTTCACCTGCAACTAGCAACGCTATAAAAGGGGTTGAGCAAAGCGGTAACATAGCCAAACAACGGTTTGCTAGGAAATGATGGTTAGGGGTTTGACATGGCAATATGGGTGGCATGATATAGCAAGTGGTAGGTAACGTAGCATAGGCATAGCAAAAGAGCGAGCATCTAGCAAGCAAAGATAGAAGTGATTTCGAGGATATGGTCATCTTGCCTGCAAGGTTCTCAGAGTTGTCGAAAGCTTGATCCTCGTAAGCGTTCTCAACAGGTTCCTCGTTCACATACTCGTCTCCCGGCTCTACCCAAAGCAAGAACACAAGCAAAGGACCAACAATCAATCACGGGCGATGCACAAACAACATGATGCAAAACATGGCATGATATGCGAGATGTGAGATGCAATGCATATGCGTGCTCCTGAAGGAAAATGACGAACAAGGCATCAACTTGGCAAACCAAGTATGCCGCTGGAAAGGTGAGATGGTTTCGGTTGAAATCGATATAAAGATCACCGGAATCGGATGCACGGTTTGCAAATGACAAGCAAAACAATAATGGCACAAATCTGCCATTAACAGCATGATGCCACATAGCAAGCAACAAGAAATTAAGCTACTGCACCCAAACGTACCAACAAAGCATATGGCAGTGATCTACTCAAGATGCTTGACAAAAGATGAACACTGATCTAAGGCTAAATCACACCATAACAGGTCCGAACAAGCATGGAAAAAGTGCAAAATATATCAGCTTCACAGACTTAGTGAAAATACTGAACATGGCAGAATCAGCATCAGGAAGCAATGTTCAGAGCAAGCAAACAACATGCTGCAGGAACTTATAATAGCAAAACAAGGCATGGCATGAATCTACTCAAAGCATAGAACAAAAGTCCCTTACTGACCATGAGCCAAAAAGGATAAGAAGATATGATGGCACCCACGTAAACGTAGCAAGTTTTGTTAACAGATTCAGCAAACAGGGCATGACATTGACAGAATTATGAAGGCATCTTCGCGAGCTCGATGCACTCACTACAGAGCATTTCATGATAAACTAAGCATACATACATCAAGAAGACATGGCATAGAAGCTATACATGGCAAGAACAACATCATACCATACAAGGATCAACTACAACAACCTTGGCAAAATTGAATAACATGTAAACAACCTGCCAGGAAACATTTTATAGCACAAGTAGAGCTCGATTGACTCAAGCTATGGCACTTCATAATTGCAAACAAGGGCATGGATAGATAAAACATAACCATATGTTCAAAACATCCTTAATGAAGTATCTCAAAATATGCATGGATCTCTCTGTAGCATCAAGTTTACATGGCATAAAAATATCAGCAGAACAGGGGCTGAAATCAGCAACATCATGAAGCCTAGTTTGCATGCCTGTGCTAGTCACCACAGAGATCACAAAAATACATGGCATACACCCCTGTAAAGATGGCATGGCATATTACAAAACACATGTAGGACTCAAGATCATAGGTTGCACACATCAATCATGGCAAAAATGACAAAAGTGCATGTTCTGATAAGAATCTGAAACTAACATCACATAGCCCTCTTTTAACAGCATTTTGGGCATCAAGATCAGCTCAAATGAAAATGATGCAATGAGATGAAATGGTGTACTCATCGAGGCGAACAATCCGGTATGCTACACATCCAAATTAGGGCCACGAGTACAGAGTTATGGTGCGATGAAAATGCAACAAATAATCTGCAGAATAAATGACTGAGGATTTCGGGGGAGAAGGAAGTCAACCCTCGTTTTGGATCTCAAATCCGGAAGTCGAGGTCGCCGGAGTTCGCAGCAGCGGCGGCCGGAGAGGGAGAGGACGCCGGAGGAGGGAGCCGGCCGGAGGAGGGCCGCGCCGGCCGGATCCGGGGCCGGGCGATCCGGCCGGGACGGGCGGCATGACGCGGGCGGCTGGGCGGCGGGCTCGAGGCGGAGGCGGCGGAGGGCGGGAGGCGACGGGCGCGGCCAAGCGGGCGGCGGGCGATCGGGCGACGCGGGCGGGCGCGGCCGAGGGCTCTGCCCGAACTGCTGGGCCGACGGCGATGTGGGCGCTGGCTCGCCCGCGTGGCGGCTTGCGGTTGGCCGGGGGCGCGACGGCGGACGCGTCCGGCTCCGTCCGGACGTGTCCGACGGGGCGGAGAGCAGCGGGGCTAGGGTTAGGGTGGAAATGACCCGGGATTTCGGGGGAGGGGTGTTTTTATAGGTAGAAAGAGCTAGGAAGCTCCAAATGAGGAGTAGTTTTCGCCCACACGATCGTGATCCGACGACGGAGAGCATGGAAGTGACTTAGATGGGTTATTGGGCTGTTTTGGAGGGGTTTTGGGCTGCAACCCAAAAGAGGCCTTTGCGGTTATGCGGTTAACCGTTGGAGTATCAAACGACCTCCAAATGGCACGAAACTTGACAGGTGGTCTACCAGTGGTGTACCAAGGCCACTTGGAAAGCCTTGGTCCATTCCGAGAAAGTTTAGTACCCGCTCACGGAAAAATGTAAAAGGGGACGCCGGGGGACATAGGAGTGTCGGATTGCAAAACGGACAATGGGGAAAATGCTCGGAATCATGAGACGAACACGTATGCAAATGAGATGCACATGATGACATGATATGAGATGCAAGACATGAACAAAATGCAAAACGAAAGACAAAAACCCAACCACGAAGGGAATATCATATCACAATGCCGAAAATGGCAAGAGTTGGAGTTACAAATATGGAAAGTTACATCCGGGGTGTTACAGAAGTTGACCGGCACTAAGAGAGGGGGTAGGCCACGGTCAACAACTGCTTCTTCTCATGTTTATTACTTTACACTCTTTAAAGTTGAGTTTTGAACAAATCTAACCCAAAAAGCATATATATATCTATAAGTGCATCAAAAGTCTTTTGTTGAAAAAATTCATCAAAAGTCATGGCATTTTCAAAGTTTGGTCGTAGAAACATATGATCATATACAAAAAAAGAAAGTGCCAAACAAAAACACAAAGAGAAGGAAAATAAAAAATTATAGAAGTTGTTACCGAGGGTCGATTATCGGCTCTCGGTAATGGTCACTTTTTCCAAGAACCCCTCTCAGTAAAGCATCTAACCTAGATATTTTTCCTTCTTGTGCATTCTCGATGATATGTATTATACTTTTTTTGTTGTTTTCTTCCATGCTTGGCAAACAACCTTACAACATCATAATTACCGTCTTGTGTTTTCTTTTTCAGATGGGCCTCGCCCGGTTCTAGAGACCGGCACCCCTCCGGTGGCCCCGACAGTCTAGGGCGTTGTTCGACACCTAGAGGGGGTAGGTCACGGGGAATAACTGCTTCTTCGTGTTAGTGCATGTCATCGCAAGATGACAGACCAAGTCTAGGCCTGCTCACACGGGACCACCCAATCAAGACTCTGCCTCACAGCATTTAATGCAGCCGTTCCTCAAGTTCCCGCCCGTCTGTGTGGTTTGTGAGGCACGTGCCACGTCAAGGATGTGTGTTGCTTATTCAAATAGCACAACACCCCTGCATGCATATGCATGGGCTACACGCATGTAGGGGTGCCCTCCCCCTCGGGCAGTATCTAGATGGAGCACCCATCCGATGGCCCCCGCGGTCTAGGGTGTTGTTCGACACTGAGGGAGGGGGTAGGCCACGGTCAACAACTGCTTCTTCTCATGTTTATTAATTTACACTCTTTACGTTCCCTCTCAGTGCCGGTCTAGGAAGTTGACCAGCACCAAGAGAGGGGGTAGGCCATGGTCAACAACTTCTTCTTCTCATGCTTATTACTTTACACTCTTTAAAGTTCTCTCTCGGTGTCGGTCTAGGAAGTTGACCGGCACCGAGAGAGGGGGTAGGCCACGGTCAACAACTGCTTCTTCTCATTTTTTTACTTTACACTCTTTAAAGTTCTCTCTCGGTGCCGGTCTAGGAAGTTGACCAGCACCGAGAAGGGGGGTAGGCCACGGTCAACAACTGCTTCTTCTCATGTTTATTACTTTACACTCTTTAAAGTTCTCTCTCGGTGCCGGTCTAGGAAGTTGACCGACACCGAGAGAGGGGGTAGGCCACGATCAACAACTGCTTCTTCTCATGTTTATTACTTTACACTCTTTAAAGTTGAGTTTTCAACAAATCTAACCCAAAAAGCATATATATATATCTATGAGTGCATCAAAAGTCTTTTATTGAAAAAATTCATCAAAATTCATGGCATTTTCAAACTTTGGTTATAAAAACATACGAAATATCAGCATCAGGAAGCAATGTTCAGAGCAAGCAAACAACATGCTACAGGAACTTAAAATAGCAAAACAAGGCATGGCATGAATCTACTCAAAGCATAGAACAAAAGTCCCTTACTTACCATGAGCCAAAAAGGATCAGAAGATATGATGGCACCCACGTAAACATAGAAAGTTTCATAATGATTCAAAGAAACAGGGCATGACATTGACAGAATTATGAAGGCATCTTCGCGAGCTCGATGCACTCACTACAGAGCATTTCATGATAAACTAAGCATACATACATCAAGAATACATGGCATAGAAGCTATACATGGCAAGAACAACATCATAGCATACAAGGATCAACTACAACAACCTTGGCAAAATTGAATAACATGTAAACAACCTGCCAGGAAACATTTTATAGCACAAGTAGAGCTCGATTGACTCAAGCTATGGCACTCCATAATTGCAAACAAGGGCATGGATAGATAAAACATAAACATATGTTCAAAACATCCTTAATGAAGTATCTCAAAATATGCATGGATCTCTCTGTAGCATCAAGTTTACATGGCATAAAAATATCAGCAGAACAGGGGCTGAAATCAGCAACATCATGAAGCCTAGTTTGCATGCTTGTGCTAGTCACCACAGAGATCACAAAAATACATGGCATACACCCCTGTAAAGATGACATGGCATATTACAAAACACATGTAGGACTCAAGATCATAGGGTGCACACATCAATCATGGCAAAAATGACAAAAGTGCATGTTCTGATAAGAATCTGAAACTAACATCACATAGCCCTCTTTTAACAGAATTTTGGGCATCAAGATCACCTCAAATGAAAATGATGCAATGAGATGAAATGGTGTACTCATCGAGGCGAACAATCCGGTATGCTACACGTCCAAACCAGGGCCAAGAGTACAGAGTTATGGTGCGATGAAAATGCAACAAATAATCTGCAGAATAAATGACTTAGGATTTCGGGGGAGAAAGAAGTCAACCCTCGTTTTGGATCTCAGATCCGGAAGTCGAGGTCATCGGAGTTCGCAGCAGCGGCGGCCAGAGAGGGAGAGGACACCGGAGGAGGGAGCCGGCTGGAGGAGGGCCGCGCCGGCCGGATCCGGGGCCGGGCGACGCGAGGCGCGGGCGCTGTGGACGGGCGGCATGACGCGGGCGGCGGGCGGACTCGAGGCGGAGGCGGCAGACGGCGGGAGGCGATGGCGGCTGGCCGGGCGCGCGGCGATGGGCGGCGCGGGTGCGGGCGGGCGCAGTGGGAGGGCCCCTTTGGCCCGACGGCTCATGGGGGCCGACGGCGATGTGGCGCTGAGCTCCACGTGGCGGCTCACGGTTGGCGAAGCGGCGGCGCAGGCGCTCCGTCCGGACGTGTCCGGGCGCGGAGAGGAGCGGGCTAGGGTTAGGTGGAAATGACCCGGATTTCGGGAGGGTGTTTTTATAGGTAGAAAGAGCTAGGAAGCTCCAAATGAGGTGTAGTTTTCGCCCACACGATCGTGATCCGACGACGGAGAGCATGGAAGTGACTTAGATGGGTTATTGGGCTGTTTTGGAGGGGTTTTGGGCTGCAACCCAAAAGAGGCCTTTGCGGTTATGCGGTTAACCGTTGGAGTATCAAACGACCTCCAAATGGCACGAAACTTGACAGGTGGTCTACCAGTGGTGTACCAAGGCCACTTGGCAAGCCTCGGTCCATTCCGAGAAAGTTTAGTACCCGCTCACGGAAAAATGTAAAAGGGGACGCCGGGGGACATAGGAGTGTCGGATTGCAAAACGGACAATGGGGAAAATGCTTGGAATCATGAGACGAACACGTATGCAAATGAGATGCACATGATGACATGATATGAGATGCAAGACATGAACAAAATGCAAAACGAAAGACAAAAACCCAACCACGGAGGGAATATCATATCACAATGCCGAAAATGGCAAGAGTTGGAGTTACAAATATGGAAAGTTACATCCGGGGTGTTACAGAAGTTAACCGGCACTAAGAGAGGGGGTAGGCCACGGTCAACAACTGCTTCTTCTCATGTTTATTACTTTACACTCTTTAAAGTTGAGTTTTGAACAAATCTAACCCAAAAAGCATATATATATCTATAAGTGCATCAAAAGTCTTTTGTTGAAAAAATTCATCAAAAGTCATGGCATTTTCAAAGTTTGGTCGTTGAAACATATGATCATATACAAAAAAAGAAAGTGCCAAACAAAAACACAAAGAGAAGGAAAACAAAAAATTATAGAAGTTGTTACCGAGGGTCGATTATCGGCTCTCGGTAATGGTCACTTTTTCCAAGAACCCCTCTCAGTAAAGCATCTAACCTAGATATTTTTCCTTCTTGTGCATTCTCGATGATATGTATTATACTTTTTTTTTGTTTTCTTCCATGCTTGGCAAACAACCTTACAACATCATAATTACCGTCTTGTGTTTTCTTTTTCAGATGGGCCTCGCTTGATTCTAGAGACTGCACCCTCCGGGTGGCCCCGACAGTCTAGGGCGTTGTTCGACACCTAGAGGGGGTAGGTCACGGGGAATAACTGCTTCTTCGTGTTAGTGCATGTCATCGCAAGATGACAGACCAAGTCTAGGCCCGTTCTGTCACGGGACCACCCACCGAAGACTCTGTCTCGCGGACGAATGCAGCCGGTCCTCGAAGTTCCCGCCCGTCTGTGTGGTTTGTGAGGCACGTGCCACGTCAAGGATGTGTGTTGCTTATTCAAATAGCACAACACCCCTGCATGCATATGCATGGGCTACACGCATGTAGGGGTGCCCTCCCCCTCGGGCAGTATCTAGATCGAGCACCCATCCGGTGGCCCCGGCGGTCTAGGGTGTTGTCCGACACTGAGGGAGGGGGTAGGCCACGGTCAACAACTGCTTCTTCTCATGTTTATTAATTTACACTCTTTACGTTCCCTCTCAGTGCCGGTCTAGGAAGTTGACCAGCACCAAGAGAGGGGGTAGGCCATGGTCAACAACTTCTTCTTCTCATGCTTATTACTTTACACTCTTTAAAGTTCTCTCTCGGTGTCGGTCTAGGTAGTTGACCGTCACCGAGTGAGGGGGTAGGCCACGGTCAACAACTGCTTCTTCTCATTTTTTTACTTTACACTCTTTAAAGTTCTCTCTCGGTGCCGGTCTAGGAAGTTGACCAGCACCGAGAGAGGGGGTAGGCCACTGCCAACAACTGATTCTTGTCATGTTTATTACTTTACACTCTTTAAAGTTCTCTCTCGGTGCCGGTCTAGGAAGTTGACCGACACTGAGAGAGGGGGTAGGCCACGGTCAACAACTGCTTCGTCTCATGTTTATTACTTTACACTCTTTAAAGTTGAGTTTTCAACAAATCTAACCCAAAAAGCATATATATATATCTATGAGTGCATCAAAAGTCTTTTATTGAAAAAATTCATCAAAATTCATGGCATTTTCAAACTTTGGTTATAAAAACATACGAAATATCAGATACAAAAAAGAGAGTGCCAAACAAAAACACAAAGAGAAGGAAAACAAAAAATTAGAGCAATTGTTACTGATGTTTCTAAGAGCCCCTCTCGGTAAAGCATCTAACCTAGATCTTTTCCCTTCCCCTTTTACCGAAGTTCATTTGTCTGTTCTCGGTAATGGTCACTTTTTCTGAAAGTTCCTCTCCGTAAAGCATGTAACCTAGATCTAGAGTTGATTTCTTTTCCGAGAGCCGCACCGACAAGCACTCGGTAAAGGTGACGTTGACTACTTAAGCATATTCCCTCTGTTGTTTCTTCTCTCCTTTGATCCCCATCGACCGGCACCCCTCCACTCCTCTCCTCTCCTCTGCTTCCTACTGACCGGCACCCCTCCACTGGCTGGCTCCCCCTCCACCGCCGCCCCCCCACCACACCGAGCTCCTCCCTACGGTGAGCCCCCCTCCCCCTCTCCATGTGTGCATAGATAACTTGATAAATGAATGCATAGATAGATGGATGCATAGATAGATGGATGGATTGATAGATGGATGCATAGATAGATAGATGGATTGATAGATGGATGGATGCCATGTAGATACATTTTTTCTTTGTCAAAATAAAAAATGTAGATAATTGTTGACAATGTTGTATGCATGGATTCTATGTGTGGATGTATGTATGGATTTTTTGTTGTTTGTCAAAAAACGTCTTATATTATGGGACGGAGTAGTAATTTTTATCTTGAGCGAGTGACGATCATATGCATGTGACCGATGAGATACGTGAGAGAGTGTCGATGAGAGTTGTTCTTGGAGGAAGAAAAAACAACTTTTGAGCGATCACGGTTGATCTGTGTGAGCTCCTCATGTTTTGTCTTGATAACGTACGAGGGGCTCACCTGGCTCGACCATCACCGAAAGTTGAAATACCCGTGAGAGAGTGTCCACCATATATACCACCACCAGCGAGAGTGTCCACCGTACAGATGTGAGAGAGTGTCGACGAGAGTTGTTCTTGGAGGAAGAAAAATCAACTTTTGAGTGATGATGGTTGATTTGTGTGAGCTCCTCATGTTATACCTTGATAACGCACGAGGGGCTCACCCAGCTCAACCATCACCGAAAGTTGAAATACCCGTGAGAGAGTGTCCACCATATAAACCACCACCAGCGAGAGTCTCCACCGTATATACGTGAGAGAGTGTCGATGAGAGTTGTTCTTGGAGGAAGAAAAATCAACTTTTGAGTGCGGACAGTTGATTTGTGTGCTCTCCTCATGTTATATCTTGATAACGCACGAGGGGCTCACCCAGCTCAACCATCACCGAAAGTTGAAATACCCGTGAGAGAGTGTCCACCATATATACCACCACCAGAGAGAGTGTCCACCATATATACCACCACTAGCGAGAGTGTCCACCTTATGTTCAACTCTTTAGTCCCGGTTTGTAATAGAACCGGCACTAATGTGACCATTAGTGTCGGTTCCAACGGCTAGGTGGGCGCCTCTCATTAGTAGCGGTTCGTGGCGAACCTTTAGTATCGGTTTGTGCCACGAAACGATACTAAAGAGGTGGTGGCAGGCTGGTGTCAGGCCGCGGCCCCACCATGACCTATAGTACTGGTTCGTGCCACGAACTGGGACTAGAAGTTCACCATTAGTCCCGGTTCATGTAACCAACCGGGACTGCAGATATCACTATATATAGTGTTTCTTCCAGCCCGGAGCGAAGCCCTATGTTTTTCCACTCCTCTCTGTTTTCTTCCCCTCTTGCTCGAGCTCCCACCTCCATTTTTTACCAAAATTTTCCAACATTTGAAGGCACCCCATCCATCAAAGTGATCCCGAAGGTTAGCAACTCTATTCTTTCATCTCTCATTGCTACATTAGCCTTGCAATGCTCTATAAGTACATTGATTTGTGGCTTTTTAGTTTGGGAGGAATTATATGTTGTAGTTTATTTGATTTATATGCAATTTGAGGTCAAAATAACTCTTAGTTTGCATATGTAGGTGTGGTTTACTTAGTGCCTTCCCGTCTCCGTCCTAACCATCGTCAATCGCCTGCACCGTCCCATCGCCGACACCACCTTGTTGTGAGCCTCTTGTTCTTATCTTTTTAATATAAGACAAAAATCATGTTTGTGTTATTTAGATATATAGCTACTTGTATAATTATCTTACCCGTACATTGTTTGTTATACATAGTGCCATGGTTTTGATATCCGTCCCCGTCGGCCCTCGTCCGGGTTATGATTCGGATGTGGTATATTCTCTTTTATAACTATTTGTTGCATTTCGTGTTTATGACGCATTATGCCCATCAAGTTGACATAGATATTTTTATCTAGGAGGTATGTGAACCGGAAATTCCAACCGACCCTATTGTCGAGAGGTTAAATTTAGTTGAAAAGGAAAACGAGTATTTGAAAGAAAAATTGAAAAGAATTGAGGGGGAGAAGATGGAATTGGAGTTGAATATTGCCGATGTTGTCGATGATCACAAGATCAAGATGGAGAAAATGCGCTTGAAGATAAGAAAGATTAGAAAATATGCCATCGATAGTGAGGCTTGGTATCATTGTGTTGTTCGATCAATTGTTACCTTAGTTGCGATCTTGATCGCATTTGTTGTTGCATTTAAATGCTTTAGCTAGAGAGTTATTTATATGTTGTTTTATGAGAATAAGTGTTCTATGAACTTTATGTATGAAATTGTATTAATTAGGTCTTTTCGGTGCTGTGTAAATGAAGATGAGCTGGCAATGGATGTACGATGGCTGATGCTCTCCCCAGTTCATTAATGGTGTGCATACTTTTCTTCTTGCAGCTTGCGGCTGAAGCAGTACTGCAAGTGATGCCCCTCCTCCTCCGAAATGTTAACCCGATGGCCTCTACTCCTCAAGATGATCTATATATGAACAAGTGTACTTCTATTGTGACGTGCACGTGTTTTACAAGTAGTGACAATATGTATGAATTTGCGACTTGTGTGTGACGTCTAGTAGGATACATCATTCGACTTGTGTGTGACAATATGTGGACTACCCCTAATTATGCATATATATGTGGACTAGATCAAATTATGCCTATATATGATCAAATTATGCCTATATATGTGTGGACTACTCCAAATTGCACTGTAGTTGTTTTCATCTACAACGATCAGAAAAGAAATAGCTTAACAGCAGAATGGACGGGAAAGATTTCCAAGAGCAACACTCGGAAAACGATATACTACCGAGAGCACCTCTCAGAAAATTGGTCATCTGGGAGGCACTATTCTTGTGCCATGTGGGCCACACCTTTTCTGAGAGCTGCTCTCGGAAAAGAAGGCAGCATTGCCGAGACCAGCTCTTGGCAAAGATATGTAAACTGTCAGCTGCCATGTGGGCCACACTGTCCTACTGGTCAGGAGAATTGCCGAGAGCAGCTCTCGACAAAGATATCGTTGAGGGAGTCCCAGATTAAGGGGTCCTCGGACAGCCGGATTGTATACTTGGTCCGGACTGTTAGACTATGAAGATACAAGATAGAAGACTTCGTCTCGTGTCCGGATGGGACTCTCCTTTGCGTGGAAGGCAAGCTTGGCGATTCGGATATGTAGATTCCTTTCTCTGTAACCGACTTTGTACAACCCTAGCCCCCCCCCCCCCTCCGGTGTCTATATAAACCAGAGGGTTTAGACTTCTAGGGTTTAGGAACAACAATCATAATCTCATAGGCTAGAGTTCTAGGGTTTAGCCATTACGATCTCGTGGTAGATCAACTCTTGTAATACTCATATTCATCAAGATCAATCAAGCAGGAAGTAGGGTATTAGCTCCATAGAGAGGGCCCGAACCTGGGTAAACTTTGTGTCCCCCGCCTCCTGTTACCATTAGCCTTAGACGCACAGTTCGGAACCCCCTACACGAGATCCACCGGTTTTGACACCGACATTGGTGCTTTCATTGAGAGTTCCACTGTGATGTCAAAGATAGGCTTGATGGCTCCGTCAATCATCTACAACAACACTGTCCAGGGGGAGATTTTCCTCCCCGGACAGATCTTCGTATTCGGCAGCTTCGCACTGCAGGCCAACTCGCTTGGCCATCTAGAGCAGATCGATAGCTACGCCCCTGGCCATCAGGTTAGATTTGGAGCCTGAATTTTGTGGTTGATATCCGCGGAGACTTGATCTTCAACGGATTGGAGCCCATGACGGCTGTCCCCAGCCACAACGATGAACATGACCTACATCTGTCATCTGGCCACGTACAGGAGATAGCGCCTGTGACTGCCCTGGCCCTAGAGTCGGAGCGAGCTGTGTCGTCCGAAGACGGGAAGCTTAACCCCACCACGGAGGCCACAAACTCAGTGGCACTCAGTCGCACACAGACCCAACATCAGGCTGGGCTTGTGTCACCAGAACCTCGGACTCGTCTCCGGCCATGGGTTCCGGACCACGTGCACCCGCGTCCACCGAACCTTATTGGGCGTCGGTCTTGGAGTTCAGCTCCGCGGACATCTTCCAGCATTCGCCTTTTGGCGACGTGTTAAACTCATTAAAATCCCTCTCCTTGTCATGGGACTCTCGGCCGAACTATCTCTGGTTTGAATGGGAAGCGGGCGACGAAGAACTTTGTTTCCCACCCACCACCCACTTTGTAGCCACTGTCGATGACTTAACCGACATGTTTGATTACGACTACGAAGACATCGACAGTATGGACGACGATGCCGGAGAGGTGCAAGAACCACTGTCTACAGGGCGTTGGACAGCCACCTCCTCGTACGACATATACATGGTGGATACACCCAAAGAAAACAACGGCAACGATGAAAATCCAGTCGAGGATAAACCTCCTGAGATACAGCCAAAGCACCGACGTCAGCGGCGCGGCTCTAAGCCACACCGTAGTAAAATCAGCAATACCGTCACATAAGAAGACAACACTCCGGACAGTGCCGAAAACAACGAAGACCCCATTGAGCCAACCTCCGAACAGGAGGAATGGGAGGATGGGCGAGTCAGCCCTGGCCAACAGGCCATGAATGAAGACTCGGAGGATAGCAATTACCTTCCGCTCTCCGAGGGAGAGGTGAGCCTTGGTGATAAAGATTTTATCGTGCCTGATGAGCCCGCCGAAAAGGAACGCTTTAAGCGCCGGCTAATTGCCGGTGCAAGGAGCCTGAAATAGAAGCAGCAGCAGCTTCAAGCTGATCAAGATCTGCTCATGAAAGATGGCTGATGTCCTGGCAGCCGAGGAATATGGCCTCGAACACCCAACCAAAAGCTACCCGAAGCACAAATTGTTACCACTATTCGATGACGAGGCGCTGGAGCCCGTCCTACCAAGGCACAATGCAGCTCACCGACCACCACGTGGCCGGGACAAAGCGGCACCTCGAGCCGAACACCAGCCCGCACTACCACACCGAACAAACAGAAATACAACAGCTAGAGGATACACACATGACCTACGGCATAACTTGGAAAACAGAGCAGGTCAGACAAGATCGATCTATGGATCACGGGGGCGTGCCCCAATGCGTGACAATGGCCATCCGGCTGAACGTGACAAACATAACACTACAAAAAAATACACTTTCGTGATGATACGTGTTTGTCACAGTAGGTCGCGTTTTTTTGTCATGCATGTACATCCATGACGATTTTATGACAGAATCAAGATAGGCATACCTGTGCTGCCGTAGAAGTGTTCCATGACATTACCAAAATTATCATCACAGAAGTGTCCACTTCCATGATGATAAATCACGCGTCACAGAAGTGCTTTCGTCAAGGGTGACCGACACGTGGCATCCACCGTAACGGGACACCGTTAACCACCGTTAAGCTATCGGGTCTGGTTTTGGATCCGATAACCCGCTAACAGCCACGACCAATGTCGATTTTCCACATGTAAAATTCTCATTGGTAAGCGGAACCACGTCGACTCGCGTTGGCACAGGTGTCACTCATCCAACGGTCGAGATGGGCCTATGATATGTTGACACGTGGACGGGCCCAAAAGTGGCCCATAAAGTTTAAATGGGCCGGCCCAACTAAAGGCCCACAAGATTTAGCGGACCATAATGGGCCGGCCCAGCTAAAGGCCCACAAGATTTTGCAGACCATAATGGGCCGGCCCAGCTAAAGGCCCACAAGATTTAGCAGACCACAATGGGCCAGCCCAGCTAAAGGCCCACAAGATTTTGCAGACCATAATGGGCCGGCCCAGCTAAAGGCCCAACATTCTCAGTTAAGGTCCATACGGCTAGTGTCAAATCGGCCCGTCAACGGCCTGTCGTAAACTTGTCATCATCACAGCCCATGATCACTTCTAGCCTGTTAATAGTCCGCTAAGTATTTGGGCCAAATTATGGCCCGGTGTATTTTCATCCTGTTAAAGCTCCTGTTACATTTGGGCCCATTTACAGGCCATTGAAACTTTCGGCCCATAAACGTCCCTGAAGGATTTGGGTCATATTCGGCCAAGTCTGACATTCGGCCTGTTAGAGGCCCACTATAGATTTGGGCCACTTTCGGCCTGATGTGATTTTCAGCCTGTTAACGTCGGACGAAGTCGATGGGCCATATGTGGCCCAACGACACATCAGGCCCATTAACGGCCCATATAAAAATGACGATAATCTAGCCCGACCGAACTTTCGGCCTGTTAAAGGCACGTGTATTAGGTCGGCGCATTTAAGTCTGCTCAATTTCGACTGTGAAAGATCTGCATCGTAAATGGGCCACCATTTCGGCCTGCTAAGACCAGTGGGTTATTTGGCACAATGAGGGCCCAATCTCACTCTCGGCCTATTAAAGGCCCATGTTTTTATGGGCTCGAGATATTTACACATGTAAACGGCCTATTGTTATTGAGGGCCCAAATTATGTTTAGGCCTGTTAAAGGCCCACTTTGGGCTCAGGCCTACCAGAAAAGTATGAAAGCTTATGCTGATTTAGGCTGAACAAGCGGCCCAGATATTTTTAGTGGGCTACATGAAAATTTCGGCCCATAAACATTTTTAGCCCAATTGGAATGGGCCTCATGAATGTTGGTATGTTGGGCTCCTACGAAGCTTTCGGCCGAATACATTACTAAGATAAACCTACAGTATACAAAAATAGTGTTGTAATTACTGCAGCCTTTGTCAGCATCATAAATGTTGTATCACACCAAAATAAATTCCAACCATACAACAAAATACCTGTTGGCATAAAGTTTACAGTCCTTGCAGATAAAAGCACCATCAAATGTATAGAAGCACAGATCATTTGACCTGAGTGCTAATGTTTCAGGCTGTAGAATCTGATGGAGCAGCACAATCTTCACCTTTTTTTCTGCCATTGCTCTTGAACAACAAAGCGAATGTCTGATAGTCTGGTTTCAAAACCATTCATATCTTGACGACATTTGTCAACCACTATTCTTGTTTCCGAAACAACGTCCATTAGGGATTGGAGTTGTGTCTGGAGCATGTATATATCACTGCCTAGCAGAAGATTTTGTTCAAGAGGGCGATTTGGACGAGGTTACCTTGACAACCAACCTGTAATTACGCAGAAGGTGCTTTTTGCACCGTTAGTGGAGAGGTACTAATGCAATCGCAGCAAGAGGTGACATTGTGCCTGTGGTAGCCTCGTCACCTTCGTGTGGTTGTGGCTGTTCAATCATTTGTTCCATAGCTTCACGAAAGTTTGAACTTGTAGATTAGTGTACCGGATAAGTTACTAATGAGATAAAAACAAACAAAGTAGGTTACACGCTTATACATAACTTATTTTGGTGAACTACTGTAATACATTAGCATGTATTGTAGTGCCAACTACATAATAAAATCACTTTCGAACATATGTCCATGTAGCATGCCTACTGTATTGTCTATTTCCTCACATTCGTTGACATCTAAGGATAAAGAGACATGGTTTAAAGTAGGATGAACATAGTATGACATCATTCATATCATGGGCAAACATATCTAAAACAAACAGGCTATTTTATCATTGTGTGCGCACGTGAACATAACAAGTAGATTACATATCAAGACCAAAAGAATATCCTTCATCTCTTTTAAACCATGTAAGGTGAAATGATACGTTAAGACAACTGTGTATAAAAGTGAACAGAGTAACTGACATTAGCTGCAAACCAAGTAGTTAAATGAACACATCACAGTACAAGTCAGTTCAAAGGCAGGAGGAGTAAGGACTTACAATAGCGGCTTGAACTGGTGTGGTCATGCCCTTCATCTTGCTGGTGTGGCAATCCTTGAAGATTTGCACTGCATTCGGTTCAGGTTCTTTTTGGTCCGCATGGGCTTTCCTCTGTATTTGGAACAAGTCAATATAGATACAATAATATGGCACAGAAAATAGAAGGAAGTAGCAGCTATTTACAAGAGCCTCGCAGTGTGCAATATAGCTACGAGATCCTGTTGTCTGTTGGAATTTCACTTTACAACGGTTGGTCTTGTTCTTTAAACAGTTAGCCTAGAAGAAGATACACTTGTAAGGCACATACATAAATACAAGTTCAATATGTGGTCTGATCAAATACATATAGCCTACCTGATACTTTGGATCAGACCAGTGTTTAACGAGGGTTCTCTAGTCTTCATCTGTAATATATTCCACTGGAGATGTTTGGGCGATTCCATTGTTAGCCTTGCCTTCAAAGTGGGATTTTCTAAGGTGGTACCGATACTGTCGCAGAGCACACTGAAAAACATGAGTGCATGCTTGTTTAGTTGCATCATCTTTCGGATCCAACTTGAGCCTCATCTGTTGAAAAAAGAATGTGAGTCTTATTAGGAGGAAGCTAGAAAGTATGGGACAAACTAAGACAATATTACTAATTGCGATGAATAACATTACTTACGGATAAATGGTCAAGGAAGGTGTTAAACTGGGTATTGTCTTTCTCATTCTCGCTTTGGATCCATGTTGGGAGGATGCGTGCATGACGCCTAACGGCAACGGCTGCCTCTGATACTAACTTGGCTGACTCTGTAGCATCACGTGACCTTTTTAAACCTGCCTCAAAATGGATCTCCATTCTTCCTCCTTTAGATTTTGGTAATCTATCAAGCATTATCCCTAATGTCTATTTCCGCTTGCGCCGTGGTGCTAGTTCAACAACGAATAAGGAAAGTGTTAGTGTACATCAAACTATGAGAGTACATATAAAGGAGCATGCAACTTCAACTTGACTCGGTCAGGTACCATCTTGGTGTTGATGCTCATGAGGTTCATCTGATCTTGCCAAGGCCTGTTGTTTCAGCAGTGCTTCGGAAGTAGTGTTAGGTGTGAATGTAGCTTGGGAGCTGGCCAGTTCCGGAGCAAACGAACGAGTAACTCGTTGAGATGCTGCTACAGTTGAAGCGGATGCTGCAGCTGGTGGAGCAGGTGATACTGTGTTTGTAGATTTAGCCGGTGGACTTAGACCTTCTCCTGCACTATAAGTACCAGCAGAATCTCGACGGCATATCCTTTTCCGTTTCACCCGATGAGTAACACCACTCCCTACTATATTATTTTCCTTGCTCTTTTTTGACTTTGCCATGTCAAGCCGTACCCACAACACAAAAGAATAAAATCGCTCTTCAGAACACATTGATGCATGATACAGGCAAGCAATACTTTGATGTAAGACAACCGTATGAAGATGGAATATATAAGACAGGACGGCATGACATATTCATAGCTATGATGTGTAAACTAAGCAGAAGGATTTTCAAGAAAATAGAAGTAATGCAAGCTAGACACCATATGAAATATGCAACCAATATTACTCTGCCAAGTTAAAAGTGTCTTGTAATAAGTGGAAATTCGAAAAATTAGAAGCAGTACAATGTAGAAATCAATGCAAGATGCAACCACTATCAAACTGCCATGTTAAAAGCGTCCAATCATGAGTGATCGATGCGGGATACACAACAAAGAGTACTTTGATGTAAGAACATGGTATGATAGATAGATGCAGTGTATTCTAGACATAGAAAGCCATGTCATATGCACATGTATAACGCATAAACTCAGCAGGTGCAATTTAATCAAAATAGAAGAAATACGGGCCAGACAATATATGCAACATGAAACCAACTATCACACTGTCAACTTAGAGCAAGCACCTGCGATGGTGGAGTACGGGAGATGAACTCATCATGTAAACTTGGGACTTCAACCTCATTAGCAGTAGCAGTGGCAAATCTAGAGAGTCTCTGCTTATGCGTCAAAAGGAGGACCACCAACATCACCTAACTTACTCTTTTCCTTCCTATTTTTGATATTGCCTTATTAAGTCAAAACCACAAGAAGATGAATAAAATTAGCTCTGCATAACTGGTTGATGCATGATACGCATTTAACAAGATACTTTGATATAAGGCAAGCGCAGGATAGGAGGATGGAATATATACAAAAAGACGTTTCATATTCACACGCATTTATAGGAGGATGGAATATGTATGAAAAAATAGTAAGCTGAAGGCATTTCAACAAAATTAGAAGAAATGAAAGCTAGGCACCATATGAACATGCAACCAATATCACTCTATCAGGTAAAAAGTGTCTCGTCATAAGTGCAATTTCAAGAAACTAGAAGCAGTACAAGCTAGAAGACAATGCAAGATGCAACCTACATCACAGTCCCAAGTTAAATGTGTCTTATGGGTAAGTGATTGTTGCAAGTATAGTTGTAAGCTACGCAGATGCAATTCAACATAATCAGAAGCAATACAAACTAGACATCATACAGAAAACACAACCACATATAACATTCCAAGTTAGAGCAAGCACCTATGATGGTGGAGTAGGGGAGATGTTCTCATCATGTACAGGTATGTTCTAGAAACAAGAACACGTGTCATATCCACAGGCATTATGTGTAAAGTAAGTAGATGCAATTAAACAAAGTTAGAAGCAATACAAGCTAGACATCATACGCAACATGCAACCACATATAACAGTGCCAAGTTAGAGCAAGCACCTGTGATGGTGGAGTAGGGGAGATGTGCTCATCATCTACACAACTATGTTGATTGTCCAGCCTTGTGTTGTCTTGCGAATCTTGTTGGGAGGATGGCGGAGTAGAATCAGAGAGACCCCTGCTTGAGTTGTTCAAGGACCACCATCATCCACCGGGACTAATTTCCTTCAGTTGTAATGATTTTGCATTGTGAAGTCAAACCTATAAGAAAAAGGAATAAAATTCGCTCTTCAAAACTCATTCATGCATGATACTGACGAACACTACTCGGATGAAAGGCAAACACATGATGCGAGGATGGAATATGCTGTGTAAGCTAAGCAGATGCAGCTTACACTAATTAGGAGCAATACAAGCTAGACACCATATGCAACATGCAACCAGATATCACACTGCCAAGTTAGAGCAAGCACCTTGGATGGTGGAGTAGGGGAGCGGAGACTTGGACCTTGTAATGCACTATTAGTACAAGGAGAATCGGTACAGATGCTCTATTTACGTTGCTGCAGATGACCACCATCATCGCCTTCCTTACTATTTTCCTTCCTCTTTCTTGATTTTGCCTTGTCAAGTCAAACCCACAAGAAAAAGGAATAAAATTTGCTCTTCAGTACTCATGATGCATGATACTGACGAACACTACTTTCATGTAAGGCAGTCACATGATAGGAGGATGGAATATGTATGAAAAACAGGATGCCGTGACATATTGACATGTATGATGTATAAAGTGTAAACTAAGCACAAGGTGCTTGAACTTGTTAGAATCAATGCAAGCTAGAAACCATATGAAAGATGAAACCAATATCACTCTGCCAAATTAAAAGGGTGTCCTAACAAATGTATTTGACCAAATTAGAAGCAATACATGGCAACATGCTAGAAATAATATGCAATATGCAATGAATAAAGGTGACTCATCGTGAAGTGATTGATGCATGATATGTAAGAGAGGTAGTTTCATGTAAGAACAAGGTTAACACATAGATGTAGTGTGTACCAAAAATAGGAAGGCATGTCATATTCACAGGTATAATGTGTAAACTAAGCAGATGCAATTTACCCTAATTAGAAGCATTACAATCTACCGTATGCAACATGCAACCACATATCACACTGCAAAGTTAGAGCAAGCACATGTGATGGTGGTGTAGGGGAAGTGCGGTCTTCAAGTACAGAGCTACGTTCAATATCTTCATTTAGGCTTGTTGTTTCTTGAGAATCATGTGGAGAGGATGAAATTGCATTCTTTATAAGAGTAGCGAGTCTAATATTAACCCACGGGCGTGACTGTCTCATCATAAGCGATAGATGCAGGATACACAAGAACAGTAGTTTGATGTAAGAACATGGTGTGATAGGCAGATGTAGTATGGGCCAAAAACATGAAGGCGTGTCATATTCACATGTATAATGTGTAAGCTAAGGAGATGCAATTTAACAAATTAGGAGCAATACAAGCTAGGCACCATATGCAACATGCAACCAGATATCACATGCCATGTTAGAGTAAGCACCTTGGGTTGTGGAGTAGGGGAGATGAGATTTGGAACTAGCACTGCAGTACGAGTAGCAGGAGAATCTGCAGAGATCATCTGTTTCGGTTGCTCCAGAGCACCACCATCATTCCATGCCTTCGTCCTTTCAGATTTTGCCTTGTCAAGTAAACACACAAGAAAAAGGAATGAAATTTGCACTTCCAAATTCATTGATGCATGATACTGACGAACACAACTTTTATGTATGGCAACCACATTGTAGGAGGAGGAATATGTATGAAAAAACGCTAAGTAGAAGGCATTTCAACAAATTGGAAGCAATGCAATCTAGACACCATATGAAAGATCCAACCAAAATCACTCTACCAAGTTAGATGTGTCTCATTATAAGTGGCACTTCGACAAATTAGAGGCAATACATGTTTGAAATGATATGCAAGATGCAACCAATATTACAATGTCAACTTGAAGGTGTATCGTCAGAAGTTATTGATGAGGGATACACAAGAAAAGTAGTTTGATGTAAGAACATGGTTAATAGAAAGACGTAGTATGTACCAAAAACAAGAAGGCATGTCATATTCACAGGTATAATGTGTTAACTAAGCAGATGCAATTTACCCTAATTAAAAGCATTACAAGGTAGACGCCATATGCAACAGGCAACCACATATCACACTGCCAAGTAAGAGCAAGCACTTGTTGTTTCTTGAGAATCATGTGGGGAGGATGACAATGCACTCTTTAAACGAGTAGGGCGTCTCACAGTAACCCACTTGGGTGACTGTCTCATCATAAGTGATTGACGAGGGATACAAAAGAGCATTAGTTTGATGTACGAACATGGTTAATAGACATATGTAGTATGTATCAAAAACAGGAAGGCATGTCATTATCAAAGGTATAATGTGTAAAGTAAGCAGATGCAATTTAACCAAGTTGGAAGCAATACAAGCTAGACACCATATGAAACATGCAACCACATTTGACAGCGCGAAGTTAAAGCAAGCACCTGGGATGGTTGTGTGTGGCAATTGAGATCATCAGCTGTAGTGCTACGTTTACTGTCTCCAACTGCTGACAGTGCACCCTTTAGAGCGCTGAAACGCTTAGTGCTTATCTTTGAATTACACTAGAGCGACTTCTATCGTTTCTTTTCTGCATTCATCAACACTGCGTCAGTCTGAAATAGCCATGCATCAAAAAACAATAGTGTGAGTATGGGTGAACTGTGTGCACAATTAGTACAGTGTAAAGGTAGCAGATAGCAAGTCGATGAGAAATAAATGACGGGAGACATATGATACCTCTACAACATGCATGGGACACGAAATTACTACATGATTCTATGAAAATAACAATTGACTGAAAACAAATAGGTCAGTCCATTTTTTCTGCACCGAACGATGTACAAAGAACGGGCAAATCGCCTTCATCTACCTCCAGCCAGTCAGTGTTGACGATCTTCCTCGAAACGCCAGCGACCACCGGCCCAGTCCCCTGCCTGCGCCCTCCCCTCGACCTCACCGCACCGCCCCCGACCATCCATTCAAGCCCCGCCGACCTCCAGATCGGGCGCAAGCAGCTCCTGCACCCCACACCCCTATGATAGACACCGACGCGAGCTTCCCCGACGAACAGGCGGACTAAGTGCTCCGCGCGCCTAAGCGGGTGCTGCTTCTTTTAATTGCGGTTCAACTGACCCCGAATTGAAATTCAGGCGGGCTACTGACCTCTAGCAAAGGTGAAATAGTAAAGGGAGGAAAACTTGTGCATTTAGTATCACGAAGAAGATGCAGTAAGAAGCGCTCAACTAGTTTCTTTCATGGAACGAATACGGTGTGAGCAGAGATGTAAGATTTGCACGAATAAGGGAAGAGGAGTACCTCTTTCTGCTGGCAGTGTTGTGTCCTCCTTCTGTTTTTCCAACGATCTTCTTGTGGTTCGCTGGAAACGAGAAGTTGTGGAGGACGATGGAGCCTTGGACGAACCCATGGCCAAGTTGTTGAGTGTGGTGCGGTGGCCGTCTGTCGGCGGCGGGGAACCAGATCCGAGGCGGCGAACAACGGCGTAGCAGGAACAGCTCCGGTGCGGTGGACGGTTGCGATAGTGGAGCGGCAACAGTGAGGCGTAGGACGGCATGGTCAGAGTGGTTCTGGTACGGTGCACGTCGGCGTCGGCATCGTGGAGGCAGCTCTGCCTCAGCTTCAGCTGCTAAGTCCTTGAGGGCGTTGCGGTTGCGGTTGTGTTGGACGACGACGTCGGGGTACCGGCTGCGGTGTGATGGAGGAGGGTGGCTGTGGATTGGGCGCTATGGGGTGGAGGACGGAGGAGGCTAGGGTTTTGCGGCTGGTCGAGAGGGCGTTCTGGCGCCCATGAAGTATGAATGGGGAAACAGAGGGAGGCGGGGAACTAAGGGGGAACAATGTTTCGATTTGGGACGCGCTTGTTTGAAATTTGGGGAAAGTTACAAACTTTGCCCCCATCTAAAATTTCGGACATATTGCGGGTTGGGGGTAGGACAGTAATCTAAGGTGTCCCAAATGTGGGCGGGATAGATTTCGGATGAGTGCATGGGTGTTTAGGCGCCCACGGCGTATGAATGCTTCCCGGAGGCGGTTGACACTAGCGTCTTGGTGAAGTTACAAACCTACCCCGGTTTAGACATTTGGACATCGGGCCAATAGGCTACACGGGCCAGAGACAGGACAGTAATTTCCTACCACCGAACATTAGTCTCACGCGGTTTCGGGTGACCAGAGGCCTATTTGGCACTTCGTTTAATATTTGGGAGTAGAAGCATTAATGTTTTCGGTTCTCTTGAATAGAACTTTCAGGATTTGTCAAACTTCACAAATCTTTACTCTAGAAAATCCTAAAGCTACGATTATTTTGGAATGGAGGGGGTACATTTGAATATACATTGTACACGAGTATATATTAAAAAATATGCAACTTACCTCAGTCCATGCATGGTTCCAGATATAATCTCCTTGGTTGCAAAAAAAAGTTAGACATGCTATGAATATATATAGCATGTTCAAACGCACAACAAAGATTGATGCCCCCTTTTACATCTGATTTACAAATACCATTATCTCGGGTTCAAATATATGAATGCCCTTCCTATGAATTCGAATCTTCGAAACCCCCTTTATGTTGAATTCGACATGTATTATATTTCATAGCTAGCAATTTGGAATGTATCCATGCAATGCAAGTGACAAATGTATAAAGTGCTTCACACTAACAACACGGAGTGCACTAATTAATGTTTATATATGAATTGCAAAAGCATTCATTGCCTGAATTTCAAACCGCTCTCACTCTATGGATCGATAATATGAAATAAACACATGCACATGCTAGAACTAAATAGAGTATGGGTGTCTGATAGACCGATTTTTATCCATAGCAATTTGCAAAATTCATGATCTCATCCAAAAATAATAATGCCATTTATATTTTAATTTAATGCGTAGAACCACCTTTTACACATAGATGCACTATGCCTTGGCCCGTTCTCACAAACACGCTATATATATCCCTATCTCACGCATAAGTGCACACACTTTATATGCATCGGCATTTCTCTTTCACACATGCTCACAATCTCTCTCGGGGTGTCGGGGTGTCTCACACACATGCTCTCTCTGTATCTCTCTCTCTCTCTTTCTAACTACTATGTACCACTCTTTTCACTAATCTCAATTGGAAAACACTATTTCTCTCACATGCATATATACACACGCACGGTCTCTATTAGCCCTCTATACGCACATATATGTGCCTACGTGTCTCCCGCACGCACATTATATTTACGCCTCTCTCGCACACATTGCCCCCCCCCCTCTGACACACCTCTCTCTTAGTAGTTGGCATATATGATTCCATCATATCATTCGGTAGGATATCCCTAACTGTTAGGATGGATGGTAATACGAGGCAAAGTTTTACCCTAGTTTGGACCCTTGCAGTGAGGAAAAAGCCTACTCCTGGTACTGTATATTAGTGATAGGGTTGTGTACAAAGTACACGTGAATACCAGGCATTGTGCGTGTGTGTATACTATCGACGAACTAGCCCCCAAGCTTCTATAACATACTAGGGGCCTAGGGTTACAAATAATATACAGGCGGCTTATCACCAGTGGGGATAGAGTCCTCAACGACTCTGGTAGCTTCGTGTTGTACGCCAAGTCCTCCACATGGGTCTCCGTATAACGCGTCTTGATCCAACCTATGAGGCACAGGATGGAACTGACCCATGAGTTCTCATGTTGACCCACCACAACTAGAAATGATGTGCCCACCACACCACACACGCAATCGGCCACTAAGAAAATAAGCATATACAATAGTACAATGTTATACATGAAAATTAATTGCATGGTGCATCCGAAAAATATTTGTTCTGCATTGTGAATGTTTATATATTCTCCTAAAATATCAGTCACGGAAAAGAGAAACGAAGGGCATATCTCTCCTTGTCTCCACCGGACACCCCCTCTTTCTACACCACTTTCACGTACGCACACAAACTATCTCTCGGCCCTCTAAAAGTATGCATGCCCACGACACATTCACGCATGACGGTAACTGTATTTCAAGCTAAAGCACTATACGGTCACTGGACTTCAGAATATGCTCATTATGGTCACTGTATACATTCTCGTGGTGATCATACGGTATCTAGCTCACGATACATCTCCGTATTTTCTTGATGACACTGACGGATTTTGCATTTGATGCGTGCTCGTATTTTGTTGACGACACTTACGGTCATTGTATTTCAAGCGAAAGCACAATATGTTCACTGGACTTCATAATAAACTCATCATGGTCACCACTTACATTTCGTCGTGCTAACCAACATGTGGTTGGATGGTTAGGAGGACAGTGGTTTCTCTAACCCACCAGGGTTGAAGTCCCGGTGCTCGCATTTTTCCTGGGTTAATTTTAGTATTTTCTGGCGATGTGCGTTCAGTGGGCGGAGACGTTCCACTCGACTACGAGGCACCTATGGTGACTTCATAAAATCTCAAGATCATATGCTGGCTCACTCTCTCGAAGGTGCTCATAGGGGTAGGGTCTGCGTGTGTGCGCTTATAGCAGCAAGTGCTTGCGCGTATATATGAGCCCTTGCGTCTGTAACATGTTAAAAAAATACATGTCATGATTATACGGTCACTGGCTCACCCGTACAACTCCATATTTTGTTGATGACACAATCAATTGACCAGTCAAACGTTCCACGTGGCGCAACTAGTGTTGCACCATCGGGGCGCGTAACCGCGGGGCCCACCTGTCAGCCTGTGTATGAAAGAAAGAAATGGTAGTTTGAGTCTGTACTGTGTTAATAAAATACATTTTAGGATCACCATACTGTCACTGGCTCACCATACAGCTCCGTAATTTGTTGATGACATGATCAATTGGCCAGTCAAATGGTCCACATTCAGCAGCGCACATTACCATAGGGCCCACCCGTCAGCGCGTATATGAAGGACAGAAATGGTAATAAATTAGTGTTCGGTGGGTATACGATGTCGTGAGACCTCTAGCTGGCAGTCGCCGGCGGTGGGGGCGCGTTGATTGGGCGGTGGGTGGGGATCGTCGGACAAAAATCTCGGCGTGGGGGGGCTAGAGGGATGGCCGGTGCGGCGGCGGACCGGCGGTGGGGAGTGGTTTCAGGGCGGGCGGGGTGGAGGGCAGCGAGGCCGCGGGCGGTGGGGGCTGGCGGTTCGACCGGTGGTGGCTGGCGGTGATAACCCACAAGTATAGGGGATCACAACAGTTTTCGAGGGTAGAGTATTCAACCCAAGTTTATTGATTCGGTATAAGGGGAGCCAAAGAATATTCTCAAGTATTAGCAGTTGAGTTGTCAATTCAACCACATCTGGATAACTTAGTATCTGCAGCAAAGTATTTAGTAGCAAAGTAGTATGGAAGTAACGGTAACAGTAGCAAAAGTAACGATAGCAGTTTTGTAGTAATTGTAACGGTAGCAACTGTAAAGTAAATAAGCAAAGCACAATATGTGAAAAGCTCGTAGGCATTGGATCATTGATGGATAATTATGTCGGATGCGATTCCTCATGTAATAGTTATAACATGGAGTGACACAAAACTAGCTCCAGTTCATCAATGTAATGTAGGCATGTATTCCGAATATAGTCATATGTGCTTATGGAAAAGAACTTGCATGACATCTTTTGTCCTACCCTCCCGTGGCAGCGGGGTCCTAGTGGAAACTAAGGTATATTAAGGCCTCCTTTTAATAGAGTATCGGACAAAAGCATTAACACATAGTGAATACATGAACTCCTCAAACTACGGTCATCACCGAGAAGTATCCCGATTATTGTCACTTCGGGGTTGTCGGATCATAACACATAATAGGTGACTAGAGACTTGCAAGATTGGATCAAGAACTCACATATATTCATGAAAATATAATAGGTTCAGATCTAAAATCATGGCACTCGGGCCCTGGTGACAAGCATTAAGCATAGCAAAGTCATAGCAACATCAATCTCAGAACATAGTGGATACTAGGGATCAAACCCTAACAAAACTAACTTGATTACATGGTAAATCTCATCCAACCCATCACCGTCCAGCAAGCCTACGATGGAATTACTCACGCACGGCGGTGAGCATCATGAAATTGGTGATGGAGGATGGTTGATGATGACGACAGCGACGAATCCCCCTCTCCGGAGCCCCAAACGGACTCCAGATCGGCCCTCCCGAGAGAGATTAGGGCTTGGCGGCGGCTCCGTATCGTAAAACGCAATGAAACTTTCTCTCTGGTTTTTTTCTCCGCGAAAGCAAATATATGGAGCTGGAGTTGAGGTCGGTGGACGTCCAGGGGGCCCACGAGGCAGGGGGGCACGCCCTGGGGGAGGGAGCGCGCCCCGCACCCTCGTGGACAGGGTGTTGGCCCCCTGACGCTAATTCTTTCGCCAGTATTTTTTATTAATTCTAAAAAGTTGCTCCGTGGATTTGTGATATGTCTCCAACGTATCTATAATTTATGAAGCATTCATGCTATTTTATTATATGTTTCGAATGATTATGGGCTTTATTATACACTTTTATATTACTTTTGGGACTAACCTATTAACCGGAGGCCCAGCCCATATTGTCGCTTTTATTGCCTGTTTCAGTATTTCGAAGAAAAGGAATATCAAACGGAGTCCAAACGGAATGAAACCTTCGGCAGCGTGATTTTTGGAAAGATTATGATCCAGGAGACTTGGAGTGCAAGCCAGGGGAGCATCGAGGAAGCCACGAGACAGGGGGGCGCGCCCTACCCTCTCGTGGGCCCCTTGAGGCTCCGCCGACCGACTTCTTTCGCCTATATAAGCCTACGAACCCTAAAAGCATCGAGACAGAGGATATATCGGGATTTCACTGCCACAAGCCTCTGTAGCCACCAAAAACCTCTCGGGAGCCCGTTCTGGCACCCTGCCGGAGGGGGAATCCATCATCGGTGGCCATCTTCATCATCCATGTTCTCTCCATGACGAGGAGGGAGTAGTTCACCCTCGAGGCTGAGGGTATGTACCAGCAGCTATGTGTTTGATCTCTCTCTCTCTCTCTCTCTCTCTCTCTCTCTCTCTCTCTCGTGTTCTCTCTATGGCACGATCTTGATGTATCGCGAGCTTTGCTATTATAGTTGGATCTTATGATGTTTCTCCCCCTCGACTCTCTTGTGATGAATTGAGTTTTCCCTTTGAAGTTATCTTGTCGGATTGAGTCTTTAAGGATTTGAGAACACTTTATGTATGTCTTGCCGTGCTTATCTGTGGTGACAATGGGATATTCACGTGATCCACTTGATGTATGTTTTGGTGATCAACTTGCGGGTTCTGTCCATGAACCTATGCATAGGGGTTGGCACACGTTGCCTCTTGACTCTCCGGTAGAAACTTTGGGGCACTCTTTGAAGTACTTTGTGTTGGTTGGATAGATGAATCTGAGATTGTGTGATGCATATCGTATAATCATGCCCACGGATACTTGAGGTGACAATGGAGTATCTAGGTGACATTAGGGTTTTGGTTGATTTGTGTCTTAAGGTTTTATTCTAGTACGAACTCTTGAATAGATTGATCCGAAAGAATAACTTTGAGGTGGTTTCGTACCCTACCATAATCTCTTTGTTTGTTCTCCGCTATTAGTGGCTTTGGAGTGACTCTTTGTTGCATGTTGAGGGATTGTTATATGATCTATCTATGTTATTATTGTTGAGAGAACTTGCACTAGTGAAAGTATGAACCCTTTGCCTTGTTTCCTAGCATTGCAATACCGTTTACGCTCACTTTTATCATTAGTTACCTTGCTGTTTTTATAATTTCAGATTACAAATACCTTTATCTACTATCCATATTGCACTTGTATCACCATCTCTTCGCCGAACTAGTGCACCTATATAATTTACCATTGTATTGGGTGTGTTGGGGACAAAAGAGTCTCTTTGTTATTTGGTTGCAGGGTTGCTTGAGAGAGACCATCTTCATCCTACGCCTCCCATGGATTGATAAACCTTAGGTCATCCACTTGATGGAAATTTGCTACTGTCCTACAAACCTGTGCACTTGCAGGCCCAAGAACGTCTACAAGAAGAAGGTTCTTTAGTAGACATCAAGCTCTTTTCTGGCGCCGTTGCCGGGGAGGCTAGGTAAGCAGCACTCACACCCCGTCAACTAAGCTCTTTTCCAGCGCCGTTGTCGGGGAGGTGAGTGCTTGAAGGTATATCTTTAATCTTGCAATCGAATATTTTTGTTTCTTGTTTTATCACTAGTTTAGTTTATAAAAGAAAACTACCAAAAAATGGAATTGAGTTTGTCTCATACGCTTCGTCTTTTTAATATCTTTCATGAGTATGATGGAAAGAAAAATTGTGCTCAAGTGCTAGAAGAAGAATGCATTAAAATGCTTGGTACTAAATCTTTGAATGATGAGCATGATTGCAATGTTGTTACTATGAACTCTTTGAATATCCATAGTACTAATGATGATTGCCCTAGTTATGATGAAAATGTCTCTTATAAGCATGTTGATTTTTGTGGAGTAGATTGGGTTTGCAAGTATACACCAAATAGGGAAAATAGATATTGCAAGAGGCATAAGTATTTAGAAACTAAAAGTTTGCAAGAAAGTCTTGATGTTTGTGCTGAAAAATTCAATATTTTTCGCGCTCCTTGTGAACTTTACAATGAACGTGATCATTTAAATCTCCAATGCAAATTGTTTCATGACCGAATCGTTTCCAAAAATTGTGATAGCTTGATTACCCTTGGGAATCATAAAGAACTTAGTCTTCCTTTGGGGTATGAATAAATGAAACGTATAACTGAGGGTATTCCAAAATTTAATCTTGATAGATTTCTTGATTTTGATCTAGAGACGATTTATATGTTTTGTACGGTGAATTGCATTGAAAATCCTTATATTGCCAATTACCTAAAGAAAAGGAAGCAAATAGAAGATGATGAGAATACTAATGAAATGGAAGAGACTTCCCAATATCCTCCTATTATTTCTTATGATGAATCAGGTAACGAGGAGGAGCTTTCTATTCAACCAATCTCGTCAATAAGGAGCTCAAAGAGGAAGGTTGAGCCCACACATAATGTGAAGAAGAAAAATAAAAGAATGAGCAACAAAGGTAGAAAGGTATCCCTCCCAAATGATGTTGCTCCTACTACTCATTGTGATGATGATAATTACTATACTGTTGGTGCTATCCATATTTTTAATGATGAGAGTGATTATGCTTATGATATGAAAAGGCTATTTTTGATGAGGATGAAATATTTGACAATATAATTACTGAAATTAATGTTTGTCCCAAGCTTGGGGATGCTATGTTTAATGAAGATGATATTTTTAGCATCCCAAGTTTTGATATGCAAAGTTGTTATGATGATAGCATGGCTCTTACCTATGATGATTATATTGATGAAAGTGGGTTTGGAAGAGTGTCAACTTTAGGAAGTACTGATCCCACTATTTTGGAGGATGTTGAATCTTATTGTGATGAATATGAAAGTGGATTTGGAAGAGTGTCAACTTTATTTAGTGATGATTCCACTATCTTGGAAGAGGTTTCAATCGATTATGATGAGAACGAAGTTGCTACTTATGATGATTATTGTGATGAAACTTATGCTATAAAAAGTAGTGATGATTATATTTATAAAACTTGTCATGATTATGAATACCCTTTTTCTGAACATTACTCTTTTAATGTGAAAACAATTTTTAGTGTTCAAGTCTTTTATGATACTTCCACTATTCCGAATGAGAAGAATTTTGCTTATGTGGAGAGTAGTAAATTTTCTATGCTTGTAGATCATGAAAAGAATGCTTTAGGTTCTGGTTATATTGTTGAGTTCATTCATGATGCTACTGAAAATTATTATGGGGAGGAACATATGCTTGTAGGAATTGCAATAATGTCAAGTTTCCTCTCTATGTGCTTAAAATCTTGAAGTTATGCTTGTTTTACCTTCCTATGCTAGTTGATTATTGTTCCCATAAGTTGTTTGCACACAAAATACCTATGAATAGGAAGAGGGTTAGGCTTAAATGTGCTAGTCATATGCTTCATGATGCTCCTGTTATGTTTCAATTCTTATCTTTTATGTGAGCATCATAGTCATCATCATGCCTAGCTAGAAAGGCATTAAAGAAAAGCGCTTGTTGGGAGACAACCCAATATTGACCCTTACTGTTTTTGTGTGTTCACATGATTATCCTACTGTAGTAATCATGTTTTATAGCTTTTGTTTCAATAAAGTGCCAAGTAAGACCTTTAGGATAGCTTACGGTGATAGTTGTGTTGATCCTGCTGAGAATCAGAAACTTTTGTACCCAGTAATTTAGTTTTGTTAATTTACAGAAACGTGATTTTGATCTGATTCTTTTTGCTCTGGATTGGTAAACACGTTTCTTAGGACTTCCTAATTTGGTAGGATTTTTGGAGTTCCATAAGTATACGTTTGATACAGATTACTAGAGACTGTTCTGTTTTTGACAGATTCTGTTTTCTGTGTATTGTTTGCTTATTTTGATGCATCTATGGCTAGTATTAAGTGGTATGAACCATAGATAAGTTGGAATATAGTAGATATTACACCAATATGAATTTAGAATGGGTTCATTACAGTACCTAAATGGTGGTTTTATTTTCTTATACTAACGAAGCTTACGAGTTTTCTGTTGAGTTTTGTGTTGTGAAGTTTTCAAGTTTTGGGTAAGGATTCGATTGACTATGGAATAAGGAGTGGCAAGAGCCTAAGCTTGGTGATGCCCAAGGCACCCCAAGGTAATATTCAAGGATGACCAAGAGTCTAAGCTTGGGGATGCCCCGGAAGGCATCCCCTCTTTCGTCTTTCGTTCATCGGTAACTTTACTTGGAGCTATATTTTTATTCACCACATGATATGTGTTTTGCTTAGAGTGTCATTTTATTGTGTTAGTATTTGCTTGCAGTTATTTATAATAATGTTTTGCATCTTTAGTTTCAATAAAAATGTCAAGGATAGTGTTGGGGATATAACTACTGAGTGTGAACCGCCCCGGGAGGGCCGGTTCACGCTCGTTTATGATCCAGGCCCATGTGGACGCCTGGAGCCCAGAGGCGAATTAAGGTCCATGTATGTAAACCGCCTTAGCGTTATAGCTTGTGTTGTAAGACAGGAAAGGAGAGATCAAGCCGGACTCTTGTATGAGCCGGATAGGGACTTCAGAACCGACCGGGCGTCCATCCGTGTATATAAGGGGACGACCCGGCGGCGAGTTAGGGACAGAGATTTCGAGGCTAAGGCAAAGCTATTACTCCCTAGTCGCCGAAAACCATATCAATCACATCACAACTGGACGTAGGTTTTTACCTTCATTGAAGGGGCCGAACCAGTATAATTCCCGTGTTTTGTGTCCGCTTTAACCTCTCTAGGTAAACCCGTACGATGGCCCTACGACTAAGTCCTTTCATGAGGACATCTGCCGTGACAAGTCCACGACAGTTGGCGCCACCGTGGGGCTATCGCACGATGGTTTGATGATCTTAGAGGGCAAGTTCAAGGACTCGAAGGTTATGCAAAGGCCGGATGACTAAGAGTCGCCGCGGCAAGCTCTACATCGACGATGCGGATCGGGCCCCGAGGCCGCTCGGTTGAGTACGGGTACCGGGTCCCCTTTGGCGGGATACACGTGTTTATCGGCAAGATAGGCGAGCGAGCTCGGGCCGGACGTCTGCACCGACCTCGCCGAGACGGCTCAACGGGCGAAGAAGAGTCCTGCCACAGCTAAACCGGGCGTCAAGCATGTTTTTGGGAGTCGCCCACGGAAACTACGAGGACGGATCAACATCTGGTGACGAAACTGTTGTCTACTCCGGCGATTTAATCGTCGGCCGGAGAAACTGAGTCTCTATACCAGCTACGAGATGGCCAGATCGGGGGTTGTTCCGACGGAGAGAGTATTCCGGACCCTTCGATCTACCCCACCGGGTTGGGATCTTCATGGCCGGTACGCAGGCGGCGCTTCACTCTTCGATCATGGGCGCTTCGCCGCCGCTCAACAGCGGTGATGGCAGCCGGGAAAGAGGCCCCGCGCCCGCCGCTCAAGTTTTGTCGAGCTCTTCGACGCGTTAGCTGTGCTCTTGGCGGAAGCTAATCCGCCGGATCAGGACCTGCACAACGCGGAGATTGCAAAGGTGAGGGAACAGATCACTAATGCTAAAGTGGACCTGGCAGCCGCGGACGAAAGGATGGCAGCAGAACGGGCCGCTTTGGATGCGCAGGCTTATAGGCTCGGACCAGGCGCGTCCACGAGTGAAGTCATAAAAAGGAAGTACAGGTCCCGTTTACCTTCCGCTTTCGAGGGAAGGAGCTTTTCAATACCCCAGGGCAGGGACCAGAATCCGCCGCCATTGGTAAGCCGGCGGAAGCACTGGGACGGCCGCACCGGTTCAGCCTCGTATGATAGATCTATCTCGCCATCATACCGGTGCGCCTGCATCGCACAGACACCTCCGGTCACTACTCCAACCCGATGGATAACCTCGTGGCGGCTGCGGCACGGTTGGAGGCGATTCCAATTGAAGGCGATTCACCGCAGCGTGGAGACACGCCGGGTTAAGGAGCTCCTCAGACGGCCTTGGCTCAAGAAGAAGCGCATTTCAGACGGTCGAGATCGGATCCACTCCACCCCGCCCGAGCCGGAGCTACAACCGACGCGTCGATGAACCGCCAGACGAGCAATGCGCAGCGTGGTCCGCCAAGGCAACAATCCGCAGCGGCTTTGAAGATGCTCAAGTGGTAGTGGACCGCGCCAGGCACGAGGGAGGCCGAGTTAGTAGCACAAGCAGAGGATCATCCGCCGCGCCGGTTCGACCGACCACCTTGAACCAGGGGTCACGTCCGGTTCTTTGGGGGTGCCTTGCCTTGTCCCCGCTTTGCGCAACGTACGATTTCCCAAGGACTTCAAGGCCACGCAAGGTGCCGAATTATACCGCCGACTTGGCTCCGTGAGGCGTGGATAGAAAGCTACGAGATGGCCATGGAGATGCTTGGACGTGGATGAAGCCGCATGTGCGAAGTACTTCACAATGATGCTTTGGAAGGTACGGCCCGGACTTGGTTAAAAACTTGCCGCCTAACTCCATCAGCTCGTGGACCCGATGCGGACCCGGTTCATCCAAAATTTCAAAGACACCGTAAGCAGCCCATGTCGGTAGTGGATCCGGCAGCTTGTGTCCAGCAGAGGGAGAGTCTACAACCCATTGGGTGCGCCGCGTTTGAAGTTTTACATTCTTCGCACCGGATCAACCCTGATTCCGCGATCTTAACCTTGGAAGCCAATTGCGGTTCGAGCCATTGAAATTGAAGCTGGGTCGCATGAAGCGTTTTGCCATGACATGGGCACTCTAATGGGCGTGTTGGTAAAATACGCTGATTCTGATAGTACCAAGGATCCCGAATCTGAGAATGATGAAGTGGGGAAGGGAAAACAGAACGGCAGCTCCAGGGTACAGAAGCACCATTTGGCAGGCAATGGAGGGAACAAGCGCAGTTTAACGGCAACACGGGTTTCAGAGCCAACACCAATGTGCAGGACAAGGGTCAGCGGCGCAGGGCAGGCGATCAAACCGGGCGGTCACAATCCGGATCGCTTTGAACTTCATATTAAATCAACCTTGTCCGAAGCATCGGACGAAGGAGGTACCGCGAACCACCTTTGGAAGGATTGTTATATTATGCAGGAGTTTAAAAACTCCAACTCTTTCCGGTATGATCAAGGGACCGGCGGCGGTTCCGGATCCGCCCGGTTACGATGGAGGAAATTCGCCCGGATTCGTGGTAATCCAGCGGGCAAGGCAATCGTAATAATCAAGGCAATCGTAAACGATCGAACTAAGGGGCTACAATCAACAAAGCAGCAATCGGGTTATCGAGCAACCCAAAGCAGTTGAATGGGGGCGATACCATGTCTTCACCACCGCTTTGGACCGACGGGACCGAAAACTTCGAGAGGCGGTCGGTGTTGTTGAACTGCTGCGCCAGACATTACCACGCTTGGTCCGAAAGCAGCCGATTGTGTGGAGCAGAGAGGATCATCCTCCCGGTTTACAATCCGGCCGATTAGCCTTGGTGGTGGCACCCTGTAGGAGGGTACAAGTTTACCAAGGTTCTTATGGATGGAGGAAGCAGCATCAACATCACGTACTACGAGACTTTCCGGCGTATGGGGTTAACAGATAGGCATCTTAGGCCGTCCCAAAGACGGTGTTCCACGGAGTGGTGCCTGGTAAGTCAGCGTACCCAGTCGGTAAGATTGTTCTGGAGGTGACCTTTGGGGACGAACATGACTCCAGAACAGAAACGTTGACGTTTGAGGTGGTAAAGATTCAAAGCCCTTATCACGCCCTCTTTGGGCGGCCGGCTTATGCTAAATTTATGGCACGGCCCTGTTATGTTTACTTACAGCTGAAAATGCCGGGTCACAAAGGAACGACAACGGTTCATGGAGCCGCGGATCGCTTCTAGAGTGCGAGGAAGGTGATGCGGCCTACGCGAGTCGGTTTGTGCCACGGAAGAGTTAAAGTATTATAAGGATAATGTTGATCCGGCGGATATGACCCTTTGAAGAAGCCAACTACTGAGCATGATCCGGACTTGAAGTTCAAATCGGTGGCTGAGACGAAGCTTGTTGATTTTGTGCCCGGCGATTCGTCCAAACAGTTCACCATCGGTGCCAACCTCGATCCGAAATAGGAAAGCGGCGCTCATCGAAGTTCATCCGTGAGAATCGGGACATTTTGCATGGAAGCCGTCGACATGCTGTGTGTACCGAGGGAGCTCGTGAGCACACTCTTAATGTTGACCGAAATATGCACGGTAAAACAGTTTCTTCACGGTTTAATGAGGAAAGGCGCAAGGCCATCGGAGAAGAAGTTGCTAAGCTGTTGGCAGCAGGGTTTATCATCGAAGTCTTTCACCCGAGTGGCTCGCCAACCCGGTTCTGGGTCCTTAAAAAGAATGGCACTTGGCGACAATGCGTAGATTACACAGATCTTAACAAAGCTTGTCCAAATAGATCCTTTCGCCTCCCCGCATTGATCAGATTATTGATGCGACGGCGGGCTGTGAGCGCTTGAGCTTTACGGATGCGTATTCGGTTATCATCGATTAAGATGGCGGTTAAGGACCAGGAGAAAACGGCATTTATCACCCCTTTGGAGCCTTCGCTATGTGTCCATGCCTTTTGGGCTCAAGAGCGCCAGCAACTTATCGGCGTTATGCATGTAATTGTTTGCATAAACAGATCGGCCGTAATGTGCACGCTTACGTGGATGATATCGTGGTGAAATCACGGCAGAAGGAAACATTGATTGAAGATTTAAGGAAACCTTCGACAACTTGCGGTGTACAAGATGATGCTCAACCCCGCCAAGTGCGTCTTTGGTGTTCCAGCAGCAAATTGTTGGGTTTTCTCGTGTCTAACCGGGGATTGAGGCTAATCCGGAGAAAATTACAGCTATCACCTCCTTAGCCAAGCCAAAATGCATCAACGATGTCCAACGCTATAGGCCGGATTGCCGCGCTAAGCCGGTTTATCGATCGCCTAGGAGAGAAGGCCATCCCTTTGTATCGAGATCTTTGAAGAAGACGGATCAATTTGTCTCGAGTTCACCGGCTGATGAGGCATTGAGGACTTAAAGCGGCAGGCCAACCCGCTCGTTTTGCTGCCCCTATTGACAGGGAGCCGCCTGTTATATGTTGCTGCCAATGCTAGGGCAGTGAGTGTGGCCATTGTGGTGGAGCGCAAGGAGGTGGAAGGAGTATCCGTTCAATGACCGTTTACTACATCGGTGAGGTTCTCATTGAATCTAAGCAAAGATATCCACATTGGCGTAAGCTGGTATATGGGGTTTTTATGGCGTCGGAAGTCAAGCAATATTTCCAAGGGCACCCCATCACAGTGGTCGATTCGCCTCCTTTAGGTGATATCACATCGAACCGGAAGCAATCGGCCGGATTGCTAAGTGGGCTATAGAGCTTGGGCCAAGACGGTTTAAAGTATGTGCCCCGGACGGCTATAAAGTCTCGTGCACTTGTGGATTTCATTAATGATTGGACGGAGTTGCAAGCACCGTAAGAGAAGCCGGATCACACCTATTGGACCATCCATTTTGATGGATCCAGGCAATTGGAGGGCTCGGGGGCTGGAGTCGAAATAACTTCCCCACGAGGAGATAAGTTCTGTTATGTTCTCCGACTAATGTTCCCTTGAACTAACAATGCAGCTGAGAATTAGGCTTTGCTCCAAGGCCTCCCGATGGCTGCAGAGAAATGAACCTCGGCCAGGTTAAATGCTTTGGTGATTCGGACTTAGTGGCCCAAAGGTATCCGCACTTGGGACTCCAAAGATCCACTCATGGCTGCATATCGCCGGAAGTGGACGCTTTTGCAGGACATTTTAAGGGGTACCAGGTGGACCATGTGGATCGTCGAAAGAACGAGGCGGCCGATGCTTTGAGCCGGCTTGGATCCCAAACAGAACCGGTCCCGCCTAACGCTTTTCCTTGACGTGTCGCATAAGCCGCCGCTTAAGTCGCCCGATGAAATTGATTTGGCTATCCCTGATCCGGAGGCTCAGTTGGTGGCGGCCTTGCACATCATTCCGGATTGACGCTCCCTTATTTGGCGTACATGAATCGGAGCGAAGTTACGGAGGATGAGACGTTGGCCCGGCAGATAGTTCGCGGTCTAAGTCTATGACCATTGTTAATGGCGAGTTGCACCATCGCAGCGTGTCGTGGGTGTTTCAGCCAGTGTCCCCTCAAGAGGGCCGTGAGATATTGCGAGAGATTCATGAAGGGGATTGTGGTCACCACGCCGGTTCAAAATCCCTGGTGGCCAAAGCGTTCCGCCATGGCTTCTATTGGTTGACCGCCCATGCCGATGCGGAGGATCCGGTCGACGGTGTGATGGTTGCCAAAAGTTCTCCAAGCGTGCTCATGTGCCAGCCCAAGAATTGAGGATGATTCCAATTACTTGGCCGCTTATGCACTTGGGGGCTGGATATGGTTGGACCTTTCAAACGATCCAAGGACAAAAAGACCCACCTGTTGGTAGCAAAGTGGATAAATTTACCAAGTGGGTCGAGGCAGAGCCCGTTAGCAGCAAGTGTGATGCGCCACGGCGTTCAGTTCATCAAGCGGGTGATTTTCCGGTTTGGGTTTCCGTGACAAAGATCATCACGCATAATGGCACCAATTTGTCCAAAGGAGCTATGAAGGAATTTTGTGAACGGGAGCACATCCGGCTTGATGTTTCTTCCGTAGCCCACCCGCAATCCAATGGTCAAGCGGAACGGGCTAATCAGGAAATTTTGAAAGGTATCAAGCCCCGGCTTATGGTCCCTTTAGAAAGGACGCCGGGGTGTTGGGTGGAAGAGCTTCCATCAGTGATATGGAGTATAAATACTACCCCCAACCGATCCACCGGATACACGCCGTTCTTTATGGTCTATGGAGCGGAGGCGGTCCTTCCCAGTGATATCCGCCACGACTCGCCCGAGTAGCAGCTTATGTTGAGGCAGATAGCGAGGCAGCACGGCAAGATGATTTGGATCGACCGGATGAAGAGCGCGATATGGCAGCAGCTCGTTCGGGCGGTCTACCACAGGGACCTTCGTCGGTATCACACCAAGCGGGTTAAAACCAGAACCTTTCAGAAGGAGACTTGGTGCTGCGGCTCATTCAAGATCGTAAAGATATGCACAAGCTATCCCCACCTTGGGAAGGGCCTTTGTGGTCGATGAAGGCTCTATACAACGGGTCCTACTATCTCGATTGATGTTCGAGAGCGAAAAGATTCACGACGCCGAGGAGGAGACCAATGTGCCATGGAACATTGCTCATCTTCGGCCTTATTATACCTGAGCCATTGGCTCCACTTATGTACATATCAAAACTATATATATTATGAATAAAAGCAATAAACCGGATCCTCAGCTAAAGCGGGGCATCTGTTCTGTATACACGACCGGTTTGGGTACATGGAGATGATGTCGTAAAGCGGCCTCCGCTTAACCCTTGACCTTGTTTTTAGAAATTTTTGTCATTTGGGGGCTTGGTCGTGTCCGAACCAATGCTACACCTCTTGGCGGCGAAAGCCACCAGATCATTTGGGGCATGGTCACGCCTGAACCACCACACCTCTTGGTCGGCCTAAGGCCATAGAATCACTTGGGGCTTTGGTGAACCCAACCATCGCAATGCCATTTGATCGGCGTCATGCCACGAAGTTCGGGCTTGGGGACCTGGCTGACTTGAACCACCGCTACACCGTATAGGGGGCTTGGTCATGTCCGACCATGGTAGCGCCATCTGTTCCGGCTCAGTGCAGCCTTTCCTTGCAAAGTGATTTTCCTCATTGATTTTGCTTCCATGGGGTCTTTGTGCCTGTCATTTGGTTTTTGTTGGCCTTCTTAAACCGACAAAATTCTTTACACCGGATTTATGTTCCGCATTTAATACCTTTTTAAAGCTGGCGATTTTTTGTTCCGGTTTGATTCTGCTGTTAACATCCCATTATGGAGTAACAGGGCTCATCATGTTCGGCCACGCATTTACACGGTAAATCGGTTTTATACACAGCAGGACTGTTCTCCGTGATGTTGATGGTTTATAAGGCCTTCACTTGGGTTTGGCTAAAGCCAACCGTGGTGCCTAATCTTGGCAAGGTATGTTCGTGATCACATAGCTTTGATCATATACCTCGGTATTATCTCATATCAATATATTGGTATCAGTTTGGCTAGCGGTGTAAACCGCCAAGGCGGTTTAAGAACTTGTGATTGCAGGCAAAATATGTTGCAGGATTTACTACGAAAGCCAACGGGTCCCGTACTGCCATGCAAAAAGTTTACAAACTGAGATTGTACCAGCATTGTTCAAAGAAAGACACTTGCTATCCTATTACAAAGCCTTTTGAGGCCTGGCGTTTCATGCGAAGTTATGCCTTGAAAATTTGAATATGTCGCCCGGCTTGGCGGATTACGCTGCTTCACCGGGTTGGCGCGAGGTGGAGGGCACGGCGCCTGGCGTCGGTTCAGCTTCCTCTTCTTCTTCACCCAAAGCCGGAAGTCATTGGTAGACCACCAATCCGGTTAAGGCCTAAAGACAGCTTCTTCACTTATCAGCTCACCGGATCAACGTCGGGCGTAAGTGTGCTTACGGATTGGAGGAATCAGGCTCGCACTTCCGGGATGACAAAATCCACCCGTTTGTTGTTTGCGTCATAAAAAGATCGGTGAACTTCCAGATTGGCTTCAGCGGCCAGTTGACTAGCCAGCGGACGCATTTCCTTTGTAATCCGTTTCAGGGCATCGTTATCGAAGGCTTCGCCCGTTCTCTTGAGCGCTGGAAACCCTTTAGCTATATCACCGGATCAAGATCCGCTTATCCGTGCCTTTGGCACGAGTCGAAGCTAGCAGGCGCCACCGGGCTGCGGATCGCTTCATCTCTTCAAGCTGGCCGGAATCATGGACAGCCGGTCCAAAGATCTCTCTGATCAGGGACGGCGCCGTGTTGTCGTATGAAGTGGCGCATATGGCCCGCTGAGCGCCGGTATATAGCTGTTCAATCAGGGTGTACGAAGCCTTGAGCTTTTTCCGCACGTCATGGCCCAGATGAGCTATACGCTTGCCTGCACCAGGTTTAGACAGCCCAAGTTAAACCGGCGGAAGCATTAACACAGGCATATTCAGTATAAATTTACTTACCAAAGACGGCAGAGGTCATGGCATGCACTTGGCGTTTGAGTCCGGTAAGCTCTTCAGTCACCGGTTTAAGAGCCGCCTCCGCTTCCTCCGCCCGTTTTATTAAACCGGCTTTCTCGGTGTCCCAGTTGACCCGCTCGGATTTGTACCACTCCTTCAACTGCTCCATGGTGGTCAGGGCGGTCTTTAGCTCATCCTTGGTTTTGGTGGCTTCTGCTATTTGGGTTTCCAGATTGGTCCGGAGGTCCTTGAGTTGCACAGCTTGCTGGTGTATTTCAGTCTGACGACAAATAAAGCATGTTAGTGGTTTCATTATACAAGTCCCAAGCTTAATACAAGTATTCAACTTGGCACTTGGGGGCTAATGGCTAGTTGATCTCAATTTGCTAAGGAGTCGCAACTTAAAGTCCCGGTTTAACTTTGCAAAATTCAACCGACCCTTGGGGGCTACTATGCAGTGAAAAGAAAGGTCAAATTATTACCTCATAGCGGTCCTTCATGCGATTTACTAGACCGGCTTCAAGGTCACGGCTTGTGTAAAGCCGGTTCAGAAAGCCGGAATGAAGTTCTTAGGCGGAGAAATTGTAAATGGCAGACATGTCGATCTTCCCTTGTCTTTCTTGATAGTAGTGGAACTTTCTTTGATGCTATGCTTGGTTAAAGCGACCGGTTGGCTAGGAGCGGTATAGCTGACTGGCCACAAGAACATCGTCATTTTCAGCGGTCTTGTTCGGGCTTGATGTCATCTTGCTTTGGCTCGGCGGTTCAACGGTCACGATCCGCTCGGTGGACGGGTTTGGTGGAGCAGGCTGTGAGGTTTCCACTTGGACCTCCGGTTCAACTTCTGGCGGGTCAGCAGTATCATCCTTGTACAACTCGCCAGAACTTTCCTTGGCGGCTTCAGGATTTTCATGTGGCTGTTCTGGGGTTTTTTCCGGATCACCATCCGGAGTAGGATCAAGAGTTTTCGCTTTCTTGCACAAATGAGCCTTGGTGCTACAATATTCAGAGTTGGATCAAGACAAATTGACCAAATTAATAGGGAATCGAGTTGACAGACAGCAATTACATACCCTGCGGCGATGTTCAGCGGAGGCAGTTGTGTGGTGGATGAACCGCCAGACGAGTTGGAAGAGGCCTGATAATTCGAGTCAGACGGATTGAGAGAACATCGGAAGAAACCTTTTAAGGGATAACGCTTTTCAGGAGAACAAGTCACCTCTGGACGACGCTTCCGGATTAGGGGTGTCCGTAAACCGGCCGAGGTAACCTGTTGACCATCGTGCCGGGTTGTACGGGCGCTCTTCGATCTGCTGTGTCTTCAAGAAAAGATTTGGATTCAAATAAGCATGTGAATGGTATTTTTTCACTTTCCGGACGGGCGCGACGAATTCTCTTAACAGCGCAAGCTCAGATTCGGAAGAAAGAAGGATTACCTCAACAGGATTGGCATGACCGGCTTGACATCATCACAGGAAGAAAAGTGTCGGTAAAAAGAAGGTAAAGAGGCCAAGCATATGCAAGAAGAAATACAAAGCGGAAAGCCGGTTTATGGCGGCTCCTCGTAAATGTCAAAGTTTTACCTCGGCCGATTCCTCGTCCTCCGTGGTTCAGAGGACTCGGTGGTCTTTTCTTGCCAGTTTTCTTAATGGCCTTGGACTTTGCACGTGGCGCCCGGACCGTCTGCAGTGCGTTTCGAAGGAGCTTTCAGCACAGGAAGCGATAAGCATTAGCATATGTCAACAGTATTACGAGCCCGAAAGACAAGAAGAAGAGCTTACCGGGCGGTTTGTTGGCGGCACAAAATGGAGCCAACCCGGTGAGGCTGCAGACGGAGATTGGCTCATCGAGCATCTTCTTGACGATCTCGGTGGTCTCCTGTTCGGTTATGGGTAGCTCGTGACGCCTTTGAGGATCTTTGAGGCTGCCGGTGTACTCGTGCATCAATCCGGGCCGGCGGCTCGGTGGCAACGCGCCCAAGAGACCCAAAGAACGCACAAGATCCACGCCGGTTAAGCCATTGGCCATTAGAGCCCGGAGCTTGATTATTTGTGGCGCGAAGTTTTTCCGTTCCGGGCGGTTAAGCGTGAAGGCAGTGGATGATGGTTGCTGAGCGGTGAGGACGGTAACCCGGCAAGGGGTTTTTCGTTGGCGGTAGCGGTGTTACGGCGATAGAACCAAGTTTGGTTCCAATCCTTTGGATGGCTGTGGTGCTTGGCGTGAGGGAAATCGGCTTCCTTCCTCTTCTGAATTGAACGCCGCCCAGCTCCGTGTTGGGACCATCGGAAAATTCTGTGCGACGGTTCAAATGGAAAAATCCGGAACAACTCACGCAGACGGTTCTTCTTGAAGATATACTTCACGTAAGACTTGAAAGTTGCATATGTTCAAACGGAATTCGGACCGATATCCGGCGGATGGAGTTGCAAAGCGGCAAGGACGTCCGGAAAAACTTTGAACCGGGCGGGCGTAACCCCGGTCTAGGTGCTGCATAAACACAATTACTTCCTTTCGCGGCTCGGGAGGAAACTCGCCCTCCGGAACACGCCAATGGAGGACGTCTTTTGGAGCCAAACCGCCAGTGGTAACGTAGCCGTTGAGCTGCGTTTCAGTGATTTTGGACCGGACCCAGTTGCAAGCCGCAAATTGAGGAGCCATTCCGGAAGATTAAGGCTGCGAAAGAAAGGAAAACGGTTCACCATTGAACAGGTCAGGAGTTAAAAGAGAGTGATAAACCGGCAATCCAGTAAACCGAAAATTCCGGCTTAACTAAGGACTAATGGAATGACGGATTAGATATCAGTAGTTAAACCGCCAGCGGAGGCAGAGCTGAAAAAGTTGCTAAGTATAGACAGAAACAGGTTTCCCATGCAAAAGGAAATAATCTAGATCTACCGGGGTTCGATGAGGAAAAATTCTGCGACCTATGCAGACCTCCTACAAGCAGAAGGTTCGGGCATGTTAAAGCGAAGGATCTGAACAAAGGGGGAAGGTGCCTAGAGTCGGGTAAACGGCGAAAGCAGCCGTTTGCGTATGAGGAGCGGTACGGCTGAGCCGTACGACCATGGTGGAACTGGTATGAAGAATCGGCATGAACGCTCACGAGCTATGAGATGAACCGAGTCTCTAGATGAGATCTAGGGTTTAAAGAAAACCTTACCTGACGAGCGGGAGCCACGGAGGAGCGCTAAAACTCTGGTAAGGTCCGGTTGATGCTGACCACCGGGAAGCGTCGGTCGAAGGTTGAGGGCGACGGCAAGAGCTTTAGGGCCGGCGGGTCGCGAGGAAGAAGAAGAGAGGAAGAAGAAGAAGAGAATGGCCCGACCGGTCTATTTATAAGGGACCGGAGCAATTAACGGGCGCGAGAATCGAGGAGTTGAAAGCGGCGGAAGGTGCAGCCGCCTCGATTTCGGAATGGCATTAAATGCAGGGAATCTTACTGTTTGGATTTCTTTATTAAGGATGACGCCAGACGCTCGACACGCGAATCGGAAGATGACATCACGGCGGTTCGAGCAGGTGGCGGTTTCTGAAAGGAGGAAAGAGATCAAGAGTTTCTTGAGGGTGTGAAGATTAACATGAACCGGTTCAAGTCAACTGGGGCCTAATGTTGGGGATATAACTCACTGAGTGTGAACCGCCCGGGAGGCCGGTTCACGCTTCGTTATGATCCAGCCCATGTGGACGCTTTGGAGCCCAGAGGCAAATTAAGGTCCATGTATGTAAACCGCCTTAGCGTTATAGCTTGTGTTGTAAGACAGAAAGGAGAGATCAAGCCGGACTCTTGTATGAGCCGGATTGGGACTCTGTAAACCGACCAAGGCGTCCATCCGTGTATATAAGGGGACGACCAAGGCGAAGTTAGGGATAGAGATTTGAGGCTAAGGCAAAGCTATTACTCCCTAGTCGCCGAAAACCATATCAATCACATCACAACTGGACGTAGGTTTTTACCTTCATTGAAGGGGCCGAACCAGTATAGTTCCCGTGTTTTGTGTCCGCTTTAACCTCTCTAGGTAAACCCGTACGATGGCCCTACGACTAAGTCCTTTCATGAGGACATCTGCCGTGACAAGTCCACGACAGATAGCCTTTACAATGCCTATTTTGCTAGTATACATGTTGCTGTTTGAAAACAGAAAGTTTACCGCTGTTGCAAAAATTCCCTAGAAAAGTCAGGGCATGATATAATGTTGAAACTTTTTGCATAATGAGAACTGATAAATCTTCTACAGTGTAGTATTTCTCTCATAATTTTTGGAGTTATGGAAGTATTGATACTCTTGCATTCTTTACAGACTGTACTGTTTTGGCAGATTGCTGTTATAGTTGCATTGTTTGCATATGTTTGCTTGTTTAATGATTCTATTTGAGGATAGGAGTATTAAATATGCAGAGACATTTAGTATGCAATGTTGAATAATTATTTTAGTGATTTTTTACAGTAGAAAATGATAAGTTTTTGCATTGGTTTATACTAACCTATCTCACGAGTTCTTGTTGAGTTTGGTGTGGATGAAGCTTTTGATAAAAAAAAAGAAACCATGATATGATAGGAATTATAAGGAGACACAAAATTTCAAGCTTGGGGATGCCCAAGGCACCCCAAGATAATATTTCAAGAAGTCTCAAGCATCTAAGCTTGGGGATGCCCCGTAGGCATCCCACCTTTCTTCTTCAACAACTATCGGTTAGTATCGGTTGAGCCTAAGTTTTTTGCTTCTTCACATGAGTTGTGCTATCCTTGCAATGTCATTCTATTTTGTTTTGCTTGTTGTCTGAATAAGATACCAAGATCTGAAATTCTTAAATGAGAGAGAGTCTTCACATAGTTACATAATTATTTAGCTACTCATTGATCTTCCCTTATATCTTTTTGGAGTAGTTTTTCATTTACTCATGTGCTTCACTTATATCCTTTGAGTAAATTGTTGAATGAGTTGATTGTCATAAATCTGAAATTATATATGTCTCATTTGCTTATCCCATGTGGAGTAATGACTTCACATCTAAGAAGTAGAGGTTGTAAATTTATTGAAGGTTAGCAATGATTCTATTGGTCATTTGAACAATTCATGAAAGAATATTGAAGGAAGAGAGATTTCACATATAAATACACTATCCTAGACATCTTTTATAATTGGGAGCACTCATTAAGTATGACATGCTAAAGAGTTGATGTTGGACAAGGAAGACAACGTAATGGGTTATGTTTTTGCACATCTCAGTTAAAGTATATTGTCATGGATCATTCAAACATGTTGAGCTTGCCTTTCCCCCTCATGCTAGCCAAAATTCCTTGCACTAAGTAGAGATACTACTTGTGCTTCCAAATATACTTAAACCCAGTTTTGCCATGAGATTCCACCATACCTACCTACGGATTGAGTAAGATCCTTCAAGTAAGTTGTCATCGGTGCAAGCAATAAAACTTGCTCTCTAATTATGTATGATCTTTTGGTGTGAAGAAAATAGCTTTATACAATTTTGTTATGGAAGCAATAAAAGCGATAGACTGCATAATAAAGGTCCATATACAAGTGGCAATATAAAGTGATGTTCATCCGCATTAAGATTTTGTGCATCCAACCATAAAAGCGCATGACAACCTCTGCTTCCCTCTGCGAAGGGCCTATCTTTTACTTTATGTCTTTTACATTATGCAAGAGTCAAGGTGATCTTCACCTTTCCCTTTTTCATTTTATCCTTTGGCAAGCACCTCGTCTTGGGAAGATCCTGATATATATATCCAATTGGATGTAAGTTAGCATGAACTATTATTGTTGACATCACCCAAAGGTGAATACGTTGGGAGGCAACACTATAAGCCCCTATCTTTCTCAGTGTTCGATTGAAACTCCATAACCATTAGTATTGCGTGAGTGTTAGCAATTGTAGAAGACTATATGATAGTTGAGTATGTGGAGTTCGCTATTCCTGAAAATAAGATGAATTGCAATTGTTTGATAACTAAGAATGAAGTTTGCTAGTTTTCAAGAAAGTTTATAGTCTATGCTTTAACATGTGAATTGCTTGTTGCTTGTTCGTGAGAAGTTTTATGAGATGAACTACTGTTATGACATATTATCATGCTAGAAAAGGTGATTGAAATTATCATTGATCAAACTTGTGCACCTTCTAGCATTCACACTTCATAAATTCTTTCTTTTATCATTTACCTACTCGAGGACGAGTAGGAATTAAGCTTGGGGATGCTGATACGTCTCCAACGTATCTATAATTTATAAAGCATTCATGCTATTTTATTATCTGTTTTGAATGATTACGGGCTTTGTTATACACTTTTATATTACTTTTGGGACTAACCTATTAACCGGAGGCCCAGCCCATATTGTTGTTTTATTGCCTGTTTCAGTATTTCGAAGAAAAGGAATATCAAACGGAGTCCAAATGGAATGAAACCTTCGGCAGCGTGATTTTTGGAAAGATTAAGATCCAGGAGACTTGGAGTGCAAGCCAGGGGAGCATCGAGGAAGCCACGAGACAGGGGGGCGCGCCCACCCCCTTGGCGCGCCCTACCCTCTCGTGGGCCCCTCGAGGCTCCCCGACCGACTTCTCTCGCCTATATAAGCCTACGTACACTAAAAACATCGAGACAGAAGATAGATCGGGAGTTCCGCCGCCGCAAGCCTCTGTAGCCACCAAAAACCTCTCGGGAGCCCGTCCCGGCACCCTGCCGGAGGGGGAATCCATCACCGGTGGCCATCTTCATCATCCCGGCGCTCTCCATGACGAGGAGGGAGTCACTAGTAGAAGAAGGGGAAAATCTGAGACACATTAGTGCCGGTTTGATTTTGAGCCGGCACTAATGTGTCCATTAGTGCCGGTTCCAACGGCTAGCCGGCCGTTCTCATTAGTACTGGTTCGTGGCGAATCTTTAGCACCGGTTCGTGCCACGAACCGGTACTAAAGAGAGTGGTGGCAGGGTGTTGTCAATCTGGGCCGTTCAGCATTTTTAGTACCGGGTTCGTGGCACGAACCGGTACTAAAGGTCGACGTACATAAACCCTTCGTCCACCCGAGCCGCTCTGTTCTTCCCCTTTCCCCTCACGTCCTATGTTCTTCCCCTCTCTTCCTCGAGCTCTCATTGCAAAATTTGTCAAGATTTGAAGGCCCCCATCCATTCAAATGATCACAAAGGTTAGCAACTTTGTCCTTTCAACTCTCATCGCTAGATTAGCTCTTGCAATGCTTTGTATAGTGATTAATTTGGGAGGAATTATATTTGCTAGTATTTGATTTATATGCAATTTGAGGTCAAAAATAACACTTAGTTTGCATATGTAGGTGTGGTTTACTTACTGCCTTCTAAATCTCCGTCGTAACCACCGTCGATCGCCCACACCGTCCCGTCGCCGACACCACCTTGTGGTGAGGCTCTTGTTCATGAATGTTTTACATTACCAAATTGATGTTTGTGTGATTTGGATATATATTTACTCGTACAATTATCTTACTCGTACGTTGTTTGTTATACATAGTGCCATGGTTTTGATATCCGTCCCCGTCGGCCCTCGTCCTTGTTATGATTCGGATGTGGTATATTCTCTTTTAAAACTAGTTGTTGCATTTCGTGTTTATGACAAATTATGCCCATCAAGTTGACATAGATATTTTTATCTAGGAGGTATGTGAACCGGAAATTCCAACCAACCCTATTGTCGAGAGGTTAAATTTAGTTGAAAGAGAAAACGAGTATTTGAAAGAAAAATTGAAAAGAATTGAGGGGAGAAGATGGAATTGGAGTTGCATGTTGCCGATGTAAATCGATGATCACAAGATCAAGATGGAGAAAATGAGGTTGAAGATTAGAAAGATTAGAAAACATGCCATTGATAGTGTGGCTTGGTGTCATTATGCTGTTGGATCAATTGTTACCTTAGTTGTGATCTTGATCGCATTAGTTGTTGCATTTAAATTCTTTAGCTAGAGAGTTATTTGTATGTTGCATTTAATTAAGTGCTGTATATGAACTTTATGTATGAACTTGTATTAATTTGGTCTATTCGATGTTGTGTAATGAAGATGAGCCAACAATGGATGTATGGTGACCGATGCTCTCCCGAGTTCATTAATGGCGTGCATACTTTTCTGCTTGCCGCTGAGGCAAACAAGCGGGCGGATGGTTTTATGCCTTGTCCATGTGCTGGCTGTAAGAATGGTTACAGTTACTCTACCTCAAGAACCATTCACGTCCACCTATTTGAGTCTGGTTTCATGCCCCACTATAATGTTTGGACCAAGCACGGAGAAATAGGGGTTATGATGGAAGACAATGAAGAAGAAGAGGATGACGATCGCTATCCTGGCCATGGGTTCCTGAATACGATGATACAACAATGGGGGAAGAAGCTGAGCCGGCAATGCGGGAAGAAGCTGAAGAAGAGGCATCGGATGAGCCAGTGATGATCTAGGTCGGGCCATTCTTGATGCAAAGAGAAACTGCATAAGTGATCTGGAGAGGACGAAGTTGCAGCGCATGTTAGAGGATCACAAGAAATTGTTGTACCAATTGTGAAGTCGACAAAAAAGTTGGGCACCACACTTGAATTGCTGCAATGGAAGGCAGAGAATGGTGTATCTGAGAAGGGATTTGGAAAGTTGCTGGTAATGATAAAGAATATGCTTCCAAAGGACAACGAATTGCCTGAGAGTGTGTATGAAGAAAAGAAGGCTGTCTGCCCTCTAGGGTTAGAGGTGCAGAAGATACATGCATGCCCTAATGACTGCATCCTCTACCGCGGTGAGTACGAGGATTTGAACACTTGCCCGGTATGCGGTGCATTGCGTTATAAGATCAGTCGCGATGACCCTGGTGATGTCGAGGGCGAGTGCCCCAGGAAGAAGATTCCTACCAAGGTGATGTGGTATGCTCCTATAAAACCACGGTTGAAACATTTGTTCCAAAACAAAGAGCATGCGAAGGTGATGTGGTGGCACGCAGAAGACCGTAAGAAAGAAGAAAAGTTGAGAGTACCCGCTGACGGTTCGCAGTGGAGAAAAATCGAGAGAAAGTACTGGGAGGAGTTTGCAGGTGACCCAAGGAACGTATGGTTTGGTCTAAACGCAGATGGCATTAATCCTTTTTTGGAGCAGAGCAGCAACCATAGCACGTGGCCTGTGACTATGTTTGTATAACCTTCCTCCTTGGTTGTGCATGAAGCGAAGTTCATTATGATGCCAGTGCTCATTCAAGGCCCTAAGCAACCCCGCAACGACATTGATGTGTACCTAAGGCCATTAGTTGAAGAACTATTACAGCTATGGAATGGAACAGGTGTACGTGCGTGGGATGAGCACGGACAGGAAGAATTTGACCTAAAGGCGTTGTTGTTCGTGACCATCAATGATTGGCCTGCTCTCAGTAACCTTCGTGACGGACAAACAAGGGATACCGCGGATGCACGCCTCGCTTGGATGATACCGACAAAGATATATTCGGATAGTTGTAGGAAGAATGTGTACCTGGGACATCGTCGATTTCTTCCGACAAGGCATCCCGTAAGAAAGAAAGGCAAGCATTTCAAAGGTGAGGCGGATCACCGGACGAAGCCTCGCCACCATACTGGTGCTGATGTACATGATATGGTCAAAGATTTGAAGGTAATCTTTGGAAAGGGTCCTGGCGGACAACTTGTTCCGAAGGACACTGACGGACACGCACCCATGTGGAAGAAGAAATCTATGTTTTGGGACCTGCCATATTGGAAATACCTAGAGGTCCGCTCCGCAATCGACGTGATGCACATGACGAAGAATCTTTGCGTGACCCTGCTTGGCTTTTTGGGCGTGTATGGGAAGACAAAAGATACACCAAAGGCACGGGAGGACCAGCAAGACCCGTGCAAGAAGGAAGATGGAGGAGGAGAAGAAAAGGAAGCTGGAGGAGGAGCAGACGAAGCAGGACGCAGAACGCCTTCAAGGACTAGAAGCAAGGCACACGGACCTGGCACTCAAATTCCAGCAGCAGCAGCAGATCGACTCACTTAGCTGTGAAAGGGGTCTCTGCAGCGGCAGCAGCAAGCGGATGATCGTCCAAAGCATTGGATAGCACCGTCCCATCCGTCTTTGAGAAGCAGCGTTGGTTCTGCCAGGGTGACACATTGCTGGATACATACCACGTGGATGACATCATAGAGAACACTAACTGTGAGCTACACTCCAAAATGAAGAACATATCCATGAAGGTGGCGGACGGCGTTGCTTTTCGATTACTCCTCGAAGCAACCTTCCATTGCATCCCGATTCGAGAGGGCTATGCTCGTCTCATGGTTGATGAAGTGGTGGACCCATATTCGTGGCTACTGACTTGACATTCACGGAGGTGAAGACGAGCGACACCGGGAGAGGCCATACATCGATCATCCTATGGAGAAAGGATTGCATCATCTTTCGAAGTCCACCGACACCGCGTCGTCTACCGACTCCTCCTCGAAGTCCACCACCGAGTCAGCAGACTCCCGCTCCTCCAAGTCCACGAACGCGTGAGCTGACTCCTCCTCGAAGTCCGCCACCTCCTCCAAGTCCCCGAACACGTGAGCTGACTCCTCCGGTTTCAAGTCCGGTACAACATCATGCCACTTCTCCGGTTTCAAGTCATGCACCGTGTCATGCCACACCTCCTGCTTCAAGTCCGACACGTCATCAGGCCACTTCTCCTGGTCCAACTCAGCCACGTCAGCCGTCTCCGCCGTCTCAGCAATCGCAGAAGAGACATGCTGCAGCTATGGTGCGTAGCGATATGAGTCGAGGTAGTTCAGGAAGTACAGGCGGAGACAAGCGATATAAATATGGTCCAAGCTTCGCTCCTCTTCCTTAGAGGCCTTACGACATGACTAAGGAGGAAAAAGGCAGCCATAGTGCAGGCCCAAGTGGACGCCCATTTTGGACCGAAACCGGCACCGCCGCCAAAGGAGAAAGTGCCTGAGAAAGTAATTGACCACTTCATTCATATGGCTAGAGAACCAGCTCCCAAGCCTGTTGACTCGGACTATGAGTGCCAAATCAGGAAACTACATCTAGAACGGCTAAAGAAGGAAGCGAGCTCGAGCTCGAGCCAACAAGCAGCGGGCAAAAAATGCAGGAAACCGTTCCCCGGCTGGGAGAACAGGCGGCGCAATCGATCCCCCCCGCTTGTTGTGCCAACAACACATGAGAGGAGGCCCCGCGCCCAATATTATTGTGGGCAAACTGTTAAAGTTCCCCAACTAGGCGATGTGGTAATAACGGAGGAGCATATAATGCAGGCTGAAATGCTCAAGATCTCTGCTGGACAACTCCTCGAAATTGAGCCCATGTCTCTGCTTAGAGAGGAGGAAATAAAACGGAAATATGCCCGGGGCCAACCTTTCGTTGAGCCAGACAAGGTCAAGAACCTCCCAACGAGAATGTATGAATTGCATCAATGGTACATGAACATTACCAAGATTTCCAATCGAGAGTACCTCATGGTGAATGTCAAGAAGTAGCATTACTACCATGAGAAAGCTCTGTGCGTTGAGTATTCAGAACTATTTCAGTTATACAATCAAGACGCACTCGACAAATCTCTCGTCGATTGCTATTGTTTGTAAGTGATTTCTTTACGTAATTTTTATCAATCATTACATGTAATTATCCTCACTATATATTCTTTCTCGTGGTATTATATGCAGGATGAAGATGTATGAAATGAAAAATCTGGACGCTATGGCATTGGGTTCATTGACCCAAATACCATTAATGAGTACACATGGAATCTTGCAACTTATCAAGCAAGTGTATAGGAAAGCATGCTAGAGTTCTTGAAGCGCCTCAATACCAATGAAGATATACTACTTCCTTACAACTTCATGTGAGTTCATACAAATTCTGTTTTTGCTTACTAGCTAGCTAGATGTTAACAATTAAGTGTATACGGTTTACGATAGTTGATTAATTTTATGCACATGCCCGCTTAATTAAGACATGCAAACGTGTGTGCATGCAGTTTCCTAATCGGATCTTGTTAGACATTAAAGTTGACAAAGCAACAGTTGAAATCTTTGGACTCGCTACTTAAAGAAGATAAAGACTACACCATCGTGAAGGGGATAGTCAACACGTAATTTCAATCATTATTAACTATATCTCGGCCTATTATTAGTTCGTCATTTCCTGATATGAACTATTTAATAACCCGTTTATTAATTTTCTTTGCCGGCAGGCAGGGCTTGGGCAAAGTTCATCAAGGTGACTCTGTGCAAATGGCCAAAAAGTTGTTTTGGCGTCGACCAAAGGTAAGTAATTAAGTAGTACTAGCTAGCTAGCCATCTCTTTAATTCTTGTTTCAATACCATTAATTAATTATCATGCTTGATTAATCATTATCTGATTCAATTCCATTCTCGTAAAGGCCACAAGCGGTAGCGCCGGGAATGATCTGTGTGCATTCTACGTTTGCGAGAACATTCGCATGATAGTGACCGAAAGGAGCAGATCTCAAAGACAGGACTAGGTACGTTGTCAGAACACTATTCACACCATTATAGATATCTTGTAACACAGCTAATACACATGCATATTGATCTCCTTCTTAACATTTCAGAGAGGTGCGGGATAAGCTCCTACCCGAGGAGCGCATACTAACACTTCAAGAGGAAATACCCGGATTTTTGCTCGACCAGGTCATAGATCCCAAAGGAGAATACTATTACCCGCTACCGCCCCCATGAACCACTTGTCATCGTGCTCCGAAGGCACCAAGGCAACATGTAGGAGAAATTGTATATGTATATACATGTGTATGTGTGAATAGTTAATGGTGTTGTCTGTGAGACATTCGATGATATTATATATATATATATATATATATATATATATATATATATATATGAGTTTCTACGTACGAGAAAATCTATTTATATATATGCATAACATGTACAATTTGTAGTATCGTGAAATACCCGCAAACAAAAAAGAATTAAATGGAAAATAAAGCCAAATTGAAAACACAAAATTAAAGCAAAAATTAAAAAAACACCCCAACATTTAGTACCGGTTGGTGTTACCAGCAGTACTAATGTCCTACACGAACCCGGGCCTGGCTCGTGCCACGTGGTGGCTCTTTAGCGCCGGTTCGTGACGAACCGATACTAAAGGGGGGGCCTTTAGTCCCCACTCTCCAGTGCCGGTTGGCGAACCGGCACTAAAGGCCGTTACGAACCGGCACTAAAGGCCGGTTCTGCACTAGTGATTAGTTCACCCTCGGGGCTGAGGGTATGTACCAGTAGCTATGTGTTTGATCTCTCTCTCTCTCTCTCTCTCTCGTGTTCTCTCTATGGCACGATCTTGATGTATCGCGAGCTTTGCTATTGTAGTTGGATCTTATGATGTTTCTCCCCCTCTACTCTCGTGTGATGAATTGAGTTTTCCCTTTGAAGTTATCTTGTCGGATTGAGTCTTGAAGGATTTGAGAACACTTTATGTATGTCTTGCCGTGCTTATCTGTGGTGACAATGGGATATTCACGTGATCCACTTGATGTATGTTTTGGTGATCAACTTGCGGCTTCTGCCCATGAACCTATGCATAGGGGTTGGCACACGTTTTCGTCTTGACTCTCCGGTAGAAACTTTGGGGAACTCTTTGAAGTACTTTGTGTTGGTTGGATAGATGAATCTGAGATTGTGTGATGCATATCGTATAATCATGCCCACGGATACTTGAGGTGACAATGGAGTATCTAGGTGACATTAGGGTTTTGGTTGATTTGTGTCTTAAGGTTTTATTCTAGTACGAACTCTTGAATAGATTGATCCGAAAGAATAACTTTGAGGTGGTTTCGTACCCTACCATAATCTCTTTGTTTGTTCTCCGCTATTAGTGGCTTTGGAGTGACTCTTTGTTGCATGTTGAGGGATTGTTATATGATCTATCTATGTTATTATTGTTGAGAGAACTTGCACTAGTGAAAGTATGAACCCTTTGCCTTGTTTCCTAGCATATGCATCAAATTCATCCTTGATGCCTGCCTTGACCATAAGTTCTTATGGCGGCCATTCACAAGGCCGCATGTCAGCTTCCCTTGGTGGTTCGTCGTCCTGCTCACGCATCACGAGCCTGGGTCCTTGCTTTCTTGAAGAACCACCTTGGTACATTTTCCTGGACATATTTCTTCCTCTGAAAAATTTCTGAAATTTTTAGTAACTCAAAATAGAAGTGAATCAAACTCAACAAAACTGATAGCAACTACTCCCACAAGTGCCTAGAGCCTATATCATGCATTAGAATTACTTAGGACCTCATAAATTTGACATGCAAGCTCAATAATAGGATCACCTAGGCAGCAAAAATTTGCAATGAATAAAGCACTAGAACAAAAACTAATTGGACCAAGAGGAGTTACACACCAAGGAACAATCTCCCAAAGCAGTTTTGTGAATGGAGCTTTGAGCAAGGAGATCGAAAATTGCAGCAAAGTGAGCTAGAACTCATTCTTGAGCTGGCTGGTATTTTTTGGGGAGGAAGATGAAGTGTGTGGGTGAAGGAATAAGTGGAGGGGGCCACCATGGGCCCATGAGGCGGGGGGGGCGCCCTATAGGGGTGGGCGCGCCCTGAACTCTCGTGGCCAGGTGCCAGCTCCCCTGTTGTGTTCTTAGTGCCAAATATTCTCAAATATTCCAGAAAAAATCATACTAAATTGGCAGAGCATTTGGATAACTTTTATTTTCAGGATATTTTTTATTGCATGGATAATTCAGAAAACTGACAGAAAATACTATTTTTGCTTTATTTATTCTAAATAACAGAAAGTAAAAAGAGGGTATAAGGTTGTGCCTTCTAACTTCATCCATCTCATGCTCATCAAAAGGAATCCACTAACAAGGTTGATCAAGTCTTGTTAACAAACTCATTCCGAATAACATCGAACCGGAGAAATTTCGAATAACACTAGGTTACCTCAACGGGGATATGAACATCCCCAATAATAAGAATATCATATTTCTTCTTAACAGTAGGAAGAGGAAATTCAAAACCTCCAATAATGATAGTTGGAATTTTTCCAACAGAATTGATGCTATGAACTTGAGGTTGTTTCCTCGGAAAGTGTACCGTATGCTCATTACCAATAACATGAAAAGTGACATTGCCTTTGTTGCAATCAATAACAGCCATGCAGTATTCAAAAAGGGTCTACCAAGGATAATCGACATACTATCGTCCTCGGGAATATCAAGAATAACAAAGTATGTTATGATAATTGTCGGCGTTCTGCGAACGGGGGTACCCAGACTTGCCTGCTTGCGGCCTGCGGCGTGGCTCAAGGGGTGGCCCAGCACGACCCATCTTCATCAACACAAGCTCAAGACCCTCGCGAGGGGCCAAGCCTCGCGGGGCGGACGACAGGAAGCTTCCTCAGGCACGGCCTCGTCAGGCTGGCTCGCGAGGAGGCGGAGAGAACAAGGCGGGGTACCTCACGAGGTGCCCATGACGCAAGCCATGACGACCGAGGGCGCCACGCGGGCGCCAGCCCGCGCAGTGTCCTCATTTCCCCTTTGGTGCAAAGGAGGCAAGCGCAGGCCAAGGCATCGAGCAAAGGCAACCATGTCGGTGCAACAAGACCAAGACCAGCAGAACGGCAGGCAGGAGGTCATCGTGGAGCCCAAGCCGGCGTCACCGTCAGAGTCTTTGGCAGGCGAGGACCGACTTTAGTCAGTATAAGTGTACTAGATGTTCCCCTTCAAATGGCCAATTGTTGGCGCCCTTCCCGCTCAATATTTGGGAAGAGGCCCAGGGCCTCCGCCTATAAATAGGACTAGCCACCCACAGGGTAGGAGGGGTTCATCTGCATCTGGAGATAGAGAGAGAGAGAGAGAGAGAGAGAGAGAGAGAGAGGCGACTGAACTCCTCCTAGCAGTTCATCGCTCCAGCCAAGAACAGACCCTCGCGAGGCTGTTCTTCCTTGTACTATTCATCATCAACTCCGGAGGCAATCCACCACACCACACACTGGAGTAGGGTATTACACCACAATGGTGGCCTGAACCAGTATAAACCCCGTGTCCCTTATGTTGTTCTTTGTGTAGTTTAGATCCTTGCGAGGCGACGAGACATGGGTAGGCAGGGGGTGTGATCTCCGCGTGCACCCCGGAGTTCGAACCTAGAGGGTCTGCCGGAACCCGAAATCCGACATTTGGCGCGCCAGGTAGGGGTGCGCCGGAATCCGCCTTCCCTCGCCTCGTGTTTCGCCGCCCGTCGCATCCATGTCAGACGCTCGTCGAGCCCGCGCCGAGTGTCGGGCCGCTCTCTCTACTCGCGTCGCCCAGATGGCCCCTGTCGGCGGCCGCCCCCGCCGTTCCCCGTCGCCTGCCGTCAGCGCTGCCACCGGCCCGGCGGGGAACGATCTGTAGGCGTCGTCCCTGCATCCTTTGGTGCGGCGAGAAGGCCGCACCACCACCCCGTCGCAGACTCCAGCCGGTTCTTCGTCCCACGCCCATCGCTATCTCCATGGACGCTGCAAGACGCTGCTGTTCTCGCACGGAACTCCTGCACTACCGTCCCCTGGCCGACGACCTCACGACGAGTGGCTCGCCCGTATCACCGAAGCTTCGCTGGCCACTGGGGCTCCCCTGCGCCATCCCTCTCGCTGCACCGCGCCCCGCCTTGCGCGGGCAATGAAGCTCCGGGGGCGCCTCAGCCGCCTCCCCCTCAAGAAGGCGCCTTGGCCCCAAGGCGCGTGGCCCCTGGGCGGAACCCACTCCGTCCGGCACCAGCACAGCAAGAGAAGAGCTGCCAAGAGGTCCCTCGTCCCCAAGAAGCTGCCCGAGTGCTCCCTGCACCGGCCCGTCACGACCGCGCTCCTGCTCCAGCGCGCCAAGACCCCGTGCTGCTCCCGGCGGCAGCGCACGGGGACCTCCAAGAACAAGCCCTCCGTCACGAAAGGCCTCCCGTGGCCACTGCAGGCTGCCCTGCCTTCAGCGCCGAGCTGCGCAGCGTGGCTTGGTCGGGCAAGTTCAAGCCAGACCTGCCCCCACTCTATGATGGCACGGCCGACCCTGCGGAGTTCCTCCAGCTCTATGAGCTGGGCATCGAAGCCGCCAACGGGGACGAGAAGGTCATGGCGAACTGGTTTCCCATAGCGCTCAAGGACGATGCCCGCACCTGGCTCCTGAACCTGTCTCCTGGCACGATTTCCTCCTGGAACGAGATGCGCACCGGATTCATCGCCAACTCCCAAGGCACCCGCGATCGGCCCCCGGCCATGAGTGACTTGCGCCGCATCAAGCAGCAGTCAGGGGAGACCCTGCAAAAGTTCATCCAATGTTCCAACAACGCTCGCCTTAAGATCCCCAGGGTGTCTGAGGATGCCATCATCTCAGCCTTCTCCGATGGTGTGCGCGACGTCAAGATGAAGGAAGAGCTCGCGATCCATGAAGACCTGTGCACATCCCTGGAGCTGTTTAACTTGGCGACCAAGTGCGCCAGGGATGAGGAAGGACGCCTTTCCCTTCTCGAGCTGCCGGCTGCTGACCCAGAAGAGAAGAAGCCCAAGGTCAAGGATGTGAAGCGCAAGGGGGCTGCCGTGCTTGCAGCAGAGCCGGCCGGACACCAAGCGAGGAAGGGATCAGCCTGAGTCATCCAAGGGCAGTCGGTACTGCGTGTACCATGACCTCCACACCCACAACACCAACGAATGCCAAGAGCTCAGGGCCGTGCGGACGTGCGTGCCAGCCGACGCCCCGAGCGCAGCGACCGGGGCTATGGCCGAGGAGGAGGAAGAGGTGGAGGATGATGGGAAGACCGTGGCCCTTGCCAAGGGCGGCGTGACCGACCTCGCGAGGACCGCTGGCAGGATCAGCCTCGCGAGGGAGGTTGGAGGGACCCGCCTCGTGAGGGAGGCTGGAGGGATCAGCCTCGCGAGGATCACCCACAAGGCAATGCGGGCCTCCCTCCTCTGCCACCACAGCCAAGGAGAAACAAAGACCATCATCAGGACGAGGGGGCTGGGGGCTTCCAGGAGCCGCGCGCAATCGCTTGCATCCTGGGCGGAGCTCAAGCCCCAGCCTCTCAGCGCATCTTCAATCAGTTCGCCTATGAAGTGAATGCAGTCCTCCCTGGCTCAAGCCACACACCCCTCGGGTGGTCAGCAGCGCCATCACATTCAGCTCAATGGATCAGCTCAAGTGCGAGCCACAGCCGGAGTCCTCCCGATGTTTTGTTCCCCAATCATCAAGAATGTGCAAGTCACCAGGACCCTCATCGATGGCGGGGCAGGGCTCAATGTCCTGTTCGTCGAGACATTCAACAATCTCCAAGTTCCATACAATCAGCTTCAGCCAACCAAGCCTTTCTCTGGAGTCACTGATGGTTCCACAGTTCCGATAGGGCAGGTCCGCCTTCCTGTCACCTTCGAGACGTGCGACAACTACCGCACTGAGCTCATTGACTTCGACGTCGCGCACATTCGCCTACCGTACAATGCAATCCTCTGGTACCCAGCTCTGGCCAAATTCATGGTCGTGACTCATCACGGCTACAATGTCCTGAAGATGCCAGGAAGCAGTGGAGTCATCACGGTGCCTTGTGAAGAGAGAGACGTAGTGTGTTCCCTGGAGCGTGCTTTTCAAGCCGCGTCAATTGAAGATCCAGATCGCAGGAGCGGAGGGCTTCCCGAGGTGGTCCCTAAGAAGAAGACATCCCCTGGTCATAGCCCTCAGGAGGCAGGCCCCTCAGAGTCCGCGCCCATTCCAGGGGCGCCTCCTTCTGTCGCATAGGAAGTCGCGCCCGGCGCCCTCCTCGAGCAAGGCTCGGGGGCTCTCTCCTAGAGGGCCACCGACTTTGCTAAGATCACGAGGGAGGCGCTCGGGCACCACCTGGAGGCGTGTTTCAAAGCACGTTTCCCTCAGGAAGGAGCAAGGCAAGGAGGGCCAAACCCTCAGGAGTTCGTCAGCAAGATCATTCAGGAGTTGCAGGAGTCAAGAGTCAAGAGTGGCAGCCGCTGCTTACCTGCCGTAGCTCCCCATCCAGGCGAGGATGGTGGGCTGCGTTTGCATCGACATACCAGGGCTCAACCAAGCCGCCTCTTAGGAGCGCCTCTTGCCCTCACGCGTGGGACGCTGTGAAGGTCCACCCCACAGCTATGTTCGCATGCCTTACGGCTTGCCGAACTCGGCTGCCGAGCGCCAGCGCCTCATGAGGAGCATCCTGGAGGCTCAAGCCGCCAGGCGTTCCGCAGTCCTGGCGGAAATGGAGATGGTCCGCGAGGAGCCACCAGCGCCTCTGGAGCCCCCCGAGGCTCCTGGGCCTGGGGGCTTGTGAAGATCCGCTTCCTCAACGCATGGCGTCCGCTACTTCAGCACCCCTTCATCTCCAACATCACCAGGTGATGTTCTTCGAGTTTCATTTTCAGCTGGGAGCGCCCCCCAGGGCTGCATCATTCCCAGGCCGCGTGGGTCCATCCGTACGGCATGTATCCCTTTGATTCATGTTTTCTTAAGCTTACTTTATTGGGGGCGCCCTTCGGGCTGCATTACCCCCAAGCCACCCGGGCCAGACCTGGTGGCATGTATCCCTATTGCGTTTATTCGGGTCACGCGTTTGACCCATCATGATCGTTAATTGATGCCTGCCCACGGCCCCCTTCTTCCTTCATGTCGGCCGCTTGCACGTTAAAGGGGGGTACCTGAGCATCGCGACTCATGGGCTTCTATTGGCTCTCCAGCCCTCACCCTCTGGCCTTGTCCACGGCATCGCGACCTGGCATACCATCGATGGCTAAGCCCGCTCGAGGGCCGGGACCCGAGGACATAGAGCGTCGGCATCTAACCAAATTTGCAGGAACACATTATAAGAAAAGGCCCAGAGCCAGGAGCAACCCGCCTTGAGGTAGGGCCCCGTGAGTCCCGCGCTGGCTCACGGGTGCCCAGATACACCTCATCAGGCCCTACCGTGCCAGCCACGTGTCGTATGGGCTGTACACGCCCGGGGCTCCTCTCGGAGGGGAGCCCCTCCTGTGCACCGATGGAAGCACCATGCTCGCTGGCTGGTCGACGACACTGCCGAGGAGCGGCTATGCCCAGACACATACGGAGCGCTATGCTCAGCTGGTGATAAACAATCGAGGGTGGCCCCGGCTGCATCAACCTCGGGGAGCCTAGAGCTCGATGTCACGGCCTCATCATAACGCCTTCCCTCGGGAGTGCAGCAGTGAGTGGGCTGGGCACGGGCTACGCTGGTCACGCCAGACGCACACCACCAGCCCAGGCCCCTCGGGCCTGCCGTCACGCCTCTCTCCCGAGCGGAGCCAAGGTACGAAGGTCATTTGAGCGTTAAGGGGACTCCTGAGCATCGCGACTCAGAGCCTAACTGGTCACGTAGCCCCTCACCCCTTAGTTCCGAAAGGCTAACGGCCGGTTGAGGTATGCGCGGGGCCGGGCTCTGCCGACGTAGAACGGTAAATTCACCCATACATCTCACCTCCCTACTTGTTGTTCGTGCGTCAAGGGGGACTCCTGAGCATCGCGACTCAGGAGCCCAACTTGTCACGTAGCCCCTCACTCCTTGGTCCCATCCTGGTTTCTGGTCGGGGCTAACGGCGGCTGAGGTATGCGCGGGGCCAGGCTCTGCCGACGTAGAACACAAGCAAGTAGGAAGGAAAAACGCAAATCTCAAGGAATTCAAAAGCAAATATTACAGTCCATAGAGTGCTTTGACAACGCCAAACACAAGTTTAAACGCCTCCACGAGGCATGATGCATGTTGCAGGAACTAAAAGCAGGACAAGAGCCGCGAAGGGGTCACTTTCTGGCAGTGCCATCGCTGGTGACAGAGCTGCGTTGGGCGACTTCGCCTCGTGGAGCCTCAGGACCGGCAGCCCCTCGCTTCGGCTTGGTGCTGAAGGCCTGGAACTGCGCCAGCAGAGCCTCCGCTCGACCCTTCACGGCCTCGGCCCAGCGTGGCTGGCTCGCCGCTCCACGGCCTCCAAAGAGTTGTCAAGGTCAACGTCGGGGTCGCGAAGGTAGACATGGGTGAAGATGCGCGTCAGCGCTGCAGAAGAAAGGACACGCACCTCAGCCTCAACCGTGGGGCCAAGGCCGAGGGTGACATCTTCAAGGGCGCGAACCAGGAAGGGAAGCAGCTTGGCGGGGCCATCCTCGGCGCCGGCCAGCGGGCTTTCCAGGCCGCTGTCATAAAGCGACTTCAGCAAGGTGCGAGCCTTCACATTCAGCTTCGCGAAGGCCACACGGTCCTCGGCCAGGACCCGCGCCTTGTCATCCAGCACGATCCTCTTCGCCTCCAACGCCTGCTCCAGCGCACCCAAGAGGCCATGGCGTTCATCAAGTTTGGCATCCCGGTCCTTGGCGGCAGCCTCGCGAGCCTTCATGTCTTCCTCCTTCTCCTGGCGGACACGGGCCTCCTTGGCAAGCTAGTCGCGCAGGCCTTGCAGCTCACCCTCCAGCGCCTCGCAGCGACCCCGGACATCTGCTACCTCACCCAAGGCGGCATCGCGAGCGGCCTTCGCCTCAAGGATGGACTGATTCTCCTCGTCGCAGGCTGTCGCGGCCTGAGCCAGCACCGCCCAGACTGAAGCATCAAAGCGGACCCAGTCGGAGGCCAGCTCCAGGCGCCCGGCCACCAGGCGAGGGTCGGCGCCGGAAGATCTTTTCTGCGGCCGGTCCAGCTCGGCGGCAGCCGATCCGGGCAGTAGAGGGAGTCGAGAGATGGCAGTTGGTGGAGTAGGAGGAGAAGACGGCAACAGCGTAATCACAGCACCATGAGTTGGGACCTTCACGCCTGACGATCAGCTGGCAGAGGCGCCAGCAAGAACACCTCGGGAGTCGCTTGGGCCATGGGGGCTGAGCTCGCCCCAGCTAGCCCCGCCAGGCCTCGCGAAGATGATCAGGCAGGAGAGGCCCGCGTCTTGCCGCCCCCTTCTTCGGCGGATGGAAGTGCCGCCCCGGACGAAACCTCAGGAGCCACCTTCAGCTTTTTCGCCACAGGCACCGGCCTAGCCAAGGAATATGGACGTCAAGCCTCAACAATGAAGTGAGAAGCAAAAACGAGAATCAAGCACTTACTGGTCATCGCTCGTGGGCTCAAGCAACCTCCGGCCGAACTTGAAGCCCGAGAGCCGGCTGCTGGGATCAACCTCAAGAGGCTCGGGAGCAGGAGGCGCATCTGCAGATCGCCTTGGAGCCGGAGCAGACCCGCGGGGAGCCAGCCCCGTCCTGTCCTTCTTCGGGATCAGGGGCGAGCACTCGCCTCCTCGCTCGTCGCCATCCTCGTCGTCATCCGGTATGAGGGGAAGAGTGCGGGACCTGCGCCGAGGGAGGGGCGCTCTCGACTCCTCGTCGGTCGCCTCGGAATTGGGCTCCTCTTTCTGCTCCTCTTCTTCCTCCTCTCCACTGGAGTCGCCGGAGGATACGTTCACCGTCGCCAGGGCCGCCAGGTCCTCAGGAACCTCCACGGGCACAGGCGCGTTCCCTTCAAAAGAGGGCATGGAGTTCACCACCTGCTCCCAATCCTCCCGAAGGAACAGGGGCACAGGAGCACCCTCCAGTCTCGCCACGTCACCCCCAACCAGGGATTGGAGGACCACGGCCAGATCTTCGTCAGCCAGGACTACGGGTCTCGGGTGAAGCCTCCACAGCAGGAGCGAGTTTTGCCGAAGTGGGGCCACCCGGTGCTCCATAAACTCCCTCAGGAGCGACGCCCCGTTCAGCTTCGTCGTCGCCATGTCACTCGGCCATAGGTCCACGTCCATCCTCTCTAGCACTGGCTTGGCGCGGGGATCCACGAGCTCTGCGCGAGACCAAGCGTCGACGGACTCAGGCTACCTCGTGGGCAGAACCAGCCGGGGATGGATGCGCCCAGCATCCACCATGACCCACTTGCTCCTGAAGCCTTCAATCCTCTTCCCGGGCTTCGAGATGGCATTGGAGCTGCCATACGTGACAAAGCTCGCGCACGCGGTGATGCGGTCGCGAGAGACCTGGAGGTAGAAGTAATGGCGCAGCAAGGCCACTGAGGGCTGCACCCCGACATGAGCCTCGCAGTAGTAGGCGAAGATCGCCAGGAGAAGAACAGAGTTGGGGTGGAGGTGCAGAGCTAGCAGGTTGTAATGCCGGAGGACAGAAAAGAAGAACTCGAAAAAGGGAGGCACCAGACCGGCGGCAATGGTGCTCACGAAGAGCGGGTAGAAGGTGCTTCCTCGGTCCTCAGGAAAGCCGGAGCCAACCTTGAGCACCGCCGCCCCGTCGTTGCCTTGCGCCACCATCATCTGGCGCGTCCGGGCAAGGCTCTTCTCCGACACATTCGGAGGATCCAGAGCGGGCGAGTACCATGCTCCGGTCGGGGTCTGGCGAGGCGCTATGCCTTGCTAGGATGCAGAGTTGGAGTAGATCTGGGGATTTCGGAAGCAAGAAGAATAGGGGCGAGAAAGGGGATCTGGGAAATGAGTGGAGAAGGTAAAGAAGGTAAGCCTAGATGGTTACCTCTCTTTTGGCAATTCGTGCAGTTGTCAAGGCGTCGTGAGGAAGCAGGGACGCCCATGTCCAATCAACCGCCACGCAGCGCCCAAGGCCGCAGGCTGTTGGGGCCCGCGGCGCTTCGCACTTGCCCTTTCGCTTCTCTACTAAGCCAAGTCCAGGTGCGCCTTGGGCCCGGGGGCTACTGTCGGCGTTCTGGGAACGGGGGTACCCAGACTTGCCTGCCTGCGGCTTGCGGCGTGGCTCAAGGGGTGGCCCAGCACGACCCATCTTCATCAACACAAGCTCAAGACCCACGCGATGGGCCAAGCATCACGGGGCAGACGACAGGAAGCTTCCTCAGGCACGGCCTCGTCAGGCTGGCTCGCGAGGAGGCGGAGAGATCAAGGCGGGGTACCTCACGAGGTGCCCATGATGCAAGCCATGATGACCGAGGGCGCCAGGTAGGCGCCAGTCTGCGCAGTGTCCTCATTTCCCCTTTGGTGCAAAGGAGGCAAGCGTAGGCCAAGGCATCAGGCAAAGGCAACCATTTCGGTGCAACAAGACCAAGACCAGCAGAACAGCAGGAAGGAGGTCATCGCGGAGCCCAAGCCAAGCGCCACCGTCGAGTCTTTGGCGGCGAGGACCGACTTTAGTCAGGATAAGTGTACTAGATGTTCCCCTTCAAATGGCCAATTGTTGGCGCCCTTCCCGCTCAATATTTGGGAAGAGGCCCAGGGCCTCCGCCTATAAATAGGACTAGCCACCCACAGGGTAGGAGGAGGGCATCTTCATCTGGAGATAGAGAGAGAGAGAGAGAGGCAACTGAACTCCCCCTAGCAGTTCATCGCTCCAGCCAAGAACAGACCCTCGCGAGGCTGTTCTTCATCATCAGCCCCAGAGGCAATCCACCACACCACACACTGGAGTAGGGTATTACACCACAATGGTGGCCTGAACCAGTATAAACCACGTGTCCCTTGTGTTGTTCTTTGTGTAGTTTAGATCCTTGCAGGCTGACAGAGACACGGGTAGGCAGGGGGTGTGATCTCCGCGTGCACCCCAGAGTTCGAACCTAGAGGGTCTGCCGGAACCCGAAATCCGACAATAATGATGTTTGCAACCACAACAGGCACATCCTCACAAATACCGACAAGTATAGCAGTTAATTTGTCAGCCATTTGCAAAGATATTTCAGTAGGTGTCAACTTATTTCAAGTCTACGATATAAAGAGAGAGGCATACACTACAAAAAAAATACACTTCCGTGATGATACGTGTTTGTCACAGTAGGTCGCATTTTTTGTCATGCATACATCCATGACGATTTTATGAAAGAATCAAGATAGTCATACCTGTGTTGTCGTAGAAGTGTTCCATGACATTACCAAAATTATCATCACGGAAGTGTCCACTTCCATGACGATAAATCGCGCCTCAATGAAGTGCTTTCGTCAAGGGTGACCGACACGTGGCATCCACCGTAACGGAACGCCATTAAGCTATCCGGTCGGGTTTTGGATCCGATAACCCGTTAACAGCCCCGACCAATGGGGATTTTCCGCGTGTAAAATAATCATTGGCTGGAGGAAACACGTGTCGGCTCACCGTTGGGACAGATTTCATCCACTCATTGAACAGAAGGCGCCTATGATACGTCGGCACGTGGCACGGCCCAACAGAGGCCCATTCCTGTGAAAAGGCCGGCCCGTTTGACTTGGTCAAAAGGTGGCGGGCCGGCCCATGGAAAGCCTGTTAACGGCATGTTCGCATATAGCCCATTTACAGCCCACTAACCCAAGGCCCGTTACGCCCTATCCGAATTAGGCCCAGTAGCATCATCTGGGCCATCCAATATGATTCCAACCCGTTTTCACTTCTGGCCCATGTATGGCCCATGACGTCTTTTGGCCCATATGAGGCCCTTTGTAACTCTTGGCCCTTTAACGGCCCGCAGTGAAACTGGCCCGTAATGAACAATATATCAATTTACACCCATTAACGGCCCGTGGTGAAACTGGCCTGTAATGAACAGTGTGTCACTTTATACCCATTAACGGCCCATTATTCCGTTGGGCGTTTCCATTATGTTATCTTTCGGCCTTCTAAGAGCCCATTTATTCTTTGGCTCATTTCCAGCATTCGTTTACTTACGGCCCGTTACTGTCATTTTCTGCTTGTGGGCCAAATTCAGCCCGTGGTTACAGTCGGCCCGTTTGTGGTTCGTTAATACGTTGGGCCATTTTTCATAGCGTCATCAAATACGGCCTATTAACGATAGGTCGTTATGGTCGGCCAATGAATGGACGATTCCAACTCTAGCCCGTTTACGGCCATAATCCGGCCTGTTATTGGCCCATGTTTGGCCAATCGATCATACGACCCGTATAAGGCCCATTGATGATACGACCCGTAGAAGGCCCATAGTTTCTACGACCCGTAGAAGGCCCATTGTTTCTACGGCCCGTAGATGGCCCACTGTTTCTACGGACCCTAGAAGGCCCACTGTTTCTACGGACTGTAGAAGGCCCACTGTTTCTATGGCCCGTAGGAGGCCAAGTGTCACTACAGTAAATATTAGCCCATGGTTATTGTGGCCTAGTTTTAAAAAATAGGTTATTGCAGCCACTAGCAAACCGCGGAAAAAGAACTACAATGACTACAAGCAAACAAATAAACAAGACAACAAGGAAATAAATAAGCAAGCAACTTACGCTAGGCTATCACGGCTATCACACATATTACATCCATTGGGCATCAAAGTTCGGCACCAATGCAAATAAACGCGCCGACAAAAGAATATACAAAACTGAGAGCACTTCAGAAGGCACTAGGCCTGGCCAGGTCGGGCCCCCCAAACAGCCGAAGAAGCTGAGTAGACCTCAATTGTGTCAACGATAGATGCATCAACACTAGATTTGTGGCATGATGGTGCACACGGCAGTCCTCTGACATCTTCATTGCATCTTTGACTTCAAGTTGGAGCTGAGCTGAAGCAAGCCTTTCCGCTTTAAGTTGAGGCTGAAGAAGTCGAACTGATTGAGGTGACTGCACAGAGGTTGTCTCACACCTGCTGCTGAGAAGCTTCAACTCACTGTCTTCATCAAGACAGGACCTTGGGGTCATCTCGCTGTCCTCAAGATGGTTTGGCTCACTATCTTTCCTGAAGTTACACTGGCGTAAGAGATACGACTACGAAAGAGAAACAAGGAGACACGTAACAGGTTTCACAATTATATAAGCAAATAAATGGATCTATTACGCATAAGGAACATGTTTTACAACTACAATTTGAAACTGGTAGTTGTTGCAAACATCCAATTAGATGTAAACAGCAAAGCAAAAGCAGTGGAGGAAATGATGCCTATCCAAATCTATACTAGAACAAAGTTTGAAGGCTTGAGAAGGATGAACTTACATTACATGTTAACACGGGCTGGACAAGGCCCTTCTCCATGTTGATGGAAGGATAATTCAATAAATTCCCCAAAGAAAATTCTTTATAAGCGTTGCCATTATTCTACATTTTGCAAAGAGTAAATATAGATCAAATAATATTGGAAGAAAGCAGAGGATAATGAAGCTTCGGTGCGGTGATGATACATAATCAAATGGCAATTAATTAAGTACAGCGTTATCAGGCAAAAGGGAGAGAGGTACTGACAAGAGCAATGCAGAGCCCAATATTGTTTTGAGATCGTGTGATCCTTTGAGCAAGGACATTTATCTGAAATTAGTTTTAATACAAGAGAGAAGGTAAGGCACAAGAAAAAATTTAGGAGTTCAAATTTTGAATTGATATCATAGACAGTACCTGACGTTGGGCTCCCAGCAGTTCTAATAGGGGTTTGGCCACTGGAGTAGGGGTAAAGTGTGAATGCAGTTGGGCCTGTGTTTTCTGTGGCTACTGATCTATCTGATTTAACAGGTATCACTACCTTTTCCAAATACCTAGTTTGTACTCCTTGAGGATCTGCACTCACCCTCTTCCTTTTGGACATCTATTACAAAAGAACAACATTTAACTGGAAAAACATAGTGTGACGACACATGGAATAGGTACAGAAAATGGATAGGTATGGCATATACTCATATATGATGCTTAAACTAAGTAGATGGTGTAACAAAGTAGAAGTAATGCAAGAGGTCAGATGCAGAATATGTGCGACCAATACAACTTTGCAAAGTTAGAGCAAGCACCTTGATGGGTGAATAAGATAGGCCATCCTCCACCATGCCAAGTTTGTTAGCCAGTGGATTGTTCCACAATATTCCTCTCGTTCGCCCATTCTCATATTCATTTTGATAATGTTCAATATATGACATGCATGAAAACATAAAAACAAGTGAGATTTTCTTTGTAATGCAGAAGTGATTCTAAGACAATATTGCCTCCGTGTAAACCCCTTTGTGCTATCTCTGCAATTCTTTTAAGAGATGCCATGCATGCTGTAATTTGTTGTGTGCATTAATATAATGTGGCCTACTACTCAAACTATGAGAGCTCCAGAAGTGATGACACTTTGCAGATGACAGCTTCAACATATAGTAAAGAAGAACAAGTTGACCTGACCTAACAGATTCAAAATATACTAAGGGAGAATGTCGGCGTTCTGGGAATGGGGGTACCCAGACTTGCCTGCCTGCGACCTGCGGCGTGGCTCAAGGGGTGGCCCAGCACGGCCCATCTTCATCAGCACGAGCTCAAGACCCTCGTGAGGGGCCAAGCCTCGCGGGCCGGACAACATGAAGCTTCCTCAGGCACGGCCTCGTCGGGCTGGCTCGTGAGGGGGCGAAGAGATCAAGGCGGGGTACCTCGTGAGGTGCCCATGACGCAAGACATGACGACCAAGAGGCGCCCGGTGAGCGCCCGGCCCAGTGATGTCCTCATTTCCTCTTTGGTGCAAAGGGAGCAAGCGCAGGCAGGAGTATCAAGCAAAGGCATCTGTTTTGGTGCAACAAGACCAAGACCGTCGCAACGGCAGGAAGGAAGTCATCGTGGAGCCCAAGCCGGCGTCACCACGAGCCTTTGACAGCGAGGACCAACTTTAGTCAGGATAAGTGTACTAGATGTTCCCCTTCAAAATGGCCAATTGTTGGCGCCCTTCCCGCTCAATATTTGGGAAGAGGCCCAGGGCCTTTGCCTATAAATAGGAGTAGCCACCCACAGGGTAGAGGCATCTTGAATCAGAGAGAGAGAGAGAGAGAGAGAGAGAGCGACTGAACTCCCCCTAGAAGTTCATAGCACCGGCCAAGAGGCAATCCACCACACCACACACTGGAGTAGGGTATTACCCCACAATGGTGGACCGAACCAATATAAACCATGTGTCTCTTGTGTCGTTCCTTTCATAGTTTAGATCCTAGCGAGGCAGCGAGGTGCAGGTAGGTAGAGGGCGAGATCTCCGCGCGCACCCCAGTGCTCGAACCTAGAGGGTCTGCCGGAACCCGAAATCCGACAGAGAACAACTCGACCTGACCTGTCGACCGCAAGAGAAGAGTATCATCTTAAAGAAGAGCAGAAGAACAAGCAGATTGAAGATATTACAAGTCTTTCAATACAATGTTGGTTGGCCACCCATGATGAACCAGAGTGCACAGAGAAATACTATTCTTTCCGGTCTCTCCATATGTGGCTCACATGCATTTCAAAACTAAAGTAGGAACATTTAGCTAACCAGTTAAACATCTCTCGGTTTTACTAGTATCAGCAATAATATCATATACGAATTTGTACAACTAAGCTTGTTTAGCTCGATGGGTGGAGCAGTGCTATTACGACACGTACCACGTAGGCTAATTGTGGACATCATAAAATGGGGAAACCATAAGCATGATGAGTATAGTGTTGACCGTGGCAGTGGGATGGAAGATCTGAAGCTGCAAACCATGCAAAGGGTAGTTAGCAACCGATGTTTGCTTTGAAATAACAACTAAGATTTGGTATGGACAAGAAAGTATGGTCAACAAGTGACAAAGAAATGCAATTATGATGTCTCTCTATATGTCGCGACATGCATTTGAAAACTCAAGTGGGACCTTTAGCTAACCAATTAAATGTGTCGGTTAACTAATATCAGTATCATATCACAATCATATTTGAACAACTAAGCTTTCGAATTCTGAGTGTTGTGTTGTTTAGCTTGAAGGGTGGAGTAAAGCTAGTACGATAGAAAGCACGTACGCAGATCATAGTAGAGTAGATAAAAGGGGGAAACCCTAAGCATCAAGAGAAAAATCAGGAAAGTGGAACTAGCTGGGCCAGTGGGTGGTGCACATGCTTTTCGAAACGAATATAGGAACATTAGGTGACCAATTAAATGTTCTCTGTTTTAGTGATATGAGCATCATATCAGATTCGTATTTCAACACGTAAGCTTTGGGTTGAGGTCTTGAGGAGCAGTGCTAGCATGACACGAAGCACCTACGATGATGGTAGTGAACATAAAGGGGGGAAACCATAAGCTTTACGAGTATAGTGCCCGTGCCATGGAGGATCTGAAGGTGCAAACCGGACAAAGCTACTTCGCAACCAATGTTTGCTTTCAACTAGCCACTATGATTTGGTATGGACAAGAAAAGTATAGTAAACAAGTTACGATCTATTTTCCGGGTGAGATCAATAACTTAAGCACATATGGAAGAGTACCACCTCTCTTGCGACGCCGTGTAGGCCTATCTTTGTCGTTGAGGGTCTGCGGGTGCGATGGCTGTCGGCGGCGGGGAAGAAGACTTTAGACGACAGACAGCCGGGTCGGGGGATATATCCTGTTGTCGTGGATGAGGCGGTCGTAGGAGCAGCAACGGCAAGGTTGACGACGGCTCCGATGAAGTGAGAGGAGGCGATGAAAGGATCCTGGTCCAGCGCCGTAGATGAGAGACGTCCATCTCTTGCAGTGGACGACGGGGTAGGGGTAGCAGCTCCGGCAAGGTGGAGGATGGGGTGGCGGACGGAGGAGGCTGGCCGCAGTGAGGAGGTTGTCGTGCCGCCGACGGTGTATGAATGAGGAAATGGAGGGGAGGGGGGTCTCAAACTTTGGGACACGCTTCTCTAAAATGTGGGAAAGTTACGAACTTATCCCCCATTTAAAATTTCTGACATCACGTCGGTTGGGGATAGGACGGTAATCTCGCATCTCCCAAATATTTGCCGGTAACTATTTCAAGGAGAGAGTGTTTTGCCGCCCACGGTTAGCGCACATGGTGTATGAACGGGGCTGGCAGGTAGGGCGGTTGTGTCACGTCTGAGGGAAGTTACACATCTGCCCCTATTTAAAATATTAGCCTACATCAATTTCGGACGAGGAGAGTTTGTTTTGCCGCCCACCGTGTATGAATGGGTAAATGGAGGAAGAGACCCATGTATTTTGGAGGAGCTTGAATCAAATGTCTTTTGCCGCCCATGTTTGGCGCCCACCGTGTCTGAATGGGCTCAGGGGCCGTCGTGTCACGTCTGATTGAAGTTACTAGTCTACCCCTATCGGCAGCAGTGTAAATCCAGTCGATAAGGATGTCAAGTGTCAGGGGTAGACAATAATTTCCATCTCCCAAACACTTTGCCGGGCAGCCCACAAATTATAGTGGGTGTTTAGCCGCCGCTCAAAACTTGGGAGAATTAGCATTCACGTTTGCCACAGGCCTGGCAAACTAAATTCAAATCCAATTTGTATTCGATTACGAATATCCACAGATAATTCTACGTTTTGTTATTTATTTCTTCAAAACCACAACAAAGATTTATTCCACCTTTATATATGATTACGATTTAGAAATGTCGTGATCTTTGAATTCGATGGGTTGGATACACTCTGAGTCAAACAGTTATTTCATCCAATACAATATGCTCACACGAAAAACAGTTCACCTGATGTCAATCATACAAGTACTGAGGGTTACCTCGCCCAAAAAATTCGGATCATTACAACACATGGACAACATAGGGGGTCTTGCAACATAATCCATTCAGAGACATGACACGACATGCAAGTAGAATAATCTAATGACAATTTCAACTGGTATCTAAAGAAGAATCGGGGTTACTTGGGCTTCAGATAGCAGAAACAGTAGGACCTCCTCCGTCTTCAAATGCAACATTCTTGCTTCCTCCAATTCTTGGGTTGCTTGCATAATGCGTGCCGCTAATTCCATAATTTCCAGCCTCAAGATAAAGATTACATCATTCATGGCAGCCACACCATCTCTTTCTGCCTCTAGTAGAGCCTCCAGCACTATAATATATGCGCCAGATCGCTCTCCGTGGTGTTGCCTCTGAACTGCAACCATCTGGTAACATGGATGGCGCACTGTTTCCACAAATAGATTCTGGGGTTGTACATTGTGTCCTAGTGTGAACGGCATCCTGAAAGGTTTCCGCTGAACATAAGTAAGAGATAGTTATTGTATGATCCAGGCAGTAAGCTTACATGGTAAACGACGGATGAATTATTGCCGAGCATGGCAAACTATATTTAAATGGTTTGAAGCAGCATTAGCCAAAAAGAAATGAAAATGGTAAGATGAAACTAGGGATGTAAGTGGCAAATAAACGACATCCGCCAGTCCCATCTAGTTAGTTTTTGCTACCTCCCTAGTTCATTTTCCTCAAAAAACAAAAACTCTTTTGAACTATCATACCACTAGTGGACTTTAATCGGGATTAAATGGGACCCAGTTGACATCCCTAGTTGAAAGGGAGTGTACCACCGCTATATTTAAGTTGCCAAGGCATCTAAGCAGTTGAAATAATTTGAGAAAGCACTTAACAGTGTGGCCTCATATGAACTACGAAGACAGTCTTGTGATGAAGTTGAGAGGAAAAGTTAAGGACGCAAATGAAATAGGCATGCATTTCTTTACCATAGTACAACAGGCACTGCTGACATATTAGCCAACTCAGGTATAGCGTAACAACAAACAAGCATTCGAATCAAGCAATAGAGCAAAGCAGACAACTGAACTATTTGTAATTCGGTAGGATTACAGGTTGAGGGCACAAGCCAAGAAAGCAGCTCACTCGCATTACATTTCACATGTACTAAAACACATTGGCTTACCATATTTTGCTGTGAAGCCTAGCTGCTGTTGCAATGTTCTTTGAAGATATCACAAGATCCCGTGGTTGCAAATCTAGTTGTTGTAGTTTATTCTGCACCCTCTATTTAGGTAAATTTAATTTTAATCGCATGCACTAGTCCGAATTGATCATCAATGGTTCATCTAAAATAATGAAAGAAGGGTGTGTGCATACACGACAATATATCTATTTCCCTCTATTTTTATGCTTGTTTGAGGTGCCAGCCCCAAAAGAACAAATATTTTGCTTGATGGGGTTGGCAGCTCCATAATTAATAGAAGCATCAAATTATTCATGCAACTTCGGAAGACCAAGAACACACAAACAAGTAATGAACAGAGGCTCGGAGCAGTGATGTAATAGCTAGCATCAGAAAATGTAGGGTAAAACGAACAAAAAGCAGCGGAACCACATGCTAGTTTGCTGATGTGTAATTAAGCATAGAGAACATTAAGCAGTCTGATGGAACCAATAGGTGGCATCAGAACAACACCATTATCATAAATATAGCATTCAAGAAGTAAAATAGTAGGCAGTGATATCTAGGAAGTACAGTAATACTCCCTCCGTTCCAAAATAGATGACTCAACTTTGTACTAACTTCAGTACAAAGTTAGTACAAAGTTGGGTCGTATATTTTGGAACAGAGGGAGTACTTAGGACAAAACTAAAGCATATTAACTATATGTGCACCAGTATGTAATTTAGCACGTGTAACATGTTCACTGCCAGAAGTATGGCCCTACAGGTGCAAGAAGAATAACGCGTCTCATGAAAAACAGAATGATGCCCTGAAGAAAATCAAAGGTGCGGTGCTTATGCTAGGAAAGTGAACGTAGGCGCCGGCCATTGGATAATAGTACCTGATTCTCGGTGGTGTATGGGTATCATTGTCATACTTGATAGCTAAGGATCGTCGATGGTGCTCGTGTTGCAGTTGAGTGTGGGCGGTACATCGCCGTCATTGAAGCGGCTCCGGTGCTACGGTTGCGGCACCTGTCGACATACAAGAAAGCTCATCTGTAGTAAGTGAGGAGTTGCACGATAAAGAGAAAAACCGAAGGAGTACAAATCAAAATAACCTGATGAGGTTGCGGCGTCGGTAAAGCAGGGCCGGTGGAGTTGAATATGGCGTCCGTGGAGAGGGTTCGTGCGATGGGCCGAAGGCTTGGTGAAGCGCGTTGTCTGATGCTTTCAGTGAGGCGGATCTGTTGCGGCGACGAGGGCTTGTATGAAGGGCCAGCGAAGGGGTGGACGAGGGAGTCGGTGAAGGGCCTACACTATGGTGGACGAGGGCGCCGGTTAAGCAGATCTGGTGCGGTGAACCATGATGGCGGTCAAGGAGATCTGGGGCGGCGGACAAGCCAGTTGCTGAAGCGGCTCCGGTGAAGTGGTGAGTTGGCAGTTGGGGGTTCCAAGGTGCGGAAGGTAGATCCGGCGGGGTGTGAGGTCCACCGCTGCGGTGAAGGACTAGATTCAGCGGCATGTCGTGGTTGGGGTCGGGGAGGGGAAGGGGAGGGGCTCTAGGGAAGAATGTTGGGGGCAAAGATGGGAAAACAATGGAGTTACCAAAGCAGCCCTTTTCCGTTCATGTGGCAGGGGTAAAACAACAATATCGCGAGGCTAAACTTTGGTAGCGTGATATTTCGATGTGAGCGGAAGTTTGAAAGCATTTGGCGCCTAAAATTATAAGTATTCTGCTCTCGTATGGCCGACTATGATATCATGGCCGACAATTTGTTTGCTTTGCATGCAAAAAAAATGTGCAAGTTTTGAAAATCAATGTCTCCAACTCAAAACTTAGATTGTCCATTCAATTCAAATATGGATCATTGAGCTAATACAAGCAAATACCATCATACGGTCCAATTCAAATGAAATTCCAAATGTGTTTATCCTAAATATGATGACAAAAGCAAAAATGTGTATGTGTATGAATAAAGTGGATGATTATAAAGTTTGAACATGCCTGTATGTGTATATCTCTAGGTTTGATATATGAATTTGAAATCACGAAATCCCGGCTTAAAAATGTGCCTCCGTTTAAATGAATTACAAAAGCTAATGATGGAGTCGAATTCCAAAATTCCAACCTTATGTTTGTAATTCTGGTACATCAAGGTATATCGCGCATGTTCAAAAGTATCGTTATCTCATAGTACAAACTGTGAAACAAATTGATCAACCATGAGTGCACAATATCTCAATTACGCTAAAGTCCCTCCAATATAGACACCTCACTCTTTATCTGAAGCCTACCCCCCCCCCCCCACCACACACACACACACACACACACACACACAAAGAGAAGTCATTCTCTCCCCCAAACACCAACACACGAGCACATTAACACCCCTCTCTCTTGTAAAGTCCGGACCCCAATATAGGTCTCTATCACTTTGTCTCTCGGGTATGCACACATCTCTTCCCTCACTCTCCAGGTCTCCCGCTATCTCTCTTACCCAAGCACACGCACTATGTAGAGTGTATATTTCCCATACACACAAGCGTAAGCCCCCAAACGTCTATCTCCCTAGTTATGTGGTTCTCGCAAGACTCACCTCATACACCACCCCCACTGAAAACAAGCACACTTTGTCTCCTTGTGCACCACTCTCCTCTTTCTATCTCTCCCACATGCGGACCCTTGACTCCTTCCCTGTATACATATATGTCGTGAGTCTTTCCATAGCTCCCTAATGTATCATTGTTCTCGATTTCGCACATTGTTCTCTACACCATCTATTCTAGATATCTCATGAAGTCCCTATCACACACACGATGACTCGCTTCCCTTGTGTCTCCGTTCATAGGCCAATTTCGGACAACATCAACATTGTCTCCCTATCTATACACCATTTATGGACACAAACTGTAAGGGCATATTTATCCCCAAGATGTTTTGGTGATTGATGACAATGCTTTTGTGGACTAATCGTGTGCGTTGAGTTCTTTCAGAGATTCATCCTTTGGCACGAGACGATTACTTCCCCTCGGTGATTTATTCAACACGGTGTAGCTCCTTCGTTTCTATGCTGGTGGTCTAGTTTCATAGGAGTCACCGTACTATCAAGAGGGGATCTGCTTTGGTTAGGCTAGGGTGGAATCAACACTTACACATCTCTATCACACCCGTTGCTTTTTTCCGCTTCATTGGAGCTATCTTTCCTTATCTGTGCCTACCTGTCCCTTCCCAGCGGTAGTACCGCGGCCCTCAGCGGTAGTACCACTGAAGCTCGTCAAGCGGTAGTACCGCTCCCCGAGCGGTAGTACCGCTTGTGAGCTTCGGCCGTAGTACCGCAGTGGTTTCGGGCTACTACCGCCTCGATTCTCGACTGCTATTTCTCGTGTCGGGTTTTACGGTACTAGTTGCAGCAGTAGGGGCGGTAGTACCGCCTGTACTTCCGAGGTAGTACCGCTCGGGGGACAGGGCCCTGTTTCCCTCGTCAGCGCGGCAGCACCGCTGGGAGGGAGCGGTTGTACCGCTCCAAGCGGTAGTACCGCCCTGCCCAAGCGGTAGTACCGATCTGTGCGGGGCTGGTTGGTGGGTAACGGCTGGATTGGTTCCCCCACTATATATAGGTGTCTTCTTCCCCAAACTTGACCCACCTCTTTCCCCCAAAGCTCCATTGTTGCTCGAAGCTCCATTTTCGCCCGATCTCTCTCCCTAGCCAATCAAACTTGTTGATTTGCTCGGGATTGGTTGAGAAGGCCCCGATCTACACTTCCACCAAGAGAAATATTATTCCCTCTCTTATCCCTAGCGGATCTTGTTACTCTTGGGTGCTTGAGCACCCTAGACGGTTGAGGTCACCCCGAAGCCATACTCCATTGTGGCGAAGCTTCATGGTATTGTTGGGAGCCTCCAATTGTTGTGGAGATTGCCCTAACCTTGCTTGTAAAGGTTTGGTCGCCGCCTTCAAGGGCACCAATAGTGGAATCACGGCATCTCGCATTGTGTGAGGGCGTGAGGAGAATACGGTGGCCCTAGTGGCTTCTTGGGGAGCATTGTGCCTCCACACCGCTCTAACGGAGACGTACTTCCCCTTAAAAGGAAGGAACTTCGGTAACACATTCTCGTCTCCACCGGATCCACTCTTGGTTATTTCGTGCCTTTATTTTTGCAAGCTTCTTGTATTATATCCTTGCTTGTTTGTGTGTTAGTTGTCATTGCATCATATAGGTTGCTCACATAGTTGCACATCTAGACAACCAATATTATTGCAAAGTTTAAATTGGTAAAGAAAAGCTTAAAAATTGTTAGTTGCCTATTCACCCCCCCCCCCTCTCTAGTCAACCATATCGATCCTTTCAATTGGTATCAGAGCCTCGTCTCTTTTTAAGGACTTTACCGTCCGAAGAGTATGGTTGACGTCGTAGATGATGTGGGAGAGCACTCCGGTGCGAATCCGATATCATCTACGGGAGATGGGGTAACTCGATCTCTCGTGAGGAATTCAATGTGGCGTTGGACACATTGAAAACCTCCATGACGACCGAGGTCAAGGACATGTTTAAGGAATTCCTAGAAGGGCTTAAACTTTCCACCGCACCCGTGAAAGTGGGTGATCCCGCCAACACGGGGACGGATGCTAACTCCGATAAGGGGGAAGCTACTAGTGAGAAAGCCCCATCGTCTAGTGGTAAGAATGGCACCGGCATCTTCGCCCATGTGCAACCTCCTCCCGTTTATGGTGGACCGATTCCTTCTACTCATTTGAATCATGCCGGTCCACCTCCTAAGATTAATAAAAAGGAGGATTTTGATTCTTGGGTTTATCGTTTTAAGCGTCATTTAAATCATGTGAACACTAACCTTTGGAGAATCATTGAAGAAGGTTTCTATCCGCATGACCCGAGCAACTTCTCTCCTAGAGAAGTCGTGGACCATCAATTCAATGAGAATGCTCTCTTCATCATCCAAGAAGCAATCCTTCCGAAGACCTCCCTCATCTCCGCCCTACTCCCTTGCCAAAGATGCTTGGCACAAGGTGGTTTCCTTTATCGAGGAAGCGCAAGCATTCAATGTTCCAACTATGAAGTGGTGCAAGATGAAGCCGATGAGTTTGCAATGAAAGAAGATGAAGAACCTCGTGAGCTCTATCGGAGAGTTACCAAGCTCGCGGTCTCCCTCCGGGATCATGGAAGTAAGGACACGGATGACAACTGGATCAAGCGCAAATTCCTCAAGGCAATGATGCCCTACCACAAAGCCATGTCCTCCGTCATCCGTCAAAGGCCGGACTTCCACACCTTGTCCTCAAGTGATGTGTTGGATGAGTTTGTGGCTATGAGCATATTGGACAAGACCCGGCGACAATGCGGTGCTTCGCTCCCAAAGAGCAAAGAAGCCCAACCTCGCTTTGAAGGCCAAGGTTTGTGTCGAAGAGGAAGGAGAGGAGGAAGAAGAAGAGAGCATCCTCGAAGATACGAAGTATGACTATCATGAACACATGGCCCTTGCTTCAAGGCAATTTTGGAGCAAGAAGAACTCAAGGCCCAACTTCAACAAGAGCAACTCAAGTGGTGCAAAGGGCAAGCAACGAGTGAGGACTTGCTTCAATTGTGGCAATGTGAGTCACTTTGTTGCAGAGTGCCCATATGAGAAGAGGGAAGACAATGGTGGCAAGCTCATCCGTAAGGACAAGGCCAAGTCTTTCCCCAACAAGAGCAACTTCACCAAGAAGGCTCCTCACAAAGCTTTGGTGGTTCAAGAAGAGTACAATGAGGATGATGATGATGGTGAAGATGGTGAGTTGGTTGCCATGGCCTCCGTTGCCATTGCGACGACTCCTCGGGTGTCTCTCTTCGACTCACCTAATGAAAACATCACCGCCAAGTGCCTCATGGCTAAAGCCACCAACAAGGTAACCCCCAACATCAAAACTACCATCATCAATCATTCTTCTTTGACGGATTGCATTGATGAACATGAGGGGACTAATGTGGAGGAGAATGAGTTTGAGACCTTTATGGGTAAACTCAAGGGCAAATCCAAGAAGCACGCCGTTGCTCTCTTGGAACAACTTGGTGAAGCCAATGACATGATCGAGGCTCATGAAGAAACCATCTCTAAGATGGAAGGGCATAGTCGTGACTATGCCGATGAGATTTCGGATCTTTCCAATGCTCTTGAGGAAGAGCGTGGCCTTCGTTTGGCTCTTGAGGAGTCATACAACGATGATCATGCTAAATTAAAGAAAGACCTTGATCATGCTCTTGTTGTGTCTCGTGTGCTAAGCTCCGAGAAGGCAAAACATGGAGTTGATCTTGCTAGACTCAACGAGGAGTTTGACATTCTCGACAAGGCTCACAAAGTCTTGAAGGGTGCTCATGCTAGTCTCAAAGAGTCTCATGATCAACTCCAAGTGAAGCTAACCAAGGAGAAAGCCAACTTTCCTCATATGGTATTGATTGATAATGCAAATGCTACTAACCCTTGTTGTGAGCATGTGCATCTTGTTGAGGAGAATGCTAAGTTGAAGGAGCAACTTGAAAAAGGCCTTGTCACATGCATAAAAGGTGAGAAGAACCGTAACGACCTTTTGAGTAATCAAAAGGAAGTTGTGGCCAAGGAGGGGATTGGGTTCGCACCCACGCCCAAGAACAAGAAGAAGAATGACAAGACCACGCAACATCCTCCTCTCAAGCAAACTTTTGTGAGGGAGGGAGAGGGTGCTTCCAAGAAGAAGAAGAACCATGCAAAGGGTGGCAATGCCAAGAAGGGCAACACCACCAGAGGGAGTCCCGGACTAGGGGGTGTCCGAATAGCCGGACTATCGTCACGGCCGGACTCCAAGACTATGAAGATACAAGATTGAAGACTTCGTACCGTGTCCGGATGGGACTTTCCTTGGCGTGGAAGGCAAGCTTGGCGATACGGATATGTAGATCTCCTACCATTGTAACCGACTCTATGTAACCCTAACCTATCCGGTGTCTATATAAACCGGAGGGTTTTAGTCCAGAGGGCGAACAACAATCATACCATAGGCTAGCTTCTAGGGTTTAGCCTCCTTGATCTCGTGGTAGATCTACTCTTGTACTACCCATGTCATCAATATTAATCAAGCGGAGTAGGGTATTACCTCCATCGAGAGGGCCTGAACCTAGGTAAAAACATCGTGTCCCTTGTCTCCTGTTACCATCCGCCTAGACGCAGTTACGGGGACCCCCTACCGAGATCCGTCGGTTTTGACACCGACATTGGTGCTTTCATTAGAGTTCCTCTGTCGTCACCGATAGGCCCGATGGCTCCTTCAATCATCAACAACGACGCGTCCAGGTGAGACTTTTCTCCCCGGACAGATCTTCGTATTCGGCGGCTTTGCACTGCGGGCCAATTCGCTTGGCCATCTAGAGCACATCGAAAGCTACGCCCCTAGCCATCAGGTCAGATTTGGAAGTTTGAACTATACGGCCGATATCCGCGGAGACTTGATCTTCGACGGATTCGAGCCGCGGCCAAGCGTGTCGCACTGTCTCGATGGGCATGGTCTAGCTCTGCCGCCGAACAGTGCCTTGGAGGCCGCACCAGCATCCGCTCCGACCCTTAATCCGGAGCCGGATTCCCCGATCGGGGACGAGTGGTTGGACACCGCCTCGGGGGCTACAATCTCTACGGCGATCGAGCCGAACTCCATCCGTGTCCTTTGCAAAGACCTCGACTGTGGTGCGGACTCCTCTCCGGACTCCGAACCCTCCGCCCCGCCAATCGAATCCGATTGGGCGCGGTTATGGAGTTCACTGCCGCGGACATCTTTCAGCACTCGCCCTTTGGCGACATCCTGAATTCACTAAAGTCTCTCTCTTTATCCGGAGAGCCATGGCAGGACTACGGTCAGGAAGGTTGGGATGCGAACGACGAAGAAATTCAACGCCCACCCACCACCCACTTTGTAGCCACTGTCGAAAGCTTACACGATGTGCTCGATTTCCACTCCGAAGACATCGACGGTATGGACGACGATGTAGGAGACAACAATGAACCAGCACCTATAGGATGCTGGACAACCACCTCATCCCATGATGTATACATGGTGGATACACCTAAAGGAAATGAAGACGAGGAACAACGGGACGCTACGAAGGATAAATCCCTCGAAAAGCAGTCAACACGGCAACGTAAACGCCGAACAAAGTCCTGCCTCAACAGAGAACCAGCCATAGAGCAGGACGAACCGGTGGATGATGAACACGATATCGAGCAATCGTCCGAACAAGACAACTTGGATAAACAACCCGTCCCCGGCGAAGACAACAGTCCGGACGATCTCACACCGGACAAATTGTTGGAGCAAAATAACCTCCAGAAAAGGCTCGTCGCTACTGCGCATAGCCTGAAAAAGCAGAAGCAGAAGCTCAAAACAGCGGAAGATGCACTCAGGATCAGATGGAGCAAAGTATCCAACACCGCAGACAAATACGGCGACAGTCACCGAACAAAGAGCTATCCAAAGAGAAAACTACTGCCCGAATTTGACGAAGAGGCCATAGAGCCCCCACAATCAAAAAATAAGAAGGCCACCCGGTCGGATGGACGACCCCACGGCAAAAATAAAGCGGCAAATAGCGCCGCACACAAGCCGGCACGCGATCCGCATAAGGATTCACATCAAAAGGATGGCCCAGTTAGGTCCATCTATGGGCCGAGAAAGCAAGCTCTTCAAAGCAATGCAACATGCCAAATATCTGAACATCACGGCACACCCAACTATAGGGGCGCCGCACACCCCCTATGTTTCACCGATGAGGTGCTGGATCATGAATTTCCAGCAGGATTCAAGCCTGTAAACATAGAGGCATACGACGGAACAACAGACCCTTGAGTCTGGATTGAGGATTACATCCTCCACATACCCATGGCTAGAGGAGACGATCTCCACGCCATAAAATACTTACCCCTCAAACTCAAAGGGCCAGCTCGGCATTGTCTTAAAAGCCTCCCCGAAAATACCGTTGGAAGCTGGGAAGAGCTCGAGGATGCGTTACGGGCAAATTTTCAGGGGACCTATGCCCGCCCTCCGGATGCAAACGATCTAAGTCACATAACTCAACAGCCCGGAGAGTCAGCCCGGAAATTCTGGAACAGGTTCCTTACTAAAAAGAACCAAATAGTCGACTGTCCGGACGCCGAAGCCTTAGCAGCCTTCAAACACAACGTCCGAGATGAATGGCTCGCCAGACACCTCGGCCAAGAAAAGCCAAGAACAGTGGCGCATTAACAAGCCTCATGACCCGCTTTTGCGGGAGAGGATAGCTGGCTAGCAAGATGCAGCACCAAAGAACCCAAGTACATCCGAAATCAGGGATGGAAATGGAAACCACGGCGCAACAAGGACCAAATACCGGATTAAGAAGAACGGTCCAAAGAGCGGCAGCCAACGCCGGATTCAAAAGCTCATGGTAGAACAATAAAAACTGCCCTTAAGGACAATAGCGATGAGCTATCCAATTTAAACAAAATCTTGGACAAGATATGTCAAATCCACAGTACTCCGGGAGGCTCGCAAACCATACCCACAGAGATTGTTGGGTCTTCAAACAGTCCGGCAGACTCAACGCCGACCACCAGGGGCTCGACACACCAAGTGAAGATGACGACGAGCACCACAAGCGAGCCTCGAAAACAAAAAGAATTTCCCACAAGAGGTTAAAACAGTAAACTCACTTCACGTGATCAAAGGGAAAATAGAGCGGCGCCCACTAAAATGCGCCACGCACATCGGGTTGTCAAAACCAATCACCTTCGACCATCGTGACTATTCAACGTATCCTAACGTAGGATGGACTGCCTTGATATTGGATCCTATAATTGACGGATTCCAATTTACACAAGTCCTCATGGATGGCGGTAGTGACATAAACCTGATATATCAGGACACAATCCGCAGAATGGGGATAAACCCAACCAAAATTCGCCGTAGCAACACCTCCTTTAAAGGAGTAATGCCAGGCCCGTATGCCCATTGTACGGGCTCCATACTGCTAGAAGTTGTGTTCGGTTCATCCGACAACTTCCGTCGCGAAAGGTTAATCTTCCATGTCGCCCCGTTCAAAAGTAGCCATCAAGCACTATTGGGACGCGAAGCTTTCGCCCGCTTTAACGCAATACCGCATTATGCATCTCTAACACTTAAAATGCCTGGTCCACGCGGCATCATCTCATTAAAAGGAAGTATTAAGTGTTACTTCAGCACGGAGGAATGCGAGACTGCCTTGACAGCCCCACACCTATCCGGCTCCACTAGTCAAAGAACCTGAATTGGTCATTCAAACCCCGGACACGGCTAGACGAGTTCGGCGCCTACTAGCGGCATACCCCCACAAGGGGCTGCATGCATGTATCACAAGAGACAATAAAGCTCAATTTTATTCACTTCTTCGAATTGTACTCTGTTTATTTAATATAAAGTACATCTTTCGCATGATCTTTTTTCTTTTAAACTAAGTTCCTCTCTCTTACAAATGAACAACGTGCTACACGCGTCCAGGATACGGCACAACGGAGACACAGGCGCAGACGTGCAGTAGGGACCCGTTGCAAGGATTCTTTTCAGATTAAGACCCTGCGTAAACCCTTTTTTACTGTCTCTTGTTGATATACATCCCCCGGTTTCTTACTATAACCGAGGAGGAGGCTGGCGTTTTGGCTTTGGCCGCACCAGAATTTTTTATGCGTGCACGGACACCAGGGCTTAGGGCATTATTCTCGCCTGCTTTTATAAAGACCGAATACCTTAGGGAGTATTCGGCGTCTCGAAAGTTAGGCCTTATATGCATCAGATCCGAATCATGTCTTTGGTCAAATGTTGGGTTTGCCTGCCCTGTGTTTTGCTGCCCTACGTTCCGCTTTTATTGGCTAACGCGGCACCGTGGAGAACTATCGCGATTGTGCCCCGGTTCGGCCGGGCAAGCACCTCAGTATAGAAAGCCGAAAACTGACTGTCATGATATAGCGAGAGACTGGTCAACCACTCGATGACTCATCGGAATGTTTAGAATTCCTCCGCATTAACGAATGACCGGTTTTCGGTCAGGCACATACGCACCCCGAATTCGGGAGAGTGCGGTGCCCTGTGGGCTATATAGTAGCCCCACCCTCGAACTCCTATGGCTAAGTGAAAGTGATAAAGCATTATAGTCCGATTGCCTAGTTTGCTACGCTACCACCTCCTTAACGGGACCAAGACGTTGGATTAAGTGTGCAAGAGCTCCTTCTTTGCAAACACCCCCGCACTATGTGCGTGGGGGCTGAAGCCAAGGACTGCCATCTTTCAGGTTATATATACATATAAATATACGGCCGCACAGGGAGTAGTCTACTACTTGAAAGCACAAGTATAAAAAGCTCTTATATTATATTGAAACATTTTTTTCACAAATCATACATGTCATTTAAACATAATATCCTTCAAGCACTGCGTCTCTATTAAACGAGCGCCCGGCAGGACTTCCTCAAAGTAGTGCTCGGCAGGTACTCGGCTTTTGTCCGAATCTTGAGATGCAACGTTGGTGGCCTTCATATCTGCCCGGTATGTCTTGACACGGGCCAGAGCCATCCGCGCTCCCTCAATACACGTCGATCGCCTCATTGCGTCGATACGCGGTACCGCACCAAGAAACTGCTGCACTAAACCAAAATAACTCTTCGGCTGGGGTCCGCCCGGCCACAAATGAGTCATGACATGCTGCATGGCAAGTCCGGATAGTCGATTCAGCTCGGCCCATTTGGCCAACCGATCGGTCAACGGAAGAAGACGCCCGGACTATGGAATTGCGACCAATATAGCTCTTCCCTTACGTGCCCCTTCCGCCTCGGAAGTGCTCAATCGCGTCCGCATGATGCGTTTCGCCGCTAAGTCCAGATAAGCATCCTCCGAACTCCACAACTTGTCCAATTGAGCATACTTTGGATCCGTATATTTCCTCCGCAGCAGAAACGGTTTTCCAGCCGCAATTGCCCCGGCCTGACTCAGCTCCTCCTTGGCAGCTCTCAAAGCTGAATGGGATTCTTGGATTCGGCGGCGGCCTTTTTCAGGCCCTCTTGCTCCGCTTGATGTTCTTTTTCGAGAACCTCGCAGCGATCGGCAGCATTCTTCAACTTTCTGGCCATATCGGCCATTTCCTCTTTGCTTCGGCAGTGAGCAGCCCGTTCGGCTTCTAGCTCTTCGGCCGCCTTAAAGCGGCCGCATTACTATTTCGGCTTGCTCTTTCGCCGGGCGAGTTCCGCCCGAAGCTCCTCCACAGCAGCGGCACCATCTGCATTAAGCATACAAATAGTAAGACATGGGCGTCAAGCTCCCTTAAAGGTGTCCGCGCAGGAGTCGCATACCTTGCGACTCGTCAAACCGTTTATTGACCAGCGCGATGTCCGCATCCGCCTCGTCAAGTTGCCGCTTTAGTTCGGCATATTCATCAGTCCGGCTGGCCACCGGACGCCCCGCCACCTGTTTAGGAGCGGCGATATGTTATAACTGAGATTTTGATCCTCAGCACGCTGTCCATTTTGACAACATACCGAGTCTCAGGGCTATTATCTATACAGGCGCATTCTATATGCATAACTCGCTGAAGGTACATCATTTTTGCGTACCTCAAACCCCGTCAGTAAGATTCTGACGGCTTCATGCAATTCGCTCTCCGCGGATGCAATCCTTTCAATCACCGTACCCATTAGGGCACGGTGATCTTCTGATATAGCCGCTCGCCCGAGCAGATCCTTCAGCTCCTCCAACCGCACACCACTTGGCGCCGGACCTTCCGGCCTCGCCGGACTTGGGGGAACACTCCGCGACGACACCTCAGGATCGTCCGCCTCGCATGAGGGTGCGACTAGTGGAGGCGTTTCGCTCTCCATCATCTCCGGAAGAAGATCCCCCGAAGACGAGCTCTGCTGAGAAGGGCTGAGATCCGAACTACAAGGTACAATTTCGGTTATCTTCATAAATAAATACAGGGATGCTCCTTATTCACAAGACCCCTTCTTTTCACTTACGGCTCATTGGAGGGCTGATCCCTTGGGGAAATAGTGCGGCTGGGTTACTTCCAAAGGCGGACTCTCCGACGAAGATTCCTTTCCCTTCTTTGAGGCCTTGACCTCCGGATCTTCAAGCGGTCCTCCTCTCACCTCGGAAGACGGGACTTTAATCCCTCCTTCCTTGATAGCCTCCTTCAGAGGCAGTTGCTTCCATGCTCCCCTTCGCCTTCTTCAAAGGGTGCGGCCTTCAACATCTTTGCCAAAGATGGGATTGGCGTGGTCTCTGGGAGGAGCCGGACACCTTATTAACTTTGCCTTGGCTATCCACTCTGTTCAAGAAACGGTTCCTTTAAAGGACATATATATATATATATATATATATATATATATATATATATATATATATATATATAATAAATGAATGGACAGCCTGTCTGTTCTGAGACTCGACACGAGTATCTGGCGATTGCAGGCTTAGCCCTGCGTCCTCGGTCCAGGTCCGGACACTTCTCTTGTGATCCGAAGAACAGTTTATACATCTCCACGGGCGTCGTGCCCATAAAATTTTGGAGAGCTCGCGGTCCCTCCGGATTAAATTCCCACAGGCGGAGGGGGCGACGTTTGCAGGGCAGAAGGCGCCGAATCAACATAACCTGCGCCATCGCAGCAGATTGATCTCTCTTTCTTGGAGGTCTCGAATACGGCCCTGCAACAAGGGAACGTCCTTGGACGGCCCCCAGTCGAGCCCCTTGTTGGCCCATGACGCCAGCCGCTGTGGTGGATCTGAGTGGAAGGCGGGGAGCGCCGCCCATTTGGTGCCCCGGGGAGCGGTGATATAAAACCACTCCCGTTGCCACAAATCAAGCTCCTCTTGAAAAGAGCCCTCGGGCCATGGAGCATCAGCACATTTGCTTATGACCGCCCCTCCGCACTCTGCTTGTTGCCCCCCGATAATCTTTGGCTCCACCTTGAAGGTCTTGAGCCACAATCCAAAGTGGGGGGGTAATATGGAGGAAGGCCTCACATACGACAATGAATGACGAGATATGGAGGATGGACTCCGGATTCAAGTCGTGGAAATCCAGCCCATAATAAAACATGAGCCCTCAAGACAAAGGGATCCATCGGGAAGCCTAAACCCCGAAGGAAGTGAGACACGAACACCACGTTCTCGCTGGGCTCGGGAGTGGGAATGACATGCCCTGGAGCAGGCAGCCTATGCGAGATCTCGTCGGTTAGATACCTGGCGTCTCGCAGCTTTAGCACATCTTCTTCCGTTATGGAGGAAGACATCCATCGGCCGTGCTGGTTGGAGCTGGACATCTTCGAAGGTCCGAAGCTCCTGAATTTGAAGCTTTGGGTGTTAGAACTCGGAGTGCGAGGCGACCTCGATGGAGGGTGTAAAAAGAAGAGGGCCTTGGTCTCATTATAAAGAGGTTGAATACCAAGAGCCCACCCCATGGTCGACTAGGACTCGCCTTTGATAGAGGAGGCGTGCCGGCAGATGCAGTTGGGTTACCCACGTCCGTATTAATGAGAATCCCGGAATAAGGGGGCACGATCTATGCTTTGATAAGACGTGCCAAGGAAACCGCCTCGCTAAACGCGCTAAGGTGGAACGGTAAAAAAATGATTCATATAAAGGTCTGGCCGGGGTGTGATGTCACGCCGCGGAATACGTCAGCGGATCTGTGCAAAAAAGATTATTCTCTCTACGGTGTAATGTGGAACTTGTTTTGCAGAGCCGGACACTATCCTGGTGTTCAAAACCTTCTATGAAGTATTCGGAGGAGGAACCCGCCTTGCAATGCCGAAGACAATATGCGCGCCGGACTCGACGTCATTGAAGCCTGGTTCAGGGGCTACTGAGGGAGTCCCGGACTAGGGGATGTCCGGATAGCCGGACTATCATCAGGGCCGGACTCCAAGACTATGAAGATACAAGATTGAAGACTTTGTCCCGTGTCCGGATGGGACTTTCCTTGGCGTGGAAGGCAAACTTGGCGATACGGATATGTAGATCTCCTACCATTGTAACCGACTCTGTAACCCTAACCTATCCGGTGTCTATATAAACCGGAGGGTTTTAGTCCGTAGGGACTAACAACAATCATACCATAGGCTAGCTTCTAGGGTTTAGCCTCCTTGATCTCGTGGTAGATCTACTCTGTACTACCCATATCATCAATATTAATCAAGCAGGAGTAGGGTATTACCTCCATCGAGAGGGCCCGAACCTGGGTAAAAACATCGTGTCCCTTGTCTCCTGTTACCATCCGCCTAGACGCACAATTCGGGACCCCCTACCCGAGATCCGCCAGTTTTGACACCGACACCACCCCTCCGAACATAGTCGGCGACTTTAATCCTTCTTATGTGTTATGCCGCGCTAGTGATGGGCATGTTTATGCCAAATTTGTTGGTTCTCCTCATGAATACATTGAATGGTCTATTTGGGTTCCTAAGACCCTTGTTACTAACATCAAAGGACCCATTACAAAATGGGTACCTAAAACCAAGCATTGATCGTGTGTAGGAGTTTGCTTCCGGTGGGGGATCATGGCTGCTCGATAGTGGAGCTACAAATCATATGACCGGAAGCAAGGACTTGGTGGTGGACGTGCAAAAGATTCCATCTATGCCCACCAATGTTGAGTGGGGTGATGCCTCACATTGTAAGGTATTGGGTCTTGGCAAGGTTGTCATTTCTCATGATCTAACGATCGAGAAAGTCATGCTTGTTGAGTCCCTTGCATACAATTTGCTTTCCGTTCGTCAACTTGCACTCATGGGTTTTGCTACCTTCTTTGACATTGATACCGTGGCCCTCTTGTGGAGCAAGACTCTTAAAGTAGCCTTTGTTGGGCATGTCGAGAACGGTCTCTATGTGATTAACTTTTCGGAGCGACCCACTAAGACCGCGGCATGCCTAATGGCTAAAGTTGATGTGGGATGGCTTTGGCATCGCCGTTTGGCCCACGTCAATATGAGATCTTTGCAAAGTCTTCTCAAGGGGGACCATGTCCGTGGACTAACAAATGTTAGTTTTGCCAAAGATCGTGCTTGCAGTACTTGCATTGAAGGAAAGCTTCATGAGAAGGCTCACCCTCCCACGACCATCATCTACTCGAAGAGACCCTTCGAGCTCCTTCACATGGATCTCTTTGGGCCTCCATCATTTAATAGTCTTGGAGGTAGAAAGTATTGCTTGTTGATTGTGGATGACTATTCAAGATACACTTGGGTATACTTCTTCAAGAGGAAGAGTGAGACTCAACAAACCGTCATCGACTTTGCAAATGAAGCTCAACGTCAACATAATGCAAGGATCTTGACAATAAGAAGTGACAACGGCACCGAGTTCTAGAACTACACCTTGGATAAGTTTCTTAGTGATGAGGGGATCAAGCATCAATATTACGCATTTATATACCCCTCAACAAAATGGTGTTGCGGAGAGGAAGAACCGGACGTTGATGGATGCGGCAAGGACCATGATGGCGGAGTTCAAGTCTCCATACAAATTTTGGGCCGAAGCCATCAACACCGCATGTCATGCATCCAATCGGATCTATCTCCGCAAAGGCTTGAACAAGACTCCTTATGAGATACTCACCGGCAACAAGCCCAATCTCAAGTACTTCCGGGTGTTCGGGTGTAAGTGTTTCATTCTCAAGAAAGGTGTTCGTTTGTCTAAATTTGAAGCTAGAGCTCATGAGGGCATATTTGTTGGTTATGCTACAAACTCTCATGCTTACCGTGTCCTCAATAAATCCACGGGACTTATTGAGGAGACGTGTAACGTGGAGTTTGATGAGAATAACGGCTCCCAAGTGGAGAAAAGTGGCACTTGTGATGTAGGTGATGAAATTCCTCCTCAAGCCCTAAGAAGAATGGGTGTTGGTTTTATCCTTCCCGTTGAGGAACCCCTTGTGGCCGAAGGAGAAGGACAATGCTCCACTCAAGTGGAGCCATCACCAACTCAAGGCCCACACGCTTCCGAAGAACAAAGTGAAGGCCCTCAACCTCATGAACAAGACCAAGGGCAAGATCATGCTCAAGAAGATGGTGACACACCAAGTGATGCCCAAGGTCAAGTTCTCTCTCCTGAGAATGCTCAAGATCAAGAACATGTTCAAGACGGCGCTCAAGATGATCAAGTGACCCCTCCTCATCTCACCTCTGAGGAGAAATTAGAGCGTCGTGCCGCCAAGATTGCGTCCAAACTCACCACCAAAGGCCATCTCATGGAGAATGTGGTTGGAAGCCTAAGAAAAGGGGTAAGCACTCATAGACAATTGGCAAACTATTGTGAACATCACGCGTTTGTCTCTTGTGTTGAACCCCAAAAGGTCTATGAGGCGCTCGAAGACTCGGATTGGCTCAATGCCATGCATGAAGAACTCAACAACTTCGAGTACAACAAGTGTGGAGATTGGTGCCAAGGCCTTCGGGGAACCACAACGTCATTGGAACCAAGTGGATCTTCAAGAACAAGCAAGATGCTCATGGGAACGTCGTTCGCAACAAGGCAAGATTGGTAGCACAAGGCTACTCCCAACTCGAGGGTATCGACTATGGTGAAACCTTTGCTCCCGTTGCTCGCCTTGAATCCATACGTTTGTTGATTGCTTATGCTTCCCATCACAACTTTAAGTTGAACCAAATGGATGTGAAAAGTGCTTTTCTTAATGGTCCTATTAATGAGTTGGTCTATGTCAAGCAACCCCCCGGGTTTGAGGATCCCTACTTCCCGGATCATGTGTATCAACTCGATAAGGCACTCTATGGCCTTAAACAAGCCACACGTGTGTGGTATGACCACCTTACCGAGTTGTTACAAGATCGTGGATTTGAGGTGGGGCTAATCGATCCCACTCTTTTTACTAAGAAGGTCAACGGGGAGTTGTTTGTATGCCAACTATATGTTGATGATATTATCTTTGGTTCTCCTAACAAAGCGTTCAATGAGGAATTTGCCGCTCTCATGACCTCCAAGTTCAAGATGTCTTTGATGGGAGAGTTGAAGTTCTTCCTTGGTTTTGATATCAAACAAAGAAGAGAAGGAACCTTCATCAACCAAGCCAAATACACTCAAGAAATGCTAAAAAGATTCAAGCTAAGTGATGTCAAGCCGGCTACTACACCAATGCCCACCAAGTGCCAACTTGACATTGATCCCAATGGTAAAGCGGCGGATCAAAAGGTATATCGCTCCATGATTGGCTCCTTGCTTTACCTTTGTGCATCTAGACCGGATATCATGTTGAGTGTGGGGATGTGTGCACGGTTTCAAGCCGCACCGAAGGAAAGTCACTATGTGGCGGTCAAGCGAATCTTTCGATATTTGGCTCATACCCCAAATTTGGCTTATGGTACTCAAGAGGGTCAAACTTCAAGCTTGAAGGATTTACGGATTCCGATTGGGCGGGAGACAAAGTGGATAGGAAGTCCACTTTCGGAGGGTGCCAGTTTCTTGGGTGCTCTTTGGTGAGTTGGTCCTCCAAGAAGCAAAGTTGTGTGTCTCTCTCGTCCACCGAAGCAGAATATGTGGCGGCTGGTAGTTGTTGTGCACAACTCTTATGGATGAGGCAAACTTTAAAGGAATACGGTGTCATTTGTGACAAAGTGCCTCTTTGGTGTGACAACGAAAGTGCCATCAAGATTTCTCTCAACCCGGTGCAACACTTCAAGACGAAGCATATTAAGATTCGGTATCATTTCATCCGGGATCACATTAGGCGAGGGGAGATCGAGCTCAAGTATGTCAACACTCATGATAACCTTGCTGATATTTTCACGAAGCCCTTGGATGAAGCAAGATTTCGCGAGTTAAGGCATGAGCTAAATATCATTGATTCGAGCAATGTGACTTGAACCCTTGCACACCCCACCTCACTCAACTTGGTGTCTAGTTTAGGTGTAGGCATGGACATAGGGGGAGTGTTGTTCTCACAATGAACTCTCCCTCCCCCCATTATGCATAAATTGATCTAGTCTTTCACTTTAACCATATTTGTATGGTACTAGTGCTTCAAGGACGAGTTTTGGTCATGGGTCCAAGGTTAAAATCTTCGCGACGCCATACCTCTTGACTCATACATAGGTGGCCTCGGCCACCGCCCTCTCTTGAAGAGGTGTGTTCTGGTCCGTTGTTTGTGTGTTTGTATCCTTGTTGGTTCTTCCTTTCTCTTGGCTGCGTTTTTTCGTTCTCTCTGAGCTTAAGCCATGTGTTTAGAGGCTGTGGTTCTTTGGCGGTACTACCGCTGGTGGTCTGTGTACTACCGCCCACCATGGGTACTACCGGCCATGAGGCGGGGGGTTATGTCGAGGGGGGAGTTTTCTTCTCCCCATACCCATTCGCCGCCCCACGACCTGTTCGTCTCTCCAAAGAATCGGCGCCATGGAGGGCTCCGGCGGATCTCCCTCTCCGGGGCGCTCCTCTCCATTCCCTTCGGTGGAGTCGATCCCCACCTTGTCCTCTTGCCATGGATGCCGGTATTGCCTCCGTTCCCTCTTTCTTCTTGTCTAGATTTCCAATCTAGCATCCTAGGGGCAATAGTAGTTGCATCTCTAGATTTTTGGCCAATTCTAGGCTTGAGTAGGATGGAGAAGGCCTCTAGGCAGTTTGGATTGGTGTTTGGTAGGAGTATTTTTGAATTTGGTAGGACGGTAGTGCCGGATCTGACCACGGCAGTAGGAAACTGCCGTTTCCCGTCTCAAGTGGTACTACCGCTCCCCCTGGAGCGGTACTACCGCTTGGAGCGGTACTACCGCTTGGAGCGGTACTACCGCTCTCAGGTCGCGGTACTACCGCCCTCTACCAGTTTCCACCATACTTCTACTAATCAGTGATCCGTTTTAGTTTTGTTTGGTGGCTTATGCTCGTTCTTTCTGGTTGTTTGCGTGTTCTTGTGTGTGGTTCCAGGTGATGAGGCTTCTGTGCATCAGGCTCGTCGTGTCAACCCTGGTCGTGCCACGTCCAAGCGTTACCGCACCACTGAGTCTGCCGGAGGTTCCTCAAGTGCTCCACCTCCACCTCCACCTCAACTCCAAAAGAAGACTGGTGTCAAGCTAAAGCACTCTGGCAAAACCGTGCCAGAAATGCAACCCAAGGAGTTCTATGCAAGGCGTCGCCGCAACCCTTATGAGGCAGACCAAGATCCCTCTTTGGTCAACCGTCCGTTCTGGAATAGATTTCAGTTCGCAATCTTCTTTGATGTTCTCAAGGCCAAGAAGAACCTCTTTGTCAACGTGCACTCCATCGACACCGACCATATGGAGAAGGATCCTGAATACTTTGGTGAAGCTCTTCAGATGTGCACTCAACTGAACATTCTTGGGGTCATGCAATTCAACAAAGATTTTGATGCTGATATTGTGGCCCAATTCTATGCCAAGATTCATCTCGGGACTGATGAGGACAGGACACTGACTTGGTTGACCAATGGCAAGTTGCTTTCAGTCAATTGGAAAGCTTTCATGGATTTGATTGGGGTGCAAGATCTAGGACTTGAGTCCTCTGTCGGCTTTCGCCCACACCACAACACCAACTGCACTCACAAGCAAGCTCTGTGGCCGTATTGCACCTTGAGGATCAACCCTGAGACGAAGAAGGAAACTTATGAGCTGCCTGCCTTTCTGGATATCCTTCACCGTGTCTTCAGAGAGACTCTTTTCCCTCGTATCAGGAATATGGATATGGTTCACTCATATCTCGTGGACATGCTTCTCTTCTGCCAGCATGAGAAGGAACAGAACACCGGAGAGTCCCTGGATATCTCTCATGTTATGTGGTCTGAACTGTTATCTGCTATCTCCGAGCGCAAGTGCCCGATTTATGGTCCGTTCATCATGCTGCTTATTGAGAAGGCCTGGGCTCGTGTCTATCCCAAGGTGTTGCTGGAGACTGGCGAGTTGGTTTCTCACGACATCAAGCGCCCCGAGGAAGAAGGACAACTGGGGCTCTCGTGTCCCTAAATCTGGAGTTCCTTTGTCAGCCACTGCCATGGAGACCGAGGAGGAGGCTGAGACTGAGGCCGAGGATGATGATGACTATGTGCCTTCTGCGGCAGAGCCCTCTTGGGCAAAGAAGCTCAAGCTCAAGATGAAGAAGTTGTTCTCCATGGAGGCTCGCGGTCAGTACATGACTCATGTGGGTGAGAAGAAGGCCCGTTGCGTCACACAAGGAGCTCATGCGCTAGTTGGGTGCCACAGTTAACAGTGGATCTGAGGACCAGCTTACTGAGGAGGAGGAGTGGATTCAGCAGCACTGCCCGTGGACCGATTCTGATGCCGAGCACTTCCCGACCGACGATGGTGGCGTAGACGTTCCCACTGAGATCTGATTCTCTTGCTCTCACCTGGAGCTGTAGCCACACCCCCTCTCCTTTTTGGTGTCTCGATGCCAAACGGGGAGAGAGTTTAGGGATTTGTGTTTCCTCGCGTCGTTTGTGTTTTCTCGCGTTTTCCTGGTTTGGTTTGTGCCTGGTTTGGTTTGTGCCTGGTTTGTGTCAGTGAGACCTAAGTTCTAGTCATATGGTGTGAGACATATGCTACCTTATTTTTCGAATATCTTTATCTATGTCTATCTAGCTTATGAGTTGCATGTTTGTCCTGTTATCTGTATTGCTCTCATATATCATGCTTAGGTAGTTGGTCTCTAAAATGTAGGGTGAGCGTTGATCCTAGTATCTGTGTCGTGCAGTCCAGAGCACTTATCTAGACAGCACACATCCAGGGGGAGCCCTTCTACATTTTAGGACGGTGGGGCTTTGCGCTGATCCTATATCTTTCATGTTTGTGCAAATCCCGTATTGTCATCAATCCACCAAAAAAGGGAGATTGTAAGGCCACATTTATCCCCAAGATGTTTTGGTGATTGATGACAATGCTTTTGCGGACTAATCGTGTGCGTTGAGTTCTTTCAGAGATTCATCCTTTGGCACGAGACGATTACTTCCCCTCGGTGTTTTATTCAAGACGGTGTAGCTCCTTCATTTCTATGCTGGTGGTCTAGTTTCGTTAGGCTAGGGTGGAATCAACACGTACACATCTCTATCACACCCGTTGCTTTTTTCCGCTTCATTGGAGCTATCTTTCCTTATCTGTGCCTACCTGTCCCGGTCCCGGTAGTACCGCTTGACCCTCGCCGTAGTACCGTCGAAGATCGTCAAGCGGTAGTACCGCTACGCGAGCGGTAGTACCGCTTCCTGAGCGGTAGTACAGCTTGTGAGCTTCGGCCGTAGTACCGCAGTGGTTCCGGGCTACTACCGCCTCGATTCTCGACTACTATTTCTCGTGTCGGGTTTTAAGGTACTAGTTGCGGCAGAAGGGGCTGTAGTACCGCTCCAAGCGGTAGTACCGCCTGTACTTCATGATAGTACCGCTCGGGACAGGCCTGTTTCCCTTGTCGTGTGGCCGATCTGCATTGGGAGGGAGCGGTAGTACCGCTCAAGCGGTAATCTGCCCTAAGCGGTAGTACCGCTCTGTCTTGGGCTGGTTGGTGGGTAGCAGTGGATTGGTCCCCCACTATATATAGGTGTCTTCTTCCCCAAAGTTGACCCACCTCTTTCCCCAAAGCTCCATTGTTGCTCCAAGCTCCATTTTCGCCGATCTCTCTCCCTAGCCAATCAAACTTGTTGATTTGCTCGGGATTGGTTGAGAAGGCCCTGATCTACACTTCCACCAAGAGAAATTTGATTCCCTCTCTTATCCCTAGCGGATCTTGTTACTCTTGGGTGCTTGAGCACCCTAGACGGTTGAGGTCACCCCGAACCCATACTCCATTGTGGTGAAGCTTCGTGTTATTGTTGGGAGCCTCCAATTGTTGTGGAGATTGCCCCAACCTTGCTTCTAAAGGTTCGGTCGCCGCCTTCAAGGGCACCAATAGTGGAATCACGGCATCTCGCATTGTGTGAGGGCGTGAGGAGAATACGGTGGCCCTAGTGGCTTCTTGGGGAGCATTGTGCCTCCACACCGCTCTAACGGAGACGCATTTCCCTTAAAAGGAAGGAACTTCAGTAACACATCCTCGTCTCCACCGGCTCCACTCTTGGTTATTTCGTGCCTTTATTTTTGCAAGCTTCTTGTATTATATCCTTGCTTGTTTGTGTGTTAGTTGTCATTGCATCATATAGGTTGCTCACATAGTTGCACATCTAGACAACCTATATTATTGCAAAGTTTAAATTGGTAAAGAAAAGCTTAAAAATTGTTAGTTGCCTATTCATCCCCCCTCTAGTCAACCATATCGATCCTTTCACAAACAAGTCCTCTCGGCCCCTCTCTTCCTCTCTCTCTCTCCGTCGCTAGCTCTCTCTATCTCTCTCTCTCTCTCTCTCGCTCTCACACCCCTCTCCCACACACACTCGATGTCTCTTCCAAATAGTCTGCTCCCCCCGCCCGCACCCGTGCTATCCCGCTACTACACATGTCACACCATTCCCCCTTCCCTTATACTAGGTTTACGTCATCAGTGGTCTCTCTACTCCACAAACACACACTCCCTCTCACACACAAACGCGTGCACAAACACACACATACGCGCACAAACACCCATTTATCTGGATCCTCATTTCTCCCCATGTCCGCATGTGTATCTCACACACTCACTCTCTAATTATGTATATGTGTCTCCACGTTACACAACACAAAGCCCCATGTACATGTCTCTATCCTCCACACACATAGACACAAAGAATCTGTTATCATTGCCTCAGGTCTCTAACATATCACACACCTGCTTGTCTCTCTCTCTCTCGCAAACATGCTCAACAAGGGTTTCCCCTGAATAACTTACCGTCTATTCATCAACAGTCGTGGCAGTACGGCGAACACGAGACGTGAAAAAGAATAAATCTATACGTGCTTAGACCACCTAGTATGACTACTAGCACTACAAAAAAAACACATCCGTGACATTTTGGGCCGAAAGAATTTTTTTTTGTCATACATATGACACTTCTATGACGATAATTGTGACAAAACCCGGTATCACCATAGATGTGTTGGGCTCCTACTTCTATGACAAAAAATCATGACAGAAAATGGGCTTTTCGTCCCGGGCGGGCTGGAGACGCAGCTGCATGACATTCTTTGGGCCGTCCACGACGGAAAAAACCGTGGTAGAAGCGAGGGCGAGGAAAATTTCGGGGAGTTGCCGGTTACGGTGGGAGGTCGGGGGCCGAGCGATGCGCGTTTCTCTCGTACACGTGCAAGGCGTTGGCTCTAACTGAACCCGAGCGAGGCGTTGGGCTCTAACTGAACCCGAGTGATTGCACTGCAGGCTACGCATTATTGAACCCGGGCGATCGATCGATGGCTGTTAACTGAACCCGATCGAGCGATTCCTTCGCTATTGCTGCTAACTGAAGCAGATTGATTGGATGAACAGTGAGCATTGCAGGGGGGTTTGGATGAACAATTGGCGGTGGCGTTGCCTCTGGATGAACAGGACCCCGTGGTGTGGAGGGCTGGATGAATAGTAGATGGTGGAGGGGTGCCCGTGGAGGGGTGGTTGAACAGGACCCGTCTTTGTGGAGGGCTGGATGAGCGATGAGACGGTGGACGGGTGGTTGAACGATGGCGGTTGAGTTGCCCGCGGTGGAGGCTGGATGAACAGGAGCCCGTGGAGGCCGGAGGAGGTCGACGGTAGCCCGTGGAGGCCGGAGGAGGTCGACGGTGGAGATGAGCAGATCCGTGGAGTCCGTTTTGCACGCCATACCCTCCCGATCATCAGGACCCCGTTTGACCGTAGGGAGGTCCGTTTCGTCCGTTTTGGCAGACGCCACACCCCTCTGGTCAATAGGACCCTGCTTTCGACCGTAGGAGGTCCGTTTCGTCCGTTTTGCGGTACGCCACACCCCTCCCGATCAACAGGACCCCCGTTTCGACCGTAGGAGGTCCGTTTCCTCCGTTTAGCGGTACGTCAGGCCCCTCCCGATCAACAGGATCCCGTTTCGAACGTGGACGATCGAACACAAGGCCGTTTCCTCCATTGTGCGGTACGCCAGGCCTCGTTTCCATCGCCTTTCCGTCCAAGCCCTCCCGATGAACACGACGATGCATTATGTTCCGACCCAGCCGGTTGGCTCCCACGCGTTCCGCTGCCTCCCGATGAACACGACGCATTCTGTTGCCTCCCCATCAACACGACGACGACGCTGTTTCTCCGTTCCGACCCAGCCATGTACACGAGCCCTGGCCGTACGTATGCGTGAGTAGGCGTTCGAGACCCCGCTCGTATGTACACATACATGGCCGTATTTTCTTTCTTGGACCCTGGCCGCTGTACGTACGTGTACATGCTACGTGCGCGCCTCTATTACGTCACATGCGCGCCTCTACATCGACCAGTATGTACGTACACGTTTGTGACCAGGATGACAACGCTACGTACGCTTCGACCAGGTGGGTCCCGACTGTCAGGCACTTCCTTGCCTACGAAGATGTAGGTGGTGGGTCCCAGCAGTCAGGGGGGCGAATTGTTTTTTTTTGCCCGAACACACTTCCTTGTGTGCGAAGGTGTAGCTGGTGGGTCCCAGCAGTCAGGGGGCGAATCGTTTTTTTTTTGCCCGGACGCACTTTCTTGTGTGCGAAGATGAAGCTGGTGGGTCCCAGCAGTCAGGGGGAAACGTTTTTTCCGCAAAATACAGTGGCCCGTCCGGTGGGTCCCAGCTATTAGGTGGAGGAATCATTATTTTGTGCGTAATAAGGAGGCACTTCCTTGCTGCGGCCGTGGACCTAGCTTTCAGCCTCTCCACGTACAGTCCACGTCCGATGGAAGTTGTTCCTTGACCACGTTGACCAGGCCGCGCCGAGAGCACCAAGGCGGTGGACGACGGTGAGGCCTAGGAAGGGGACGACGCGGAGCCGGGAAAGACACGGTTGTGGAAGTCCGCACAGAGAGGAGTACGAGGGTTCACTGGTTCGGCTGCGGTGTGAGGCTGCCATCGCCGCAGGGCCTGACCAGCGGTGGGAATAGTAGGGGCGGTGAGGCCTCATGGCAAAGCCTGCCACGGGAGGCGTGGAGCATGCGGCATGACCGACGCTGCTTTGGGTGGCTGGAGCAAGAAGACCAGAGGTTGAAGAAGCACTATGGCCGTTGGATGGACATCGTACGGTCACTGGAGCTAGAATCGTTCATATTGACTAAGTTGACAAAGCCCTCCGTCCCCATCAACTTAGTTGGCCCACAAGTCATCCTCCCACTATGGTGGGTCCCAGCTAGCAGGGGGTATTCATTTTTTTGTGCGTAATAAGGAGGCACTTCCTTGCGTGCGAAGATATAGCTGGTGGGTCCGACATGTCAGCGGGGGGAATGTTTTTTTCGCGAAATACAGAGGCCCTTCTGGTGGGTACCATCTGTCAGGTGGAGGAATCATTCTTTTGCGCGTACAATCCACGGCCGATGGATGTAGTTCGTTGACCACGTTGACCAGGCCGCGCCGAGAGCACCAAGGTGGTGGACGACGGCGAGGCCTAGGAAGGGAACGACACGGAGTCGGGGAAGACTCGGCAATTGATGCCCACGCGGTGGGGAGTACCAGGGTTTATCGTCCTGCCGTCGCCGAGAAAATAACAGGAGGTGTGGGTGAGTAGAGGAATGGCACGGCCAAAGAATGAAGTAGGGTGGCGGTGCGGCTGTGCGGCGGCAAAGACCCTGGCCATGGGAGGCGGGAGCAGGCAGTCCCACCGAAGCTGGTTTGGGCGGCTGGAGCAAGAAGATCAGATATTGAAGAAGCAGCACGGCCGCTGGATTAACATCCAAGTTGATCCAATGGTCACTGCTGCTAGAATCGTTTGTGGACTAAGTTGACAAAGCCAAAGTACACTTCAACCTAGTAGACCCACAAGTCAGCCTCCAAATCTGTCCAAACAACATACAGCCTGAAATTTCTAGCCAGATTCAAATTCATTTTAAATCTAAATATACCTTAATTTAAATTCAACTAAATTTTACACGCACAAAAACAATGAAATTTAAAATATCAAAATCCGAAAGAAAACAGTATTTTGGAACTACTTGCCTGTTTGATGTAATTTTTCATTTTACAACCCATTTATTATTACTTATAGCCCATTTCTTATTACTTATAGCCCATTTCTTATTACTTATAGCCCATTTTCTGGGCAAAATGCATCCCTCCTAGTCTTGAAAGATTTCCGGCCCAGCAGGGCGTAGAAAAGCAAGTAGGCATGTGTTGGTTATTCTGGAAAAAAACAAAATAGTTGGCTAGCCATTTTTCAGAAAGGAAAAAAACAAACTAGGTTGGTCATGTGCTAAACATATGAAATAAAAGCACAGGCTAGGCAGACCCGGGTCCCTTTACAACCCGATTGATACCCTTCTCTGTCCGAAAAGACAAAATTACTTACATTTGCTCGGGTCCCTCTTGTCATCCTCACCATGTACAGTCATCTCCTTATTCCTCTCGGTTGTTGACCATGTTGACAACACCGGAGGGCGGCGCTGCGGCGAGCGAACCAAGGCGGAGGACGATGGTGAGGCCTCGGACGGGAACGAACAGGAGGCGGGGAAGATCACAGCCAGTCGTGGGAGGCAGGAGCAGGCGGTCCCGCCGGTGCTGGTTTGGCTTTAGCGGCTCGAGGAAGAAGAGATTGAAGAAACGCGACAGACGTTGAATGTCAATCCAACGGTCAAGGTTGGCACAATCGTTTTTTGACTAAGCGGACACCAAGTAGCATACTCTTTTATACATAGGAAGAAAACTGCAAGGAAAATGCGTCCGTCTGCCGTCCTCCTCACAGGGAACGTTCGCCACATAAGTGACTAGCACCCTTGGTTTTCGACCGAGAGGACTTGGGTTCGAGTGTGAGGAACTCTCAATTTTGTCCTCCTTCCTTCCTCGCAAAAAAAGGGAAAGAAAATCAAAGACTTGGGAAGGCGTACAGAACAAGCTAGTGTACCAGTAAAGAGACGTTGCCAAATTTTAGAAAAACGAAAGACGTGCTCCTGTAGCTGGTTCGAATCCAAACCTAGACTATGACTATATATGGTGCTATTGTAGCGACCCGACCCGAATGATCAAGTCTCTGTGCTCAGGTGTCATCCCTGGATCAATAATGCTGACACCACACAGTACTTCGAAGGATTTATAACAGAGTAGCAATCACACACTTATTACATCGTTGTCCAAAAGAGGACTTATTACAATAAATATGGCTTAAGGCCATCTAATAATGATAACAACGGAAGACTTGGAAGATAAGTGAGTCCATCAACTCCAAATGCATCATCGAGTATAGAACCACGACCTAAACACCTTACTGTCAAATGCGAAAAGTCTCAACATGAACGTTGCAGCCAAAACGGTCAAGACTTGGAATATGCTGGCAATGTAACACATAGAGAGAAATGAAGGAATAAGCCTATACTACATGCATATATGGCTGGTGGAAAAGCTCTACGGTTACAGCTTTTGCATAAAGCCAGTTTTTCCTCATCGCAAAGGAATAAATTTGTTTAACTATCATGGTGGTTGTTAAACATTGAGAATGGTTGACAGCATCCTCAATCCCAATTAAAAATACTCATTAAAAACCCAACAATATTAATTAGAGTAACATGTTGAGCTGCACATGATATTCAAGTACTAGATACTCAAGATGTCCATAACCGGGGACACGGCTAATCATGATTAGTTTATACACTCTGCAGAGGTTTGCCCACTTTTCCCCACAAGACTCGATCGCCTCCGTTTGGTTCTCGCACTACATGGTGTTTGAGAGACGGATGATCGAGACACGATCTTCGAAGCACTAGCACCTTACATGTGGGTAGACCATACCAACCTACATCCCCTACATCAGCTAGCCTACCCGTAAGAGTTCGCACAACTTAGTCAACTATGCCAGAGCCCATAATGGCTTGTGGCTGCACACGGAAGTTTCTAGTTTGAATAATCTTATGATCCCTTTGAGCACAGGTGGCGGTCCGAAGAAATATGAGCAAGTCTCGATAGAAACCAGGTGCCTCAATCCACCCAGATGTGTGTTTAATTTGCCACCTTAAATAAACCATTAATTAATAATCTCACATCTGTCATGGATATGCACTCACCCAATCCACGTCTACTAGCATAGCATGGCATAATAAGCAAACATAGAAGTAACTCCCAAGGTTTCATAAGTAAAACAGGTAATAGGTACTACCTCAATCTACTTCCCATCCCACAATTTAATTAGATCCTAATCTTGCAAGTGTTTGAGGATTGATCTAATGCATAAAACTGGGTAGTAGTAAAAAGGTATGATCAAGTGTTACTTGCCTTGCTGACGATCCGCGAAACCTAGAGACTCGAAGTAACAAGCGGCGACTGGGTGATCTATCGCAGACAAACAACAAGCATAAAATAAGTACTCATCTAATGCATGTAAATCTCGAATAAAAGATCTAACCAGAAAGTTCAACTTAAGAACCACAGTTGCAAAAGAATCGAATCAAATAAAGCAACGAAAGTCAAACGTCGAAAAGAAAACAACTCGGTTTTAGCAGTTTAAAACTAGGTCAAATTTTACAGTAGCAAAACTTTGTTTAAGTGGATTAGTCGAACGGCGGTTTCAGAACGAAACTCGGTAGCGCTTGAATCACCGATTCCGATAAACGAGCGAGAAAATAAACTAGAACGAAGATTGGATCTGAAATCGAGATCAGAAAATAACGGATTAAATCCGATTAAAAGAAAAACGACGAATGGTTAAACGAACGGACGTTCGTTAACAGAAACTAACCGGTGAACACGTTCGTTAAAATGAACGGATCGGTGAACGTTCACTAAGTAGCTAAACCGAAAAAAAGAAAAAAAAACTGATCTAGGGTTTTAAAAAAAACCGAACAACGGAAAAGAATCAAAGCGGTTTTTTATAAAAACCGAACCGGGAGGGTGTCTTGTGGCGGCTATACCTCCGGCGAGGTCGCCATGGGCGGACGGGCTCCGTGGGTCGGCGAGGGCTCAGCGGGCTTGGCGGGGTGAGGCGAGGCGGCGGGCGGCGCACGTCAGCGGCGAGGTGAGTCGAGGGCGGCGGGGCGGCGGGTTTTAAGGAGGGGGTGTCTGCCTTGGGTAAGGGCCACCCATGGCCAGCGCGGCGTCCCGAGCCGGACTCGAGGCGGCCGAGTCTCCCAAGGCGGGAGGCGGGAGGCGGGTGGGCGTCGGTTGGGCCTTAGCCCAATTAGGCCTTGTGGCCATGATTTTTTTAAACAAATATAGCGTGCAGAAAAACAAATAAAAATATAATCTAATGAACTCCAAAAATTAATAAAGTAAATTTTCCCCGACTCCTAAAAATGAGTCGAACAAAATGAACTTTTACTCGGGGCCAAAATGCATTTTTTTTTGAAAACACGTATTTCCCTAGGGCAAATAAAAGTGAAATCTCCTCAATAAAACTTATTTGATTTTTTTTATTAAATCTTCATTATTTCTTTTCTTTGGGAAAGTCATTTTATTCCCTCTCTCATATTTTGATAGTAGAAATAATTGAGGATAAAATAAATAAAATCAAATGATCCTATTTCAAAATTTGAGAAAACTCAAATATGAAAATAATGAAATCTCCAACTCTCTCCGAGGGGTCCTTGAGTTGCGTGAAATTTCTAGGATCAACAAAATGCAAGAAAATATGATATGCATGATGACTTAATGTATAACATTCCAAATTGAAAATTTGGGATGTTACAAACCTACCCCCCTTAAGATGAATCTCGCCCTTGAGATTCGGGTTGGCTAGAAAATAGGTGAGGGTGATCCTTGAGTAAATCCTCTTCCCTTTCCCAGGTGGCTTCATCCTCAGTGTGGTGGCTCCACTGTACCTTGCAAAACTTGATAACCTTGCTGCGAGTAACTCTGCTGGCATAATCGAGAATCTTGACTGGTTTCTCCTCATATGTTAAATCATCCTTCAACGGAATTGCCTCAAGTGGCACTGTATCCCTTAACGGTACCTCTGCCATCTTGGCGTGACATTTCTTCAGCTGAGAAGCATGGAATACATCATGAACTCCTGACAGTCCCTCTGGCAATTCCAGCTTATAAGCAACTTCTCCCATGCGTTGCAAAATCTTATACGGTCCAACGAAACGCGGTGCTAATTTTCCTTTAACTCCAAGACGCTTAACTCCTCGGCGGGGATACTCTAAGATAAACTCTGTCTCCAACTTCATATTCTATCGCCTTTGCATTTTGAATCCGCATAGCTTTTACATGCGACTGGGCTACTTTGAGCCTATCGCGAATCAACTTAACCTTCATTCGGACTCCTTAATCAAATCTGGTCCAAACAATCGACGGTCTCCAGCTTCGTCCCATGATAACGGTGTCTTGCACCTCCTTCCATACAAAGCCTCGAAGGTGCCATCTTCAAGCTGGTTTGGTAGCTGTTGTTATAAGAAAACTCGCATACGGCAAGTTATCATCCCAACTAGATCCATAATCTAGTGCACAAGCTCTCAAAGATATCCTCCAAAATCTGATTGACTCTCTCGGTCTGTCCATCGGTGCAGGGGTGGAAAGGCATCTTGAATTCAACTGGTTCCCAATGTTTCGTGCAACCGATTCCAAAACTTTGAGGTAAATTGGGTTCCCCTATCTGATACGATACTCCTCGAACTCCGTGTAAACACACAATTCTGTTCATGTATATCTTTGCCAACTTAACCGCTATAGGTAGTCTTGACTGGAATGAAATGAGCTACCTTCACAAAGCGGTCGACTATAACCCAAATCGAGTCATATCCTCGAACGAGTCTTTGGCAAACCTGTGATGAAATCCATGCCTAGTTTATCCCACTTCCATTCGGTATTGGCAATGGTTGTAACAATCCTGCCGGCTTCGATGCTCTGCCTTCTCTCTCTGACATACATAGCAAACTGCTACATACTCCGCAATATCCTTCTTCATTCCGGTCCACCAGATCGTTTCCTTCAAATCCAAATACATCTTGGTATTCCCTGGGTGAATTGAGTAGGGTGAATCATGGGCTTCTTGCAAAATCAACTTCCTGATCTCCAGGTCATTTGGCACATAAACACGGTCCTCAAACCATAGGGTATCGTGCTCATCCTCACGAAATCCCTTAGCTTTTCCTTCGCTCATTTTCTCCTTTATAAAGGCAACTTCCTTATCTGCCTTTTGAGATTCTCTGATTTTGTCCATCAACGTAGACTGAATCTCCAATGCTGCTACGTAGCCTCTCGGGACTATTTCCAAATATAGCTCTCGAAGATCCTCGGCTAACTCCTTGGGTATTTCTCCTATCATTAGGGTATTGACGTGGCTCTTACGGCTCAATGCGTCTGCTACAACGTTAGCCTTCCCGGGGTGATAATGCAATCTCATATCATAATCCTTAATAAGCTCCAACCATCTCCTCTGTCTGAGATTTAATTCCTTCTGTGTGAAGATGTACTTCAAACTCTTGTGATCCGTGTACACCTCACAATGATTTCCAATGAGAAAATGTCTCCATGTCTTCAATGCATGTACAACGGCTGCTAACTCCAAATCATGTGTGGCATAATTCAACTCATGAGGCTTAAGCTGTCGTGAAGCATACGAAACAACTCTTCCTTCCTGCATAAGCACTGCTCCAAGTCCTCGACGTGAAGCGCCACAATACACCTCATAATCCTTGGTCCGATCCGCAAAATTAACACCGGTGAGGTAACCAATCTTTTCTTCAACTCCGAAAACTTGCCTCGCAGTCCTCACCCATATGAACTTGGTATCCTTCTTCAACAATTATGTCATAGGCTTTGCAATCCTTGAGAAATTCTCAATGAATCTTCGGTAGTACCTCATGAGTCCAAGGAAACTCGGATCTCTCCAACTGTTGTTGGTGCTTCCCATTTGGTTACGGTCTCAACCTTTGTGGGGTCAACTGCTATCCCTTCTCCGGATATAACATGTCCAAGAAATCCAACTTCCTTTAGCCAAAACTCACATTTGCTGAACTTGGCATATACTTGATGTTCCCTTAGTTTCTCCAAAACCAATCGCAAATGTGCCTTATGTTCCTCTTCATTCTTCGAGAAAATCAAAATATCATCTATGAACACCACGCATTTAACTTATCCAAAACTCCATAAACACTTTGTTCATCGTGTTCATGAAATAGGCGGTAGCGTTAGTCGGTCAAATGACATAACGGTGTACTCATATAGTCCATATCTCGTGGTAAATGCTGTCTTAGGTATGTCCCGCTCTCGAATTCTTCAATTGATGGTACCACGATCGCAAATCGATCTTGGAAAACACTTTAGCTCCTTGCAAACGATCAAATGATCATTTATCATTGGTAGTGGGTACTTGTTCTTGATCGTTACTGCATTCAATCCACGGTAATCAACAACCATCCTTAACGATCCATCCTTCTTCTCCACTAACAGTACGGGTGATCCCCAAGGCGAAGAACTTGGGCGTATAAAACCTTTATCCAATAGCTCCTTTATCTGCTGCTTGATTTACTCCAAATCATGCAAGGGAACTCGTATGGTCACTTCGATATTGGGCCTGTACCGCAAAAGCTCAATCAAAAACTCAATGTCTCTATCCAAAGGCATTCTCGCAACTCCTCAGAAATACATCGTGGAAATCCTTCACCACCGGTACCTCTTCCTGCACAACTCCTGATAAGGAATTTATTTGTGCTCTCCTCGGCTCATGCCGTGATACATACTTGATCCTTCTTCCTTCTGGTGTGGTGAGCAAAATTGACTTAGTGGCGCAATCTATGTTTCCTCCATACTTCGATAACCAATCCATGCCTAATATCACATCCAATCCTTGGGATTCCAGAACTATTAGGTCCGAGGGAAAAACATAGTGTCCAATCCTTAATGGCAGTCGATCACACCATATACTAGCCATGTATTCGGCTCCGGTGAGGTTACTAGCATGGGTGACCTAAGGGCTTGGGTTGGTAATTTGTACTTATCCACAAATCTCCTTGATATGTATGAGTGCGATGCACCAAGATCGAAAAAGAACAACCTGCAGAAATGACTTAACCAAAAACTTACCGACATCGCATCGGGTTGATCTTCAACCTCCTCCACATCAATGTGGTTCACCTGTCCCCTGTTGAAAGGGTTGGGCTTCTTTCCGGAGCTTCCATTGCCATTTCCATTCGGCCTTACGGACATTCGCTTTGCGTAATGCCCAGTCTTATGCACTTAAAGCAAGTGATGTGGCTCAGTCTACCTTGGTTGGTGTCGACGGGTTGGTGCGGTTACATCCATTGCTTCCTCCATTCCCGTTCCCATTCTTGGTTCCATTATGGTTGTGTGAATTACCTCCTCCATGGGTATGCTGAAACTGAACTCCTGCTTAGGGGTATAACGGGCTTCTTTGAGCTCGAGTTATACTTCCCCGCCCATACTTCCTCTTACGATTCTCAATTTCTTGTTGCTTTCCTTTAATCATGAGGGCACGGTCTACCAACTCCTGGTAGTTATTGAAACTTGCTACCATCAACTGCATGCTTAAATCATCATTCGGTCCTTCCGAAACTTCTCCCGCTTAGTCAGACCGTAGCAACGCTATCCGGGGCATAACGTGCTAACTTACTAAAATCATCCACATATCGCCAACAGCTTCTTCCTCCTTGGCGAAGTTGCGAAACTCACGCTTCTTCATGGCCATAGCTCCTGCTAAGACATGGGCGGCGGAAAGCTTGGTCAAACCGATCCCATGTGACAGTATCTACAGGGTAAGTGGCTGTAAAATTCTCCCACCATGCTGCTGCGGGTCCTTCAAGCTGGTGTGCAGCAAACTTCACCTTCTCTCCATCCGTACATCCTGCAGTGGTCAACTCCCTTCCTATCTTACGGAGCCAATCATCTGCTACTATCGGCTCGGTGCTACTGGAAAACACCGGCGGATTCAGCCTTAAGAAACGTGTTAAGTGATCCGCAGGTGGTGGTGGTGGCGGTGGGTTGTTGTTGTTGTTGTTGCCTTGATTACGTACTCAATGTTTGGATCAAAGTGTTCTGCTTTGGATCAATTGGGTGATCTCTGGTGGGAAAACAAATCCGGGGTCGCGTCTCAGAGGCATCTGATGGGTTTAGAAAAGACGAGAAATTAAGAATAGAATGGGGTCTAAGGAGAAACACTACCCAAATGTATATGAGCAATTGCACACAAAATCACTTCATTCAATTCAAACAAAGGGCTTACAACGATCTAACTATCGCAAAGTGCGTGAACTAAAATGTTACATGGAGGGAATACTACTAATATGTGGGGGTCATCTACTAATTTGAACCGTGGAAGACTCCATGATGTCCGCCTCTGCTTCATCTTCAAAGTCGGGTTCACTTGGATCCGAATCGGTGTCGTCGATGTTGATGTAGTCGCTTGGACAGCCGACGTACTTGTCTTCATTCTTGAGCGCCAATTTCTTCTTGAGTTCTTCAATCTCATACTTAAGATCGTTGTTGTGTCTTGCTAAAGCTACGATCTTGTCCATGTAGTCCTTACGTGTAGACTTTAGTTCTTCTTCAAGTTCGATGATCCTTCCCTTCGCATCCTTTAATTCGAGCATATCATTGCACATCTGGTTCTCCTGGCGTCGAATGTGCTGGTTTAACTCCTGGATGAAAGCTGCAATGGATCTATCCTTCTTGGTGTTGACTATCTCCCATTGTTCATCTCGGCGTCCGCAAATCGATAGATGGTGTCCTTGAGGTCTTCTTGGTAAACTTCTCCAATGCGTCCCATGGTGATATGAGCTGCCATGCTCTTTCCTGCATCTCGGGTTGGTGCACTGAAAACACTATCTATAGGCTTGGTGATTGGGGCAAACGTCCTTCCCGGTACATGAGCTTGAGTCTTCCATCGCTCCTCTTCAGGCAGAGTGGCGTTGAAAGTCCCGGTGAAACTTGGTAGTCCAATGTTCAGGTACTTGGTGACTTCCTTCAAGTGAAATACAAAAGGTGTGCCTTCATCCGGTTGGGTGTACTTGATCTTCGCGTCCTTCATCCTAAAAGAGTAGAAAAGATAAGGAGTTAGAAAATGAGAAGAGAGTACTGATCTATGGCTTTAACTTAGTGGTCGTGTCCTACGGTCGGTGTGCTCGATACCATCTCTCAGAGCGACCCGACCGAATGGATCAAGTCTCTGTGCTCGTGTGTCATCCTCGGATCAAGAATGTCGACACCACACAAGATTTCAAGGATTTATAACAGAGTAGCAATCACACACTTATTACATCGTTGTCCAAAAGAGGACTTATTACAATAAATATGGCTTAAGGCCATCTAATAACGATAACAATGGAAGACTTGGAAGATAAGTGAGTCCATCAACTCCAGCGGCATCACTGAGTATAGAACCACGACCTAAACACCTTACTCGTCATCTGAAAAGTCTGCAACATGAACGTTGCAGCCCGAAAACGGGTCAGCACTTGGAATATGTTGGCAATGTAACACATAGAGAGAAATGAAGGAATAAGCCTATACTACATGCATATATGGCTGGTGGAAAAGCTCTACGGTTACAGTTTTGCATAAAGCCAGTTTTTCCCTACTGCAAAGGAATAAATTTGTTTAACTATCATGGTGGTTGTTAAACATTGAGAATGGTTGACGATCCTCAATCCCAATTAAAATACTCATTAAAACCCAACAATATTAATTAGAGTAACATGTTGAGATGCACATGATATTCAAGTACTAGATACTCAAGATGTCCATAACCGGGACACGGCTAATCATGATTAGTTTATACACTCTGCAGAGGTTTGCACTTTTCCCCACAAGACTCGATCGCCTCCGCTTTGGTTCTCGTGACTACATGGTGTTTGAGAGACGGATGATCGAGACACGATCTTCGAAGCACTAGCACCTTACATGTGGGTAGACCGTACCAACCTACATCCCCTACATCAGCTAGCCTACCCGTAAGAGTTCGCACAACTTAGTCAACTATGCCAGAGCCCATAATGGCTTGTGGCTGCACACGGAAGTTTCTAGTTTGAATAATCTTATGATCCCTTTGAGCCTGGGTGGCGGTCCGAAGAAATACAGGCAAGTCCTGATAGAAACCAGGTGCCTCAATCCACCCAGATGTGTGTTTAAGTTGCCACCTTAAATAAACCATTAATTAATAATCTCACATCTGTCATGGATATGCACTCACCCAATCCACGTCTACTAGCATAGCATGGCATAATAAGCAAACGTAGAAGTAACTCCCAAGGTTTCATAAGTAAAACAGGTAATAGGTACTACCTCAATCTACCTCCCATCCCACAATTTAATTAGATCCTAATCATGCAAGTGTTTGAGGATTGATCTAATGCATAAAACTGGGTAGTAGTAAAAAGGTATGATCAAGTGTTACTTGCCTTGCTGACGATCCATGAAACCTAGAGACTCAAGTAACAAGCGGCGCACTCGAAAGTGATCTATCGCAGACAAACAACAAGCATACAATAAGTACTCATCTAATGCACAGGTAAATCTCGAATAAAAGATCTAACCAGAAAGTTCAACTTAAGAACCCTGGTTGCAAAAGAATCGAATCAAATAAAGCAACGAAAGTCAAACGTCGAAAGAAAACAACTCGGTTTTAGCAATTTAAAACTAGGTCAAATTTTACAGTAGCAAAACTTTGTTTAAGTGGATTAGTCGGAACGGCGGTTTCGTAACGAAACTCCAGGCGCTTGAATCACCTGATTCCGATAAACGAGCGAGAAAATAAACTAGAACGAAGTTTGTATCTTAAATCGAGATCGGAAAATAAGGTATTAAATCCGATTAAAAGAAAAAACGACGAATGGTTAAGCGAGCGGACGTTCGTTAACAGAAACTAATCGGTGAACACGTTCGTTAAAAACGAACGGATCGGTGAACGTTCACTAAGTAGCTAAACCGAAAAAAGAAAAAACCGATCTAGGGTTTTAAAAACCGAACAACGGAAAAGAAAATTGAACGGTTTTTTATAAAAAACCAAACCGGGAGGGTGTGCAGCGAAGGCTATACCTCCGGCGGGCGGACGGGCTCCGGGGTCGGCGAGGCTCAAGGGGCTTGGCGGGTGAGGCGAGGCGGCGGGCGGGGCGCACGGCGAGGCAAGGGTGAGTCGAGGGCGGGCGGCGGTTTTAAGGAGGGATGTGCTGCCTTGGGGACGGGGCCACGGCGGCGGGGGCGGCGTCCCCGAGCCAGACTCGGGCGGCGGCGGCGCTGTGTCTCCCGGCGGGAGGCGGCCGGGTGGGTGGCCTACCGGGCCTTGGCCCAATTGGCGCGCGGCGCGGATTTTTTTTTAAACAAATATAGCGTGCAGAAAAACAAATAAAAATATAATCTAATGAACTCCAAAATTAATAAAGTAAATTTTCCCTGACTCCTAAAAATGAGTCGAACAAAATGAACTTTTACTCGGGGCCAAAATGCATTATTTTTTTGAAAACACGTATTTCCCTAAGGCAAATAAAAGTGAAAACTCCTCAATAAAACTTATTTGATTTTTTTTATTAAATCTTCATTATTTCTTTTCTTTGGGAAAGTCATTTTATTCCCTCTCTCATATTTTGATAGTAGAAATAATTGAAGATAAAATAAATAAAATCAAATGATCCTATTTCAAAATTTGAGAAAACTCAAATATGAAAATAATAAAATCTCCAACTCTCTCCGAGGGGTCCTTGACTTGCGTGAAATTTCTAGGATCAACAAAATGCAAGAAAATATGATATGCATGATGACTTAATGTATAACATTCCAAATTGAAAATTTGGGATGTTACAACTATGCTACTCTGCAAGTAATGAAACTGACATATCCAACGTTCGCATCTCCTCTTCTCTACTTTCTCTGCCTAGCATCAAGCTCGCCGCAAAGAACCATGTCCGCTGGCTTTCGTCCACCGCTCTTCAAAGGAAACAACCAGATATGCGCCAAGTCACCACCCGCATTTACCATTGCATGTGGGTCTCATCACACTTCGCCAAGACGCAGACCGCAACCGATTTCTCATCGCAACCCGCTGCCGTTGGTGTGGTGCTACTGCTGCAAATCACGCAGAGTCATCCGTCGCGTCTCAACCACAATCCGCAACCCTGGCCGACTCTTCTACAAATGCCCGAATCATGGTGTAATAATATGTTTAAGTGTTGTTCTGCTGCTTTCAGTTGCTGATTTTTTTAATAGTTTGGTTGATGATCTTCCAATTTGATTCGTGCAGAAAAGGGAAGATTCGTGTGATTTGTATTCCTGGGAAGTTCTTGATGTGGGGAATGCAACTATGCTGATTATTTGGTTAGCCGAGGAATCCCAATACCAGCAGGTTGGGGTGTTGGACAAGTAACTGAAGGAACGGCAGCAGAGGAAGATGCAGAGCAGAAGGTTAAAGATGCAGTTCCTCTGATCATGGCCAAGCAACAAATGCTGAAACGACCTTGACATGACAATGAGGAGATCAAAGAGCTTGTGAAGATAATGGGAAAAATCGATATGCTCTGTAGGATGATTGTCTCTTTATTTGCAGTGTAAGTAGCACTCGTGATGTATACAGTGGCTATGACATGAGGACTTTGCTGAAACTAGTAATGAATGAAACCTGTGTAGAAGGCTGGGCGTAGTGTTGTGAACATCTAATGATTTCTATTAACGGAAATCAGGGGGTATCCCCTTTTGCTCATAAATAAATAAATAGCAGAGAGGCCCTATCGGTCAGCTTTGTTCTCATTCAAGACGCCGAGCAAATTGCAGTCCAACAGCAAACTATGTCATCAAATTCAAGTTTCACAGCCAATATGAGTACAACTAAACAACAATGTCATCATGTTTTAGTTGTCATACAATCACCAAACACAAATCAGCATACATAACAAGTGATGTTCTCACAGCAAAATACTAAACAACATGTTCATCAGGTTTCAGTTGTCATAGCAAACACAATTTCACATAGTCGATAGAAAAACGTCTTCTGACAAGCAAATACGACAAAAGCAATGTAATCATCATCCGCAGCAGTAGCATCAACATCTTCGCCATGTGTATCAGTCTGAATCGCAATTCCCCACGGTGTCATCTTCTTCTTCGTCCTCAACGTCCTCGAACATTGGCTTCTTCTTGATCAACTCTTGTATGTCCACAGCACGACAGGAAATATTTTCGCCGGCGTCATTGACGTGATGGTTCTCAAAGATATTAGGAACATCTGTGTTATCTTGTACATCGTGAGCAAGTGTAAGCATCATCTTGTTGTGCAACTTCATTAAATGAATTCCTCTGCTCAAACCTTTGTAATACTCTCCAGTCATCGCTACGTGCAAATGTGTCTTCCAAGAAAAATATCTGTGTTGCTTGATTTGCCAAAATAAAAGGCTCGTTGATCTATTACGCCGCCTTGACATTGATGGATTTGAAATAATCATCAGCTCTGGGTTTTGCGATCCTGGAAAACAGGTTATACCAACGAGAGCACAATGTAACCACACATCGATGATCCTCAAATCGGAGATATACCGCGAATCGAACAATATCTGTTATGTTAGCATACATTCAGTTTTCTCTTTGTCATACGTATCCGTGGTCATGATGGCACTGTTTTGTGTCTTCCTGCCTTCGTCTCGTACAAGGATGTTATAGCGCACATCTCCAACAACGCAAGATTCATAATGTCTTACCCGAGTATCAGGACCCATTGCTAGTGAGTAAAGGGCATCATCAACTGCCTGCCCATCCTCCCGCATCTTCTTAACTTATGGTTAGAAAATAGACAAGCTGATCATCTTATGTACTCAATATATTAAAAAAACTGGCAGTGCACTTCAAAAGCTTACATGGTTCTTGAACCATTTCGCAAATCCTGCCATAACCAGTTTGTCAATGTTTCTTGGATTTTGCGGCAGTAACTCCTCTTTGTAGATGCTGCACAACATAGTGATCGCGTCCAAACATCTAAATATATAATAATGTGCTGCAAGTTTAGTAGATTATGATGTATAAGCTGCGATCGCACTTACTTGATATAAGGTACTATCTCACTGACGGTTATTCAACACATACCAAACCATTTTGTCCAAATCTTTAGGTTTGTCCTCTTGTCGACTCTTCCTCGTAATTCGAGCAGAATAATCGAAAACATTGAGCCCGGATTGTCTTCACCCACCTCTTTGCTAAGTCGATCAAATTGTTTCAATGTATTTTGAGCAGAATGTCAACGCTTACGTGGCAATGTAGGCCTCTACAATGGAACCCTCGGGTCTAGCTCGTTTCCTAACAAAGCTCTTGAAAGTGCCTAGCCGCCTTTCAATAGGTTACATCCAGCCATCTTATCTTGGACCTCTAAGTAGTGCCTCATCGTAGATGAACAGCCAAATGCACCATCACATCAAAGAAGGTGGAGGATATATCTTCTCAAGGTCACATAGGATAGTTGGTATCTTGTCTCTAAGACGCTCCAAAGCATCTATCCCGATATTTCTACCGCAGAGTTCCTCAAGAATTGTCCCAACTCTGCAACTTCTCAGTATAAGTCGTATGCCCAATCCTCTAAGGATAACAGGTAAAACCCTTTGAAGTAGGACGTGGCAGTCATGAGTTTTCAACCCTTGTACCTTGTTTCCATCTGCACTAACTCTCCTTTCAATGTTGGAAGCAAATCCATGTGGGAATCTCACACGTGACATGACCTAACAGAATTCTTTTCTTTTTACCTTGTCCAAGACGTACACAGCTGGTGCCATATCCCGTGGTTTACCTTCATCTTGCACCTGCAAAATCCTTTCTGATACCCAGGTGTGTCAAATCAATCCTAGATTTTAAGGTATATTTCGTCTTGCCTTCAATGTTAAGAAGTGTGCCGATAATGTTGTCACATATATTTTTCTTGATGTGCATCACATCAAGATTATGCCGCAGATCCAAATCTTTCCAATACTCCAAGTCCCACAAAGTAGACCTGCAAGTAAACAATAATCTCTCTTCTACCGTGCCATGCTTCCTTTTCCCGCTACCATTACCAGGATGGTTTCCTGGTGTAACATGCCTGACCTTCTCTAATTCCACTTGCAACTCATCGGCGGTGAGCCTCTTTGGCGCATCACGGTTTTCATGCTTTGCATTGAACACATGTCTTAAGTATTTTCTAGGATGCGGCTTGTCCTTGGCAAGGAAACGGCAGTGTCCAATGTAACAGATCTTGCTAAGTATTGCGTATGGCAGCGGATTCCTGTCACAGCGAACACATGCATTGTAACCATGTGTCGCTCGCATACGACATAGTGCCCAAAGCCGGATAATCATGGATGCACCAAATTACAACAGCATGCAGAAAGAAATCAGCTGGTGGGCTGCTATATATGTCTCGAGTGAGAACACCCTTCCATAGCTGTTGAAGGTCCTCCACAAGAGGCTCCATGAACAAATCAAAATCCTTTCCAGGACTTTTTGGACCTGGGATGAGCAAGGCCATCATGTAGTTTGATTCTTTGGTGCAGACATTTGGAGGCATGTTGTAAGGGATAACAGGCATCGCCACATGCTATATGTGGCGCCGGTGGCCGAATGGGTTAAATCCATCTAAAGCTAAGCCAAGTCTAATGTTTCTCGGTCAAGAAAGAAACTCTTTGTGTTTATCATTGAAGCTTTTCCACTCACTACCATGAGATGGATGGCTCACTACATTCTGACCTCTATACTCCTGGTTCCTAGAATGCCACAATACATCCTCTCTTGTTTCAGCATCATGAAACAACCTCTGCATCCTTGGTGTAATTGGAAAATGTCTCAGAACATTATGAGGAATCCTCTTCACAGCATCGCCATCTTTCAATCTTGATGATTTGCATTTCCGGCATTCACTTAAGTTGGCATAATCCTTCCTAATGTAACACAATTATTCTTACAAACATGGATCATATCATATCCAATTCCAACTGCATCGAAGGAAATTCTTCATTTTATTGTAGGTGTGTGGCAGCTCAGACGCATCTGGGAAAGATTTGCGAAAGCAGCCAACATCGCATCGAATGATTTGTTGGTCATCCGCGGATGTCTTCACACAAGAAAGGTGACCATAGTTGAGAATACCGACAGCTTATTTCCTGGGGTGACAGCAATGTTGCATTGTTCCAACATGCGGGCCCATCGTTTTTCTTCTGCAGGTGAAAGTTCACGGAATGCACGAGCATTTCGTAGCATTATTTCAATGTTGGTCAAACTCACTGGCTCCGCCACCACCACCTCCTCCTCCTCTTCCACCTGAGCATCAGGCAGATCAAGATGGTGATCTGTTGCTTCCATGTAGTCAATGACATTGACATTCACAGCTTCACCATGATGAACCCACCTAGTATATGTGACCGACATCCCATACAAGTGTAGATAATTTTGCACAGTTGACTGGGGTCTTGTAACTGAATTTATACAACTGCTATACGGGCAGAGCACATCTGATTTCGGACCACCGTACTCAGCTCTGATAAAGTTCATGAATTTTTCAACCCCCTCGACATATGCAGCAGAGAATCTTCGAGTAGAAGTTATCCAAGTCTTGTCCATCTGTTAGACATACAAATTAGTACTTCTACTAGATATTACAGGAAAAACATATCTGCTTTTTTATGAAGTCCAGAAAAAAATACCTAGGTCGATGTCTAAAGCTATGGCAAGATATTTGGACGAGCAGATCTAAGTAACGAAATATATGTAAAGCTAATTCAGCAAACAGATTTGAGTGCTAAATTATGGCAGGCTGTTTCAAGATCAATGAAATGAGCACACAGACCATCAAACTATCGGAGGCCATCGCAGCAACAAAGATCGAGTATAAAAGCGGTGTAGAGCTATTTCACCTAACAGATTGGCTACTAGACCATGGCAATCTATGTCACAATAAATATATGGCAGGATATTTTAGCAACTAATCGGCCTTGGCATGCCATCTCAGCTAAGCATTGAGTGCGAGCAGGCAAGGAAGCTTCTTAAGCGAGCATATTGACAGTAAACTACTTCGGCAAACAGTGAGATTAACAGCGTCTATCAGCTAACATTCAGCGCTACACCGACATGAACGGGGCCTCAGTCTAGAATGCGCGTACCGTGGGAGAAGCTGACCGCCGTGCGTCTCCACACGAACATCACCAGCGGTGGCGGCGCTGACCGCCGTGCGCCTCCACAAGAACGTAGCCAGAGGTGGCGGCGCGGCTAGAGGACGGCAGTCTACGAGAGCGTACTGTGGGAGCGAGAGGATCGCCGTGCGTCCCCTCGACAAATTGCGGCGCCGACGTATCGGCGCGGCGGGGAGGGCGGCTTTGGCGGAGCGAATGGAGTGGAGGGGGGACGGGGGGGAGGGGGGTTTGGGGAATATTATTGGCTACTTGGCCGAAGGGCGGTTGAATCGTATTTGGGGGGAATTTGTGTGTGTCGGGGGGGGGGAGGATTTTCGCGCGGTGGGCGGGGGAGTTTGGCGCATGGTCGGTTTCTCCAAGTGCAGTCCCACGTGTCGCTGAAGAGGCAAGCGAAGCGCGTTCCGCTTATGCGTGAGCCATGTGCAGGACCGAACGTGTGTGGCGTGCAATGCGACCATGACAGAGTCCGTGAGTGTACCTCCTTTTTTCCTTTTAAACTAGGTGCTTCGCCCCCTCAAAAAAAATTGTTGCTTCGCGCGATCCATTGATACTACTACTAGTAATCCGGTAATCCCAACTAAAACGGCGTGGCCGAGTCTTTTCCCGCGCGATATGCTGGGAGGTTGGCTTAGTTGGGTTTTTTAGATTTGTCTCGGTTCAATAAAAAGCAGAGTTGGTTACGATGGTGTGCCTGTCATCCTGCACTATAGGCCGTCCGGTCTATATCTAACGGATAGGAAGGAATCTATGACAATTTACCCGCACTCCTCTCCACATTTACAGATAAGGCTTTCCCTCGTTCATCCTTTTCTCCCACAAGATCTTGATCTTCCGTGCAACGCACATGCATCTTGCTAGTACTCCTACAATATGTATATTATTGTGAAAGTTCATATACACCGGCCGAGATTAATGCAAACACGGCAGATTTTCATTACATTTCAAACTTTTATAGGACAGAAAAATAAAAGAAACCCGACCCTAAACCTATTCTACGGCAGCGACCGACGTCCTCCATCTGCGATCTCTATGTACGGGGGCGGGGTTCAAGACCCGTGAAGTGAAGGTGCGGTCTCCGGCGAGGAAGAGTAGTTCCCGGGATATGGACCGGCCAGTTGGCACACCATGCCCTGCCGCCTCCCATGCCCTACTCATCCTTGAAGGAGTCCCCGACCTCGGCGGTGCCAGACGTTGGACGGCGGCAAGTAGGATGCGTGGCTGACGGTGCTCCCGTCGTCGGCCGCCAGCGTGGCCACCGCTTGTGCGGTCGCGTCTGGCTACGCCACTATTGCGTCACGAGAGGCGACTTGAGCGAGGGCGACGACCTCGAGCTTCATCCCCGAAGACAAGCTCTCCCGCAGAGCATTCGCACTTGCGGTCATGGCGGATGTGGTGCCAGGTAGGAGGACGATGCGCTATGGTGTGGAGGTTAGCTGGGCGTTACCGCTTTAAGTAGCGCATTCCGGTGAGGCCAAGTGTCCGGGTGCGTCATTAAGTCGACGGAGTTGGTTCCTCGGGCACCGATCCTCTTAACGCATTTACATACTTAACGGACGGCATGAATGCGGGCAGCTGGCGCCGGTGGGAATGCACCGTCTTGACGGCGCGAGGGACGAGGGCTTTGGTGTGCTGTGGTAGTCGATTCGCGGTCGTGGCAACGTTGGAGATGCCCTTTGCTCACATGTGATTCCCGCATGTCATTGAAAAAGCAAGACGACCCGGCATGGTCTCAGGTCCAGAGGATGCAGTTGGCCTACACCACTCATGGACGGCGTCGCGGCGCCCCGTGCATCCTCGACGAGCCGGGTGTTGGGGTGTGTTTGGATTGTGGCCAAAGTGCACCTTACCAAAATTTTGGTCATGACCCAAAGATTGGACTTTGTTTGGATGGTTACCATTTTTTGGCATGCCAATGAACTCTAGCCAACTCTAGTTCATTTTTCTTGCCAATGTCGGCCAAATCATGGGCAACCAATACCTCAACCAAAATTTTGGTCATGACCCAAAGATTGGTCTTTGTTTGGATGGTTGCCATTTCTTTGGCATGCCAATGAACTCTAGCCAACTCTAGTTCATTTTTCTTGCCAATGTCGGCCAAATCATGGGCAACCAATACCTCAACCAAAATTTTGGCTACCCAATGCTTTGATGGGGCAACCTTGGGCACAAACCAAACATACCGTTGGTCGTGCCACAGCACTAACGCCACCCTCGGCACACTGAAACCGACCGTGTCTAGAGACGATATGAGCATGTCGCTCACCGCGGTCGCCGTGTCCAGAGGCGGTGCTGGAGCTGCGCCCCATTGTTGGCCCCAACGACCCACATGAACGGTTGTTGGTGGTGAGGAGGTCGTGGGCCAGCTCCTCCATTGGACTAGTCTGCGCTACATCGTCCCGACGGGTGTGCCCCACATGTCGGTTTCCCTATTTTCCCGGCCATATTCGAGCGTCAGTGCTCCGCATTGTGCATTAGGCCTTTCACTATGTAGGCCAAGTGAGACAACTTATTTTTTATTTGAGTCGTTCAAGTGTAATCATGTGGCGTTTTCTTATTTCTCATTCCTCTCCAACCCTCTTCTCCATCGATCATATCGCCCTCCAGTCGAGACCATCCTCCTGCATGCCTCATTTGAACATTCTGCCGAGTATCATTTGCATGTACCCACCCTAATCCTCTTTCAATAGATCTTCGGACCCCGAGATGAAATCGAGAGGGAACGAGTGGGGGCACGTGATACCTAAGGCGGATTCAAAATTTTGAACCGCTGATCATAGCATCCGCAAATCATATAAAGGGTATTCAATGTTCGTTTCGTTTTTGAACGTAAAATATACTACCCAGTCAAAGTATCGATCATATCGCCCTCCAGTCAAAGTATCTCTACTATGATAAAAATGGTATCAACATTCAACAACGCCCAATCAATATTGTCAGATTCGTACGTACTCCTAGATTTTTACTCGAGATGGTTTCCAATTTCAATATTGACAAGATTAATAGTACATGAGATGTATAATGTGAAAATTATATCATTGGAAACTCCTTTCACATACGAAATTGACTGTATGCTTTGTGTAAGTTGCATGTCTTATATTATTACTCTAACATTTGGTCAAAGTTAGCCTCGAAAAACGCATTAGACCATGTATGCTTTGTGTAAGTTGCATGTCTTATATTATTACTCTAACATTTGTGTAAGTTGCATGTCATATATTATTACTCTAACATTTGGTCAAAGTAGTATAGTGGAAGTGGATCCTCGGCGTAGGTATCCCTGCCTTACCCTCCCTTTCGGTCACTTCTTGGGCGGACCCCATGCATGCTAGGCCCCGCATGTCAGTTACTCAATGGGTTCGGCCACGTCAGGGGATCCTCATCCATAGTATACTCCCTCTGTTTTTATTTACTCCGCATAAAACGGAGGGAGTGGTGGTATAATAAATGACACGGGTGGGGGAGGGGGAGGGACGTCGGTTTGCTCTCAACTGTGGTCCCACAAGCGAGCAAAAAGGAAAGACGAAGCGCGTTCCATTCGGTGAGCGACGTGGAGGGTCCAGCGTGCCGGGCTGCAACGCGAACGCGACAAGAGCGATGTCTGATCAAAACCGATTGACCGGTCGTCACCGGAACCACTATTCACACCGTAACCTTATTGCTTCACTGCGCCAGCCAACGCCCTAAAACCACACCAAATCTCCAGCCCATTCCCCCACCTTTCGATCCCCTAGCCCGCATCAAGCGTCCCCTAGTTCGTCGGAAAGCCATGGTGCGCCGCAAGATCACTTACTACAAGATACTGACGCCAGAGCGCCGCGCAGAAATCGCGGCGGCGGTCGGTGCCACAGACCTCCGTTCCCGAGCTCGCTTTGTGGTGGGCCAATCCCCGAGTTCTCCGGAGCCAAGCTACGAGGAGGAGGAAGCTGATCCAATGTTCACTGCGGAGGTCGCAGCGCAGAAGACCCCCGATGGGTATGAGACGATGGACGTCGACTTCGTGCCGGCGTCCGAGGTCCCCATGGTGCAAAGCGGACCAGCGGTTCAACATGGCGATACTAAAGGAGGACCAGAGGCGGAGGCTCAACTCGACGCGAGCGCTGCGCATGCCGCTGCCATCGTGGCTCTCCCGCAGCGGAACCGGATGTCGTGGATGTGAACCGGCGCCGGAGGCTCAACTTGAGGCAGAAGCGCGCGGATGCCGCCATCGAGGCCCTCCGCAGCGGAACGGACGCCCCGGACATGAACCGGGCGGCAGAGGCTCGACTCGACGCAAAGCGCGCGGATGCCGCTCTCATCGAAGCCCTGCTGCAGGCGGAACCGGACGTCCTGGACTTGAACCGAGCGGCGGAGGCTCGACTCGACGCGGAGCGCGCGGATGCCGCTGCCATCGAGGCCCTCCTGCAGGCGGAACCGGACATCCTCGACTTGAACCGGGCTGTGCTCTCGTCCGTGCAGAGCACCCACACACTCCGCTTGAACGAGTAGCTGGAGGCCGAGGACAACCACGGTACGGAGACACACGTCGGCAGCGACGGCTGGTTCGCGCCGGCAGCCAAAGACGACGAGGCCGTCTCTTTCCGCAATCAGTGATAGTTTTTATTTATGTTGTTATTTTTATGGATCTTTTGCTGTGTAAATACATACTATATTTGTTATGCAAGTCGCCTGACTTGGGTCAGTCTACCATTTCAGGCGGTTGGATGAATATCCTACGTCTCCTAACCCTTCTTTCCTTCTTCCTCACCTCTTCTTCTTCCCCAACAGACCACTACACGGGCCGTACGGATACTCCCTAACATGCGGTTGGATAAACATACTCTATGAAAACGAAAATTATGTGTCAGCGATAGGATGGTTGACTTTGGTTTGTTCACATGCGACAGCACGTGTCAGTGAGGGTGCATTCCCTTGGTTGGGTTTGCGGCGTGCAAGAGCGACTGTGTGAGGGTGCGGCGACCGCAAGTGCGGAGCGATCAGGAGGGTGCGGTGCGATCGCGAAGCCGTATGCAAGTGCACCTCCTTCTCATTTTGAAAACTTTAGGCAAGCTTGGCAAAATGTGTTGCGAAGTTTGGCAATGCAAGGCCTAGACCCAAATAGGATAAGTACGTGCATTACTAGGAGTACTAGTGTTAAAAAAGAAAGGCGGGGTTTTCCTTCGCGGGATTTAATCGATACAAATCCTCGTTTCACGTGTCAATTAATGCGTATTTTTTTCTCGAAAGACCAAAGAGCTAGCCATCTCACTCCTCATCGCTTGATTAATGCAGCGCCATGCAAACCAACCTTCTCACTTCCGCATGCATGCAGGGATATTAATGTCCTTGGTTGCTAACCCCATCAATTTTGCCTCGATTAGTGTTAGTGGCCCTTTGCAAATTGTAATTTTGATATACTGGCCTTGTGTACAAAAAATGGAGGTAGTAACTATATTTGACTTCCTTCCCCATTGCAGTGACGTCGACGATATTTTTTTTGTGGTTTGGCGAAGTGCGTTCGACGGAGAACACCATTGAGGGAGACCACGGTAAGTCGTTCGCAAGTGCCGCCTGCAAGCCGAGACAACCGCCTTATTTGCATCCAGGAAGTCCTTTACTAGTACTGCTACTAGGAGTACTAGTGCGGTGAGATGGTTTCTCAAAGAAGACGATGGAGAAGCGGAGTCGTGAAGAGTGAAATGATGGTTGCCGTCCGTGCTTTGTGATTTGACGCCTCAACCGCTTTGTGATTTGTGATAGAAGGGACAGGGGAGTAGACTATATGCTCTATATTGTACTACTTGCGTCCAAGCATGGGAGAAAGAGGAGAGACGTTGCATTTCTTATTCCTTCAATAAATCAATCAGGGAGCTTCGGTTCCATCTTTTTGGCTTTGGCAACATCGTCCATAATGGTTCCCACGATGCCAAAAGCTATTTTCACATTTGGCTACACATTGTGGATGCCCTTAACCGTACCACTTGGTTTTGCTCCTGTGTTCTATCTATACAAATCTCAATTATATTGATCTAAAAAATTATAGAATCAAGATTAGTAAAAGGAGGTGATTTTGCCGCAGCGGATGGCGGGGAGGTTTCTTATTTTCGGAGGACATTGTCTGGCGGTTTTCTAACATGCGGTCCCACGTGTCGATTGCTTTACCAAGCCGATCCGCGTCCCACATGAGGCAGAACAACGGCAGAAGCAACACGTGGTTAAGTTGAAGAAGATGAGGGAGAAGTGGATTCAGCAACGAGTGAAATGATGGTTGCTTCATCCCTCCAACTTCTTTTTTTAGCATTATTACTTGTCCCTCCAACTTAACTGCGGGAAAGGTGCAGCTTTGTGATTTGATGCCTCATTTCTCATTACTACGCCGGCGCCATGACTGGGGTGCTTCACCCCGGCTGCTCAAGATCGTATTCCTATGGCACGTGGACCCGGTAGCTTGATGTCCCACATGTCGTGAAAGGACTAGAAGATTTATGAAAGCGGCGCTCCACTCTTCTGACGGAGGAGTAGGCGACCTGACGGCCCGATGAACTGTCACTTGTATTGTATAGTACTATAGTTTTGTTGTTTCGCACGATCCATCGATACAAACCCGATTAAACAGGAAAGGGCAGGATTTTTCCCGCGCGGTAGATGATACTGGCCATACATTTCAAAGGCAATTTTAATGTATGCAAACTGAATAATTATAAGTAACAATATGATATCTAGTAAAACTAAAAACACATATGACTTATTGTGTTAGAGTGTAGTAGTAGTGTTGTATTGCATAGTTGTTAGACGTAACATGGGAGAACGTGTAGAGATGTAGTTTTGGAGGGCCTACAGAGAGAAAAGCGTAATACGGTCACCGAACTTCAGAATAAGCTGATTACGGTCAATATATATGTTCTGCGGTGATTATTCGGTCACTTGCTCACAGTTCAGCATCGGATTGCACTCTGTTGACCGGCCAAATAGTCTGGGTGGCGCCATGTTGACTAGTTAAATTGACCATGTTCCTTGTGGGTCCCACATGTCAGTTCACATAGGGAAAAGGTTAGATAAACACAAATTTACGCAGGCGCGACAAGGCTCCAACCCGTGCACGGGAATCACCTGGTTGTGTATGTATGCATCGAGGGCTGATGTGTGCGCATGCACGTGTAGGTTGAGCACTTGAGCGTGAGAGTGTGTGTTGGTCGTGTGGTGTACTGGTGTGTGCATGCATGCGTGCGTGTGTGCGTGTGAGTGTTGCGTGCATGTGTACGTGTGAGTGTTGCGTGCGTGCGTGGGTGCATGTGTTTGTGTGAGTGTTGCGTGGATGCAGTTCGTGTGCATGCGTGCATGTGTGTATAATCACCACACCAGCTCCTGTGTGTTAAAACAGACGGCTCAGCATACCAATATATACAAGGCCACCTTGTCCGCTGTGCCCGCGGTCATGACTTCGAACCACCGTCAAAATATTTTTTTTGTCGTTTGTTTTCATTCTTACTAGCAAGATGCTCGTGTGTTGCACGTATCATCAAGATGCATTTGTATGACTTGTTTATCTTGTGAGAGAAAAGGATGAACGAGGGAAGGCCTTATTTGCAAATGTGGAGAGGTGTGTGGGTACCTTGTTGCAAAATTGCCATAGTTTCTTTCCTATCCGTCAGATATAAATCGGACGGCCTATATTGCAGGATGGCAGGCACACCATCATCACCAACTTTGTTTTTTATAAGAGTGTATTTTATGTATTTTATAAGACTCTAGATGTAGAGTAGATACAAGTTGACAGGTGGGCACGATGGTAGTGAGATAATGTGATGCAACACTAGAGGTGCCACGTGGAGCGTTTAACTGTTTGTGAGATAATTTTCTGGGAGCTTACTCTTAGAGGACCTGGAGATAGTTTTGTGTGCATATGTGAAAGGGGCGTGTAGGGGGGGTATGCGATGGAGAGAGAGATGCTCTTCGTTTTTCTTTATTATGACTAACTTTGTATATAGTATAAAAATATACAAATTCAAAGTGCGGAATAAATATCATTGTGGGCACCATGCAATGCAAATTAGCGTTCATACTCCTCCATATAACTTTGTAATGTTGTATATATGTAGAAACTCTAAAATAATTTTTTGGCCACACTTTATTCAAAAGGAATGTTGTATGCGAAATAAACGTGAAGAGAGGGCTTTTTAGATCAATGGGGTACGTGATGTAACATGTGTGAATGTGTAGTTGATGCATTTGGCGGGCCCTAGAGAGGTATGTGTGTGTATTACGTATTCGAGAGAGGCATGGATAGAGGGGCCGACGGGGGTGGGGCGTGGGAGAGATAGCATGAGAAATGAGAGGGGTCTACAGAGAGAGATGAATATCACGTCATGGCAAGGATTCCATTCCCTTGAGTGTGTATATGCAAGGGGGGGGAATAGAGGCACCAGGAGAAATTTTCTGTGTGTGTGGTGTTTGTGTTGGTATGTGTGGGTGTGAGAAGATAATGAGACGTGGGGGCAGAGGGTGTGTCACCGCGTGAGGTCCGGTGGGTCGAGGTGAGGCCCTTCGTAAGGTTCCGTCCTGCGCCACATTGGTCGGCCCATGACACATTTAGGAAGACGCATGGATGACTAGTCGTACAAGACAAAGATAGCGGAATTGTGAAGGACTCTGTTTCCACTGACAAAGCCGGCTAGGATTTGTAACCCTAGGTTCTCGGACTAAGGTAACCCCTTTATCTCTGATATTACTATTCATCCAACCTAACTTTAATTAAGGGGCATCCTACAGAATGCTCTGCTAGAATCATACTAAATCGATTAGGAAGAGAGGTGTGAGATAATGCGTGAGAGACAGGCGTAAAGATAATGTGCGTACATGAGACACGTAGGCAGGTCCATGTATATAGAAAGGGTCGATGAGGATTGTTCGTGTGTATGTTTGCGAGAGGAAGAGTGCTTGTGATAAAGGTTAGTGAAAACAGCTGTAAATGGTTACGAGAGGGAGGGAGGGTTATATCTAGAGCATGTGTGCGAGAAAGACACCTCGGGAGAGAGTGTGTGAGCATGTGTGAGAGACCACCGATGGAGAGTGAAACTACACATAAAAGACTGCTCTACACATTGATTAAAGATATAAATTGTATCCAAATATTAGGATGGCATCATGATATTTGCAATTCGTGTAAGGAGCGGTCATTGATCCATCAGACATCTAGATTCTATCGAATTTGAGCATGTCTATGTTATTATTCGACACAATTGATCCACATAGTTAGTATTTTGAACTCCAGACAATGCATCGCTTTAGCAATCGAATATAAACGTGAGTATAATTCATGTTGTGTGTGTAAAGCACATTATACATACGAAAGTTACAAAATGGACATTATAAATAGCTACCTATGAACTAGCATACATTTGAATTCAACTTAAGGTGGTTTAAAAAATCGAATTCAACATGAATTCCATTCAATTATTTGAATTTGATATCATGGCATTTGTAAACCATACCTAAATTATGGGGGCACCAATCTTTGCTCGATTTTGTACATAATAGCATATGTAGTCGTGTACAAAATAGATTCAAATTTAGCTCCTCCATTCCAAAATAATCGTAGTTATAGGATTTTCAAGTGTCAAAATTTCAAAAAGAAGCGGATAATTTAATGAGGTTTTCAAACATACAAGGTCAAATATAACGTTTTCTATTTAGGTCAATCCTAATAGTTCAAGAGTACTCTAAACGTGAATGCTTGTGTTTCAAAATTTCAAACGAAGCGTAAAAGAGCCTCTACTCACCTGAAACTGCGTGAGACCAATGTTTGGTAGTACAAGGAAATTACTTTTCTAATAACTCCGACCCGTGAAACCTACCGGCCCGACGTCCAAAGGTCTAAACCGGGGTAGGTTTGTAGCTTCATCTAGACGCCACGCAACCGCCTCCGAGAAACATTCATACACAATGGCCGCCTAGGCACACATGCGTGTGGCCGAAATCGCTCCCGCCCACTATTTGGGACACCTGGGATTACCATCCTACCTCCGACCCGCAGTAGGTTCGAAATTTAAGAGGGGGCAAAGTTTGTACTTTCCCCAAATTTCAAACAAGCGCGTCCCATCTTCTGTTCAAAAAAGCCAAAAACAAGCGCATCCCACACCGAAACATGGTTCCCCCCACCCGTCTGATTCCCCATTCGTACTCCGTGGGCGCCAAAACTACCTCTCCACCAGCCGCGAAACCTTGGCGTCCTCCGTCCGCCACCCCATCCCACCCATCAACCGCCGCCCTCCTCCATCACGCCGGAGCCGATACCCTGACGTCGTCATCCACCGCAACCTCAACCGCAACACCCTCCACGGCTAGTAGTTGAAGCCGAGGCCAAGCCGTCCGTACTCGAGCCAGTTCAACCACGCCGTCCTGCGCCTCACCGCTGCCGCTCCAACTTCGCCACCCTCCACCGCACCGGAGCTATTCCTACTACGCCGTCCTTCGCCGCCTCGGATCTGCTTCCCCTCCGCTGACATACGGCCATGGCAACACTGTCAACAATTTGGCCATGGGTTCATCCAAGCCTGCACCCTCCAGAACATCGGTTTCCCCGGTAAAAAGAAGAAGATCGGTGCGACATGTGGAGGTGACCACACCGGCAACCGAAAAAGGTACTCCTCTTCCCTTATTCGTGCAAATCTTACGTCTCTGCTTGCACGGTATTCATCCCATAGAAGACACTAGTTGACCGCTTCTTCTTGATACTAGATGTTCCTAGTAACTCACGATGCACAAGGTTTCTCCTCATATACTATTTCACCTTAGCTAGAGGTCCGTCGCCTCCACAATTTCAATTTCTGGCCAGTTGATTCCCAATTAACGGAAGCATTCCCGGTGTAACAGCGCTAGTACAACTATTACTGTTTGGGGAAGAAGCGCCTGGTGTTTATCTTAGGGCGTGTGCGGCCTAAAGCTCTTGGCGCCTCGATCTGGAGGTCGGCCGGGATTAAAGGGATGGCCTGGGCGCTGCCAAGCACGGGCGGTGGTGTGAGGTCGATGGGAGGTGGGCGGCGGAGGAAGGGTGCAGGGCCGGTGGTCACTTGGCGGTTCGAGAAAGATCGTCACTTGATGTTGGCGGGAGGTAGACGAAGGCCATCTGCCCGTTCCTTATAGATCGGACGGTTCATTAAAAAATCGATCGACCTATTTATTTTCAGTCGACTGTTATCTTAGATATGACCACATGTGGTGGTGTGCTGGAGGAGTACCTGCATTTCCTGTGCTCATATCATATAGTGTAGAATCTAATTTTTTTTTTGCCATGCAATGTTGTAGAGCTATCATATGTCTCCTGTCATTTATTTTTCAGCCACCTGCTATCTGCTACTTTTACAGTGCACTAGTTCTACACGCACTTCACCCATACTCTCACTATTGTGTTTTTATGCAAGGGTATTTCAGAGTCTGCCTCGAGAGAAGCAAAAAAGAAAAGAGACAAGTCATGCCAGCTTTCTACACGGCTAGGCATGGCACGTTCTGGCCTTATAAAGGGTGCAGTGTCGGCAGATGGAGACGGTAAACGTAGCTCTGGAGTTGATGACCTCGCTCGCAATGAACCACCATCCCAGGTGCTTGCTTTAACTTTGCAGTGTCATATGTGGTTGCATGTTCCATATGGTGTCTAGCTTGTATTCGAAAGACCGAAGTCGGTCTTTATTAAGATAAGGAAAGATATTTTTTACATGAACCACCATCCCGTGAGCACCAGAAGACAAATAGCTAGTCAGGGCACTGGCCGAGCCAGTGACAAGCCCATCAAAGACAGGCATCACCTGGAGGCCAACTATAAAGCCGCGATGGTGGTGAAGCAGCCCGCCTCCCACCAGGCTCTCAGGTCCTAGATGATCATGTTCACCACTCCAGCCGGATGTCTAGCTTGTGTTGCTTCCAGTTTGGTAAAATTGCATCTTCTTAGGTTACACATTATACCTTTGAATATGACATGCCTTTCTATTTTTGGTACATACTAGTACATCTATGTATTATCCATGTTCTTACATCAAACTAATGTTCTTGTGTATCCCTCATCAATCACTTATGACGAGGCGGTGAGCAAGGCGACTACTCCTCATTTAAAAAATGCAGCCTCAGCCTCCCGACATGATTCTCAAGAAACAGAAATGCTAGATGAAGATAGTGAACGTAGCTCTGTAGTTGATTGCATCATTTCCCCTACACTAGCATCGCAGGTGCTTTCTCTAACTTGGTAGCGTGATATGTGGTTGCATGTTGCATATGGTGTCTAGATTGTAATTCTTCCAATCTGGTTAAACTACATGTGCTAGTCTGCTTAGCTTATACTCCCTCCGTCCCATAATGTAAGACGTTTTTCCGCACTAAATTAGTGCCAAAAAAACGTCTTACATTATGGGACGGACGGAGTACATTATACCTGTTAATGTGACATGCCTTCCTGTATTTAGTACATGGTACATCTGTCTATTAAGCATGTCCTTACATAAAACTATTGTTTTTTTGTATCCCGCATCAAGCAATATGACGAGACACCTTTAGTATATGCAGTGCGATATTAGTTGCATCTTTCATATGATTTATAGCATGCTTGCTTCTAATTTGTTGAAATTCCATTTATGATGGGACGCTTTTAACTTGGTAGAGTCATATTGATTGCATCTTTCATGTGGTGTCTAGCTTGCATTGCTTCTTATTTGCTGGAATGGGTTATGCTTAGTTTACACAAAAAGTTGTGAACATGCCATGCCGTCCTGTTATTCGTACATATTCCATCATGGTATCATGTGTTTTCCTTACATCAAAGTAGTGATTGTCGGTATCATGCATGAATGAGTTACGAGAGAGAATTTTATTGCTTTTTCTTGTCGGTTTTACTTGACAATTCAAAATCAATAAAGCGGAAGGAAGTTAGCAAGGCAGCGGATAAAGGTGCTCCTTCGAACGGAGGGCCTCTACAGCTTTCTACTCCTCCACACCCCCAAGATGATTTCCAAGACAACACATGCATAGACACTCAACAAAGCTGTGTTTATGATGAGCACGTCTCCCCTAGTGCACCATCACCGGTGCTCCCTCTAACTTGGCACTGTTATATGTGGTTGCATGTTCTGAGTGATGTCTAGCTTGTATTGCTTCTAATTTTGTTGAATTCCATCTACTTACTTTACACATTATACTTGAATGAGACACGTGTTCCTGTTTCTAGAATATACAATATATGTCTATCACACCATGTTCTTACATCAAATTACTACTGTTGTGTAACCTGCAACAATCACTTATCATAAGACACGTTTGACTTCGGAGTGTGATATAGGTTACATCTCACATTCTTTTCTAGCTTGTACTACTAATTTGATGAAATGGCACTTATGAAGAGACAGTTTTAACTTGGTAGAGTGATATTCGTTGCGTCTTTCATATGGTGTCTAGCTTTCATTGCTTCTAATTTTTTGAAATGCCTTCTCCTTAGTTTACACATCATAAGCTATGAATATGCAATGATGTGAATATGCAATGGCACTAATGACGAGAGACCTCTAACATGGTTGTGTGATGTTGTTTGCATCTTGCATATGATTTATTTCTTGTACTGCTTCACATTTGTTTAAACTCCATTTATGATGAGACACTGTTAACTTGGCGAGAGCAATATTTGTAGCATCTTTCATATGGTGTCTACCTTCCATTGCATTGCTTCTAATTTGGTGAAATGTCTTCTTCTTAGTTTACACATCATAGTTACGGTTAACTCTTCCGTCTGCTTTTCATACATATTACATCCTCCTATCATGTGGTTGTCTAACATCAAAGTTCGGTTCGTCTGCATCACGCATCAATTTGTTCTGAAGAACTAAATTGTTATTCGTTTTTCTTGTCGGCTTGACTTAACATGGCACAGAGAAAGAGGAAGAAACACAGAATGGCAGGGAATGAGAAGTGGATGAATCCTGCAGATTCTGCTGGTACTGATGGTGCAATAGAAGGTCAAAGTCCAGCAGAAAATTATACAAACACGGCATCCCATGCTACACGAGGTGCAAAAAAAGCCAAACAGAAACAAATAGCTGCCACCAAACAAGCAGAGACAACCCTAGTTCTTGCAACACCTACCACAGTACTACCGGTACCACGACTTACTCGATGCGTCAACTAAACTAGCACCACGTTCCCAAGCTCCCTTGCCACACGACACTACTTCCCAAGCACTCTTGACACAAGATGAGTTGGCAATATCAGATGAACCTTGTGAGCTTCAATGCAAGAAGGTTGTTCTTTGGAGTCAAGTTCTGATTGCATGCTTCTTTGTATGTAGTCTCACAGTTTGATGTACACTAACACTTCCTATGTTCGTTGTTGGACTAGCACCTAGGCGCAAGAGGAAACAAACATTAGGGATAATGCTCGATAGGTTAACTAAATCTAGAGGAGGAAGAATGGAGATCCGTTTTGAGGCAGGTTTAAAAAGGCCATGTGATGCTACAGAGTCAACCAAGTTAGTATCAGAGGCAGCGGTTACCGTTAGGTGTCATGTACGTATCCTCCCAACATGGATTCAGTACAGGAATGACAAAGACGAAACCCAGTTCAACACCTTCCTCGACCATTTATCTGTAAGTACGGTTATGTATGGAAACTAGTAATATCGTCTTGCTTGCTCATCCCATACTTTCTAGGTTCTGATAATGAGACTCCCATAATTTTCAACAGATGAGGTTCAAGTTGGATAGCCAAGATGATGCAACGAGACAATCTTGCACCCATGTTTTCAAGTCTGCCTTTCTGCGACGATGTCGGTATAACTTGAGGAAAACTCACTTTGAAGGCAAGGCTAACGGTGAACTTTCCCAAACATCTCCGATGGAAAATATATCGGATGAAGACTAGAGGGCCTTGTTAAACAGAGTGCGATCCAAAGTATCAGGTACATTATATATATGTGATCAGATCACATGTTGAAGTCCTATTTACGCATGTTCCACACAAATCTATCTTCTTGTAGGTGAATTGTTCAAAGAACAAGGCCAACCGTACGAAAGTGAAATTCCAACAGGCATTTACGGGATCTCGTAGCTATATTGCACACTTGAGGCTCTTGTAATTAGTTGTTGTTTCACTCTTTTCATTGTACCATATTATCCGATCTATATTGACTTGTTTGAAATGCGAGAGGAAAGCCATAAGGACCAAAAAGTACCGAACCAAATGTTGTGGAAATCTTCAAGGACTGTCACACTAGCAAGAAGAAGGGCATGACTACACGGTCAAAGCATTTGTTGTAAGTCCTTAATCCTCATGCCTTTTAACAACTACTTACTCTGACTTGGGCCTTGAACTGCATGGTTTGCAGCCAATGTCTATTACTCTTTTCAATTTTATACACAATTGTCTTAGCGTACCATTGCACCTTACAAGGTTTAAAAGAGAGGAGTGATGTTCCTTTGATCTTGACCCGTAATCTAGTTCCGTCTTTGGACTTGCCCACACAAGGTTACAATTGCTTGTTTGTCTATTCTCAGTTGTTTTGTGATATGAATGATGTCATACTATGCTTACCGTATTATAAACTTCGTCTCTTTATCCTTAGCCCTCAATACAATGTGAAGAAATAGACAATACATTAGCGATGGTACATGGTCATATGTTTGGAACCTGGTTTTATTATGTACTTTGCAATAAAATACAACTAAATTTTACATGGGTTCACGAATAAGTTACGTATATAGACCAAAGCTATTTTGTTTGGTTTTGCTGCCTCCTTAATATCTTACGCTACGGTACTACTAATGTAAAACCTCAACTTTTTAGCGAGCTATGGAAAAAATGGTGGAACCGCCACCTTCTGAAGGTGGCGAGGCAACTATAACCGCAATGTCAGCTCTTGCTGCAGTGGGTCACTACCTGTCCATTAATAGTGCCAAAAGCACATTCCTGCGTAATACTGGGTTGGTTGTTAAGGCAATATCGTCCAAACTGCCTCATGATCAAGATATGGAAGCTCAAAGCAATGTTGTATCTGCGCTCCAGACACAAGTCCATTCCCTAACAGAGGCCCTTTGTGAAACACGGAGAAACATTGCTCAATGTCGTCAAGATATGCATGGTTTTGAAACCAGACTATCAAACATTTGCTATGTTGTTCAGAGCCTAGGGAAATGAAGGCGAGGGTTATGGTGCTCCATCGGACAATACAGCATGAAAACGTAACAGTCAGGTCAAATGAACTGAGCTTCTGAACTTCTGGTGGTGCATTTATCTTCTAGACTGTTAAGTTTTATGCCAACCTTCCTTTTGTTATATAGTTGTAATTTATTTTGGTGCGATACAAAATTTATTCTTAACGTGCAGCCACCGGCTGAAGAAAACAACAAGCCATTTTTGTATAGTGTAGGGTGTTCCCTATATTTGCACTGGTGGCGATCTTTGATGCCGAGTGGATGTAATCTGTGCAATCGCCTTAATAACCTAGCATTAGTTTCGGCCTTATTTATTTCCTAGTCTTCTTTTTCCCTCGTTTGCTAGTGGCTGCAACTACCATGGGCCATATGCGGCCCGTAGGATCCATGGGTCTCCTACGGGCCATCGATAAATGGGCCTGTAATCGATGGGCCTCGGGCCGTCGATAAATGGGCCTGTAATCGGTGGGCCTCGGGCCGTCGGATAAATGGGTCTACATGGGCCGTAATCGGGCGTAATTGGTATTGGCCCAGCACGGTAACGGGCCGTTAACAGGCCGTAGGACTGCAAAGGCTTAATTCTGTCACAGGCATAACGGGTCGTTAATGGGCCAGAATATAGGACGGGCTGGAAACGGCGCAATGGGTTAACAGGCCAGAAACGGGCCGACTCTTGCCATGGGCCGAATTTGGCCCATTAGGGTAACAGGCCAGTAACGGGCCGACTCTTGCCATGGGCCGAATTTGGCCCATTAGGGGAACAGGCCAGTAACGGGCCGACTCTTGCCATGGGCCGAATTTGGCCCATTAGGGGAACAGGCCAGTAACGGGCCGGAAGTAATCGAGGGCCGAAAAGGAGCCCAAGAACGTATGGGCCGTCAATAGGCCGAAAGCTAACACGGGCTGGAAACGGCCCATGTAAATCATGGGCCGTTAACGGGTACAAAGAAAATTACTGTTCATTATGGGCTAGAGTCACCGTGGGCCTCTAAAGGGCCGAATGGTACGAAGGCCTCATATGGGCCGAAAGACTTCGTGGGCCATACATGGGCCGAAAGTGAAATGAAATTTGGTGTTATATTCGGCCCACATGGCGTTGTTGGGCCGATTTCCTTTAGGGCCTAACGGTAGTAAAATGGGCTATTCTTGAAGAGACCGTTAACGAGGCTTTTCATGGGCCATCCCGTTAACTTTTGACCAAGTCAAACGGGCCGGCTTTGTAAGCTAAATGGGCCAGTGGTGGGCCGTGGCATGTGTTGACATATCATAGGCGCCTATCTGACCCACTGACGAGCTGACACGTGTTTCGTCCGGACAATAAGAATTTTACACGTGGAAATTTCCCATTGGTCGGGGTTGTTAACGGGTTATCGGATCCAAAACCTGACCCGATAGCTTAACGGTGTTCTATTACGATGGATACCACGTGTCGGTCACCCTTGACGGAAAGCACTTCTGCGACGCGCGATTTATCGTCATGGAAGTGGACACTTCCGTGATGATAATTTTGGTAATGTCATGGAACACTTCTCTGACGGCCGCAGGTATGACTATCTTGATTACATCATAAAATCGTCATGGATGTACATGCATGACAAAAAACGCGACCTACTGTGACAAACACGTATCATCATGGAAGTGTATTTTTTTGTAGTGTAGGACTAGAGCAAGCCAAAAAGCGCGCCGCCATCACCCCCTCCTTATCGGCGACGAGAAAATCTTTGTTTTACACATTCGAGAAGTCATTGTGCTAAGGCCCCACATGCCGAGGCGTTGAATAGAATGTAGATGCTAGTTTACGGAAGCAAGTATCGATAATACGTTTGTATCTCCATACTTATATTTCTTATCTTATAAAAAACCGAGTTGGTGATGATGGTACGTGTGCCATCTTGCAAAATAGACCGTCTGATCTATATCTGATGGATGGAAATTAAACTAAAAGATACCTGCACCCCTCTCCACATTTGCAGACAAGGCCTTCCCTCGTTCATCCTTATCTCCAACAAACCTCATTGTTGAGCAATTAAGAAAGGAAGCCTCTAGAACAAACTGGCCTGGTGGCCGCTGTCGGCGTCGTCAATCCCCATGCCTCCGCTTAGTCTGACCACCAATCACCACCACACCCCACTCCTCTTCACCTTATCTCATATTTCTCGAGATATCATTAGTTTTTACACATGGATTACTCCCGCAAGGGTCAGTCACAACAAGTGTTTTATAAAAAATGCATCTTGATGTCCCGTGCAATGCACGAATCTTGCTAGTACTCCTACACAAGACAAAGTTGGTGATGATGGTGTGTCTGCCATCCGTCGTTTCTGACCATTAGATCTACATCTAACGATTGTCAGGTAAGTTGTTGCCTTTTCTCACCAACATCCCACTTGTCTACCAATTTGTAGAAAAACCCATAATTAGTATCTTAAAACCAACCACATCCCTCCACGACCTCACCAAAACAGCCCAAGGAATATATTCTAATTGAAACATAATATATCTCTAGTGACATATGTATATCAAAATTAGAGTGTTTTGTACCAAGTTTGTGAATAAGTATTATTCTAATTATGATTCGTTACAACGCATGAACATTGCTAGTAGTTCCAACCATGCATTTTTCCTAGTATTCCATAGTTTCGAGTTTTCCATCAAGATATTAGTCACTCATGGTTGATATTTACTTTCAATCATATACATATATGCACTATGTAACTAGCCTTGCTTACTGGCTTCCTAAGCTTAACTTTCACTCCTACTTACAATATGTAGAGTATTTAACAAAAAACTACCACTTTCAACCAACCCTAGGAAGAATCTATTATACAAAAAATAAAAAATCATACCCAAAATTTCTTAATCCACGCCAAAAACTACTACCTAGTACTCCTACCGATTAGGTTCGTTTAAACCCATTTGTGACAGGGTTGGCCGACACGTCCGTGCTGACGAGGCAGCTTAAACCAACACATTTTGTTTGACCGTTGACACAAGGGACCCACATCTGACCTTCTATCCTGTTATTTCCCCTCAAATCATTATTTTTCCTGAACATTACTTCAAACAAGATCTTGATGTGTGTGTTCGTCGGTGGCGCCGGTGATGAGCGAGTTGGTCGCCGCTCCATGGACGGGCAGACGCCGTTGGCAGCCTCCGCGTGGTTGGTAGGCTGGCCCGAGCGTGACTCACAAGCGAGCAAGCTGCCGCGTTGGCCTTCGCTCGAGCCAGATGGCTGGCCTTAGCGCGGCGCACGCGAGCAAGCCACCGTGATGTCGTGCCAATCTAGCTAGCAAACCTTGCAGACAAGGAGATGGACGGAGCTATCTTGGCTAGCTAGCGGCCGCGAGCGCCAGACCGAGCTGGCATCCAGGCTGTGCAACATGGGCTCCGCACCACCGTCAGTTTTGACCTCGCCTTTTGCCAGCGGCGGTAGCTGCGTCCCATGGCCGAGGATGACTAGGTGGACGGGCCGGAGGTAGGAGGTCACTCGGGGATTTTTGTGCAGACTGACATGTAGGTCCCACAAGTCATAATGCCCGGTCGAATAGAAGGTGTTGACTTAATGGGCGACATGGGCCCTGTGAAAGGTTAGAGTTAGATTCTAACCCTGAACTAACTCTAAACAAAGTGGTGTTTGGATGGCAGGGTTAGATTGACAACAAATGTATCCAAACAGGGCCATGGGTTGAAACGTGCCTATAACGGCACTTTGTAGAGTAGTCGTTTCTTGGTAGGGCTGGTTGGTAAGAGCATGTACAATGGTTGATAAGGAAGTCTTATCTTAAGTCTACCGCGTATGCAAGTGGTAGTAGTTTCTTGGCATTTTAGTGGTTTCTTGCATTATTAGGGGTTTCTTGTAAGGAACAATGTACGTACTACTAGCGACAAAAGGCGATTCTAGGTTGCGTTGTACTCCAAAGAGTACTACTAGTGGTCGCGGGAGTGTATACCTCGTTTTGTGGGTTTGATCCCGGCCGAATGCACAGCGGCCTTTTTTTTAAATAGTACTAGTACACTTCGCTGCGAGCCAATATTTTACACGGGTAGTTTGAGTTTTGAAGTCAAACGGACGTGCGGCCCCACAATCTTGGTTCACTGGATAGCCTAGCCACATGAACGGGTTTTCCTTCCCAGCATCCCGTGGCTCGCGTGCTCGCCCTAGCCGCACCTCGCTTGGAGCATTCTCATCAGCTAGTAGCATATTTAAACTAGCGCCTCCCAATTAAGCCCGAGGAGCCAGAAAAGCCTGGCGGGGCATTGGGAACTATGCAATATGGCTCTGTACGTAAAGTGCTCTACTACTACTCTGTAGCTTGTGGCATTGCACGCACGGACTTCACTCCATTATCGGCTCTACTATAAAAGAAATTCCTCTTAACGTATTTTTTTGAAACATAGGCAAAAGCTTTGCTTCATCTCATTCATAAAGAAGGAACTAGTAACAAAATTCGATGAGATCCATTACACCTCCACAAATGGAAGTGAAAAGCCTTGTCTCGCTGTATCAAATAACTCAAATGTTCTGCCCCGCAGTAACCGTCGCTGATAAATAGGTTGCTAGTGTGTGAATGAGAGGAGCGGCTAAGTAGGCCAGCTACGTGAGAGGAGCGGCTGAATAGAGCATCGAGAGTACCCACTAGGCCACTACACAGGTGTACTTTCCCTGCATTGATAGTACAGCGATGGTTCTAGAGAACAGTAGTACCCTCCACTTCCAACTGTAGCTCCTTGGCCCTGAGATTCAAGAGTTCAAAACCGGTGCACTATACTAGACTAGACTAGAAGTACAGTACATCACACTTCTAGATGAGAAAAAGTAGTAATCTGGTCTGCTTTCTGATCTGAGCATGTACTCCTCCGTCACATAATGTAAGACGTTTTTTGACACTAGTTGGCGTGTACAAAAAATGGCAAAAATATACCCAAAATTTCTTAATCCACGCCAAAAACTACTACCTAGTGCCACAAATTTCTTACTAGTGCTATTATTTACAATATAATGCAATCCCATAACATTCCATAATGCTAGTACTAGTAGTAAATAATAGCCTCACCCCTTCACGAGGAGCGATCTACGCTTGGAAGGGACGAGGCCCTGCAGTTACTACGCTCTTATCTTCTCATCGCATGATTCCCCTCCCCGAAGAGAAGGCAGTTCGTCGCTGCTCCCATGAATTCACAGGCGGTTCTCCTCCTCGTCGGGGCTGGGAGACCTTGGACGGCGATCCTCCGGGAGAAATCAGACGCCGCTCGGCGTCCTCACCGCCCGCAAGACTCGGTGCTTCCTGCACCAACTTTTTCAAGACGCTGCTTAAACAGGCTTGGGAAAAGGCCATGCTTGTTGGTCTTCCATGCGTCCTCGAGGAGAAGGTTCTTCTATGGGACAATCCTTCGAAGAGTCCACCGCTCCACGCCATGGTTGCACGTTGACTCCGCTTAGAGTTGCCGATGTTGAGAGGTAGTCGGATTTTGTCCGATGAGCAGGTCGATAATGGAGTTTGATCATGTAGTACTTAGTTATTCCATTTCCATCCCGTAATTTCTCCGCTGCCCACCGTCTTATATATAGGTGCGGATCGGTGCCAACGAAGATTGGCTTGCATACCTCGGCGGATACAACCATCATTTTGAACAACATCCACAGCAGTGCGGCCGTTCCGGTAGACCCCTTCTCCACCATTGGGATCGGCCTTCCAGACAGGCTGGGCTTGAATACGTATGATGATGCCTACATGAGATTGAAGAAGATAGCAATTGCGGACCACCGACAAAGCGACACGGCTACGACGATTACTATCTCATCGCGGTGTTCGACATAAGGATTGCCATCAATGCAAGAGGCAGTAACAGCAGAGGCTGGCGCATGTTGGCGGCAGCAGATTTGTACCCCTACACGTTCGAAGACGCCGTGCGCCATCTAGGCCGCATCTTCGCGGTGACAAGCTAGGGGACTTGTTTCATCTGGTTGCCATCCTATGGTACGAGAGATTACAAACGGAATGCACAAACCATCATTTGCATCCCTAACGGTACTCCATTATTTTGCAGGGACCAGTCATCCCCCGATCAAAATAAGATCACCGATCTGGATGTGCATTTGCATCCGTGATTCGATCTAACACGGAACCTTGTAGCTGACTTTGGCATATTGGGATCAACTATCTTAGCAGTCATTACCCATGGTACCACTGATGTGCAACATGGTCACACAATCTACCACGATCGGACTGTCACCATCTACCCAGGTATTCCATTTTTTAACCCTCTCGCCTTCTCTTTCATTGTTTTACTAGTAGTTAGTAGTACTAGTAGGAGTACTTTTTACCTTGGAGGGCGCGTATAGCTAGCTAGGCCCTTGAAGACTTGAACCCACTAGCTGCCACCATTTTTGTTTTTCCATGTCTTACTATCTCATCCATGTAGCCAAGAGTGGCTATATATAATAAGCCGGTTATTTTACTTCCTCTATCCGGAGTAGTACTATTTCTTTGCCGCAGTATTACTGACAGCCATATTTGAGCACAACATTATTATGCATGGACCTTGACTATGTACGTCACCATGTGTCCAGATCTGAGATGCCGCGTGTACCATATGAACGGCGTCGAGTTCGACCCCCGTGATGCTACGTGGGTGCCGAGGAACACTCTTGGAGAGTACTCTCTTTTCATTGGGGACAGCTACCCCATTGTGAAGCGGATGCCACCTTCCACGCACGACACAGAAGGCCTACCGTTCATGAAGCATGGTTGTGTCTTCAGTGTGCACCGCCAGATGAACGACATGCTGGGACACGCTATCCCTGATTTATGCCGCTTCAGCTTGGATGAGTCTCCATCGTGTGGAACTGGACTAGAAAGCTGCGACAATGATTCCCGTTGCCCACCGCTATGGATCGTGCTATCCATGAAGAACACCTGGGACTGGAACCTAGAGGGGGACATGTAGCCCATCTATAACGTGCAAGTGGAGTACGGTAATTGTGAAAGGTAGCGTTGTGAATATATGTAGACTAGTCGTGCACAAATTTATCACATGAATTAGAGATGAACTTGTGCGGCATACTGGCATTTGTCCTTTAGAATTTATTACTAGTAAATGTGTTATGTGTACGTGCAACTTGTGTGGTTGTTGCACGGGATCCAACATGCTCTTTGAGAAAAAAAGGTGGCACATCTTTGGATATACGTGACGTGGCGGCATCATATAGTAGCATCGTTCGCTATAGTTGTAGTACACTCCTACTAGGACGACAACTCCTATAAAACCTTGCGCTTGGCTCTTTGCCTCTTCGGAGGTTCAACAGTTAAATTTTCGTGTGAACCTTGCACTTGGCTCTTCGCCTCTTCGGACGGTCCAACAATGATGATACTACAGTACAATATGCTTCTGGCAATCTGACACTGATTGAACTGCTGCACGCCCACCGCGAGGGTGAGGGCGAGGGCGAGGGAGAGGGAGAGCGCGCTGTAGTCAAAACCCTCTCCTCGTCCTGCGAACCACCGCGTGCGTGGGCGAGGGAGAGGCGTAGTAAGCAAGCTTCTCCTGGTTTGGCGAGTTGACGGGACACATCAAACCAGTACTTGTACTAGTAGTCCATACTGCGTCCTTTCCGATTAATATGGCTTAATTTGAAACAAGAAAATACACTGGCGGTCAACGTATGTAACAATACGCTCTTTACGGTCACTATATATAGTTTTGCGATGATTATACGATCACTAGCTCATCATAGAGCACCGTATTGCACCCTACTGACCGGCCACATAGTCGACGTGGCACTTTGTTAACTGGTTAAATTGTCACCTGGTTTCTGGGTCCCACCTGTCAGTTGGTGGAGCAAAGAAATCAGTTAAACAAAACTTTACGCAGGCGCGACACGAGTCCAACCCTTGCGCGCGAACCGCCCTGGTTGTGTATGTGAGTGCATGCATGTGTACTCCCTCGGTCTTCCAACAAAGAGTGTACATCGGCTATAAAACAAAGAGTGTAGTACATGATGTACATCTACACTTCCAATGCATTTAGCCTTTAATCTAAATCGATATTGATTGACTAATGCACCAACTTGTGCTGTAGGTATAGGCTACATGTCTATCCTTAATTACAGCATGCAACGGCCTTCATTTAATCTTCTTCTCTCAATGGTCGCATGCACACATAAGTCTGACTTTTGGGCGCTAATTATGCCCTGGTCAATGTGTAAATCTCTAAATGTATAGTCTTTCACGGACGTAGGGAGTAGGTTGAGCACTTGAGCGTGAGTGTGTGTGTTGCGTCGTGTCTTTGTGTGCATGGGTGCGTGAGTGTTGCGTCGTCCCATGTGTACGTGTGAGTGTTGCATGCTGCATGCATGCATGCATGCATGGGGCTTACTCCCTCCCATTGACATGTTCATATTTCAAGCTTCCTCTGTTCCCTCCATATGGTGATACTCCCTCTGTTCCCAAAAACGGAGTAAAATCCTCCCTCTGTTCCCAAATACGGAGTATTTGTCTTTCTAGATATTTCAACAAGTGACTAGGTACGGAGCAAATGAGTGAAGTGAGCGTAGAGGCATAGGGATATTGTAGAAAGGAAGTCCTCGCGATCCATTGTTCCCCATCTCGGTCAGAGAGAACTATTCAACTAGTCTTCGCAGTGAAGTGACAATACACGCTGCAGCAGATGGGACACGTAATTAATAAGCTGAACCAGCGTGTTGGTGCTACTAAATCAGCCTTACCCAGTATTGCCATCATGTTTGCCAGTAGAGCACGCTTCCGCAAATACGCATACGCACCTCTGTCCTCCATTAACTGACATATGGGCCCTCGTGTGGTAGACCCACATGTCATCGGTGTAACTATTCACACTCCAAAGGACGGTATATCCTGGTAGTAGTACTAGTAGAATTGAGATTTAATGCACTTTCCTCCCTGTCTTCCACTCTTCTTCCTCCTCTCTTCTTCTTCCTCCTCTCTTCCCCATCATCGGTCGCACACCATTTACCCCCGCTCACTGCTCGCCCGCCCGCGCCATCTTCCTTGGTAGCTCCCGCGTACCATATCTCCCGCTCCTGCCGGCCACACGAGGAGAAGCTTCTTCTTTCGCTTGAATCCACTTCCCCGGCTCGCAGCACCGAAAACCCCAATGGCGTAACCGGTGAAACGCAGAGCCGCGATTGGAATTCCCTCCCTGATGTTCTCTTGGAGTAGATCTGTAGTCGTATGGACCTACTCAGCACCGTCCGTCTGGCCGCATGCTCGGTGTCTTTGTACCGTCTACTCGTCTGCAACCGACCGGCTCTTTTCAAGACACCCTGCTTGCTGATGCCCGATCCTCGCAGGTGGCCCAGACACCGACTTGACGATCCTCTGGAGTTTGCCGTGGTGCCCCTCGACATGCTACCACTACCCGTCCACATGTCCTTCATGCGCGGCCACTACTGGGTGGGCATGAAGGCCAACTGGATCGTCCTCATCCACCAATCCGGTAGTCCGTGGTGTCTCGTGGATATCTACACCCATCGAGAGATCACCCTGCCATCGTTGGATACGGCCGCCATCGAGCCTCGCGGCCAGACGGACATTTCTGCCTACTACGCACGAGACGCGTCAAGCTTTTGGCTCGACCTCTGTTTGTTGAAAGTTGTAATCTGCGAAGTGCCCACACCATCAGAAGACTACATGGATTACAAGCTCATTGCCTTGTTCAACATGGGATTAGTCTATCTGGAATCCGGTCGCCATACTTGGTTATGGCTCATCATCAATCCTGTTGAGGCAACATTTACGTTCGATGCTATAGTGCACGATGGCATCGTTTACGCTGTGATCGGCCTTGCACGATTGGCTGCCTATACTGGTGGAATCTATCATCGTGTAATTGTTCTATCTCATCTCATCTTTACCTTATGAATACGACTGCCTGTTCATTGTTACAAATTTAGAATACATAGTATGTCTATAACCACATCATTGCTATATGTTCCTCTCATTTCCTAGATTTTTATGACCACACATGGTATTGCTAGAGTTGATATGAGAACAATTGGCATCTAATGATTGTTAGAATACATATTATGAGCATAACATCAAATTGCTATATGTTACTCTCGTTTACAAGATTTTTATAACAACGCATGTTATTGCTTAGAGTTGATATGAGAACAGTAGTAAGTGCTATGGTAGAATATGAGTAGGCTCTGTCATAGCTGTTTTCCTCTCATTGTTACATGATGTTTGAACCATGACATATTGCTAGAATATGAAAGCCATTGGCTTATTTTTTTAACTTGGGGTATGATTATGACCACGGCTTGTTAGTTAAACCTATGTATAAATTGTGACACTAAATACGACTAGTAAGTAGTACAGTAGCAGTACTAGTATACGTCGGTCAAATTATTCATCATGTCCACACATTGAATTGGCGTGACAACACGCTGCGCATGAGGTGACACAAGAATCCCTGTGGCGTGTTCGAGTATTCTGGACTTCAGATTTGGAGTACCACTTATCTATTGAAATCTTTCATCATTCACTTAAAACAGTCGATTGATCATACATTGAGTACCATATAACTGGAATTACCGATGCAAGTCAAAGAAGGATTGGTCGATGCTGCCGGCTGGCGTCAAGTTCGATCCCACGGATCAGGAGCTGATCGAGCACCTTGAGGCCAAAGTGAGTGCTAGAAGCACGAGATTTCAGTCTCTCATCGATTTGTTCATACCAACCATCGACAGCGAGCACGGCATATGCTACACCCAACCTGAGAAACTTCCAGGTAAGACACCGATCGGTCGTCTAGTTGCACAAACATATTCCTTTGTTTATAGCTCTATTTTTCTTTTTAAACGCAGACCTGGTGAAGCAATTACAATTTGACAGTTAATAAAAAGTGAAACAAGTGACTGCAACATGCCAAAGATGTTATGAAAATGCCAACTACGTCACTAAAACCTGTATTCCACAATACTGCAGGTATCACACTGAGTGGCCTAAGGAAGCATTTCTTCTAGTGCAATTCCAGGGCATTCAAAAGGGGCACGTGGACACATCGCAAGATACAGTCGGAGTGCAGCATGCACCCGATGTGGCACAAGACTAGCAATACCTTGCCGTTGATGGTCAACGGCCAGCAGACGGGCAGCAAAAAAGGTTCTGGTGCTGCACACCAACAAGAACTTCGACCAGCAGAGGACCAACTGGGTGATGCACCAGTACCACCTCGGGGACCTGGAGCAAGAGAAGGAGCGGGAGCTGGTCCTCTGCAAGATTTTCTACCTGGCGAACACTAGGGCCGGGAGTAAAAAGATTATAAGTTAGTTTGGTATTGGTACTTGTACTACCTTGTCGTCCGCATAAGTTGGTATTGTTGTTAACGATCTTTTGGTATGAACTTGCATTTGCTTCCAACCATCATGTCGAGGGTCGACGTGGATATAAAGCTGAATCATTTGTTTCGAAACGAATTTTTAGGCACCTGATTTTTATTTGATGGGTAGCATAAGCACCTGCCGTTCGAATTCCCAGTTCTCCAATTTTTTCGAAACAAGTGCATGCACTTATTATCACGATGAAAAAACCATATCCATGCTGCATCCCAGTTATCAGTCTGTACTTGCAGAATTCTCTTGTTTATTGAGCACGTATATTGTTTTTTCAGGTCGAGCAAGTTTCAACTGGGTTGTAGACTACCCAGGGTTGGTTTTGTTTTTAACAGGCCCAGCCCAGGACGACAACGGGGCACAAAGATCCAGCAGGTATCTCATCGGCCTCTCGCCCGCCAAATAAGTTAGTTATATTTTGTCTTACAACATCCGCACGCAGATTTTTTACTGAATCAAACACACAACCCAGTTCTATTTTCCTCTTGAAACGCATGTCCTACATCCGTTTTCTAATCTCTACCTATAGTTTTACTAGTTCATATACACGTATCATTATATTGAAAACACATAAAATTCCCTTTTCATATTTACATCCATATTTTTATTGTTTTTCCCACCCAGCGCTGATTTTTTTACCACTGGTTTTCCCATAAACCAACTCAATTGTCCCACGTCTTATTTGCTTACAAAAACAAAACAATTTTTTGGCAAATAAAATAAGTTCTTAAAAAATGTTTATCATTTCGGGATTACAACAGTTCAGACTCCACCGAAATAGGAAAAATAAGGTTGAACTTTTTTACCGTGGTCCTGGGCAGAAAATGGGTTGTAATAAATTACTTAAGAATTAGCAAATGGGCTGCAAATTATAAAAAATAGCAAATGGGCTTTATGTTGTGTGCCACAGATTTGGAGGCTGACTTGTGGGCCTACTAAGTTCATACGTACACAAGGTTTCTCAAAAAGAAACTTAGTCGACAATCGACTCTACTGTCGAGACCGTTAGATGTCAATCTAACGGCAATCGTGCTTCTTCAGTCTTTGATCTTCCTGCCCCAGCCGCCCAAACCAGCACCGTCGGGACCGCCTGCTCCCGCCTCCCGTGGCTGGCTGTGCTGCCGGGCAGGCCTCATGGCCCCATCATACTCGCATCCCTGGCCTGTCTATCCCTCTACTCACCCACACCTCCTGTTATTTTCCGGCGACGACAGCCAGTCAACCCTCGTACTCTCCACCGCGTGGGCAGCCACTGCCGTGTCTTCCCCGGCTCCATGTCGTTCCCTTCATAGGCCCCGCCGTCGTCCACCGCCCTGGTGCTCTCGATGCAGCATGGTCAACGATGTCCATCCAACGGCCGTAGTGCTTCTTCAACCTCTGGTCTTCTTGCCCCAGCCGCACAAAGCAGCATCGGTCGTGCCGCATGCTCCTGCCTCCCATGGCTGGCTGTGCTGCCGCGGAGGCCTCACCGCCCCCATACTACTCCCACAGTTGGCCATGCCATCCCTCCACTCACGCGCTCCCCCTGTTATTCTGCGGCAATGGCAGCCTCCCACCGCAGCCGAACCAGCGAACCCTCGTACTCCTCTCCACGTGGGCATCCACTGCCGCGTCTTCCCCAGCTCCGTGTCGTCCCCTTCCTAGGCCTCGCCATCGTCCACCGTCGTGGTGCTCTCGGCGCGGCGTGGTCAATGTGGTCAATGATCGACTTCCATCGGAAGAGTATCATGCGATGGAGAGGCCGATACCGGGTCCGCAACAGCCGCAAGGAAGTGCTTCCTTATTACGCGCAAAATAATTATTCCTCCACCTGACAGCAGGGACCCACCGGACGGGCCACCAGTATTTCACGAAAAAAAATGTTTCCCCCTGACTGCTGGGACCCACCGGACGGGCCATCGTATTTCGCGAAAAAAACGTTTCCCCCTGACTGCTGGGACCCACCGGATGGACCACCGTATTTCATGAAAAAAACATCCCCCCCCCCCCGCTGTCAGCTCGGACCCACCGGAAGTGCCTACTTATTACGCACAAAAAATGAATACCCCCCCTGCTAGCTGGGATCCACCATGGTGGGAGGCTGACTTGTGGGCCTACTAAGTTGATGGGGACGGAGGGCTTTGTCAACTTAGTCAATATGAACGATTCTAGCTCCAGTGACCTTACGATGTCCATCCAACGGCCGTCGTGCTTCTTCAATCTCTGCTCTTCCTACTCCAGCCGCTCAAACAAGCGTGGGACTGCTGCTCCCTCCTCCTGCGGCCGGTGGGCTGCCACAGCCTCGGTGCCCACCGTACTCCCATCGCTGGCCTAGCCATCCCTCAACTCACCCACACCAGCTGTTATTCTCCGGCGATGGCAGACGAACCAGTAAACCCTCATATAGTCATACTCCCCTCAGCGTGGGAAACAACTGCCGAGTCTTCCCTGCCTCCGTGGCGTTCCCTTCCTAGGCCTCACTGTCGTCCACCGCCCTGGTGCTCTTGGTGCGGCCTGGTCAACGTGGTCAACGACCGACATGCATCTGAAGTGGACTATACGTGGAGAGGCCGACAGCTGGGTCCATGGCCGCACGCAAGGAAATGCCTCCTTATTACGTGCAAAATAATGATTCCTCCACCTGACATCAGGTACCCACCGTAAGGGCCTCTGTATTTCGCGAAAAAAACGTTACCGCCGCTGATAGCTCGGACCCACCGGCTATATCTTCGCACGCAAGGAAGTGCCTCCTTATTATGCACAAAAAATGAATACTCCCCCTGTTAGCTGGGACCCAGTATAGTGGCAGGTTGAGTTGTGGGCCTACTAAGTTGACGGGGACGGAGGGCTTTGTCAACTTAGTCAATATGCACGATTCTAGCTCCAGTGACCGAACAATGTCCATCCAACGGCCGTAGTGCTTCTTCAACCTCCGGTCTTCTTGCTCCAACAGCCCAAACCAGCACCGGCCGTGCCTCATGCTCCTGCCTCCCGTGGCAGGCTACGATGCGGCGGAGGCCTCACTGCCCCTGCTACTCCCACCGCTGGCCAGGCCATCCCTCTGCTCACCCACACCCCCTGTTATTCTGGGGTGACGACAGCCTCACACCACAGCGAACCAGTGAATCCTCGTACTCCTCTATGCGTGGGCATCCATTGTCGCGTCTTCCCCGGCTCCACGTCGTCCCCTTCCTAGGCCTCGCTGTCGTCCACCGCCCTGGTGCTCTCGGCGCAGCGTGGTCAACGTGGTCAAGGAACGGCTTCCATCGGACGTGGGTATGCGTGGAGAGGCTGACAGCTAGGTCCACGGCCGCAGCAAGGAAGTGCCTCCTTATTACACGCAAAATAGTTATTCCTCCACCTGACAGCGGGGACCCACCGGACGGGCCACCGTATTTCGCGAAAAAAATGTTTCCCCTGACTGCTGGGACCCACCAGCTACATCTTCGCACACAAGGAAGTGCGTCCGGGCAAAAAAAATGATTCGCCCCCCTCACTGCTGGGACCCGCCAGCTACATGTTCGCAGGCAAGGAAGTGCCTGACAGTCGGGACCCACCTGGTCGAAGCGTACGTAGCATTGTCATTCTGGTCGCGAACACGTGCGTACATACTAGTCGTAGTAGAGGCGCGCACGTAGCATGTACACGTACGTCCAGCGGCCAGGGTGCAAGAAAGAAAATACGGCCATGTACGTACATACGGGCAGGGTCTCGAACGCCTACTCGCGCATACGTTCGGCCAGGGCTCGTGGACATGGCTGGGTCAGAACGGAGAAACAACATCATCGTCGTGTTCATGGGGAGGCAACGGAATGCATCGTGTTCATGGGGAGGCAACGGAATGCCTCGTGTTCATCGGGAGGCAACGGAACGCGTGGGAGCCAACCGGCCTGGACGGAACAGGCGATGGAAACAAGGCATGGCGTACCACAGAACGGAGGAAACGGCCTTGTGTTCGACCGGCCCGCGTCAAAGCAGGATCCTGTTCGCCGGGAGGGTCCGGTGTACCGCCAAAGCGGAGGAAGCGGACCTCCTACGGTCGGCACGGGGTCTGTTGATCGGGACGGGTGTGGCGATCTTGCAAAAGCGGACGAAAGCGGACTTGTGTTGGAGCGCCACGGTCGAAATGGGGTCCTGTTCATTGGGAGGGTGTGGCGTCTTGCAAAACGGGACTCCACGGGATCTGTTCATCTCCACCGTCGACCTCCTCCAGCCTCCACGGGCTCTTGTTCATCCAGCCTCCACCGCGCGCTACTCCACCGGCTACTGTTCAACAACCCCTCCACGGGCACCCCTTCACCATCTACTGTTCATCCAGCCCTCCACGGGGTTGTCCTATTCATCCAGAGGCAACGCCACGGGGTCCTGCATCCGCCCCCACCGCTCCTTTGTTCATCCAACCCCCCGCATAGCGCTCACTTTGTTCATCCAATCGATCGGCTTGATTAGCAGCGATAGCGAAGGAATCGCTCGATCGGGTTCGATTATGTACCATCGATCGATCGCTTCGTGTTGATAATGTAGCAACTGCGGTGCAATCGCTTCGGGTTCGATTAGAGCCCAACGCCTCGCTTCGAGGTTGATCGAGCCAACGCCTACGCACACCGCAGCAGACGTGTACAAGAGAAACGCGAATCTTTCGGCCCCCGACCACCCACTGTAACCGGGAACTCCCCGAAATTTTCCTCGCCCTCGCTTCTACCATGGTTTTTTCCTTCATGGACGGCCCAAAGAATGTCATGCAGCTGCGTCTCCGGCCCCGCCGAGGAGGAAAAAGCCCATTTTATGTCATGATTTTTTGTCATAGAAGTAGGAGCCCACCACATCTATGATGATACCGGGTTTTGTCACAATTATCGTCATAGAAGTGTCATAAGTATGACAGAAAAAAGTTTCGTTCGGCCCAAAATGTCACGGATGTGTCTTTTTTTTGTAGTGGTAACACTAACACCGGCTCCAAGATCACATAAAGCAGTTTTAACATAGTTTATTTTAATGGAGCATGGTATAGTTGGTACCCCGGGATCTCCAAGTTTCTTTGGTATTCCACCCTTAAAAGTATAATTTGCAAGCATGGTGGAAATTTCAGCTTCCGGTATCTTTCTTTTATTTGTAATGATATCTTTCATATATTTAGCATAAGGATTTACTTTAAGCATAGCAGTTAAGCGCATACGTAAGAATAGGTCTAATCATTTTAGCAAAGCGCTCAAAATCCTCATCATCCTTTTTCTTGGATGGCTTAGGAGGAAAAGGCATGGGTTTCTGAACCCATGGTTCTCTTTCTTTACCGTGCTTCCTAGCGACAAAGTCTCTTTTATCATAACATTGATTTTTGATTGTGGGTTATCAAGATCAACAGCAGGTTCAATCTCTACACCATTGTTATTGCTAGGTTGAGCATCAACATTAACATTATCACTAGGTTCATGTTCATCACCTGATTGTGTTTCAGCATCAGAAATAGAAATATCATTGGGATTCTCAGGTGTGTCTACAACAGGTTCACTAGAAGCATGCAAAGTCCTATCATTTTTCTTCTTCTTTTTAGAAGGACTAGGTGTATCTAAATTATATCTCTGAGAATCTTGCTCAATTCTCTTAGGGTGGCCTTCAGGATATAAAGGTTCCTGAGTCATTTTACCAGTTCTAGTAGCCACTCTAACAGCAAAATCTTGTTTATTATTCAATTCATCTAGCAAATCACTTTGAGCTTTAAGTACTTGTTCTGCTTGAGTGGTAACCATAGAAGCATATTTACTAATGAGTTTCAGTTCACCTCTAACTCTAGCCATGTAATCACTCAAGCGTCCAATCATATAAGAATTACTCTTTAATTCTCTACTAACATAAGCATTGAAATTTTCTTGTCTAGCCATAAAGTCATCAAATTCATCTAAACATTGGCTAGGAAACTTAGTAGACGGGATTTCAACTTTATCATATCTATAGAGAGAATTTACCTTTACTACCTGTGTTGGGTTATCAAGACAATGTGTTTCTTCAATAGGTGGTATATTAAGACCATGTATTTCTTCAACAGGAGGTAAATTCTTAACATCTTCAGCTTTAATACATTTTTCTTTCATTGATTTCTTTGCTTCTTGCGTATCTTCAGGACTGAGAAATAGAACACCTCTCTTCTTCGGAGTTGGCTTAATGGGCTCAGGAATTGGCTCAGGAATTGGCTCAGAAAGAGTCCAATTATTTTCATTAGTCAACATGTTATTCAATAGCAATTTAGCTTGGTCGACTGTTCTTTCCCTGAAAACACAACCAGCACAACTATCCAAGTGGTCCTTGGAAGCATCGGTTAGTCCATTATAAAAGATATCAAGTATTTCATTTTTCTTAAGAGGATGATCGAGCAAAGCATTAAGTAATCAGGAGAAGCCTCCCCCAAGCTTGTGGGAGACTCTCTTCTTCAATTTGCATGAAATTATATATTTCCCTTAAAGCAGCTTGTTTCTTATGAGCAGGGAAATATTTAGCAGAGAAGTAATAAATCATATCCTGGGGACTACGCACACAACCAGGATCAAGAGAATTAAACCAAGTTTTAGCATCACCCTTTAATGAGAACGGAAATATCGTAAGGATATAGTAGTAGCGAGATTTATCATCATTAGTGAACAGGGTGGCTATATCATTCAATTTAGTAAGATGTGCCACAACAGTTTCAGATTCATAGCCATAGAAAGGATTAGATTCAACCAAAGTAATTATCTCAGGATCGACAGAGAAATCATAATCCTTATCAAGAACAAAGATAGGTGAAGTAGCAAAAGCGAGGTCATATTTCATTCTAGCATTTAGAGATTTCTATTTCAGTTTAGCTAATAACTTCTTAAGATCAGATCTATCATTGCAAGCAAGAAAATCTCTAGCAGTTTCTTCATCCATAACATAACCCTCAGGAACAACAGGCAATTCATATTTAGGGGGAGAACCTTCATCATCACTATATTCAATAATATCAGTTTCAAGAATTTCATTCTCTCTAGCAGTAGCAAGTTGTTCATCAAGAAATTCACCTAATGGAACAGTAGTATCAAGCATAGAAGTAGTTTCATCATAAGTATCATGCATAGCAGAAGTGGCATCATCAATAACATGCGACATATCAGAATTAATAGCAGAAGCAGGTTTAGGTGTCGCAAGTTTACACATAACAGAAGGAGAATCAAGTGCAGAGCTAGATGGCAGTTCCTTACCTCCCCTCGTAGTTGAGGGATAAATCTTGGTTCTTTCATCTTTCAAGTTCCTCATAGGGACCAGCAGATATAAATCCCAAGTGACTCGAAGAATAGAGCTATGCTCCCCGGCAACGGCGCCAGAAAATGGTCTTGATAACCCACAAGTATACGGGATCGCAACAGTTTTCGAGGGTAGAGTATTCAATCCAAATTTACTGATTCGACACAAGGGGAGCCAAAGAATATTCTCAAGTATTATCAGTTGAGTTGTCAATTCAACCACACCTGGATAACATAGTATCTGTAACAAAGTATTTAGTAGCAAAGTAGTATGGAAGTAACGGTAATAGTAGCAAAAGTAACGATAGCACTTTTGTAGTAATTGTAACAGTAGCAACGGTAAAGTAAATAAGCAAAGCACAATATGTGAAAAGCTCGTAGGCATTGGATCAATGATGGATAATTATGTCGGATGCGATTCCTCATGTAATATTTATTACATAGTGTGACACAGAACTAGCTCCAGTTCATCAATGTAATGTAGGCATGTATTCCGAATATAGTCATACGTGCTTATGGAAAAGAACTTGCATGAAATCTTTTGTCCTACCCTCCCGTGGCAGCGGGGTCCTAGTGGAAACTAAGGGATATTAAGGCCTCCTTTTAATAGAGTACCGGACCAAAGCATTAACACATAGTGAATACATGAACTACTCAAACTACGGTCATCACCGAGAAGTATCCCAATTATTGTCACTTCGGGGTTGTCGGATAATAACACATAATAGGTGACTGTACACTTGCAAGATAGGATCAAGAACTCACATATATTCATGAAAACATAACAGGTTCATATCAAAAATCATGGCACTCGGGCCCTAGTGACAAGCATTAAGCATAGCAAAGTCATAGCAACATCAATCTCAGAACATACTGGATACTAGGGATCAAACCCTAACAAACTAACTTGATTACATGGTAAATCTCATCCAACCCATCACCGTCCAGCAAGCCTACGATGGAATTACTCACACACGGCAGTGAGCATCATGAAATTGGTGATGGAGGATGGTTGATGATGACGACGACGAATCCCCTCTCCTGAGCCACGAGCAGGACTCCAGATCAGCCCTCCCGAGAGAGAGATTAGGGCTTGGCGGCGCCTCCATATCGTAAACGCGATGAAACTTTCTCTCGATTTTTTCTCATGAAAGAAAATATATGGTGTTGGAGTTGAGGTCGGTGGACGTCCAGGGGGCCCACGAGGCAGGGGGCGCGCCCAGGGGAAGGGGCGCGCACCCCACCCTCGCGGACAGGGTGTGGGCCCCCTGACGCTAATTCTTTCGCCAGTATTTTTATTAATTCTGAAAAGTTGCTCCGTGGATTTTCAGGTCATTTTGAGAACTTTTATTTCTGCACAAAAATAACACCATGGCAGTTCTGCTGAAAACAGCGTCAGTCCGGGTTAGTTCCATTCAAATCATGCAAGTTAGAGTCCAAAACAAGGGAAAAAGTGTTTGGAAAAGTAGATACGACGGAGACGTATCAGGCGGCTCAGGGGGTGGAGTTTGATGATAAATTGCAGGCCCTTGATTTCATATCCAACGGCTGGAAAATCAAATGACCAGAGATGCACGCACCCTGCACGTACACATGCACGCACGCAAAGACATGCACGCATGTAGGCATGCAACACTGACACGTTCACATAACGAACCCACACACGCATGCAGGCGTGCAACACTGACACGTACACATGCACTCACGAACACACGCACGTACGCACACATGCATGCAACACTGAAACGTACCCTTACACGCACGCAATGATGAAGATACAAACCTGGGGTAGGGTCACGGGACTAACCTATACGTCCTACCCAAGGTCACTACCCTGGAAGATAAGAATTCCAAGAGGCAACAAGGGACCCCAGTCAAAGATGTCGAGTGCAATCCACTCAACCAGTCAAATCACTCGGGTGTCCCCCTACCTATTGTCACTCGACCATTCAAGGAATCACTCAACCTACCGAAGATCAGGAGTCACTCAACATTGCAAAGGTCAGGCGTTCACTCCGTAGTCTTTAAGGTCATTAATAGCACTTAAGGCTGGCGTTATCAGTAACGCCCTTACTTTATGTACATTATGCCCCTTGTAATGGAGGATGGCTGGGGTCCTGGCGCACTCTATATAAGCCACCCCCTCCTCTGGGACAAGGGTTGGCACCCCCTGTAACATCACACACATACAATCCAGTCGACCGCCTCTAGGCACCGAGACGTAGGGCTATTACTTCCTCCGAGAAGGGCTTGAACTCGTAAATCTCGTGTGTACACCTTCACCATAGCTGAGATCTTGCCTCTCCATACCTACCCCCCTTTCTACTGTCAGTCTTAGAACCACGACAGTTGGCGCCCACCGTGGGGCAGGTGTCTTAGCGACTTGTTGGTGAAGTTGCAATTTTACCGATCAACATCATCATGGTTTCCGGCGGTGGATTGTCTGAGGGCCGCGAGATCCGTCTCGGCGCGCTTGTTTTCATTGCCGACGACTCCCCTTGGCTTCAGGAAGCTCCCCTTGACGTCGAGGCGCTCCCCGTCCGAGGGGCGACGCACTTTCGCACGTGCGTTCGCGGCGTCCTTCTCCGGCAGCCGTCGACTCAGTATCGGTCAGCTCCGATGGTGTCTTCCCTCACCGCTGTTCGCTGCCGCAAGCGATCCGGTCGGTCGCGGCTTCAACGGTGGGTGAAACGCGCGGTGGCTCAACGTTCGGCCACCCATCAAGTCGCGGCGATCGAGCCCGACGAAACTCTCAACGGCCTGTTCGATCTGTCGACTGGCTCCGCCGAGACCGCATCCGAGTGCGATAGCAGCGACCCTGCGGCTGAAGTCTTGATGGTCGATGGACCACGTGGTCCGCCTGGTTTCCGCGGTGAAGACAGTGGGGATGGTGGCGGCGATCCATCGCGCGTCCACGAGGAGTACCATCCCGAACCCCTTTCTACACAGCAGAGGGAAGAACTTCATCGCTGCAACATGGATGCACTCCACACGCCCATCGTGGGAGAAACCCCCGAGGCTCGGGCCTTGGAAGAGGTGCGTTTGGCTAATTTGGCTGAGCACACTCGACTGGAGAACCTTTAGCACACTCTCGACGAGCGTGCTCGAGAGCGGATACCTGAGTCCAGTCGACGACAGCTTTTCCCGCCTCCACCTAAGCTATACCGCACTCCGATCCAAAATCTCACAGCTGCGGCCCGAATAGCAGAGTCGATTCAACCTTCCCAGTCGGAGGCTGGCAGAGGTTTGATGCAGATCCGGGCCTTACTCCGGGCAGCAGGAGAATAGAACACCACAGTGTCTCAGTCGCGCAATAGGATTCACAACAGATCCGTAGTAGCGGATACAGTTTAGTCGGCCCATAGTCCCAGATCGCCCCTGCGGCGTGAAGGCCATGGGCAGTATGATCACCGACTCGACCGCAACAATCGTCGTCGAGTGCCCACACCTCCTCCTAGGAGTGCATCATATGTGCCTCGGTTGTACGATGATAGTCGCCACCACAGTGGCGAGTGCAGAGCACCAGTCGACCCAAGAGAGTCAGGCTTTGATGCAAGATCTATCCTCGTTCAAGGTCTAGTCGACCGGAAAAGAGCGCATCGTGAAGACCCCGTCAGAGATCGTCCGACTGGCAGCAGGGTGCATGTTTCAGGTCCAGAGTGTTTCAGTAGAGCCATCAGGGCTGCAGTGATTCCTCCCAGCTTCAGGTTGGCGACTGGAGTCAGTAAGTTCACTGGAGATTCCAAGCCTGAAACTTGGCTTGGAGATTACCGAGTGGCAGTGTAGATTGGCGGCGGGAATGACGAAGTGGCAATGAAACATCTTCCTCTGATGCTGGAAGGGTCGGCCCGAGCGTGGTTGACTCCGGTTAGCCCTGTGCAAGATATACTCTGATTGGGAAGAGCTGGCTCGAGTGTTCGTCAGAACTTTTGAGGGCACTTGCAAGCGGCCAGTAGGATTGACAGAGTTGTAGCATTGTGTGCAGAAACCGAGTGAGACTCTAAGGGATTTCATTCAAAGGTGGACCACTTTGCATCACACCGTTGAAAATGTATCAGAGCATCAAGCAGTATGTGCCTTCAAGGAAGGTGTCAAATACCGAGAGTTGGTCCTGAAGTTCGGTCGGACTGGAGATATGACTCGACTCGGATGATGGAAATAGCCACCCTAAGACGCTTAACGCAGAAGAAGAGGATCGACTCCACAGCAGAAAGGGTAAACCAGTCGGCCAAGAGGCCGGTGGGGGTAATTCCAATCGGAAACAGAAACGTAAGGCCGAGCCTGCAGCACCCGGTGAGATTGCGGCAGTGACTCAAGGAAATTTTAAGGGAAAACCTAAAGGGCCCTGGCCCCCTAAGAAGGTAAAGGATCAAGCAGGAAATGATGTGTTGGATTTGCCGTGTCACATCCACACGAAGAAGGACGAAGAGGGTAATCTGATTTACCCTAAGCATACCACTCGACAATGTCGACTCCTGATCCAACAGTTTCGAGAGAAACAGCCCAGTGAGAAGGAAAAAGAGTCGGACAAAGACGAGGGCGATGAGGAAGACGACGGTTATCCCAAAGTCAATTCCACCCTCAAGATTTTTGCTGATGTTGAGAGCAAGAGTCGATTGAAAGTTATCAACAAAGAAGTGAATACGGTCGCTCCGGCGAGGACGACCACATACCTGAAATGGTCTCAGACAGCCATCACATTCGACCAGTCTGATCACCCTGCTCGTATAGCCACCCCTGGGAGGCAAGCGTTGGTGGTCAACCTAGTGGTCGAAGGCACTAGGCTGACCAAAGTGCTAATGGATGGTGGTAGCGGCCTGAACATCCTTTATGCTGAAACCTTGAAGGGAATGGGCATTCCGGTGTCCAAACTTAGCGAGAGCAATATGAGTTTCCATGGTGTTATCCTTGGAAATAAAGCCGAATCACTCGGCCAGATCGCCCTTGACGTGGTTTTCGGTGATTCCAAGAATTACCGTAAGGAAAAGTTGGCATTTGAAGTTGTGGATTTCCAGAGTGCTTATCATGCCATTCTGGGTAGGCCTGCCTATGCACGTTTTATGGCTCGACCATGTTATGGACCCATAGGTGTGATCATAGTTACTGGCAATCGGGAGAAGGCAGAGGAGTGCTTCCAGAAAGGTTCCAAAATTGCCGATGCACAAATGGCAGTAGTTGAATTCCAAGAATATCAGAAGAATTCAGATCCGAGTGATTTGCTCCGAGCTAAGAAGCCTGCCACAGATTCTAGTCGTCTGGTGAAACGAAGCCGATTCATATTCACCCGACCGATCCCAATGCCGCACCGACTCATATCTCAATGACACTCGACAGCAAATAGGAAGAAGTGCTCATCCAGTTCCTCCGTGAGAACTAGGACATCTTTGCATGGAAACCTTCTGACATGCCGGGTGTACCCAGAGAACTGGCTGAGCACCGTTTCCGTGTCGACCCCAAGGTAAAACCCGTCAAAGAGCATCTTTGGCAGTCCGCCGTGCAGAAGAGAAAAGCAATTGGCAAGGAAGTGGCTCGGCTCCTAGCAGCAGAGTTCATCCGTGAGATCTACCACTCCGAGTGGCTTGCCAATGTAGTCATGGTCCCTAAGAAGGACGATTCACTTCGTATGTGCATCGATTTCAAGCATATCAATCGGGCCTGCCCGAAAGATCATTTCCCTCTCCCCCGCATCGATCAGATTGTTGACTCGACTGCGGGATGTGAGCACTTGTCTTTTTTAGGTGCATATTCCGAGTATCATCAGATCCGACTGTATGGTCCCGATGAAATAAAAACAGCCTTCATCACCCCATTCGGGTTCTTTTGCTATGTCACCATGCCATTTGGTCTTAAAAATGCCGGAGCCACATTCATGAGAATGATTCAGAAGTGCCTGCTCACTCAAATCAGTCGGAATGTGGAAGCATACATGGATGACATTGTGGTCAAGTCTCGTAAAGGTTCCGACCTACTGACTGACCTTGCAGAAACCTTTGCCAACCTAAGAAGGTATGATATCAAGCTTAATCCGTCAAAGTGCACATTCGGAGTTCCAGGTGGAAAGTTGCTCGGTTTCCTCGTTTCCGAACGGGGGATCGACGCCAATCCAGAAAAAGTTGATACCATCCTCCGAATGAAACGCCCTGTGCGTGTGCATGATGTTCAGAAGCTTACTGGTTGTTTGGCCACCTTGAGTCGATTCATTTCTCGTCTCGGTGAAAAGGCCTTACCTCTTTACCGATTGATGAACAAATCTGATAAGTTCGAGTGGACTGATGAAGCTGACGCAGCGTTTGCAGAGCTCAAAGCCCTGCTTTCCCCCCAACCGGTGCTTGCTGCGCCAATCAGCAAAGAGCCTTTACTTCTTTATATTGTAGCCATTGGACAAGTTGTCAGTATGGTACTCACGGTCGAGCGGGAAGAAGAAGGAAAGGCTTACAAAGATTAGCGCCCAGTATATTATCTCTCTGAAGTTTTGACTCCGTCCAAGCAACGATATCCGCATTATCAGAAGCTTGTCTATGGAATCCACATGACCATGAAGAAGGTTGCACACTATTTCTCTGATCACTCCATTACAGTTGTCAGCGACGCACCATTATCTAAAATTCTGAACAACAGAGATGCAACTGGTCGAGTGGCAAAATGGGTGATTGAACTCCTTCCATTGGATATCAAGTTTGAGGCAAAGAAAGCTATCAAGTCACAAGCAATCACAGATTTCCTTGCCGAGTGGATTGAGCAGCAACTGCCGACTCAAGTTCACTCGGAGCATTGGACCATGTTCTTCGATGGCTCCAAGATGCTGAATGGTTCAGGTGCTAGGGTAGTATTGGTATCTCCCCATGGAAACAAGCTTAGATATGTTCTCCAGATTCATTTTGATTCCTCCAACAATGAAGCTAAATATGAGGCACTTTTATATGGGTTGCGTATGGCCATTTCACTCGGCGTCCGTCGCCTAATGGTCTACGGCGACTCGGATTTGGTGGTTAATCAAGTGATGAAAGAGTGGGATGTCAGGAGCCTGGCAATGACTGGTTATTGCAATGCAGTAAGAAAGCTGGAAAAGAAGTTCGAAGGGTTGGAGCTTCACCATATACCCCGACTGAAAAATCAAGCTGCAGATGAATTGGCAAAGATAGGATCTAAGAGAGAGGCCATTCCCAGCAATGTGTTTTTGGAGCATATTCATTCACCATCAGTTCAGGAAGATCCTTTCATTGAAGAGTCCCCACAGCCTAAGAGCGCCACAGATCCGACTGAAGTCGAAATCCCAGCCGTGGTCGACTTAGTCATGGAGGTTTTGGTCGTCACTCCCGGTGGACGATTGCCATACGTTGCATACATTCTTAGGAAAGAACTTCCTGAGGATGAAGAAGAGGCTCGATAGATCATCCGACGATCTAAAGCCTTTACTGTGATAAAAGGTCAGTTGTTCAGAGAAAGTGTAACTGGAGTTTGCTAGAAATGCATCACACCAGAAGGAGGTCAAATGATCCTCAACGATATTCACTCGGGGACCTGTGGTCACCATGCGTCCTCTCGGACCATCGTGGCCAAAGCATACCGAGCCAGATTTTACTGGCCACATGCCAACGAGATGGCGAAAGAAATAGTAGACAAATGTGAAGGCTATCAGTTTTAGTCTAACATGTCCCATAAGCTTGCGTCATCTCTGAAGACTATTCCACTCGTCTGGCCTTTTGTTGTCTGGGGATTGGACATGGTCGGACCTCTGAGGACTGGCAGGAGTGGATTTACCCATGTGCTGGTAGCAGTCGATAAGTTTACCAAATGGATCGAAGCCAAGCCCATTAAAAACCTTGAAGCAAGTACAGCTGTAAGTTTCATCAGAGAATTGATATTCAGATATGGTGTTCCGCAAAGCATCATCATGGATAACGGGTCGAACTTCGACTCTGACGAGTTCAGAGCCTTTTGTGCTTCCCAAGGCACGAGGGTCGATTACACTTTAGTCGCCCATCCTCAGTCGAATGGGCAGGCTGAAAGAGCAAATGGATTGATTCTCAAAGGACTGAAACCCCGATTGATGCGTGACCTCAAGCATGCAGCAGGTGCCTGGGTTGATGAACTTCCATCAGTACTTTGGGGATTGAGGACAACTTCTAATCGGTCAACTGGACGAACTCCATTCTTCTTAGTCTACGGAGTTGAAGCCGTACTCCCGAGTGATCTGCTCCACAATGCGCCCCGAGTCGAGCTCTTCTCAGAAGAAGAAGCAGAACAGGCTCGACAAGATGCAATCGATCTCCTGGAAGAAGAAAGAGAGATGGCCTTGGTCCAGTCGACCATTTATCAACAAGACATGCGTCGATTCCATGCCACGTAAGGGATCGGGCATTTTAGGAGGGAGACTTGGTTCTTCGAGTGGACCAACAGAAACCACACAAGCTCACTCCTGCTTGGGAGGGCCCCTTCGTCGTCACCAAAGTGCTCCACAACGGAGCATATCATCTTTTCAACGTCGAGCACAATAAAGATGAGCCACGCTCTTGGAATGCGGAACTGCTCCACCCCTTTTATTCTTAAAGCATTCAGACTGTTGAGATGTAATAAGAAATACCTTTTAGTTTGATTATCAAAAGACATGATTTTACAGTCTTCCGAATGATTGTTGTTCATTTTTAACATGTTCTAAAATCCCCCAGTGGGTGCCTTAGCTGCGAATCTGTTTCGCCTAAGTTGAAGAGAAAATCCTACCGAGTGGTGAGCCAGCCTCTCACTCAGAGGCTTAGCTGCGAATCCGTTTCGCCTAAGTGTTACAAAATCCTACCGAGTGGGGAGCCAGCCTCTCACTCGGAGGCTTAGCTACAGTCCAGTACTCGCCTAAATGTTGAAAATCCTACCGAGTGGTGAGCCAGCCTCTCACTCGGAGGCTTAGCTGCAGTCCAGTACTCACCTAAGTTTAAAAGGTCCTACCAAGCAGTGCAGGTCAATTGACCCCGTGGGGCTGCAAATCACAAGAAGAAGGACGAGATTGTGCGAGCAATCCCCTCACTCGCAGGCTTAGCTGCAATCTAGTACTCGCCTAAGTTTGAAAAACCCTATCGAGTGGCGAGCAATCCTCTCACTCGGGGGCATAGCTGCAGTCCAGTACTCGCCTAAGTTTGAAAAATCCTACCGAGTGGCAAGCAATCCTCTCATTCGGGGGCTTAGCTGGAGTCTAGTACTCGCCTAAGTTTGAAAATACCGACCGAGTGGCGAGCAATCCTCTCACTCGGGGGCTTAGCTGCAGTCCAGTACTCGCCTAAGTTTGAAAAATCCGACTGAGTGGCGAGCAATCCTCTCACTCGGGGGTTTAGCTACAGTCCAGTACTTGCCTAAGTTTGAAAAATCCTATCGAGTGAAGAGCAATCCTCTCACTCAGAGGCTTAGCTGTAGTTCAATACTTGCCTAAGTTCAAAAAATCCGACCGAATGATACGGGTCGACCACGACTTCCCCCCCCCCCCCCTCCGGGGCTGCACCGTCAAGAAGAAAGACGAGATTGTGCCCGCTTTCAAAGGCTATCCAACAGCTAGCGCCAAGGCAAACTGCTTTCAGGAACGTCAAGACCATTGCTGAGTGCCTTGCTGGTGAGCTGATCAATGCTGCTCAAGGCTCGTCTAACAGGTCGACTACGGATTCTTCCTCAGAAGCTGCATCGAAAGTACAAAAACCAATCCGAGAGAAGAACGAGTTTCACTCGAAGATAAACACAACGTATTCAAAGATAAACCAAGTTCAGATAAGTCCAAAGGTTTCTAACCGCGGATTAAAGTACTCAGGCATCAGGCCCGAAGGAGTTTTAACAATCACAGAATCACTCGGCATTCCGAGGCAAATGAGGGTGAAGCATAATGTTTTTTCGATCACTCGGTGGGAGAAGGGCTGGCTGGATCACAGAAGCTATCATAGGTCAATGTTGTCAGCAATACGAGTGGCTGCCTCAAGGAAGGTGTCCATGAAGGACTGGAAGGTGTGCTTCTTAGTATTCACAACCTTGAGAGCTGCCAACTTGTCTTCCCTGGCGTCCTTGCAGTGCACTCAAACCAGTGTCAGGGCGACGTCAGCGCCACAGCGAGCGGATGACTTCTTCCATTCCTGCACTCGACCAGGAATCTGGTTGAGTCGAGTCATCAGCAACTCGAGGTCCTGAGAAAGTTCTGCCTGAGGCCAGAGTTCGGCGTCCACCCGGGTCATCGCAGCCTTGTGACGCCCGGATAATTACGCTACAGTAACCCTCCGCTAATGATGACACGTCACCACGATTACCGTTGTTAGTCTTGCGATGATTCAAATTCCGTTCAAGTTTCAAATTTAAAATCAAGGCAAACAACAAAAGTTTTCAAATGTTAAAACTAAAATGATTGGATTGTGACAAATGTTGCATAGGTAGTTATGGTGAAGAACCCATATTTAAATAAAATGTTTAAATGCACTCATAGTAAATAAAAGAGTGGCTAAAACAAATATTTAAATGATTTTACAATATTAAACAAATACGGACTAACTTATTTGCCTACCAGACTAAAGGTGATAGTAGCCTAAATTATAATAGGATTTTTAGATGCAACTCTTGTATTTTAAAACTAGTTTTGTTTTGAAATGAATTAAAGCATAAAAAAGAAGAAGAGAAGGAAACCACCCCTTTCCCCATCGGCCAACCGCCTAGCCGGGCCAACCAAGCCACCAGGCGGCCCATGCCTCACGCCTACATAGGCCTCTCCACTCCCCAAACCCTAACCGCACTTCCGACTCCCCGACCGCAACCACTCCCCCACTCCCTCGTCTCTCCCTCTCGCCCGATCCAATCAGGATCGGGCATCCTCCGCCGCTGGAGTGCCCGCCTCCCGATGTCTCGGCCACCGCCCGATGGGGCGCCGCCCACCTTGCGCCCCTACAGTAGGCGCCGCATGGAGCCAGCGTCGCTCGGCGTCCTCGCCGGAGCTGGCTGCCGACCTCTACCTCGGCTGTGGCCTCCTCGTCCCCTCCCAGACTTCATGGGACCGATCCGCCGCCGCCCGGAGCTCCACGCGCCTCCTCCCGTCGCTGGTCGTCCCAGACCTCCCGAGCACACCTGCTGCCAAGACCACTGCAACCGCCGTGAGCCCGGCCTCTCCCCTCTCTCCCTCCAGTGACCCCTCTCCGGCTCCGGCCATCGCCACTGTGCCGGGGACGGCCCGCGCCCGCGCCTGCTCCTCCCCTTTTGCACTGTCGTGGCCTCGCCATCGCCACGCCCGTGAACCCCCCGCCTTGGCCACCCCTCTGCCGCCCCTGGACTCATTGTGGCCTTGAGCTCCCAAAGACGCCCGCTGCGTCCCCTCGACGCCCGCGCCTCGCCTCTCCTCACCGGGGCCCGTTGGAGCCACTGCCGCTGGCTTCGTTGCGGCCACCCCGCCTTGCGTGCCCCTCCTCCCTGCTCCCTGCGGCCGCCTGCGTGGCCCGGCTCTCATGGCGTCTAGGCAGGTGCGCCCCTTGACGGCACGCTTCGTTAAGACCACGCCCGTAACCCGCGCGCCCGCTAAGCCCCTGGTGGCTCGGATGAGCCACTAACTAGGAGGCCCCACGCCCAAAATGATTTAAATGAAAAAAAATAATAAATATATATATATAATAATTAAGATGATTAATTAATTAATTAATTATGTTAATTAATCCTGCTTAATTAATCTAATTAACTAGTTTGTTTAATTAAACCCTAATTAGACTAACAGTCAATGACATGCGGGACCCACACGTCAATTGACCAGTCAACACCTCTGTTGACTGCTGACGTCATGATGACATCAGAAAACACTGTTTTGGATAATGTTGGATTTAAATAAATAATTAAAATCAGAAAATGATTAAATCTTTAGAAAAACATATCTTTTATTCCGTAACTCGGATGAAAATACTTTATACATGAAAGTTGCTCGAACGGCGAGGCGAATCCGAATATGTAGCCTGTTAAATGCGCCACGCGTCCCTAGCATAAGCGAACCTGCAACATTTCACCTCCGGTTCATCTGTCTGAAAACGCAAAACAAGGGGGATACTTTCCGGATGTTTCCCCAACCGTCGGTATCACCTCCTACCGCGTTAGGGCACACCTAGCACCGCACATTTTCTTGTCATGCACCATCATGCTTATGTTTGCATTATATTTATTGTTTCTTCCCCCTCTTCTCTTGATAGACTACGAGGCCGTAGCTGCTGCTTTGCCCAGTTCGACGGAGTTAGCGACCCCTCTCTCTTGCGAGCAACCAGGCAAGCCCCCCCTTGATCACGGATATCGCCTATTCTACTCTATCTTGCTTGCATTAGAGTAGTGTAGCATATTCTTGCTTTCCGTTATACCTATCCTGATGCATAGCATGTCCTTGCTACTACTGTTGTTACCTTTATCTGCAATCCTACTTGCTTAGTATAGGATGCTAGTTTTTCCATCTGTGGCCCTACATTCTTGTCCGTCTGCTGTGCTATACTATCGGGCCGTGATCACTCGGGAGGTGATCACGGGTATATACTATATACTATACATGATACATGTGGTGACTAAAGTCGGGTCGGCTTGTGGAGCACCATGAGTGATTCACGGATTGAAATTTGAAAGGACCTTTGTCTGACGGCCCTCTGGATGGATCTTTGTGGCGGAGGCGGCAGGCGAGTTGAGGACGACCTAGGAGAGAGGTGGAGTGCAGCCTGTTGGCGTTCGCGGATACTTAACACGCTTAACGAGTTCTTGGTATTTGATGCGAGTCGGCCATTTGGTCTATACGCACTAACCAACCACGTGGGAAAGATATGGGCACTTTCGGCGTCGTGGTATCGGCCGAAGCATTTCATGACGTCGGCCCGAAGGCGGCGCACGCCGGATTAATTGGGAACGCCACTAGGCTGGAGTGCGCTTCGGCCGCCCTGCATAGCGTGCTTGAGGTGTGCTCGAGGCGATGGGCCCAGACCCACAGGCGCTTAGGTTTAGAACCGGCGTCTTGACCTCTGTTATGCCTAGGTGGGGCTGCGGCGTGTTGATCTTCAGCGGCGGGCATGACCCAAAAAAGTGTGTCTAGCCAAATGGGATCAAGCGTGTTGGGTTATGTGGTGCACCGCAGGGAAGTTAATCTATTGAATAGCCGTGATCTTGGTAACAGGGACGACTTGGAGTTGTACCTTGACCTTATGACAACTAGAACCGGATACTTAATAAAACACACCCTTCCAAGTGCGGATACAACTCGGTGGTCGCTCTCTCTCGGGGATACAAGGAGGGATCGCCGGGTAGGATTATTGCTATGTGATGCTACTTGGAGGACTTGATCTACTCCCTTCTACATGTTGCAAGGCGGAGGCTGCGAGCGTAGTCTTGACGGATTAGATATCCCCTCTTATTACGGCATTCTGCAGTTCAGTCCACTGATATGGCCCTTTACACATATATCCATGCATATGTAGTGTAGCTCCTTGCTTGCGAGTACTTTGGATGAGTACTCACGGTTGCCTTATTCCCCCTTTTCCCCCTATCTCTACTCGGTTGTTGTGGCCAGACGATGGAGCCCAGGAGCCAGACGCCACCGTCAATGACGACTACTACCCCGGAGGTGCCTACTACTACGTGCAGCCCGCTGACGACGACCAGGAGTAGTTAGGAGGATCGAGGCGGGAGGCTGCGCCTCTTCGATCTGTATCCCGGTTTGTGCTAGCCTTCTTAAGGCAAACTTGTTTAACTTATGTCTATACTCAGATATTGTTGCTTCCGGCTGACTTCGTCTATGATCGAGCACTTGTAATTCGAGCCCTCGAGGCCCCTGGCTTGTATTATGATGCTTGTATGACTTATTTATGTCTTAGAGTTGTGTTGTGATATCTTCCCGTGAGTCCCTGATCTTGATCGTACATGTTTGCGTGCATGATTAGTGTACGATTGAATCGGGGGCGTCACAAGCCTTCAGCCGAGCCAGATAGGCAACAGCGCCGTCCAAGCATGATTCCAACCGCAGCAAGTTCATCGCAACGTCATCTTTCACGGGACAATTGATGGGGTCGAGACCTGTCTCGACCCGCCCGGTTTCAGCTTCAAAGTCCTGACAAAGTTCTGTTCCATCATGAAAAATAGTGAGTCGACAGTATTACAACGTACTTCAATCGATGACAATTAACCAGTCGAGCGGCTGTACCTTCAAGCTTCAGAACTAGTTTCGCGGCAAGTTGTCCCAGATAGGACTCTAGCTTGCTTGTCTTGGCTCTGAGGCCTCCAACTTCAGTGGTCAGGTTCTCCTTGTCCTTCTTCAGTTGCTCGACTTCCTGATTGGCTTCCGAGATGGCGGTCTTCAACTTCGCGTTCTCCTCTTCCAACTTGCCGACTGAAGCCAGCTTCTTGTCCACAAGTGTTGTCTTCTCACGTGCTTCCTTCTGAGCAGCAGCAAGGTCCTGGTCCTTCTTCTCCAAAGCTTCCTTCATTCTCTCTAAAGAAACAACACTATTTAGACGAGCCTGAAGTTGACGGTTTTCACTATGCACATCTGCTTGTGTGAAGTCACTCAGTTCAAAGAGACTGAAAGAAAAAGCAGTGAAAGACGCGAGCTACAATGTAGGCAAGAGTCGAATGGTTACCTCCCATGATGGCCATCTCTGCCTGAGCAGTCTTGAGGTTGTTCTTTGCAAGTTCAAGATCAAGTTCAACGCTGATATGCTTCTTCTTTAACTCGGAAAGTCGAGCTCCAAGATCACAAGACCTCTGCAGTCAGCAAGAGAGATATGTCAGTCGACAGAAATAAGAGACAATGACAGTGAAAAGTTACTCTAAGACTACTGCCGAATCAAATATTCAACAGTAGTCTCGGGGACTACACCAAGTGGGTGCACTTAGCTTGCCCCCATCGGTTGAATCAACACTTTCGGCAGGTGCGCTTGGCGTGAGTAAAAAAAAGAGAAGATTCTAAGACCTCAGCCGACTGCCAGCAGTCAACCGTGGTCTCGGGGACTACACCCAGTGGGTGCACTCGGCATGCGCCCACTGGTCCGGACAGGTTACTAAGACTCAGCATGAGTCGAGTGAAGTGGAAGATTTCCTAAACTCTAAACAAAGGCACACCCCAGTGGGTGATCGGATATAAAACAACATTCAAAAGTTCAGTCGGAGTTCGGCTGACACGAACATTGGTCTGCAGGCGATCTTTGGCGTTATAAGCCACCTGACTAGCCTCGTGCATCACCTTCACCTGCTCCATGACAAGGTTCACCTGGCGAAGAGCCTCCCTGGCAGCACTCGGCAAATCGTCTGGGGTCTGATATGCAGCGAAGAGTGATGGCTCCAAAGCGGCCGAAGAAGCTACTGGGTCAGACGCGTGGAGTTGCACTGGAGCGGCAGGAGTCGGAGCAGTCGACCCCGATGGACGATCAGTCGTCAGCGGGTTGGTGAATGTGACGTTGGTCCGAACCGGATCTCCGGAACGTTCGCCCACCGCCTCAAGCGCCGGCGTCGACTGAGGGACTTGAACTTCAAGCCTCCTCCTGCTTGAGCCCCCACTCCTCTTCCTCCTCTCCTGTAGAGGCGCTTCTTCTTCTTCATCGTCAGGGAGCACGACGACCTCTTGCGGAACTACAGAAAGAGAGAAATATCAGAAATTCAGCCGACTGACAACCCACTCGACTAAATTCGAACGGAATTACCAGCTCGGGAAGTGGCCGCATCATCGGTCTCCTTGTCTCCTGGTGCCTTGTCGATGTCCATGTCAGTGGCAGCAGAGGTGGGGCTAGAAAGATACATGATCCAGTTGGCCAGAACAAAAACTTCAGTCGGACTATATAAACACAAGCAAGATACTCACCCCGAAGCAACAGGGACGTCCATCTTGATCTGCGGCAAAGTCTTCTGAGTCTTTGGAGGAGCAACCTTGCGCTGCTTGGCGACCTTCTCTGTCGGCTCCGGAGTCGACGTTCGAGTGCGCTTCTGAGTGTGGGTACTCGGAGCCACGTTCTTGCCGCACCCGCCTGCCGGGTCATGGTGCTGCTTGGATCGGCGTTCGGAGCGCGGCGGCGAGTCGACTTATTCCTCATCGTCTGACTCCTCGCTCTCCTCCTCCTCGTCTTCATATGAAGACTCCCATTCACCACTCTCCTCTGCGCTGGCCTCTCCCTCCTAGTCCTGCTCCAGAGCTTGTTCGCCGTTGGGCATCGAATACATCTCAGTGAAAACCTACAAGGCAAAAGTTGAATAAACGACAGTCGAGATCAAGTACAGTCAGAATATATATGCAAAGACAGTCAGAATAAAGAGCATGCCTTGTCAGGCTGATTGTCGTCGCTGAAAGGGATGACTCGCCTGGCTCCTCTGGGTTGTCTTGGTTGCCTGTGATGCTCTTCAATCACATGGCCACGGTCTTGGGTGGCACTTCCTCTGGATGAACCCGAGCGGTGTCGTCGGATCCGGAGTACAGCCACATAGGATGGTCACGGGCCTGAAGAGGTTGGATGCGTCGACTGAGGAATACTTCCAGCAGGTCCAGGCCAGTGACACCCTCGTTAATCAGTTGGACCACTTTCTCAACCAACATCTTCGTCTCCACGTTCTCAGCAGCAGTCACTTTCAGTGGAGAAGGAGTCTGGACACGGTCGAAAGTGAAGTGGGGAAGGCCAGTCGACTGACCTGGAGTTGGGATGTCCTGGCAGTAGAACCAGGTCGACTGCCAGCCTCTAACCGATTCAGGGAGAGTCATAGCGGGGAAAGAATTCCTATGCCTCTTTTGGATACCCAAACCCCCACACATCTGGATGACATGGGTCTTCGAGTCACTCGTTTTCGCTTTCTTCACCGACTGGGAATGGATGGTGAAGATATGTTTGAAAAGGTCCCAGTGCAGTCGACACCCCAAAAAGTTTTCACACATCGACACGAACGCGGCCAGGTACATGATGGTATTGGGAGAAAAATGGTGGAGTTGGGCACAGAAGAAGTTCAGGAAGCCACGGAAGAAGGGGTGTGGAGGGAGCGAAAAAACCCGGTCGACATGGGTGGCGAGCAGTACACACTCACCCGGTCGAGGTTGTGGCTCCGTCTCCACCTCAGGCAGCCTTGCTGCACCCTTGGCGATCAGCCCGGACTCCGCCAGCTCATCCAGATCTTCTTGCCGGAGCGAAGACCGGATCCAATCGCCATGGATCCAGCCTAGCGGCAGCCCCGAGAACGATGACGACCCGCGGTTCTCCTTCTTGCCTTTTGCCGCCCCCGTCGCCTTCTTCGCGCGCTCCAGCGCCGCTGTCTTGTCCTTCACCATGGCGGCAGAGCGGTAGTGTCGAGAGTAGAAGAACTAGATGCGGTGGAGAAGTAGAGGAAGAAGAAAAAGAAACGGGCGTGCACAGTGCAGACGCCTCGGCCCCGTCGCCTTATAAAGGGCTGCTTCCGAGTGGCTGACGCGTGGGACCAGGTGATCCTGTCAAATCCCGCAACAATCGAGCGCAACGTACGTGGCAAAAAAGGCAGCACGGAAATCGAGGCACTACTGTTTATCCGCTCCGCCTACTTCGGCACGCCCCGTCCCGCGCGCTTCCTCGAAATTTCGTATCCCATGAAATCCGGGATACACTACAATCAATCGTGCCAAGGATTCTGCACTCCAAGACAGCACTCGGCAGATGGTGCTATAAGTTCAGTCGGCAACTTTCTGAATGGATCAAGGCGACTGAATCAACGCTGAAGTACCAACGTGATTTTTCCATCTTGCGGAAAACGCTCGCGAGGTGCAAAGCTCAGAACAAGTTCAACTTCAACCTACTTTCCACTCGAACCATAATCCATTCGGGGCTCTTGATGAGGATTGAGACACTGGGTAGGGTCATGGGCCTGACCTATACGTCCTACCCAAGGTCGCTACCCTGGAAGATAAGAAGTCCAAGAGGCAACAAGGGACCCCAGTCAAAGATGTCGAGTGCAATCCACTCGACCAGTCAAATCACTCGGGTGCCCCCTACCTATTGTCACTCGACCATTCAAGGAATCACTCGACCTACCGAAGATCAGGAGTCACTCAGCATTGCAACGGTCAGGCGTTCACTCCGTAGTCTTTAAGGTCATTAATAGCACTTAAGGCTGGCGTTATCACTAACGCCCTTACTTTATGTACATTAAGCCCCTTGTAATGGAGGACGGCTGGGGTCCTGGCGCACTCTATATAAGCCACCCCCTCCTCTGGGACAAGGGTTGGCACCTCCTGTAACATCACACACATATAATCCAGTCGACCGCCTCCGGGCACCGAGATGTAGGGCTATTACTTCCTCCGAGAAGGGCCTGAACTCGTAAATCTCGTGTGTACACCTTCACCATAGCTGAGATCTTGCCTCTCCATACCTACCCCCTTTCTACTGTCAGTCTTAGAACCACGACACGCAACACTCGCACGCCTACATGCACACAGCACATGACGCAAGACACACGCTCAACCTATACATGCATGCACCCTTTGTTAAGGACATGGATTGTTATGGGTATTAATCAATCTTATATGTGATAAGCAGAACATTGATGTTTGCAGCGGTCTTTATGAATCTCAACGTATCGAACGGGCTATCAACATAGTAGGCTTATCTACATGAAAAAGATGACGTCACACTCAGAGAACAATCATCAGTTTATGAAATGCCCACTTCTGACCGCCCTGGCCCACCAAAGGTTCCTTTGGTGTGTGCTGTCTGCGTTGGGTCACTGACATGCAGGCCATGTACCCAAAGAGCCCACACGTGAGTGAAAGAATGGGGCAGTGTCCTACGTCAGAGTCGAGGGCGCCACTCGCTGCACGCCTGGCTGAACACGCCTCCTTGCCGCATTCAAACACCTCCATGAAACCCGCCCATGTGGAAGCCGAGGAACCCACTCTGGACACACGTCCGTTCATGACCGGGCCGGCATTAAACACAACGCCGGCCGAGCTCCTCTCGTCCGCCGTCTATTTAATCTCCTATTTAAACGAGGCCAAACTCCGGCCAAGAATCGCACACCTCCGCCGCTCCCCTATCTCCTCCTTCACCATTTTGTCCACTCTTACAATGGCTTACGAAGAGTAGTTATTCCGCATCCAAGCCGGTTGGGTGGCCCGCACGAGCCTGCCGGATACGAGCTATGCAGCTCGTTGATCCACCTCCCTCCCCTCGCCCGACGGAGCCAGTTGCCGCCCCAAGCCGGCGCGTGGTTCAGCAACTCGCCGCTCCAGGCCAGCTCGACGAGGAGCAATGCACGGGCGTCGTTGCTGCCGTCCACGCCGCCGCCTTGTACCGCGTCTCCCGTTTCTGTGGCCGAGACTCCCATGCCGGCGGCCGCGCCATGCAAGAAGTGACAGAAGCCGGGTGCGCGGAGAGCGACGAGTCGGCGGCCAGCGCCTCCGCGTCCGCCGCCATCATCGAGGAGAAGTAGAACACGGGAAGCCGCTGCCGCTTGGGTCCCATGAAGGCCACCGCGAAGGCGACGCCGGCGTACACAGCAGGTGTCTTGCCGGATCCTTTTGTTGCGAGGACCTTCGTCGACCCCGCATGGGCTCCATGGAAGCGGGGAAGCCCCCTTCCACCATCATCTTCGGCATCAGCCAATGATATCAGTTAGGCAGTGGGGAAGCAAGCCGTACTTTGCACTGAAGCATATGGGGGTCCGGTGATCGTGCTGCTGGACATGAGGAACACAAATCGATTGGCAGGCAACCATTTAGGACAGGTATTATATACTTGTGATGTCCAGAACTAGCACCGTGTAGTTCATTTGAATGTAATGAAATCCGTCATGTTTGTATGAAAATCCGGTATTTAATATGATTTCCGTTGTTGTTTATATGAAATATCGTCGTGTTTGCGTGAATTTCGTCCGGTTGGTTGAGTTGTTGTCATAATGTGTGCGGCTACGGTTGGATGGCGTAATTTGTGGGTCGCCGGTCGGTCTGTGGGCGGCTCGGGCGATGTGGTGGGACAAAAAACACAGCTCATGCGAGCTTGTCTCCAACGTGCGCGCTGGAGGATGCATAAGCACCCGAGCCATTCCTCGTTCATCGGTGGCAAAGGCACCGGTGGACGAAAGGGTCGCCAATATTTTGGCTACCCCGAGCAAGATCCAAACAGCCCCTCCCAACAGATTCAAATCCCTCATTCACCGTGGAATTTTGCCATGTGTTGTTTTCATAGACTAGCAAGATGCCCGTGCATTGTACGGAACATCAAGATGCATTTTTTTTACAAAACACCTGTTGTGATTGACCCATGTAGAAGTAATCCCATTTTATAAAAATAATGATATCTCGAGAATTGTATCGGATAAATGGTATCTCGAGAATTTTATCGGACTCCATTTTTGTATACAAGGCCACAAACCCATATTACAGGTACCAAGGCAAAAATTAATGTCTTCTAAGTCAATTTGCAAGCCACCTTGTTTCCTTGTTTGCCGTGTAAATTAATGTGTATTCTTCTTTTTCATGCACATCAAGCCAATGCTCACACTCCCGCATGCATGCAAGGGATAATTAATGTCCTCCTTTGCTAGTAGTACGAGGCAAACACCACTAATATTGCATCGATTAGTGTTAGTGGCCTTGTATATCTGCAATTTGTAATTTTGATAGTGGCCTTGTATATAAAAATGGAGGGAGAAAGATGAGAGATAAGGTGAGGAGGAGTTGGGTATGGTGGTGACTGGTGGTCGGACTGGGCGGATGCATGGGGATGGACGGCGCATTATGTCTAGGCTTGTATCTCTCTCACACACACCCACGTAGGTGGGGGACGTGCACGAAGAGAAGAGGTGCACGCACGGCGCACATACTCCCGTCTTTTTCCCAACCACACCCGCGCGGGTACATGGTGGAGCTCATTTCTGTACGAAAAGGCATCCCACGTGGTAATTTGACACATGTACTGGTTGTCCACTTGATGGAGGGAGGATCGTCTACCACGGGTGAACAAACAAATTGCGACTTGACGCGTTATGTTAAAAAAGAGGCAAACCATGTGGGGCCTACCTTAGAGGCAAGGCTCTATACACTGGAGTACTTTTGATGTGTCCTGTCAACTCGCAGAACAAGGAGAAGCTTGCTTAGCACGCCATCTCTCCCGCCCACGGGCGCGGTGGCTCGCATGACAAGGAGAAATTTTTACTACTCTCTCCGTTTACTCCTCGTCCCTACTACCTTGGTTAGAGAGATTATCATATTGTTTGAATATATATATCCTTTAGTACTCCCTCCATTTACTTATACAAGGCCACTATAAAAAAATACATTTTGCATCTATACAAGGCCACAAATAGTAATCGAGACAGAAGTTACGGCTCCCTCCTTTCTAGTTTATGGCTCAATTTCAAAATCTCTCCAACCAAGGTAGACGGTGAGTGGTCGAATTAATTTCATAATTTGCACAAGTAATTAGTACGCTCATTTTTCTCAAGAATTTATGTTTACCGAGGCATTAATTAGAACGAATGCATGAATGACCACTAAATTCCCATGAACTTCTACATGCATTGGTGAGTTTTCTCTTGACACTGCTCATCGGGTGATCTAACGCACCTCGAAATCCGACATGTAATGGTACTACTACCAGTAGTAGAATTGAGACTTATAAAACAAAAAACGAATGTTTTTTAGATGAGCCCTATAAACCCTAGTGGGTACGTACTCCATAAAATCAGATTTTCCCAAAACTAGGTCGTTCAACCTTTATTTGCTTGTTTCCCTTCCTGCCTCCTTGCCTCGAACAGACTATGCCAAACTCCCTTGCCTGCCGCGCGGGAAAAGACCCGCCCTCGCCTTTTTATAGTCCGGGTTTGTATCGATGGATCGCGCGAAGCAGCAAAAACCCAAGTTGTGTCTTGTACTCCTCCGTCGATGCTCCCTTTCATGAATTTTGTACTTCCTGTCGCCGACATGTGGGACATATAGCAACCAGGTCGACGTGTCAAGCACCAAATAACAGTGCAGAACAGCAGGGGGGGACGCCTTTTGATCGTACCACCCCAGTAGTAGTAATGAGCAATGAGACGTCAAATAACAATGGCGCACCTTCCCAGACGGACGAAAAACAACCATTATTTCACACTTCAGTTCGCCATCATCTCAAACCACGTAGTATTGCTTCTGCCTCAAGAGGGATACGCGCATCGCCTTGGTACATCATGACACGTGGGACTGCATGACAGGCCATGCTCCCCCGCCGATTGCTCCGTAAAATCACCTCATTTTTACTATACTTCCTCCGTATCGGTTTACATGGCATGCACGTCGTTCTAGGTTGAGAATTTAACTGGCTATATATGTGATGAACAGTACTCTAGCCTTTTAAAAAATGTATACTTTTGTACAGTAGTAGTATCGATGGATTGCGCCATGGAGCAAAACTTGAAATTAAAGAAAAGATGGTACATATAGAGAGCGCTCGTCGCCAAATTATGCATATAGTACTATTAAAAAGCTAGTACGTGCTTAAATGGGGTGCTAAATTCTATTAAAGAAATACTAGTATGTATGTACTGAAGAGTTAAAGTAACGAGAAGAAACATAACATAGTTCTCATTGGGGCTCAAAGACAACACACCCCTCAAATTAAACTAAGCACACCTGAAATTAAACTATGCAACTAATCCGGTAGACACTGCATTAGAACCACCATGAGCAACTACACTGCCACCTTACTCGGAGTCCTCGTCCACGTCCTCGACTTTGTCTTTGTCCCTCTTCTCTTGGCCGATACTTCTTTGCTTGAACTGCACACTTGGCTCTTGCTCTTCGTCCAACCCTTGTAGATATTGAAACAAAGGTAGCCATCCATTGTAGCGTACTGGATGTGGTATGTATCTACTACAGTCCGCTGCCATCCATGATGATGAAACTTGTAATGAGGTTTCTCCAGTTTATCGTACGAAGGATGAACCATGGCTCCTGCGAGGGTCAGCATTGAAGGCTGACCACTGGAGGGTAGCACCCGACTTCTGGAGGTCGAAGGGGTTGCCTACAACGAGGCCTATCCGACCCAGGACTCTTTTGTCTTTCGTAAAGTCTACTGTAACGAATTTCACTAGGTCGCTCTTGAGGAAGTTCTTAAAATCCTGGCATTCAACGTCGGCATGGCATATGTGGTAGACCAAGCATAAGTCATGCACGCAAACCTGGATCAGGACGGGCTTCTCCCTCTCTTCCTTCTTTAGATCCTTCTCTCGTCCCAGGACTGTGGTGTACTCAACATCTAGCCCAGCGACCCACTCATCATTTGAGTTTTCGAACATGCGTCTGAAGCGAGCAAGGCATCCTTTCACCGTCGCGGAATAACGGGTGTAGATGACGTCGAACTCATCACAGGTGATGGTTCTAACCTTGTAATCACCGCCGATCATGGAGATTTGGGATGACATGGATTTGGGAGGAGGGTTAGGAACTTAGGATTAGTGAAACTGCCGTAATGTGAAAGGACGGGACGACTAGGAGCGAACTGCCGTAATATTAAAGAACGTGCGGGGACGAGTAGGAGCGAACTGCCAGCGTGTGAACGACAGGGTAGTGGCTTTCCATTCTCCCATGATACGGGCTTCCGAGAGCCCTTGGATCTTAGATCGAATGGTTCCATGGCGTGATTCTAGACCTATGGATGAATATCCTATCCTGGAGGGTTATTCTGCAAATTTTCAGCAACTTAGCATGCGACCGTTCGATCTCAGATCCAAGGGCTGCCAGCAGTCCGTATCATGGTTGCGCCTACCATGACCGTCGCGTCGCTCACGCGGCCGCGCCCTTGGAGATTTAACACGGTGCGTTAGGCTATCTGATGTTGGCATGTCATACATAGTCATCACTTAGTCACTCATACCACAACAAGGTTAGCTATAAGGTTGGCTATAAGTGTATGTTTTACTTCTCTCAATCTCTTTTCAGATTTTCGTCTCCATAATATAAGAACGTTTTTGACACTAGTGTAGTGCCAAAAACGTTCTTATATTATGGGACAGAGGGAGTAGTATTTATTGCATTTGCCAAGGAGTGACCTCTTCCAATGAAATGGTGCTTATATGAGGTGCTAAGGGCATTAAATGGCTTAGCAATCAAGTCCCCAATGCATATGTGCTTAGTTTTTTGTTGCTAAGTTTGCTTCATTTAATTAGCTATAGACTCAAAATTGTCTTTTCACCTAGGTACACGCGCTTAGCACCCTTTCTTCCTTGGGTCACCAAACTAGTCTCTCTCTTCTTAATTAACTTGTCACATCAGACTTTATGCCTATGTGGCAAGCTTAGCACCTGTAGGAGCAAGTAAGTACAATAGTGGGCTATAAGCCCGCTTTACATGGCATTTTTGCATATGTGGAGGAAAGAGGCAAGGAAAAAGTGGAGAGGTGGGCTCTCATGCAAGAGCCGGCCTCTACACGGTGGAGCATTGGGAGAGGCACCTGTATGGAGGTGGTCCGGAACAGGAGACTCACGCCGGTCAGTGGCTGCAGATTAAAATGATAATGGCAAGTCAAATCACAGGCCCCACTGTCCTGAAGAATCATTGTCAAATCACACAGCCCTACGTTTACAACAGCCTACTCCCTCATCTTCTCACGTCTCTGTCGAACCGACTAGGCGGAATTGCCCCGCCTACCGCGCAGGAAAAGCCCCGCCCTCGACTTTTAAATACTCCATCCGTCAAGGTGAGCAAGGAGGAGGGGGAAACAAGAGACCTTAATGTTTATTTGCTAATTAATAGCACCGCATGCAATGAACTAACCACTGCATGTCGTGTTTGGTAGTCTCAAGTCATTAAAAGCATGCACACTCTTCGTCTCTTATTGGTTGATATGTGAAGAAACAAGAAACGAGGTAGAAGTTAATGCACCACGCCTAAGTGTTTTGGGATTATTTGGTTTTCGTAAGATGACTTACACACCTAGACGGAGGGAGTATATGTTTAGAAACTACATCCGCTTAAGAATCCAATGATATGCTTTTTGTGACATAGTAACTCATATTTAGTTAGTCAAATGGATGACCTAGAACTACGTGCACGCCCTATAAACTGAGACGCCTAAAAAACCGAGACGGAGAGGGTAGTTTAGTATGTATCTTTTTAGATCAATATAGTCGGGATTCACCAAGGAGCAAAACCAAGTGGTAGGCTGCTCCTGTCATGTTGGCGTAGCAACTCAAGCAGGGTCAGTCCACACACGAAATGGCGACACACTTAACAGGACCCCTTTGGCTGACATGTGGCTCATCCACCGTCCTGTTCCACGTGTAATGCACCAAATTACAGTTTGGAGCAGCGGTTGGAATTGGAGGCACCTCGGTCATAGCGCCGCAGTAGTAGAAAATGAGCGATGAGGGGTCAAATCACAAAGCCCCACCTTTCCCGCATTAAGTCGGGCCAGACGAAGCAACCATCATTTCACCTGTATGCAAGAGCATAAAGAAAAGAGAAAACCAATGATGTGTGCGGCAGCTACCTAGGGCACCCTAGGGTAGGGGTCTCCACTACAGATCCTTTTTTTGAAAGCGCCTCCACTACAAATCGGCTTCTCCCTCGTCCTCTTGAAGAAAACCGATGATGCGTGCGGAGGTAGGGTTTGTAGGAGTACTACAGCGTGCGGGGCCACGTCGTAGTAAATGGGAGAGGGATTGCGTTCGAGTCAACGCCTTAAATATGTGTGGGCCGCTTGGTTTTACGGGAACGAGGCTACATTTTGGGTTCGGGTGCCAGTGGAGATATAGTACATACAAAAAATTGTGGAGGTAGGTTCGACCGAAAGGCAATGATGCATGGGCCCTGCATTTTGATATACCCGGGGCCGCGTGAAATTTGCTACTCTACTCAAAAGTAGTAAGGTACACATGCATTGAACGCATGAGATTTCGAAACCAAATTATGAATAAATACACACTATAGCATGTAAAGCTTTGAGTCATATATGAATGATGTACATGTTCGTTTAGTTCTTATAGTTCATCTCATTCAAAATCAATTAGTTCTATAAAAATTTAAGATTCATGGGGTTGTGCATTTTAAAGCATAAAGTAAAAAACAAATAATGGCAATTCATTTAGAAAAAAATTCAATTATGATATGGAAGATTCTAGAACAAAGGAGAAGTGCTTGTGTTTTGAGGTTTGTGCATTATGCTTAAGTTCAGCCATGGAGTCTTCTAAATTGTACATGTGGCAGATCTGGTGGAATGTTGATGATATCCAACGGCCAGTAGTGCTCGGATTTTCCATCTCTGCACTGTCGGATTAGCTTCATCCAGCGACCATGTTTCAAAGTTATTCGCACACTATATAGTTCTTGTGCCATAGTTGCATGTCTTGGAAAAAAGCTACTAGTGGGTCGTACTAGCTATTTAGGAATAGAAGATGTACACATGGAAGTTGTAGAGAAAGAGATGACATGGAGTATCTCAATTCCTATGAGTAGGGATTGGAAAAAGAGATGTCATTTGGTTCACATCATAGGAACTTTTCTATTGAATCTAGAGATGACATGTATCTCAATTCCTATGAGGAGGGATTAGAAAAGAGATGTAATTTGGTTCATATCATAGGAACTTTTCTATTGAATATACGCTTAATGTTTATTTTCCTTTGAAATTATGGGAGTATAGGAATCCATTCATATGAACCAAGTGGCTCTAAAGCTATAGAAATGATATCATGTTTATTTCCTTTGAAATGTGGAGTATATGAATCTATTCCTATGAACCAATTGGCTCTAAAGGAAAAAATACTATAAAAATCATATCATATAGAGTTCCTATGATATTCCTCCACACCAAAGGATGGTTGAAATTGCTGCAGGTGATAAGATGGTCTTTCTTTGTAAACTCCTCCCCCATCTTTATAGTTACCTCTCGAAGATGAATGAAATGATATATACAGGGTATTCTACATGGGCAACTTGGTACATGAAAACTCGGTAAAAGTTTGTGAGGTTCGAATTTTCAATAAAGCTATATGCACTGCATTTTGGAACGGAGGGAGCATACGGCAGTTGCTAACACTCACGTGGAAGATTTGTGTGTAGGAGGAGTGGCTGTTCTATTAAATGACATGGCAAAACTGACACTGTTGGATGTCGATCTAACGGTTCTTACGGCGTTCGTCGGGAAAAGGCTTGTGGCGAACGTTTGTCAGATAATGATTTACGGACCCATGAATTGCATTGATACGTGCCCCCCTCTCTCTCACGCACACGCACCCTCACGAGTCACGACTCTCCCGAGTCCTCTCGCACCCACCGTCTATCTGCAGGTAGACGTCACACACATATGTGCTCTTCACACCCTACCCTCAGAACTTCTAAAAAACAAAAGACGTCGCGCACATTTTATTTTAGCTCACACGTCACACACTTATACTATTACTCTTGTGGCGAACGTTCTTTGGGCATAGTATTGAAGGAAATATGCCCTAGAGGCAATAATAAAGTTATTAATTATTTCCTTATTTCATGATAAATATTTATTATTCATGCTAGAATTGTATTAACCGGAAACTTAGTACATGTGAAAATACATAGACAAACAAAGTATCACTTGTATGCCTCTACTTGACTAGCTCCTTGAATCAAAGATGGTTAAGTTTCCTAGCCATAGACATGAGTTATCATTTGATTAACGGGATCACATCATTAGAGAATGATGTGATTGACTTGACCCATTTCGTTAGCTTAGCACTTGATCGTTTAGTATGTTGCTATTGCTATCTTCATGACTTATACATGTTCCTATGACTATGAGATTATGCAACTCCCATTTACCGGAGGAACACTTTGTGTGCTACCAAACGTCACAACGTGAATCGGGTGATTATAAAGGTGCTCTACAGGTGTCTCCGAAGGTACTTGTTGAGTTGGCGTATTTCGAGATTAGGATTTGTCATTCCGATTGTCGGAGAGGTATCTCTGGGCCCTCTCGGTAATGCACATCACTATAAGCCTTGCAAGCAATGTGACTAATGAGTTAGTTGCGGGATGATGCATTACATAACGAGTAAAGAGACTTGCCGGTAACGAGATTGAACTAGGTATTGAGATACCGACGATCGAATCTCGGGCAAGTAACATACCGATGACAAAGGGAACAACGTATGTTGTTATGCAGTTTGACTGATAAAGATCTTCGTAGAATATGTGGGAGCCAATGTGAGCATCCAGGTTCCGCTATTGGTTATTGATCGGAGATGTGTCTTGGTCATGTCTACATAGTTCTCGAACCCGTAGGGTCCGCACGCTTAAAGTTCGGTGACGATTTATATTATGAGTTATGTGTTTTGATGTACCGAAGATAGTTTGGAGTCCCGGATGAGATCGGGGACATGACAAGGAGTCTTGAAATGGTCGAGAGGTAAAGATCGATGTATTGGACGACTATATTCAGACATCGGAAAGGTTCCGAGTGATTCGGGTATTTTTCGGAGTACCGGTGGAGTTACAGAAATACGGGAGTACATATGGGCCTTAGTGGGCTTTAGGGGAAAAAGAGGAGAAGCCACGAGGGCTGGCCACGCGCCCCCCATGGGCCTAGTCCGAATTGGACTAGGGGAGGGGCTGCGCCCCCTCTTTCCTTCTCCTCCCCCTCTCCTTCCTTCCCCCTCCTAGTGGGACTAGGAAAGGGTGAGTCCTACTCCCACTATGAGGAGAACTCCTCCTCCTGGTGCGCCCTACAGGGCCGGCCGGCCTCCCCCCTTGCTCCTTTATATACGGGGGCAGGGGGGCACCTCTAGACACAACAATTTATCGTTGATCTCTTAGCCGTGTGCGGTGCCCCCCTCCACCATATTCCACCTCGATAATATCGTAGCGGTGCTTAGGCTAAGCCATGCGTCAGTAGCATCATCAACACCGTCATCACGCTGTCGTGCTGATGGAACTCTCCCGCAAAGCTCTGCTGGATCGGAGTTCGTGGGACGTCATCGAGCTGAACGTGTGCTGAACTCAGAGGTGCCGTACGTTCGGTACTTGGATCGGTCGGATCGTGAATACGTATGACTACATCAACCGTGTTGTGCTAACGCTTCCGCTTTTGGTCTACGAGGGTACGTGGACTCACTCTCCCCGCTCGTAGCTATGCATCACCATGATCTTGCGTATGCGTAGGATTTTTTTTTAAAATACTACGTTCCCCAACAGTGGCATCCGAGCCTGGTTTTATGCGTAGATGTTATATGCACGATTAGAAGACAAGTGAGTTGTGCGATACAAGTCATACTGCTTACCAGCATGTCATTATTTGGTTCGGCGGTATTGTTGGATGAAGCGGCCCGGACCGACATTACGCGTACGCTTATGCGAGACTGGTTCTACCGACGTGCTTTGCACACAGGTGGCTGGCGGGTGTCAGTTTCTCCAACTTTAGTTGAACCGAGTGTGGCTACGCATGGTCCTTGCGAAGGTTAAAACAACACTAACTTGACGAAATATCATTGTGGTTTTGATGCGTAGGTAAGAACGGTTCTTACTCAGCTCGTAGCAGCCACGTAAAACTTGCAACAACAAAGTAGAGGATGTCTAACTTGTTTTTGCAGGGCATGTTGCGATGTGATATGGTCAAGACGTGATGAGATATAAGTTGTTGTATGAGATGATCATGTTTTTGTTGAAGTTATCAGCAACTGGCACAAGCCTTATGGTTGTCTCTTTATTGCATAAGATGCAAGCACCAAATAATTGCTTTACTTTATCGCTATGCGATAGCAATAGTTGGCGAGGCGACCATGTGACGACACATTGATATAGATCAAGATGGTGGAGATCATGGTGTCATGCCAGTGATGATGGAAATCATGACGATGTCTTGGAGATGGAGATCAAAGGCGCAAGATGATCATGGCCATATCATGTCACATATTTTGATTGCATATGATGTTTATCTTTTTATACATCTTATTTTGCTTAGTTCGACGGTAGCTTTATAAGATGATCTCTCACTAAATTTCAAGGTATAAGTGTTCTCCTGAGTATGCACTGCTATAAAGTTCTTCGTGCCGAGAAACCACGTGATGATCGGGTGTGATAAGCTCTACGTTCAAATACAACGGGTGTAAGACAGTTTTGCACACGCAGAATGCTCGGGTTATACTTGACGAGCCTAGCATATGCAGATATGGCCTCGGAACACTGGAGACCGAAAGGTCGAGCGTGAATCATATAGTAGATATGATCAACATAGTGATGTTCACCATTGAAAACTACTCCATCTCACGTGATGATCGGACATGATTTAGTTGATTTGGATCACGTGATCACTTAGATGATTAGAGGGATGTCTATCTAAGTGGGAGTTCTTAAGTAATATGATTAATTGAACTTTAATTTATCATGAACTTAGTCCTGATAGTATTATGCAAATTATGTTGTAGATCAATAGCTCGCATTGTTGCTTCCCTATGTTTTATATGTGTTCCTAGAGAAAACTAAGTTGAAAGATGATAGTAGCAATAATGCGGACTGGGTCTATGATCTGAGGTTTATCCTCATTGCTGCACAGGAGAATTATGTCCTTGATGCACCACTAGGTGACAGACCTATTGCAGGAGCAGATGCAGACGTTATGAACGTTTGGCTAGCTCAATATGATGAATACTTGATAGTTTAGTGCACCATGCTTAACAGCTTAGAATCGTGACTTCAAAGACGTTTTGAACGTCATGGACCATATGAGATGTTCCAAAAGTTGAAGTTAATATTTCAAGCAAATACCCGAGTTGAGAGATATGAAGTCTCTAACAAGTTCTATAGCCAAAAGATGGAGGAGAATGTTGGGGAACGTAGTAATTTCAAAATTTTCCTACGCACACACAGGACCATGGTGATGGCATAGCAACGAGAAGGGAGAGTGTTGTCTACGTACCCTTGTAGACCAAAGCGGAAGCGATCACAACGTAGAGGAAGTAGTCGTTCGTTCTCCTCGCGATCCTGCCGATCCCAAAGGTTACATTCCGGCACCTCCAAGTCGATGATGACGAGAGGAAGTAGTCGACGTTCTCCTCGCGATCCGGCCCGATCGGCGCCGTTACTCGGCGCCTCGAGTTCTTGGCACACGCTCAGCTCGATGGCGCTCCTCGGGCTCCGATCCAGCAAAGCTCCGGGAGAGGGAGTTCCACAAGACGACGGGCGTGGTGACGATCTTGATGTTTCACCGACGCAGGCTTCGCCTAAGCACCGCCACGATATGACCGAGGTGGAATATGGTGGAGGGGGCACCAGACACGGCTAAGGAACGATCTCAAGGATCAACTTGTGTGTTCTAGGGTGCCCCCACCCCGTGATATAAAGGAGGGAGGGAGGAGGTGGCCGGCCACAAGGGGGCGCCATAGGGAGGGGGAAACCTACTCCAAGTAGGTTTCCCTCTCTTTTTCCTTATCTTATTTGGAGGGGGAAGGAAGGAGTACTAGTATTAGGAAGTAGTACTAGTAGTAGGAATAGGAAGAGGGGGAAGGAGAAAGGAAAGGGGGGGCCGGCCCCCCTCCCCAATTCGGATTGGGCTTGGGGGGGCGCGCCCCCTTCCCTTGTTCCTTCTCCCTTCCTCCTACATGGGCCCAATAAGGCCCATATACCTCCCGGGGGGTTCCGTAACCGCCCGGAGCGCCAAACTTCTCCGAACCTTTCCGTGTCCAAATATATCCGTCCAATATATTAATCTTTATGTCTCGACCATTTCGAGACTCCTCGTCGTGTCCGTGATCATATCCGGGACTCAACAACCTTCGGTACATCAAAATACACAAACTCATAATATAACCGCCATCGAAACCTTAAGCGTGCGGACCCTACGGTTCGAGAACAATGTAGACATGACCGAGACACATCTCCGGTCAATAACCAATAGCGGGACCTGGATGCCCATATTGGTTCCTACATTTTCTCTGAAGATCTTTATCGGTCGACCGCATAACAACATACGTTGTTCCTTTTGTCATCGGTATGTTACTTGCCCGAGATTCGATCGTCGGTATCCAATACCTAGTTCAATCTCATTCTTGGCAAGTCTCTTTACTCGCTCCGTAATACATCATCTCACAACTAACTCATTAGTTGCAATGCTTGCAAGGCTTATGTGATGTGTATTACCGAGAAGGCCCAGAGATACCTCTCCGACAATCGGAGTGACAAAACCTAATCTCGAAATACGCCAACCCAACAAGTACCTTTGGAGACACCTGTAGTACTCCTTTATGATCACCCAGTTACGTTGTGATGTTTGGTAGTACCCAAAGTGTTCCTCCGGTAAACGGGAGTTGCATAATCTCATAGTTATAGGAACATGTATAAGTCATGAAGAAAGCAATAGCAATATACTAAACGATCAAGTGCTAAGCTAACGGAATGGGTCATGTCAATCACATCATTCTTCTAATGAGGTGATCCCATTAATCAAATGACAACACATGTCTATGGTTAGGAAACATAACCATCTTTGATTAATGAGCTAGTCTAGTAGAGGCTTACTAGTGACTTATCTGTTTGTCTATGTATTCACACATGTATTATGTTTCGGTTAATACAATTCTAGCATGAATAATAAACATTTATCATGATATAAGGAAATAAATAATAACTTTATTATTGCCTCTAGGGCATATTTCCTTGATCTCCCACTTGCACTAGAGTCAATAATCTAGATTACTCAAGAATGATTCTAACACCCATGGAGTCTTGGTGCTTTGATCATGTTTTGCTCGTGGAAGAGGCTTAGTCAACGGGTCTGCAACGTTCAGATCCGTATGTATTTTGCAAATCTCTATGTCTCCCACTTGGACTTGGTCCCGAATGGAATTGAAGCGTCTCTTGATATGCTTGGTCCTCTTGTGAAATCTGGATTCCTTTGCCAAGGCAATTGCACCAAAGATTGTCACAGAAGATCTTCATTGGTCCCGATGCACTAGGTATAACACCTAGATCGGAAATGAACTCATTCATCCAGACTCCTTCATTTGCTGCTTCCGAAGCAGCTATGTACTCCGCTTCACATGTAGATCCCGCCACGACGCATTGTTTAGAACTGCACCAACTGACAGCTCCACCGTTTAACAAAAACACGTATCCGGTTTGCGATTTAGAATCGTCCGGATCGGTGTCAAAGCTTCGCATCGACGTAACCATTTACGACTAGCTCTTTGTCACCTCCATATACGAGAAACATATCCTTAGTCCTTTTCGTATTTCAGGGATGTTCTTGACCGCTGTCGATGGATCCACTCTGGATTACTTTGGTACCTTCTGCCAAGCTTACAGCTAAGCATACGTCGGTCCGGTACACAGCATTGCATACATGATAGAGCCTATGGTCAAGCATAGGAACATCTTTCATTTTCTCTCTATCTTCCGTGGTCGGGCATTGAGTCCGACTCAATCTCACACCTTGTAATGAGGTAAAAACCTTTCTTTGCTCGATCCATTTTGAACTTTTTCAAAACTTTATCAAGGTATGTGCTTTGTGAAAGTCCAATTAAGCGTCTTGATCTATCTCTATAGATCTTGATGCCCAATATGTAAGCAGCTTCACCAAGGTCTTTCATCGAAAAACTCTTGTTCAAGTATCCCTTTATGCTATCCAGAATTCTATATCATTTCCGATCGGTAATATGTCATCTACATATAATATCGTAAATGCTCTGAGCTCCCACTCACTTTCTTGTAAATACAGGCTTCTCCAAAAGTCTCATATAAACCCAAATACTTTGATCACACTATCAAAGCGTTTATTCCAACTCCGAGATGCTTGCACCAGTCCATAAATGGATCATTGGAGCTTGCACACTTTGTTAGCTCCCTTTGGATCGATAAAACCTTCCGGTTGCATCATATACAACTCTTCTTCCGTAAACCCATTCAGAATGCGGTCTTTACATCCATTTGCCAAATTTCATAATCATAAAATGCGGCAATTGCTAACATGATTCGGACAGACTTAAGCATCGCTACGGGTGAGAAGGTCTCATCGTAGTCAATCCCTTGAACTTGTCGAAACCCCTTTGCGACAAGTCGAGCTTTGTAGACAATATTACCGTCGGCGTCGGTCTTCTTCACGAAGATCCACTTGTTTTCTATTGCTTGCCGACCCTGGCAAGTCAACCAAAGTCCACACTTTGTTTTCATACATGGATCCCATCTCAGATTTCATGGCCTCAAGCCATTTTACGGAATCTGGGCTCACCATCGCTTCTTCATAGTTCGAGGTTCATCATGATCTCGTAGCATGACGTCCAGATCAGGAGTGCCGTACCCCTCGGGTGCGGATTTGATGCTGGTTGATCTCCGAGGTTCTGTAGTAATTTGATCTGCAGTTTCATGATCAACATCCTCAACTTCCTCACTATTTGGTGTAGATATCGCAGAAACTGGTTTCGTGATAAACTACTTTCAAATAAGGGAGAAGGTACGATTACCTCATCAAGTTCTACTTTCCTCCCACTCACTTCTTTCGAGAGAAACTCCTTCTCTAGAAAGGATCCATTCTTAGCAACAAATGTCTTGCCTTCGGATCTGTGATAGAAGGTGTACCCAATCTCTCCTTTGGGTATCCTATGAAGATACATTTCTCCGATTTAGGTTCGAGCTTATCAGGTTGAAGCTTTTTCACATAAGCATCGCATCCCCAAACTTTAAGAACGACAACTTTGGTTTCTTGCTAAACCACAGTTCATAAGGTGTCGCCTCAACGGATTTTGACGGTGTTCTATTCAGCGTGAATGCGGCCGTCTCAAGAGCATAACCCCAAAACGATAGCGGTAAATCAGAAGAGACATCATAGATCGCACCATATCTAGTAAAGTGCGATTCTGACGTTCGGACACACCATTGCGCTGTGGTGTTCCGGTGGCGTGAGTTCGAAACTATTCCGCATTGTTTCAAATGTAGACCAAACTTCGTAACTCAAATATTCGCCTCCACGATCAGATCGTAGAAACTTTATTTTCTTATTACGATGATTTTCAACTTCACTCTGAAATTCTTTGAACTTTTCAAATGTTTCAGGACTTATGTTTCATTAAGAAGATATACCCATATCCGCTTAAATCATCTATGAAGGTGAGAAAATAACGATATTCCGCCACGAGCCTCAACATTCATTGGACCACATACATCCGTATGTATGATTTCCAACAAATCTGTTGCTCTCTCCATAGTCTGGGAGAAGCGGGGTTTTTAGTCATCTTGCCCATGAGGCACGGTTCATGAAGTGCCAAGTGATTCATAATCAAGTGACTCCAAAAGTCCATCAAGATGGAGTTTCTTCATGCGCTTTATACCGATATGACCTAAACGGCAATGCCACAAATAAGTCGCACTATCATTATCAACTCTGCATCTTTTGGTTTCAACATTATGAATATGTGTATCACTACTATCGAGATTCATTAAAAATAGACCACTCTTCAAGGGTGCATGACCATAAAAGATATTATTCATATAAATAGAACAACCTTTATTCTCTGATTTAAATGAATAACCGTCTCGCATCAAACAAGATCCAGATATAATGTTCATGCTTAACGCTGGCACCAAATAACAATTATTTAGGTCTAAAACTAATCCCGAAGGTAGATGTATAGGTAGCGTGCCGACCGCGATCACATCGACTTTGGAACCATTTCCCACGCGCATCGTCACCTCGTCCTTTGCCGGTGTTCGCAATCAGTAGTCCCCTGCTTCGAGTTGCAAATATTAGCAATGAACCGATATCAAATACCAGTGCTCATGCGAGCTCTAGTAAGGTACACATCAATAACATGTATATCACATATACCTTTGTTCACCTTGCCATCCTTCTTATCCGCCAAATACTTGGGGCAGTTCCGCTTCGGTGACTACCGCTTGCGGTAGAAGCACTTTCGATTTCAGGTTTAGGTCCAGACTTGGGTTTCTTCCCTTGAGCGGCAACTTGTTTTTGTTCTTCTTGAAGTTCCTTCTTCTTCCCTTTGCCCTTTTCTTGAAACTAGTGGTCTTGTTGACCATCAACACTTGATGCTCTTTCTTGATTTCTACCTCCATGGCTTTTAGCATTGCGAAGAGCTCAGGAATTGTCTTAGTCATCCCTTGCATATTATAGTTCATCACGAAGCTCTTGTAGCTTGGTGGCGTTGATTGGAGAATTACATCAATGACACTATCATCCGGAAGATTAACTCCCAGCTGAATTAAGTGATTATTATACCTAGACATTTTGAGTATGTGCTCACTTGTGAGCTGTTCTCCTCCATCTTGCAGCTATAGAACTTATTGGAGACTTCATATCTCTCAATCCGGGCATTTGCTTGAAATATTAACTTCAACTCTTGGAACATCTCATATGTTCCATGACGCGTTCAAAACGTCGTTGAAGACCCGGTTCTAAGCCGTAAAGCATGGCACCTTGAACTATAGAGTAGTCATCGACTTTGCTCTGCCAGACGTTCACAACTTGGCGTTGTTCTGCAAGAAGAGTTCGGCACCCAGCCGGTGCTTCCAGGACGTAATTCTTACATGCAGCAATGAGGATAATCCTCAAGTTACGGACCCGATCCGTGTAATTGCTACCATCATCTTTCAACTTTGCTTTCTCAAGGAACGCATTAAAATTCAACGGAACAACAAAGACGAGCCATCTATCTACAGTAAACATAGACAAGCAAAATACTATCGGTACTAAGTTCATGATAAATTTAAGTTTTAATTAATCATATTACTAAAGAACTCCCACTTAGACAGACATCTCTCTAGTCATCTAAGTGATCACGTGATCCAAATCAACTAAACCATAACCGATCATCACGTGAGATGGAGTAGTTTTCAATGGTGAACATCTTATGTTGATCATATCTACTATATGATTCACGCTCGACCTTTTCGGTCTCCGTGTTAGAGGCCATATCTGCATATGCTAGGCTCGTCAAGTATAACTCGAGTATTCTGCGTGTGCAAAACTGGCTTGCACCCGTTGTAGATGGACGTGAGCTTATCACACCCGATCATCACGTGGTGTCTCGGCACGACGAACTTTGGCAACGGTGCATACTTAGGGAGAACACTACTTGATAATTTTAATGAGAGATCATCTTAAAATGCTACCGTCAATCAAAGCAAAATAAGATGCATAAAGGATAAACATCACATGCAATCAATATAAGTGATATGATATGGCCATCATCATCTTGTGCTTGTGATCTCCATCTCAAAGCACCGTCATGATCACCATCGTCACCGGTAGCGACACCTTGATCTCCATCGTAGCATCGTTGTCGTTTACGCCATGTATTGCTTCTCGACTATCGCTACCGCTTAGTGATAAAGTACAGCAATTACAGGCGTTTGCATTTCATACAATAAGCGACAACCATATGGCTTCGCGATTGCCGATAACTCGGTTACAAAACATGATCATCTCATACAATAAAATATAGCATCACGTCTTGACCATATCACATCACAACATGCCCTGCAAAAACAAGTTAGACGTCCTCTACTTTGTTGTTGCAAGTTTTACGTGGCTGCTACGGGCTGAGCAAGAACCGTTCTTACCTACGCATTAAAACCACAGCGATACTTCGTCAAATAGACTCCGTTTTAACCTTCTCAAGGACCGGGCGTATGCCTCGGTTCAACTAAAGTGAGAGAGGCGAGACACCCGCCAGCCACCTTTAAGCACGAGTGCTCGTAACGGTGAAACCAGTCTCGCGTAAGCGTCTGGCGTAATGTCGGTCCGGGCGCTTCATCTCACAATACCGCTGAACCAAAGTATGACATCTTTGGTAGGCGATGACTTGTATCGCCCACAACTCACTTGTGTTCTACTCGTGCATATGACATCAACGCATAAAACCTGGCTCGGATGCCACTTTGTTGGGGAACGTAGTAATTTCAAAATTTTCCCTCGCACACGGGACCATGGTGATGGCATAGCAACGAGAAGGGAGAGTGTTGTCTACGTACCCTTGTAGACCAAAGCGAAGCGATCACAACGTAGAGGAAGTAGTCAGACGTTCTCCTCGCGATCCTGCCGATCCCAAAGTGTCGTTACTCGGCACCTCCGAGTCGATGATGACGTAGAGGAAGTAGTCAGACGTTCTCCTCGCGATCGGCCCGATCCCAGCGCCGTTACTCCGGCGCCTCCGAGTTCTTGGCACACGTTCAGCTCGATGGCGCTCCTCGGGCTCGATCCAGCAAAGCTCCGGGAGAGGGAGTTCCGTCAAGACGACGGCGTGGTGGCGATCTTGATGTTTCACCGACGCAGGCTTCGCCTAAGCACCGCTACGATATGACCGAGGTGGAATATGGTGGAGGGGCACCGCACACGGCTAAGGAACGATCTCAAGGATCAACTTGTGTGTTCTAGGGTGCCCCCACCCCGTATATAAAGGAGGGAGGAGGAGGTGGCGGCCACAAGGGGCGCCATAGGGAGGAAACCTACTCCAAGTAGGTTTCCCTCTCTTTCCTTATCTTATTTGGAGGGAAGGAAGGAGTACTAGTATTAGGAAGTAGTACTAGTAGTAGGAATAGGAAGAGGGGAAGGAGAAAGGAAAGGGGGGGCCCCCTCCCCAATTCGGATTGGGCTTGGGGCGCGCCCCCTCCCTTGTTCCTTCTCCTTCCTCCTACATGGGCCCAATAAGGCCCATATACCTCCCGGGGGTTCGGTAACCTCCCGAGCTCCAAACTTCTCCGGAACCTTTCCGGTGTCCAAATATATCCGTCCAATATATTAATCTTTATGTCTCGACCATTTCGAGACTCCTCGTCATGTCCGTGATCATATCCGGACTCGAACAACCTTGGTACATCAAAATACACAAACTCATAATATAACCGTCATCGAAACCTTAAGCGTGCGGACCCTACGGTTCGAGAACAATGTAGACATGACCGAGACACATCTCCGGTCAATAACCAATAGCGGGACCTGGATGCCCATATTGGTTCCTACATTTCTCTGAAGATCTTTATCGGTCAGACCGCATAACAACATCGTTGTTCCTTTTGTCATCGGTATGTTACTTGCCCGAGATTCGATCGTCGGTATCCAATACCTAGTTCAATCTACATTCTTGGCAAGTCTCTTTACTCGTTCCGTAATACATCATCTCACAACTAACTAATTAGTTGCAATGCTTGCAAGACTTATGTGATGTGTATTACCGAGAAGGCTCAGAGATACCTCTCCGACAATCGGAGTGACAAAACCTAATCTCGAAATACGCCAACCCAACAAGTACCTTTGGAGACACCTGTAGTACTCCTTTATGATCACCCGATTACGTTGTGATGTTTGGTAGTACCCAAAGTGTTCCTCCGTAAGCAGAGTTGCATAATCTCATAGTTATAGGAACATGTATAAGTCATGAAGAAAGCAATAGCAATATACTAAGCGATCAAGTGCTAAGCTAACGGAATGGGTCATGTCAATCACATCATTCTTCTAATGAGGTGATCCCATTAATCAAATGACAACACATGTCTATGGTTAGGAAACATAACCATCTTTGATTAATGAGCTAGTCTAGTAGAGGCTTACTAGTGACTTATCTGTTTGTCTATGTATTCACACATGTATTATGTTTCCGGTTAATACAATTCTAGCATGAATAATAAACATTTATCATGATATAAGGAAATAAATAATAACTTTATTATTGCCTCTAGGGCATATTTCCTTGGAAGAATAGCTCAAGCGGTGAGCATGTGCTCAGATTGTGCAGGTACTACAATCGCTTGAATCAAGTGGGAGTTAATCTTCCAGATAAGATAGTGATTGACGGAGTTCTCTAGTCACCATCACCAAGTTGCTAGAACTTCGTGGTGAACTATAGTATGCAAGGGATGACGAAAACGATTCCCGAGCTCTTCGTGATGTTGAAATCGACGAAGGTAGAAATCAAGAAAGAGCATCAAGTGTTGATGATTGAAAAGACCACTAGTTTCAAGAAAAGGGCAAAGGGAAAGAAAGGGAACTTCAAGTAGAATGAAAAGCAAGTTGTCACTCCCGCGAGGAAGCCCAAAGCTGGACCAAAGCCTGAAACTAAGTGCTTCTACTGCAAAGGAAATGGTCACTGGAAGCGGAAATACCCTGAATATTTGGTGGATAAGAAGGATGGCAAAGTGAACAAGGGTATATTTGATATACTGAGTTATTGATGTGTACCTTACTAGTGTTTATAGTAACCCTGGGTATTTGATACTTGTTCGGTTGCTAAGATTAGTGACTCGAAAGCAGAGTTCTGAGAATAAACAGAGACTAGTTGAGGGTGAAGTGACGATGAGTGTTGGAAGTAGTTCCAAGATTGATATGATCATCATCGCACACTCCCTATACTTTCGGGATTAGTGTTAAACCTAAATAAATGTTATTTGGCGTTTGCGTTGAGCATGAATATGATTTGATCATGTTTATTGCAATCTGATTATTCATTTAAAGTCGAGAATAATAGTTGTTACATTTACATGAATAAAACCTTCAATGGTCATACACCCAATGAAAATAGTTCGTTGGATCTCGATCGTAGTGATACACATATTCATAATATTGATGCCAAAAGATGCAAAGTTGATAATGATAGTGCAACTTATTTGTGGCACTGCCGTTTGGGTCATATCGATGTAAAGCGCGTGAAGAAACTCCATAAAGATGGATTTTTGGAATCATTTGGTTATGAATCATTTGACGCTTGTGAACCGTGCCTTTTGGGCAAGATGACTAAAACTCCGTTCTCCGGAACAATGGAACGAGCTACTAACTTGTTGGAAATAATACATACCGATGTATGCGGTCCAATGAGTGTTGATGCTCGTGGCGGGTATCGTTATTTTCTGACCTTCATAGATGATTTGAGCGGATATGAGTATATCTACTTAATTAAGCACAAGTCTGAAACATTTGAAAAGTTCAAAGAATTTCAGAGTGAACTAGAGAATCATCGTAACAAGAAAATAAAGTTTCTACAATCTGATCGTAGAGGAGAATATTTGAGTTACGAGTTTGGCCTTCATATAAAACAATGTGGAATAATTTCACAACTCACGCCACATGGAACACCACAGCGTAATGGTGTGTCCGAACGTCGTAACCACACTTTATTGGATATGGTGCGATCTATGATGTATCTTACCGATTTACCACTATAGTTTTGGGGTTATGCATTAGAGACAGCTGCATTCACTTTAAATTGGGCACCATCAAAATCCGTTGAGACGACGCCTTATGAACTGTGGTTTCGCAAGAAACCAAAGTTGTCGTTTCTTAAAGTTTGGGGCTGCGATGCTTATGTGAAAAAGTTTCAACCCGATAAGCTCGAACCCAAATCGGAGAAGTGCGTCTTCATAGAATACCCAAAGAAAACTGTTGGGTACACCTTCTATCACAGATCCGAAGGCAAGATATTCGTTGCTAAGATGGATCCTTTCTAGAGAAGGAGTTTCTCTCGAAAGAAGTGAGTGGGAGGAAAGTAGATCTTGATAAGGTAATTGTACCTTCTCCCGAATTGGAAAGTAATTCATAACAGAAATCAGTTCCAGTGATTCCTACACCAATTAGTGAGGAAGCTACTGATGATGATCATGAAACTTCAGATTAAGTTACTACAGAACCTCGTATGTCTTCCAAAGTACAGTCCGCACCAGAGTGGTACGGTAATCCTGTTCTAGAAGTCATGTTACTAGACCATGATGAACCTACGAACTATGAGGAAGCGATGATGAGCCCAGATTCCGCGAAATGGCTTGAGGCCATGAAATTTGAGATGGGATCCATGTATGAGAACAAAGTGTGGACTTTGGTGGAGTTGCCCGATGATCGGCAAGCCATATTGTATAAATGGAACTTCAAGAGGAATACAGACGCTGATAGTAGTGTTACTATCTACAAAGCTCGACTTGTCGCAAAAAGTTTTTCGACAAGTTCAAGGTGTTGAATACGATGAGATTTTCTCACTCATATCAATGCTTAAGTCTGTCCGAATCATGTTAGCAATTGCCACATTCTATGAAATCTGGCAAATGGATGTCAAAACTGCATTCCTTAATGGATTTATTAAAGAAGAGTTGTATATGATGCAACCAGAAGGTTTTGTCAATCCTTTTAAAAGTGCTAACAAAATGTGCAAGCTCCAGCGATCCATCTATGGATTGGTGCAAGCATCTCGGAGTTGGAATATACGCTTTGATGTGTTGATCAAAGCATATGGTTTTATACAGACTTTTGGAGAAGACCTGTATTTACAAGAAAGTGAGTGGGAGCTCTGTAGCATTTCTAAAACTATATTTAGATGCCATATTGTTGATTGGAAATGATATAGAAATTCTGGATAGCAAAAAAGGATACTTGAATAAGAGTTTTTCAAAGAAAGACATCAGTGAAGCTGCTTACGCATTGAGCATCAAGATCTATAGAGATAGATCAAGACGCTTGATAAGATTTTTCAATGAGTACATACCTTGATAAGATTTTGAAGTAGTTCAAAATGGAGCAGTCAAAGAAGGAGTTCTTGGGCGTGTTGCAAGGTGTGAAGTTGAGTAAGACTCAAAACCCGACCATGGCGAGAAAATAGAAAGAGAATGAAAAGTCATTCCCTATGCCTCGATCATAGGTTCTATAAAGTATGCTATGATGTGTACCAGACCTATTATATACCTTGCTCGAGTTTGGCAAGGTAGTACAATTTGATCTAGGAGTAGATCAACGGACAAATGATCAAGAATATCCTTAGTGAGGACTAAGGAAATATTTCTCGATTATGGAGGTGATAAAAGAGCCCGTCGTAAAGAGTTACATCGATGCAAGCTTTTACACCGATCCAGATGACTCTAAGTCCCAATCTGGATACATATTGAAAGTGGGAGCAATTAGCTAGAGTAGCTCCGTGCAGAGCATTGTAGACATAGAATATTTGTAAAATACATATGGCTCTGAATGTGACAGAACCGTCGACTAAACTTCTCTCACGAGCAAAACATGATCACACCTTTAGTACTCTTTGGGTGTTAATCACATATCGATGTGAACTAGATTATTGACTCTAGTAAACCCCTTGGGTGTTGGTCACATGACGATGTAAACTATGGGTGTTAATCACATGTAGATGTGAATATTAGTGTTAAATAACATGGTGATGTGAACTAGATTATTGACTCTAGTGCAAGTGGGAGACTGAAGGAAATATGCCCTAGAGGCAATAATAAAGTTATTATTTATTTCCTTATTTCATGATAAATGTTTATTATTCATGCTAGAATTGTATTAACCAGAAACTTAGTACATGTGTGAATACATAGACAAACAAAGTGTCACTAGTATGCCTCTACTTGACGAGCTTGTTGAATCAAAGATGGTTAAGTTTTCTAGCCATAGACATGAGTTTTTATTTGATTAACGGGATCATATCATTAGAGAATGATGTGATTGACTTGACCCATTTCGTTAGCTTAGCACTTGATCGTTTAGTATGTTGCTATTGCTATCTTCATGACTTATACATGTTCCTCTGACTATGAGATTATGCAACTCCCGTTTACCGGAGGAACACTTTGTGTGCTACCAAACATCACAACATAACTGGGTGATTATAAAGGTGCTCTACAGGTGTCTCCGAAGGTACTTGTTGAGTTGGCGTATTTCGAGATTAGGATTTGTCATTCCGATTGTCGGAGAGGTATCTCTGGGCCCTCTCGGTAATGCACATCACTATAAGCCTTGCAAGCAATGTTACTAATGAGTTAGTTGCGGGATGATGCATTACATAACGAGTAAAGAGACTTGCGATGCTTGAGATTGAACTAGGTATTGAGATACCGACGATCGAATCTCGGGCAAGTAACATACCGATGACAAAGGGAACAACGTATGTTGTTATGCGGTTTGACCGATAAAGATCTTCGTAGAATATGTGGGAGCCAATATGAGCATCCAGGTTCCACTATTGGTTATTGACCGGAGATGTGTCTTGGTCATGTCTACATAGTTCTCGAACCCGTAGGGTCCGCTTGCAACAAAGTTCGGTGACGATTTATATTATGAGTTATGTGTTTTGATGTACCGAAGATAGTTCGGAGTCCCGGATGAGATCGGGGACATGATGAGGAGTCTCGAAATGGTCGAGACATAAAGATCGATATATTGGACGACTATATTCGGACATCGGAAAGGTTCCGAGTGGTTCGGGTATTTTTCGGAGTACCGGTGGAGTTACGGGAATATGGGAGTACATATGGGCCTTAGTGGGCCTTAGGGGGAAAAGAGGAAAAGCCACGAGGGCTGGCTGCACGCCCCCCATGGGCCTAGTCCGAATTGGACTAGGGGAGGGGCTGCGCCCCCTCTTTCCTTCTCCTCCCCCTCTCCTTCCTTCCCCCTTCTAGTGGGACTAGGAAAGGGGGAGTCCTACTCCCACTAGGAGGACTCCTCCTCCTGGCGCGCCCTATAGGGCCGGCGGGCCTCCCCCCTTGTTCCTTATATATGGGGGCAGGGGGCACCTCTAGACACAACAATTGATCGTTGATCTTTTAGCCGTGTGCGGTGCCCCCCTCCACCATATTCCACCTCGGTAATATCGTAGCGGTGCTTAGGCGAAGCCCTGCGTCGGTAGCATCATCAACACCATCATCACGCCGTCGTGCTGACGGAACTCTCCCGCAAAGCTCTGCTGGATCGGAGTTCGTGGGACGTCATCGAGATGAACGTGTGCTGGACTCGGAGGTGCCGTACGTTCGGTACTTGGATCTGTCGGATCGTGAAGACATACGACTACATCAACCGCGTTGTGCTAACGCTTCCGCTTTCGGTCTATGAGGGTACGTGGACTCACTCTCCCCGCTTGTTGCTATGCATCACCATGATCTTGCGTGTGCGTAGGATTTTTTTGAAATTACTACGTTCCCCGACAAGTATATTGTACTCTCACGAAGAGAAGCGGTGCATGCACGCACTAGTTCTCTCACACCCACTCGCGGGTACACATAGGAGCGCATTTTTTGAAGCTGGTACAACAAAATCACTCCACTATATATATAAGCAGGAGACTTAGCACTTTCTTTACTAGGGTTCCTCTCGTTCACTCTCTCATGCTCTCTAGATCTAAGCAAGACATAGGTGGCCACATTCTCTCTCAGCTCACGACTGGTCACAAATCCGGCCGGACAACCTTGACCGGGGCAGGGGTGTAGGTGCATCGTTCATGCTGTCGTCGGCAGCGAGGGAGGAGACCAACGGCTCCCCGTGCGTCCCGATCGGCGGTCTTGCCGTTCTCTCCGAGAGAGCGCCGACTTGAGAGGGCCTCCGACCCCTTCTTCCTCCCTGCGATATTGTGGCCAAGATGCGGCCTCCCGGCGCCGTCTTTGCCACATGCCGACGATCCTCAGGTTTATATTCCTTCGAAACCTGCCTTGCTCTACTGGCCCAGCTCCCCACTTGGCTTCGTGTGGATATTTTTCTACTTCCATCCGCTGTTCCAAATCCACCTAGACTTTTACTATTATTAGAGGTAAAGCTAGTTCATACAGTCGACTCTAAGAGTTGGTTCAAACAGGGAAGAAAGTGGGAAAGTTGTACCATGAATCTAGGACTTGGTTCTAAGAGGAAATGGGGGAAAGTAGTAGATACTGGCTACCCAGCCGGTCTCTTGGTTGAAAAGACGAAGAAAGCATGGTGGATGGCGAAGGGTGGGGGGAAGTGGACCTATCTCTTGGTTGAAAAAGGAAAGAAAGTGACAGGTGTTGGGGGACAACGCAAATGAGAATGAGCAGGTCTAGATTTCCTGTGCTCACATAGGAAAATGTCGCCGAGGAGATAAAAATGGGACAAATGCAGACATGATGCCTGAGTGTTTGTCGCTCTCAGCAGCCACATCTACCTCACCACTTTATTCCCCTGCTGTCCCTACGCCCATATCGCTACCGTTAATGTAAAATCACATGAAGAATTAAGCAATGCCACCTAATGTCACTATAAGTAATGGTCTAGTGCCGTCGATAAATTGAAGCAATGCCACCACCATTTTATGAAGTGCTTCCGTCTTGCTTTATTTCCCATGAATTGTTTTTTGCAGTTACACTTAAATCTCACACCGCTAACATTGCTTCATCGGTGGAATCGCACAAATTTGATTGCACATTTACTGACCATGTGCTATTCTTATGACAGTAATACTAATGCTATTGTTCTGCATGTTAATCTAGTGGCAGTGTTGATGTGATGTGATGATACTTACTTAAGAACACTTTCATACTATCAATCTAGTGCCAATTATAACACAATAGATGTTGTTGTTAATCATACGCCACTACAAATATCTGTCACTATTTAAATAATTGTATTTCGTATTTGCGCAAACAGGGATGTCTGTCTCCATATCGTTTTGGGATGTCTGTCTCCATATCGTTTCTATCCGTGCAATCAAAAGCACACACCTCAGTTTTAGTAGGAATGCGCAAAATGAGATGGCTATCCCTCGTTGTCGTCGTCTAACCACCCGTCTTCCAGGTATTCCTACATTGGTAGTTACTAGGTAGAATGACCAACACAATCTAAAAGAAGTTGATTCATACGTTTTACTTCACGATTGCGATGTAGGGAATGACGAAAACAACTGCATCCTAGTCCGGAATGCACTTTCTACCAGTTCATCCATGGACCGAGGACTAGCTGGCACGGCTGCACGGCGGTTTCTTGGACAGGTGCACGGACAAGAAGCATTGTGGCATGCTTATTTCTGCAAATAGCAGTGCTTAAATTTAGTGGAATGCACAAGAATTTCAGCTGGTCAAGATTACCTTTGCATGGTTCGATTCCATTCGGTGAGACCACAATTATAATTGGTTATTACGGAATGAGCGAACCTAACCCTAGATGGTGGCAACAAGAAAACCAGAGTGAACTCCAGGAAATTTAAGCCCGTCGGGAGGCCCTTTGCTCGGAAGAAGCCTTGCTTGTTTTTTCCTGATTTGTAAACCTTCTCACAACTTTGTCTTTTGTTGTGAACTAGTATATGTTTGTTATGTTCTATGAATCATTGAGGTGTATAAAATTGCTTAACTTATGCTTTTCAAGTTTTTTTATGAAGACGAGTTTAATGTGAGTGTTCCACATGAGCGCTGGACTAGCGTGTGAACATTTGGAATTTACATTGTGGCCTCAGTTAACTGCATGAACCATTGTAACAAGATACATAGTTGCTTATATGTCAGACAGCAGATTGTTGATTGTTAGTTGGTCAATAGCCTATTGTTGAAGCGAGCTGAGCCAATGTGTCATGTTTTGCACAACTGCTTACAAGTAGGGTAGCAACGACAGTGTTTACGAGTACTTATGTATACATCGGCGCACAGTTCTTGAATGAGTACTCTATTTCATCAAAACACACATTGCTCGTATGATAAACCGTGACAACTTATGTCTTACCATGTCATATTCATGAAAAAACTAGTGAGGACGCATCTATTTCGGCAACAATTATGATGGTTCTCACATGATTCACGGGCACACAAAAGTAGCAGCAGTTCCCATAGACGGATTCAAACAAAGTACTAGCCCCAGAGGGCTCGATAACAGGAAAGGTCCGGATAATTAGACACAATCCAAACTGCTATTAAACACTAGCTGGGGCAACTATTTCATGGGCTGGACACAAGACGGACCTTGCCATGAACATCATCGAGGACGTCCCGCAGCAGCTCAATCCTGTGAACCTTCATGAAGACAACCTTGTGGCCTTGCCACTGATAAACTTGTTTGTGGAGGCATGCCACGTCATCTTCCTGCGTAAGCTTGACAAGAACAGTATTCCTCACAAACAAAGGAGTAGCTTTGAACTTCTTGTGCTTCAGTACACCCTGGACAACACACCTGACAACAGTGAGGCTGGAATACAACTCTTCATTGGTATAAGCACAAATGGCTTCCAGGATCCAACAGCCAAAGAACTTTGTTTTCCCATTGCGTATATTCAGGTCATCCGTCTCATAGCGAGTGACATGTACAACCACACAATCCTTGTCTGCACCAGGGCTCCAATTGAAACAGAAACAAATTCTGGATTACTTTCCAGTATAAGAAACACAAGTTATTTAAACCACTATGTATAGCATGGCATCGAAGCTAATAAAATTTTGCATTATTCATCACCACATACTTAGATGAAAAACCACAATCGAGATCGGCAAAGAAGAAAATCACCTTGGGCAGCTCAGGGGGGACACATCCTCGAAGGGGGAAAACTGCTCCTACAGTGCCACGGGAGTTGTAACCTCAAACTGGGCGTTGACCATCTCAGTAGTGGCCGTGAGCATATCTGGGGTCGGCTCAGTGGCTGCCTCCATCTTCTTGGAGCTCTCTGTCTCGTGGGGATCAGCCTCCCGCGTCTGCTCCAATATCGGCAGATCTTTGCCTGGTTCTCCTTGGTCCATCATGAAACTGACGAATACTAGGAGACCAATGAAAGGAAAACACAATCGCAATGACAATAAAACAAAAAAGAGAGTGAGGATCGATTCTTGCTTTGCAAAAGTTTTTTCTCTGAACGAAAATATACGAACATCACGGATCCGCTTACCTTCCCTTCGTTGGAAGAGAAGAACAGTGGCAGATACGAGTGTTGCCTTTCTTGAAGACTGTGAGGGAGAAGGGGATTCAGCGAAGAGTGAAATGATGGTTGCTTCGTCCGTCAAACTTAGGCTGCGAGGAGGTAGGGTTTTGTGATCTGACGGCTCATTACCGCCTTGCAGACGACCGGGTGACTCTCACTTTGCATCTTGCCTTCTAATTTGGTGGATGGCATTTGGGCCTGTCTTGCTGCATGGCCCGCATGTCGATGAACAAAAGTATAATGGCATTCAAGAGAGGGAGACGTTTTGATGACCTAGGAGGAGCGAGCGGTATTGTATCCTTTGTACTAGTAGTAATTGTTTTTACGGGTAGTTGTAGAGTGTCTCCACTGTACTAGTAGTAATTGTTTCTCTGGGCCCAAGACAAAACATCCCATCCACCCTAGTAAATAGTAAAATCAATTCAAAAGCCCATATATTTACTGAATGAGAGGCGCTGCCCACACCCAGCACACTGCCCCCCAAAAAAACCTGGGTGCTCTTCTTCCTCCTCACTCCCACCCACCTCACGTCACCGCCCACTCGTACCCCAAATTCCTCACCTCACTCCTACAAAAACCCAGCTCCTTCTTCCTCACTACTACGTAAAACCCCGGCTCCCCTTCTTCTTCACTCGCACTACAACTAGGCTCGTCATTCGTTACTCTGCTCAAATCCGTGAGCGCGACGCGACGCCCTCGAGGAAAATGGAGTCGGCTGACCCCAGCGCCAAGAAGATGAGGCTCCCGCCAGCGGGGACGCCTGTTGTAGATCCCGCACTCGGTAGCGCGGGGAGAAGCGGCAACCCCGTCCCCACCGGATCCCAGGAACCCGTAGAATCTCGGGTGGACCGCATCAGCGATCTCCCAGACGCCGTCCTTGGGGAGATCATCTCGCTTCTCCCCACCAAGGATTGCTGCCGCACCCAAGTCCTCTCAATTCAGTGGCGCCCTCTATGACGCGCCGTGCCCCTTAATCTCGACTGTTGTCATCTATCTCTCTTCAATGATTTTGAAATCCCTAAAGCCATCATCTCCTCCCACCAGGGCTCCGTTCAAAGCCTCTACATCATGTCATGCCACCTGAGCAAGCATACCATGCCCTGCACGGTGGACGCCTGGCTGAAATCCCCTAAATTCACAGACCCACAGCTGCTTGAGTTCTACTATTCCCCTGGAAATCACATACCACATACTGAACGCCATGTACTTGTGCCCTCAGCACCGATGTCCATCTCGTGGTTTTCCTCCTCTCTCCACAACGTCACCTTTGCGCTGTGCTACCTACCAGACAATATGGTACTAAACCTTTGACTCCCATTTCTCAAGAAACTTTCACTTGTGCGGGTTCGTATATCGGAGGCCTCACCTCCCGCTTCCGGCGAGCCACCCGCAGCCACCCGAACACGCCGGACCGAGCCACCACGAGCCAGCACGTCGGAGCTACCACCACGTAGGAGCTTTCACCACACCGGAGCAAAGCAGAGGCGGCAAACTTGCCGCCCACGGCCCTCGCGAGGTGCAGCAGCCGACAGATCTGGCTGAGGCCAACTGCCACCACCAGGATCCCCGCATGCGCCTCCATCCAGCCCGCCGTCCGACGCACGACGAGCACAACGCCCGCTAGACCCAGCCCCCCGCCGCCATGGCCCGCGCCGCCCACGTGCAGCCGGCCGGTGGGAACCCCAATCCGGATCTGGATCAAGAGGCGCAGCCCCGCCGCCCCAAACAGACACGCCCCACCTATCCCGCGCAACCACTGCAGCCAGCACGCCCGCCTACGTCGCTCGCGCGCCTCGCCAAGCACAACGCCCCACGCCGAGCACAGCACCCCCACCGACCACCGCTCCCGCGCCGCGTGCCGCCAAGCCAGGAGGGAAGAGAGCCCCGCCACCGCTGAAGTGGACCAAGCTTTGCCCGGCTGTGCCCTCCGGTGGCGGCGAGGGGAAGGGGCGCAGAAGGTGGGCTAGGGCCGACGGCACCTAGGGCTTCGCCCAACCGCTCGCGGGAGCGGTTGGGACGAAGCGAGTTTAACCAGTCTATTTATCAACATATAGAAGTAGACGGTTACCTGATTTGTCCCTCAAGATCACCGGGGAGGGACGACGACAACAAGGTCTTCAAGGATGCCTAAATATATTAACCCTACTATAGTTCAGTTTCTGTAAGTGGAACAATGAAAAAGCTTATTGTGTAAGCCTAATTGATATAGTCACAATATGTAACCAGAAGTTGTTATCTGCACAAAACCGAGAGGCACACTTTCTTCGGGTCCAATTTTCATAAATTAGTTCTTAGTAATTACATAATGCCTTAACTGAAGTAAAACCAAGCCTATATGTGCTCCGACTATCATAAGTGCCAGAAAAATTGGTAACTACATGTACCGAAGTGTACAATGCTCCGGGTTTGCTAGGGAGACAGGCACAAGGGACAAAGGGCATGCACCTGAAACATGTTGGAGTTTGCTTCAGTCTCCCTCTCAAGGGCCAACCTAGAAACATATTTTGCAAACCTCTGTGTCTCCCCCATGTCAAGCTTTCCACCTATATTTGACAAGCACCTAAAAAGATGGAATTGACATTAGACATAAATCATAAATTCTAAGCAAAGAAAGAAGAACTATGACTAAGACAGTTTTGTAAAATTCAGTTTGATAGTACAAATAACCTTTAAAATCATCAGGGAATAAGTAACCGAATATGGCTACCTTCAAGAAACTTGAAGCAAAGAATTGTACTCTTGAATATAACAACACAACAGAACTTCAGTTAGAGATAATAATGCCCAAACAAGCACAGCTTTCGACATACCATTTCATACACCATCATTAACATTTCCCTTCAAGAACTCCAATGCCTTCAAGGATAAAAGTAGTCATCATATACATACAGATAGATAGTACATTAAACTATGGTACCAATGAAGTATGAACTGCAAGCGGATCTCTACAAAATAAATGACCAACGAATCATCAAAAACAACCTCTGAATATAGGCAACAAGAAAAGAAATCTCACTTATATATTCATAAATTTTGGGTTTCAACACATGCACCATGGCAATCTTTGGTAAAATAGGAAAAATGTTCATAATTATGTATTAGTCATAGTTCAGGGTATGTAAGTTTAAGTTTTGTTAGACAATTATTTGTATGGCTCCATTGAGCAATGACTAATTTTGATATCCCCAACATGAATCCCTAGAAACAGGATATAGATACTTCTTGCTGGAACAAAAATGAATCAAAGGATTGCTCTATATTTAGGAAGCAATGTTACATGTTTGTGTGCGCACAACATAACAAAAGTTTGAAATCTCTCAAAACAACAGCGTGTCTCACCCAAAACAGATTTGATAGTTTCACAAGATAAATCAAAACCAGTCTAGAGCAGCACCAGGGAGAGGGGCAGAGGTACGACCTTGTGTAGGGAGTAGTCGAGGTCAAGATCATGACGATGTCCTCATCAAGCTCATCGGCTTGCGCTTGGGTCCCGGTACAGAGAAGGCACGACCCAATGCACCGCGTGCACCTCATGGCCATTGGGCGTGGGAAGACCGTCCATGAGGCGGACTGAAAATTCTGAAATTCTAAAAGGTTCTGCATCAAAAACTAATCATACAAACTAAATATTAAGATAGTTTCACTGCTTGGTGGTCAGATAACAACGGCAAATTGATCCTAAACAGCGGCAAATTAAGAAACTCGCATGCTTTTTCTATGTAGAACACCACCAACTGCAAAAGAAAGTAAATCCAGAGAAGCAGAAGAAGCTACCAGCCTGAGTTAATTTGTCCACGCCGGACACCACCGGCAGCTGTGCTCCTTCACCGGCAAAATACAAATTAGATACAGGTTCAATTAACAATTCATGGCCAAATAAAATAATCAGATATGTGGATCATACCTCCCCGTGGTATCTAGGGAGACCTTCCTATTGAGCAACATTATGTCACGTAGGCGCATCCAGTTTCTGCATTAGTAGGGAATAAAGCACTACCCACTACATGGCAATCAATTGGCAGAAACTGACACAGATTTATCAACTTTACTCTCCAGACATAAAGCGACTATAATACAACTACTTGTTATCGATTAGAATTCAAAGTTTAGGCATCAGGTAGTAGTAAGCGAAGATGAACATCTAGCAAGGAAAAAAAGGTCTCTCCACAAAGTAGGCACATCAAAGTAATTCATGAAGAAAATCATGTGAAACATATTAAGGTGTAGTATTAAGACGGCAGAGACGTTCCTGATTCAGAGAGGATGTGCTGAGTGATATAGAGAGAGAAGACAGAGGAAGGGAGTGAGGGCATCCGCCAACGCCACTGTTCCTCGTTGCTGCTATGCCTATGCCGATCTGGTGGTCGCGCGCCCAGGCCTGCTCCGCCGCCGCTCAACCAGACGGGCCCCGGATGGGAGGAAGCGACAAAGCTCGAGCAGTAGCACACGGAGGCTGAAACCCTAGCAACGGGGGAGGGTTCCTCGCCAGCGCTAGTTGCCCCAAGCTGAGACGAGTCACCGGAGGCTGCCAGAGCCTCACCGGCGACGAAGAGGACGCCGCGCCCGAAACCCTAGCCACGGCTAAGGGTCGGGAGCGAGCATGGGAGGCCTCTAACGATGGATTTGGACGGATGGGAGGAAGGAGCGGGGCGAGGGGAAGTCCTTGGTGTGCCACCTGCCGCCAGGACTCGCTGGAATCGGCTGGCGTGGGTGGTGGCGGCAGCGAGGGGTCGCGGGATGAGAGAGAGCTCGCCAGAGAGGAGATGAGGGAAGGCTTGCGTGTGAGCGATAAAAAGAGCAGGGATCGATGGCCCATCACGTTTAACTTTTCTCCTTCGGCACAGTAGTAGAATCGATGTGGCATAGGCCAGAAGGCGCCCTTCTAGCGACCGTTATTGTGTTTGATGCCTAAGGTGGTCATAGTGGGGAGTATTATACTAGTATCATGCATATGATACTAGTGTATGATACTGCATCTATAGTGCATAGTATCATAGGTGGTCTCATTTATTGCCATGCACGACACATAGTAGCATCACACTTACTACTTCCGTCCTGTTTTATAGGTCCTTTTTGTAGTTTGTGCCAAATTTTGACCAAAGATTTAACTAACAAAATGTTAATGCATGTCAACAAAAAATATATCGTTGGATTCATATTTGAACATAGTTTTCAATGTAATAATTTTTTGTGGCATGCATGAATATTTTGTTAGTTCAATCTACGATCAAAATTTGACACGAAATACAATGGGGACCAATAAACTAGGACGGAGGTAGTATTATGTTACGGTATCTACCTACTCCCTCCGTCCGGGTTTATTAGGCCTCTCAGCATCACAAGCATGTCCCTTTTTATAAGGCCCCGCTTTGGAAAGGTGCATGCGTGCAACAATTTCATTGGTTGCATTGAAAGCCATTGTTGTTAGTGACATGGCTGGAAAATTAATGCACTTCATGCGTGCTTTTTCATTGGTTGCATGCATGTGAAAGAGTGCATTGGGATTGGAATAGAAGAATTAATGTGAGTAAATTACTATGTGTCTTTAGGCCTAAGGCTGGCCATAATGGGGGTAACATAACTAGTATCATATACTTGGGACTCACAAACATGCTTATGTGGCAGACAATTAAAGAAGAGAGAAGATCATAGTAAGGGGGTGTTTGGTTCCAGGGACTTTTTTGTGTTGGGACTAAAAAAAGTCCCTAGCAAACCAAACATGGGGAGACTTTTTTTTAGGACTTTTTGCTAAAAGTCCTTAAAAGCACCTCCTTGAGAGTCTTTTTCAAAAAGTCCTAGGGACTAGAAAAAGTCCTAAGACTAAAGAACTAAACACCACCTAACATAGGTAGATACCGTATCATAATAAATGTTATGCTACTATGTGCCATCCATGGCAATAAATGAGACCATCTATGATACTCCCTCTTTTCCGGTTTATAGGGCTTATCTCAAAATTTTAGTATCATACACTAGTATCATATGATACTATGCACTATGGATGTAGTATCATACACTAGTATCATACAGTAGTATCATATGATATACTAGTATATGTTACTCCCCACTATGAACAGCCTAATAAACCCGGACGGAGGGAGTATGTTATACTATAAGCATCTCTCTTCTTTAATTCTCTGTCACATAAAGACGTGTTTGCGGCCCTAAGATACGATACTACTATACATTCTAAGATTTACCAGCCTAAAACCGGTTTCTGGACCATCGTTTCTGATACAAATGCCTAAAACCGGTTGTTCAGGCGAAAGCCATCTTCATGCTCAAGTAGTTACCCTATTGGGATATGGTTTGTTGAGATGCTCTATTGCCCGATGTGTTTTCTCACCGCAACAAAAAGCAACATCGAACGTGCTTTTTTTTTAAGAATTGACACATGGGGCTGCTGACTCGCACCTCTGTACGACGAGTGTACCAGCGAGAGGCGATAAATAGCAGAACTGCGGTCGTAAAGCCGCGGGCCCCACGTGCACCCCCGCGCAACGAACAGCCCTCTTCGGGGTCACAAAACCGGCAGCACATTCCGGGGTGCCGTGCGCCCGCCCGCCACGGTGGTGCCCCACCTCCTTTGCCTTATCCCTTCCGCTTCCCGGTGGCCCCCACCCCCTCGCTTGCCACCCACCATCATCCGTTTCCGCCGTGTCACCGCCAGTGGGTCCAGAAGGTCGGTGGGCCCCGTATGTCAGTGACTAAACGTATGTAGCCCAGCGTACCGTCCCAGAGCTCCGCGACACGTGGAGCTCGCCCGCTGCTCCCCGGCGCTCGCTATAAGCCATTTTTCCTCCATCCCCACCTTTCCTCCTCCCTCCCCACTCGTGGCCGGACCTGACCTGACCTCGCGTCGTCACTGTCGCTCGCGAGACTTCGCCGGATTGGAATCAGATACGACACGTCGGCGACGATTTCAGCCGCCGGCTCCGTCGAGCTCCGCTAATCCGTGGCTCAGCCCAGCATCAGGTGGCTCCGGTGGCCTGATTCGACGCCCGATCAGGTAATTTCATCTCCTATGCAATAATAACTAACTTTAGGCGCGAGTGCGATTCTCTCGGCTGCTGCTGATTTCGTCCAACCTCCGACGTGCTCTCCTCCGTCTCTGCTCTGATCCTCCCGTCTTCGGTTATTCCAATCCAGATATTTGGGCATTTTTGCAGTTCGTTCTGCCTGCCGTCCGCGATTTGCAGAGCTTGGTGCGGACGGAACATTCGATACTGTTGCATTTTTTTTTTGGTTCAGCACAATCATCCGCAGGGGTTGGTTGCTCTGTTCGTGGGGCTCAATTGCGTGTAGGATTGGTTGGCGGTGTGTGGTGATTGGACGCCCAGGCTCAGTTGCGTGGGAGATGAACACTTCACTAGGAACCGACCACTTGCATTAGAATCAATTGCGTGGGGGTTTGGTTTTGTCTGACTGCGTCTGCATACAATCTTTCTCATAGTAATTCCCTTACTGCAGTGCAACTCAAGCTTATTGATTATATTGACAATCTTCTGATAGTAACTTCCTTGCTGCAGTGCAACTCAAGCTTATTGATTATATTGACAATCTTCTGATAGTAATTTCCTAGCTGCAGGGCAAGTCAAGCTTATTGATTATATTAATTTTATTGATGATGCAGGATGGCGTTGAAGAAGGCCAAGTCGTAGTCACGCCTGAAATGAATGCTAGAGAATCTGTCCATGGTCTGTGACACTGTACATCCATCCATAGACTTGAGGCAGTGATCAGGTTTTGTTCACTGCAAGAACTCGCCATGGGCAGTGCCTGCTCAAGGAACAGAGGCCAAGTGGTCCATGAGGATCAACTGTACAGCGTCAAGTTCTCCAAGAGCGGCAGCTTCAAATGGCTGCTGCACACGCTGTCACGCAGCAGCTCTGATGTGTTCCGGAAGGCGCAGGGACCGGGCCCAGGTCGCCGCCCGTCGCTGGTGGAACTTTGCGTGGCCAGAGTCCGTGAGGTAGTCATGTGAACTCGTATGTTCAGAGTTTGGCGAAGCAATGCCTGTTCTTGGCTGAGTTTATGTGGGTGATTGCAGGACATAAGTAGGTATTCAGATTTCTCCATGCTGCCTAGGGATCTTAGCCAGCAGATATTCAATGAACTGGTGCGGTGTAGCTACATCACCGAGGAGTTGCTGGGAGCTTTTCGCGACTGTGCTTTGCAGGTGAAATTTTGGTACCTGTTTGGTTAACTGTTTCGAATGAAATAGACAGTGATGTTTTGTCTTAAATACAATTTTTAAGGCGAAACAATGGGAAAATTCCCCACTGCATTTTGTTTTATTGATATGGGTTATGTACAGAAGAATGATGAATAAAAGAATACAAGTCTAGCTTATCTCAGTTAACTGTGAACAATTACTTGATGTAAAATTAAAGTTCCCGTACCATCAATCAGCCCTTTATATGTAAATCTGTTTTATTTTTCTCGACAAATTCTTGTGTATTATCAGGAAGTGAACAAAGGCATCTTATCAGACATTCGTTGTTGGTTTTTCAAGGTTCACTCAGTAATTTAGAATGCAATTCTTTGTCAAGCTTGTCTTGAGCTTGTTCATAGAAAGTAAAAATTACTTTGGTAAATTTATCCGGTAAGAATGAAAAAGTACCTATTCCTTAGGGAAGCCCATTTAATAGACCATTTGAGATCACTTAGGTACCTAGCTACCTTATTCCTAGTCAGATGGCACTTCTTGCTTAAGGTAAATTGCAAGCCAAGCCACCAGTTTGCTTGGTGAGCTAGACCAGAAAAGAAAAACTTGCAAGGCTTTTATCGCGCTCTGGGACGAGTTAGCCTTATATGACAACCAATTGATCTTCCACACTATTCGGTATCAGGATATTTGTCTGGATGAGTACCCTGGAGTGAAGGATGCTTGGATGGAAGTAATCGCTTCTCAAGGGCAGTCCTTGCTATCTGTTGACATCTCTTGCTCTGATGTGACTGATAGTGGATTGAATCTTCTCAAAGATTGCTCAAATATGCAAAGTCTGGCATGCAATTACTGTGATCGAATTTCTGAACATGGACTTAAAACAGTGTCAGGTAAGTGATGACAATAGTCGAGTAGCTGTGCGAGTCTGTGGGGTGAATGTTCACTTTTATGATGTATGATGTTTGTCTTCATTCTGCAGGCCTCTCAAACTTGACATCGCTCAGCCTCAAGAAATGTGCTGCTGTTACAGCTGAAGGAGCAAAAGCCTTTGCAAAGTTAGTTAACTTGGTAAATTTGGACCTTGAGCGATGCCCAAAAATTCATGGTGGCCTTGTTCATTTAAAAGGTGGCCTTTTGTTCCCTGAACCAATTGTTTGTAAAGCGTGCCGAATCACCTGATTTATTCCAACTTATACATTTCCATTTCCTGACATGTGATACATACATTTGTTTGTAGTCACTATAAGAATTGGCATGCGGCCTATTTATTCGCATTCCGCTCAATAGCAAGTAACTCCGAAAAACTACTTGCCTCTGTTGCAATAACATAACATTCTTTTACAGGCTTGAGAAAACTGGAAACACTGAACATGAGATATTGTAACGGCATCACAGATTCAGATATGAAGTATTTATCAGGTTATAACTCTTCTATGGCTAGTCTAAACCAACCTATGTTTTCATACATATTGATCTACAATGCAATGCCCTTCTCCTTGTGTAGATTTTACGAGCTTGAGAGAGTTGCAACTGTCTTGCTGCAAAATAAGCGATTGTGGTGTTTCTTATCTGAGAGGTAACCCCCAAACACATGCTCTTGAATTGTTTTTTTGTTGTTGACTAACTCTTCGTTTTTATTTACTTAGTAACCCGAGAGTTTATAAATTTAGCCGTGTTTAAGTTGTTGGTTTGATCTCTTAGGTCTGTCCAAACTATCCCACCTAAATCTGGAGGGCTGTGCAGTGACTGCTGCTTGTTTGGAAGCTATATCAGGTTTTATATCCTTTCCTTATAGAGCACCCTGCTGTTGATGCTACTTCCACACAAGTTTCTTTGGCTTAGTCTTGTGTATAGTTTGATCTATTATGTATGTTGCAGCAGGAGGACGATTGGCCTTAGAACTCTGTAGAAGTATGTGTGTCATGAACTTATTCACAAGTTACCGCAGCAGTCTTGTATCTTTATTTATCTCTAGAATTCATGCCCAGAGAGATGCCCTTTTGGTAGAAAGATAACATGATATCTTTATAAGTTTGCTTCAGAAGTTTAATGAGTGAGTCGAAGTAACATATTAGTTAGCCAGATAGTTCTTCTGTGCATTTATTGGGACACCGTGCTGTTCTATGTAAAAATGATGAGAGATGTTTTTACCTCTTCTGTTTTTGAGAGTCAGTGTATGTGTTATGGCCGGTTTAGCTAGGCCCACCGGGCATCTTAGCCCACAAGTTATCTTAGGTTAATTCTTATGCAAGTTATCTTAGGTTAATTCTTATGCAAGTTATCTAGGTTATAAATATAGGCTGTAAGACTCTTTTTCGGAATTAAGCAATAAAGATATATCTATCCTATCGCTTACCTCCAGAGGAGCCGGAAACCCTAGCCGCCTCGCCTCTAACCGCCGCACCCTTCTCCTCCTCGCGACGGCCTTGACGCCACGGAGCTCAGCGTGCTCGCCCCGACCTCCGCTGTTACGCTCAGATAACCCTACGGAGTAGAGCAGGTAGGAACCCTAGTCCTACCAATTTGGTATCAGTACCGGGTTTCGACCATGTCTTCGCCGCCTCAATTCCGCCACCGCGCTGCCGCCAACTCCACCGCGCCGCTTCGCGCCGGCGTCACGCCTCGCTCTCGGCGGGCGCCACGACCTCGCTCTCGGCGAAAGCCTCCCGACACCGGCACTGCCACACGGGCGGCCACCGGCTCCCGTCCAACACACGCCGCCGCCGTCACTCCACCTCGGCGCAGTTCACACCGGAGGCCATGGCGGCGTGCTCAACGACTTGGTCGTCGCGGTTGAGCATCCGCCTCTTGGCAAGCCGTGCACGGGCCGCCTCCGCCGCTCCAGCGTGGCCGCGGGCAGCGGCGTTGCCGTGGTACTCGTACTGCGGCCATCACCGGAGGCTATCCGGCGCTCTCCCTGGGCGGCCTCGACGCCGCCGCCACGGTTAACGCCGACACTCATGGCGCCGCGCCGCCGGCCGTCGCCAGGCCCGCGATGGCCTACTGGCCACCCGTCCAGCGCCCGATGGCCGACGGCGCTCGCGCCGCGGCGCCGCGCCGGCTCGATGGCGGCGGGACGCGCCGTCCCAAGGCCGCCGTCTCTCACTGCCACCGTGCGGTGCCACCACCGCTTCGCCCTAGCACTTTGGGCGGTCAAGACCGAGCGGCCTCCCGATCCAGGAGGTCCGCTTTCCGTCGTCACCGTCTCCGCTTCCAGGCTGGCTCCACGGGACGTCCCCTCCACCGGCTTACACGGAGGCCCGGCCGCCGTCGGGTTCCCAGTTGCAGCCCGAGGCGTCAGGCGCCACGGGGAACTACGCCGGCCTTCCCACCATGGACCGGGCGCCGTCATCAGCCCTCCTCACCACCGAGGCGATGGGCCATGGCGCGCCACACCGGCCGCCCGGTTCGCCAAGCTTCGACCGCCACGTATGACGGCAGACGGAGGACCCCTCAATGGCTCAACGGTGCGACGGTTCTTTCGCGGGCAGCGCACACCGCCTCGACCGTGCATTCGCTCGCCTCTTATCATCTCCAGGCGGCGCGCAGACATGGTACTACGCTCTCGAGCAGGACGAGGGTGCCATGCCTCCTTGGGAGCGCTTTCGCGAGCTCTGCCTCCTCCGCTTTGGGCCCCCGGTTCGCGGGAACCGCCTGGCGGAGCTCGGCCGCCTTCCCTTCACCTCCATGGTGCAGGACTACGCCGACCGTTTCTGTGCCTGGCATGCCATGCGTCGGGTGTGGCGGCGCAGCGCCGGGCCGACCTCTTTGTCGGTGGCCTTCCGGATCACATCCGCGTGGGCGTTGAGCTCGGGGACCCCGGGATCTCCGATCGGCCATGTACTACGCCCAGCGTTCGGCGCCAGCGGTGGCCATCCGGCAGGAATCACCGTTCCGGACGGCTGGTCGCTACCGGGCGGATTCGCGCCCGGGTCGGCTGCGCGAGCCTGCTGCACCTCGCCGCGCGATCAGCGGGGCGGCGTTCCGCCCGGCTCGCTGACCGAGCTCCTCGAGTGTCGCCGCAAAGGGTTGTGCTTCAACTGCGACGAACCCTACACGCCCGACCATGCCTGCCCGCGACTCTTCTACCTGGAGGTTGCAGACTACATTCCGGAGGACGTCGTCGCCGCTGACCTGGCCGCCCCAGCTGTCGAGAAGGTGCTTGACGCTGGCTGATCGCCTCGAGGAGTTCCGCAAGCACTTCCCCACCTTACAGCTCGAGGACGAGCTGTTTGTGCAAAGGGAGAAGTGTTATGGCCGGTTTAGCTAGGCCCACTGGGCATCTTAGCCCACAAGTTATCTTAGGTTAATTCTTATGCAAGTTATCTTAGGTTAATTCTTATGCAAGTTATCTAGGTTATAAATATAGGCTGTAAGACTCTTTTCGGAATTAAGCAATAAAGATATATCTATCCTATTGCCCGGCTCCAGAGGAGCCGGAAACCCTAGCCGCCTCCTGCCCTAACCGCCGCCACCCTTCTCCTCCCTAGCTCGCGTGCTCGCCCCCGACCTCCGCTATTCTGCCCGTATAACCTACTGAGTAGAGCCGGTAGGAACCCTAGTCCTACCAGTATGGAGTTTAACTCCATTATTTTGAAAGGAAGCTTGTGTTGTTGACCGGAGGAGTTAAATGTTCCTTTTACAAGGACATTGTTAGTTACGAGGCCTGAACTTACTATTTCACTGTTGCATGGTTACTCTGTTGTAATACTCATTTATGTTGTAGCATTCGGTTAGCATTTCATGCATGATTATGCAAATGGTTGCAAGCTCACTATCTGGGTGCCAAACTTCATTAATAGTCATGCTATTTCAGGATTGGCTTCATTGGTTTTGTTAAATCTCAATAGGTGTGGCATATGTGATGAAGGCTGTGAGAAATTGGAAGGTAAATACGGCACCAATTGCTGACCATATGGTGAACACGACTCTTTGTTACTTTCTGAGATCATTGTGTGTGCATGCAAAATGGGATACATGTTTCCTTCTTTGAGATGTAGGTGTCTAGCTCAGTAGTTACATTGATGGATCCGCAATGCATCTCTGTTTCCTTCACCCACAATTTTTTCAAGCATGCATATTTGTACCCTTTTGTGACCTGAATCTGTCCAAGTGTGTTCCTTTGTCCTGCACAGCTACACCCTTTTATAGCTCACTGTTTGGTAGCTCATAGTCTGGTGCTGCCTTGCAGGTCTTGTCAAATTGAAGGTTCTTAATTTAGGGTTCAACCACATCACAGATGCCTGCTTGGTTCATCTACGAGGTGAGTATTAATCACTGTTTATCTTTGTATTAATTTGTTATAGCAACATTTGAACATGCTAATATCCAAATTCTTGAGACACCCATCTACGCAAGCAACAAGTGTTTCACATCTTTAATGGTTACTTGGTTGATTTGGTCATCCTATATTAAAATGTTTTGAGATACTCCTCTCTTATTTTATCAGTTTTGTACTAAAATTAACAAAGTCATTGTTGTGCATGATTTCATAAAACCAGATTTTTTTTTGTTTCTCAAACATGCACGTGAATGCACGCCATTCTGTAGTAGAAGAAAGTACCGAGAAGGCGCAGATCTTACAAAACAACTAGAAAACCCAAACGAAAATGAAATAAACAAGAAACTAAGAACAGCCCCGAAGGAATTTATGCAAATGAAGCAACAGCATAAAACATGATTATTATCCTTCAAGAAAGATGGCTGGTATTTTATCTTTTTGCTGATGCACAAAGATGCTTGTAAGATGAAAGCAGAGGCATGTCAAAGAACATGCAGAGGATCTTGCACTTCTGGCATGTATGTTATTCATTTTCTAGATCAAAATGGAGTGTCAATTGGGAGCACTTGTCTCTTGTATTAAATCTTGTATAAAAATATATTTAAAAAAATATAACCATAGAGACGCCCATTTGAATCGTGGATCCGGTATACTTAAACAACACAACGTGGGGACAGTCTGAATATGATGTTCTTTGCTCCTTCCAGAATTGATCAATTTGGAGTGTTTGAACTTGGACTCATGCAAGATTGGTGATGAGGGGCTATTGCACCTGAAAGGTGAGTTCCTTCAGCATGTCTTAATTTTTCTTTTCTTTTTTTGCAACTGTAGTAGCATGTCTCACTTCATCTCCTATTACATCTTGTTTTATAAAATGTCGAATAGTGCAATCATTGAGTTAACCAACTCGTGCAGTTTAGTGTTGTGGAATGGCATATGATTTTTATTTACCAGACTTCTCTACAGTTAGCAGTATAGCATTGATGGGGCATTCTTGTTTGCCTGCAGAAATTTGTATTGAGCCTTTGTGGTTAGACGATTTTAGCGCTTTCTGTCTAGAAAAATCAAATTTTGGCTCTCCTTTCTTTTTTTTTTTGAATAATAGCTCTCCTGTTGTAAAGCACTAATTGATACATTTTGCTGTTCTGTAGGCCTTTTGCAATTAAGAAGTTTGGAACTTTCGGACACTGCAGTTGGAAGCAATGGACTTCGTCATCTCTCTGGTTTGTTTACGCTTTGCCAAATTCTGTTTCATGAACTGTTGATTCTCCGTTTCCCCCCTCTTTAATTTGCCTTCGTTGTAGTAGTCCAGTTGAAAAGTTAGCTTGTTACATTATTCTTGCTGCTTTTGTGGGAAAATTGAACTTGCTTCTGCTGTAACCAATGTAAGCTAGGTGATCTAACACTGGAATATATCTTGTCGGCCTCTGCTCTAATGATTGGTTACTAGATGTAGATTACTTCTAGTAATGTGTTTATAGAAATATTGTTTTCATCTTGGTGGCCAACGCATTATCTTAGAATATATTGTCATTTTCTGGGCTGCCTACCTGTATTGTGGTCAGGTGGCTTGTGTCAAGGCATAAACCACTGGTCCACACAATTCAAGAAATACCACTCAAAGTTGCATGGTAGAGGGGCCAATGCTGATAATGTACAGTGGTATGTTTGGCAATTTTCCATGTCTGAAACTGATCAGTTATGTCAGGAAATGACTCCACATTTAATGGTACATTGCATGCACACATTTCATTGACAGTGTCCCCTGACTTTTATCTTGCTACATAAACAATGCCTAGCTTAATGTGCTCTCAACAATTGATAGTTGAGCCATAATATTCATCTTAATCACAATGCTGAAGTGTTATTATGAGGTTTATGTGTCTGAACTCTTATGGTCGATATTATTTTTCACTATAGTTATGCAACGGTTCTTTTGCAGGTCTTCGGAATTTGCATAGCATGAATCTCTCTTTTACAGTGATTACGGACATTAGTCTGAAGAAAATTGCTGGCATGAATTCACTGAGGTCACTTAATCTTGATAATCGCCAAATCACAGACAATGGCTTGGCGGCTCTTACAAGTATGTCTCTCAGACTCCCAGGTCTTGTGATGATGGATAGTAACTCAGCCAAATTTCGTCGTTTGTTGCGTTATTTATTGGGTTTCTAGTTTTTAAACTAAGTGTCTACATCTTTAAGCAGTTTCATTGGTAATATAAGGGTTACAGTTGTGTTAATAACTGGATCATGAAGAGTGTCTCTTCGGGGCACTTCCATAACCTTGCCCCTAAGATTCCGTATTTCCACTGTTGACCTTTCTAGTGATTCTAAATTTCTGTCGTTTATAAAATTTGTGAACTGCAATATGGGCAAGAATAGCCCTTTATTACAGTGGTTTGCCCGGTGTTGCAATAATTTGTGGTCATTCGGATGTGTTTGTTCATAACATCACGTTGGCTAAAGTCTACTTATTTGGTCAATGCAGCTCTCACCGGGTTAACGCACCTTGATCTTTTTGGAGCTCGTATAACTGATGCTGGGACAAACTGCCTCAGATGTAAGTGTGCACGATTAAATCAAAGATCAATTCAATCATACGACACCTAACATGGTTGTCACTATTTCAGATTTCAAGGGTCTGCGGTCTCTGGAGGTCTGTGGTGGGCTAATCACTGATGCTGGAGTGAAGAACATCAAGGACCTCAAAGACCTGACGTTGCTTAACCTATCCCAAAACGGCAACCTCACAGACAAGACCTTGGAGATAATCTCGGGTAAGTGCATCTTTCGCATTCTTTCTTTCCTTTCCCCGCAACTTCCGGTATGATCCTCACAGTTATATATCCTTGTCGCAGGCCTGACCGCTTTGGTCTCGCTGAACCTGTCGAGCTCCCGGGTGTCCAACGCCGGTCTCCACCATCTGAGGCCGCTGCAGAACCTGCGCTCGCTGTCGCTCGACTCGTGCAAGGTGACGGCCTGTGAGATCAAGAAGCTTCAGCTGGCTGCCCTCCCCAACCTGGTAAGCGTGCGGCCGGAGTAGTCCGGTAATCGGCACCTCCGCCCACCCTGTAGATAACCACTACGAGTAGAGCAGGCAGAGGGGGCCTGAGCGTCTGTACATACATAGTCTTGAGTTACGCGAGGGATTGATCTGATGATAAACTGAACTGTTTATGTCGTCTACGTTGTGCCCATTAAAGCTGATGCGAAGAAACAACTGTAAATGCGTCGTGCTTCCTCCGCATTTGGGATGGTATGTAAATATAAAATATAATGGCTCGTGTACATAACAGTTGGTGTTTGCCAAGTTTCGTCGCGTGGTGCTACGATCCTGGTTACGATTCTCAGCGCGGATCGCTTTCCCTTGGCGTACGATATGGTAGTGTGATGCCGGGCACCGCTGTGGTACCAAACAACTCACAAACAGCAGCAGCCAACTCTCTAAGTGGCAAACTCTCAACCATATTTCATGGTATTAAACAACTCACAAGTAGCGACAACTAAATCATAAGATGAAATCACAAGGATCCTGTATGGATATATATTTCATGGTACCAAACAACCAACAAGAAGCAACAACTAAATCATAAGATGAAATCATAAGGATCCTATATTAAGGACATGCCCTTCAATCCATACACGAGAGCTAAGAACAGGCCTTTCAGTTCAACTAAACTAATGCTCATAGCACAACACATCAACTTCATCAGATGCTCCCTTCGCATGGAACAGCTGAAGAGAACTTAGACTAGAAGCACCTATGAGTTAGATGTGAACACAACTAAAAATGAAGTATTTATACTAGAAGCACCTACAATTTAGATGTGAACACAACTAAAAATGAAGTATAAATTTGTAAGTCTCAACCTGTGTATCAGGAGCAAACTTGTGGAGCCTCGTGTTGTAATTAAATCCTAAACTGCTTGCATGGGAACTTGCATAACTTTTGACTCAAGACCTTAAATCACTCACCGTTCGTTGTGCACAAAAGATGACTTGAAATGTCATCTTATACAGCCCAAAATTTCTCCACGCACGACAGCGTGTGGCCGACAAAAAATCCAGCGGACAGAGTGTGGGTTGTGGACGAGATTCCCTAGCTGGGATTCATTGTCGTGCCTGGTCGTCTAAATTCAGTCGTCCACTTAGCAGTGCTCTAGACCCTTGTAGAATTAATTCAGTTTATATGGGAGGTTGCAGCTTGAAATCTGATGTGTCATTTTTCCCGAAATAGGCATCAGGGCCTTTCCAATATAGATAATGGTTTCACATGTGTCTTTCTTTGTCTTCTCCACTGGTTTAACTTATGTATGAGGCTTGACCTCACACGTTGATGCATTGGTCATGGACTAGTCCAGATCATCCTACCTTCCTCAAGCAAAACCATCCTTGGTTTTGAGGTATTTTGTATTGACTTCTTCACATGAGGGAATTGCTCAACCTTGATTGCTTGTTCCACCGTAGGCTCGAGTACATGGTTTACTCCTTGATGTGTAAAGGAATACTTTAGAACTTTCCCGGTGAGTAGCACTGTGATGGAACTACTACAGCCTTCCCAAAAGAAGATGACAGGATCACATTGACATCACATCGCATACCACCTTGTCCACATGACTTCCCACTGAAGATGCCACCCTCACACAATGTGTAATCTTTACCTTACTAACGCCATTCAACCATTTCACATAACTAGTCAATGTGTACGTGCAATGCACGCAAATTTGAAAGTATATTAAGTGCATGCGGATATTAAGTAAGATATTATTTGCGTGTTATTATGTGATTAGCACTACATTTGGCATGAAATTAACTGCACGCTAAACGTGTTGAACGCTCGACATTGAAGCAGTCTAGGTCGTCGGATTGACATGATTTGATGGTCGAGATTAATTGGATCTGCCCCATTGGGTCTTTTTATAGTATAGATATGGCTAGGGTTACCTCCATGTTGATATCCAAGAGCAAGCACAAGATAACTACTAATGATGTTGTTGTAGTTGCCACCATCAATGAGATTATCGCCATCTCCTTCATATGAACTCAGAGGTGCCCTGGTCTCAAAAGTATAATACTTTGCATCTTTCTTCTTAGATTCACATTTATCACTTGAGTCATCAGACATGTGTCCATCCTTCGTGAGCAACACCTTCTTTAAATTAGAACAACCGTTCATGAAATGACCTCTACCCTTGCATGTGAAGTAGCTTCTTTTGCGGTTGTCTTTGCGTGAGGAAAATCTGCAACAATACTTCCATCAGCTTCCCGGTGAGTTGAACTTATCCAAGTGCTTGATGTGTAGGTGTGGCTGCAGGCTTGGCGACGCTTCAGCTATTGACCAGAACAAACAACTTGATGCACAAGTTCTTGCAAGTCTTAATATGGAACCATCTCTATTCTTTCTTGCAAATCTTCATTGGCCATGAAAGAAACTTAAGATTGTGGCCTCCTGTTGCTCATTCACCCATGTACTAATCATTAGAATCTCCGTTTCTTCGTAGTACTCATCAACACTACAATTCCTTGTGTGAATCGTTGCATTCGATTGTACAAGGTTCTTGTGAAGTGTTCGGGAATAAAGCATCTCCGAATCAGATTCTTCAATTGCGCCCATGCATCTGGATGACCCCCAGCACAACATAGTTGGTTCCACCAAATCATATCGTACCTTCTTCTGCTCTGTGTAGCGGTGGCTATCAAAGATCTGACCCACAAGGATCTCCCACTCCAAATAGTCATCGGGCTCAGTTTCCCATTGAATGATGGTATGATAATTTTTGAACTTACCAATCTCATCATCTTCATAGTCATGATGAGAATGTCCATGACCTCTTCCTCCCATGTAGAAGCCTTCTTGGGTTTCACCTCGGCGATCGTGATGAGCACGTCGTTGTCGCAACTCGTAGTATTCTCGAGCATCATCGTAGTGGTCACTCCATCACTCTCCGTGGTTATCCATTGTATGGGGGAATTATCATTGTCAACCCCATGCATCAAGTCCATCTCGTGGTGGAGATGGTGGCTCCCAAACAACATCTTGTTGGTCGTGGTGAGCATGTTGCTGTGGTGTAGCGTTGTAGCTATGGGCATCATCGGAGGAGTATACATGCATGTGCTCTCCATTTCCCTCCTCCGGGCGGCGTTGGCGCTGCAGTTTAGGGAGTTGTCGATGTCGATCCCATGTAGAAGCCTATTTCAACAAAGTTTCTTTCTGAGGAAGTTGATTCTCTGGATGAGGTTGGCCTCCATGGTCGTGGTGCGCTTCTCCACCTAAAAGTGCATTGTTGCACTAAATAGTTTTTGACATCGATGACAACTTCATTTGTGTTTCTAACCACATGCTCTAGTGTAAACAACACCATTTAAAATGGAAGTGGAGCATGGATGGTTATTTCCCCTCTTGGCGGAAAAAGGAAAAGAGGAGTACCAAGCAAAAGCGGAGTGCCATATTGTTTTCTTTTTTCTTGAGTCCTTAGGGCAGCCGCACTATTAAGAGGGGGTGCATCACGAAAACATCTGGAATCTACTTCACCTCACCCATGATCTGAAAAAACTCACAGCCAAATGCTTATGTTCAGGCCGAAACTTCCGAGGACCAGAACTTCCGGGACGAATCTGGGAAGCTTTCGGGCCACTCAGAGAAACTGATCTTTTTTTGTGAAAACTCCCTGTGTAGCCCGGAACCTCGCCGGGCCCTGACCGGAACTTCCGTCCCCCGGAACTTCCAGGCTGGCCCGAACTTCCTGGCACTGGAGCCTCCGTCCCCTGTTCTACAGCTTCCGGGGTACTCCAGAGAGGATGCAAACTCTCTGTGTGTCCGGAACTTGGCCGGAACTTGGACGGAACTTCCAGGGTCTGGAACTTTCGGACGACAACGAAACTTCCGGGCTTCGCAGGAATCTGGCCCCAACGGCTGGATTCTGTCCCAACCTATAAATAGTCTTATTCTTCCCCACGAAGTTAAGGAAATATGCCCTAGCGGCAATAATAAAGTTGGTATTTATATTTTCTTATATCATGATAAATATTTATTATTCATGCTAGAATTGTATTAACCGGAAACTTAGTACATGTGTGAATACATAGACAAAACATAGTGTCCCTAGTATGCCTCTACTTGACTAGCTCGTTAATCAAAGATGGTTACGTTTCCAGGGCCGGAGCCAGGATTTGAGGTGGGGGGGGGGGGACTGGCAAGACACAAGAAGCAAAAAAATCTAGCATTGCAAAGATGATACTAATGTTTCATGGTTCGGTACAGACCATATGGTCAATCAAACAATGCAAAGAAGTTACATCTCTATTAGTTTGAACTTGGCTTTGCGACAACCAAGAAGATCAAATATGTCTATAAATTTCATCAGAACTAAACTTTGACGCTATATCCTTCTCGATGTAGATTATCATACAATGTCGAAGAAAATCACCACCCATTGTACTTTGAAGACGAGTCTTGACAAGTTTCGTAGCTGAAAATGCTCTCTCTACTGTTGCAGTCGACACCGAGAGAGTTATTACTAATCGTAATAACCTGCGACCATTGGATACATAGATGATTTACCTATTTTGACCAGACCATGTGCCAAAGCTGCAAGTGATGGTAACATTTTCAGTTCTAGATGGTTGCGTGTGTCAAGTTGAAAATGTGGTAGCTGACACTCCAACTGAGCTCTTTCTTGAGAAGAAAAATCTGCAGGATATAATTTTTCAACTAGCATGCATATTCTTGATACATCAAATGTGTCACGTCTTGGATCCAATGATGCACAAAGGCTTAAAAGCTCTGTCGCTTGAAGACTGAAACGATCACCTAACTCTGTCAATTGTTGGTCTATGGCAACATTAAATACATCCATTTTGTAGTGATGGAGTGTTGTGGTGTTTCATGCTTGTTTCTGGATTTGGTCACATCAACGTACCTAATAATAATATACATAAGAATTAGTTTCACTAGGTAATAAATATGTAACATAATCTTAAGTACATAGTTGAGCAAAGGTGCATACTTGTGATTAAAATCCGGAATATCAATCTCGTGCTTCAGGCAAAAAGAATTAACCTCTTCAAGAAGAGATTCCCAACCATTTTCTCTTAAGTCAGCAAGCAGCACCTTTGTGTTGGACACACAATCCAAAGCATTCAAAATATCCAAAGATTTAGTTTGCAGTCTTACACACAACACATCAGTGATCTTCATGATTTTTTCCATTAGGTGCAGAATAAACACAAGATCAAATGAGATGAGAATCCTAAGAGCACCAACAGCATCTCCTTGAGAAAATTGTGAGACCAAACGATCACTTGCTATACTTCTTAAAACAGAAACAGAAGCAGCAAACATCTTTTTTAAGCTTTGGATTGATTTATAGTGGGAGCTCCATCTAGTGTCTCCTGCTCTTTGTAAAGAGCCTAACTGATTTGCCCCTCGGCCTGTATCAAGTTCTCCTAGTTCGATCTCTCGTTCAATTTGAGCTGCCTGGTTTGCTAGCAATTCATCATTGCGTTTGGAAGAAGCACTAACAACATTGACTATAAAGTTTGCATGCTGAAAGAAGTTGTGTACCTCATGCACCTCTCTGGATACTACAACAAGAGCTAACTGCAGCTGATGAGCCATACAATGAATGTAGTATGCATACGGACACTCCCGAAGAATAAGAGCCTTCAATCCATTCCACTCTCCCCTCATGTTTCTATCCCCATCATATGCTTGGCCCCTGATATCTTGCACATTCAGGTTATTGAAAGCTAGAACAACAAGTATCTTGTCTTTGAGAGTTGTTGCAGCAGTATCTGTAACATGCACTACATCAAGAAAGCGCTCTGTAATAATTGATTCTTCATTGGAAAATATAATAAAGACCGCCATCTTCTCTTTTTTGGATTCATCCCTAGCTTCATCAACCATTATACAAAACTTGCGATTGCCAATTTCTTCTTTAATTGATTTCTGCACTTTACGGGCAATTATGCTTACAATTTCTTTCTGGACTTCTCCGGAAGTGTACTTTGCATTTTTTGGAGCATTTTCTAACACCACTTCATTGACCTCTTTATTATACGACGCCAACATCTTGAGCATATCAATAAAATTACCTCGGTTTTTAGATCCTGGAGATTCATTATGTCCTCTAAAGGGACACGCTTGAAATGTTAACCACCTGTAGATGCAACAATTGCTTAGTATAGAATTTACAAGTAACAAGTCGACTTGGAACATAATAGATATAGAAATCATGCTTACCTGATGGCATCAATTGTAGTCTTGAGTCTTAGTCTCGCATCTGCCACTCTTTTCTCACATTGCTTCACCATTACCTTGTCTATACGAGACATGCTATTCTTAAGATTTTCAAAACATCTAACAACAAAGTTATGAGCTGAGTTGGGATCATGACCCATGTGAGTTAGAAAAGCACATTCTTTCCCATTATTGACCTTTTTCCAGTTTTGAAATCCCTTGACTGTGAATGTATCTGAGCCACACCTTCCAATTGGCTTTTCGGAAAAGAGGAAACAAGGCAAGCAGTATGCCCTATGTGTGTCAGTTGAATACTCCAACCAAAAATGGTTTGTAAACCAATCTTTTTGGAATCGATGTGATGGGTACCCGTTCCAACAAATGGGTATTCATCCGGTTCTAGATCAGTTGATATGCGCCCTCGGATATATAAAAACGTCGAGCTTCGTCTTGCTTGGCAGGAGGGAGTTGCCAAATTTGAAGACGTTTGCCGGGGTCTCTAATATAATCTGTTATTACAAGTGTTTCTTGCTGTGGACCTTCTACAAATGCTGAAATATTCTGATCAAGAGTGTTACTCTGTCCACTACTTTGTCCTTGTTCGGCTATGTTGGAATCATCAACACTGGTAGTAGTAGGTTCAGGTTGGGAGCTGGGGCAGGAGCTTGATCCAACCTTCTCAAAAAAAGAAAGCATTGTCTTCCACTTCATGACTACACAAACACAAAAATACAGATCGGTGACAATAGACAATAAATCCAAACAAAAGAACAGGCATAATTTGTGTCATGCCTAATTTGCAGTACATGTTTGTGAGGAACTGATCCCATTTAACCTAACTCAAGAATTTCTGCAGTATGGATCAGTTCGCCGGCATATAAATCACATAGCATGAATTAAAGAAGACTCACTTGCAGGTTCGGTCGTCTATGCCGCCGGAGCGCGCCTGGCCGGTGCTGATTGGAGTCGCATGACGGCAGGGAGAGGGAGAGACCAAGAGAATATATGCGTCTCCTCTGTTGTGCGTGCATGCATCGATCGATTCCTATTCCGCACGAGACCTCAGACCTGCCTCTTTGTCTTTCGTGTCGGGCTAGTGGGCTAAACACATATGCTACTGGGCTTGAGATCACCGTTGGGGGGCTAATTAGTTCTAACTAGTCCTGATCAAACAAAAATTGCGCTATACAACGTTGGTTCTATGCGCACGTTAGGGGGCGTGGCCCCCGCTCGTCCCCCCGTAGCTCCGCCCCTGTATGTTTCCTAACCATGGACATGTGTTGTCATTTGATAAACGGGATCACATCATTAGAGAATGATGTGATGGACAAGACCCATCCGTTAGCTTAGCATTACAATCGTTACAGTTTTATTGCTACTGATTTCTTCATGACTTATACATGTTCCTCTGACTATGAGATTATGCAACTCCCGAATACCGGAGGAACACCTTGTGTGCTATCAAACATCACAACATAACTGGGTGATTATAAAGATGCTCTACAGGTGTTTCCGAAGGTGTTTGTTGGGTTGACATAGATCAAGATTAGGATTTTTCACTCCGTGTATCGGAGAGGTATCTCTGGGCCCTCTCGGTAATGCTCATCACTATAAGCCTTGCAAGCAATGTGACTAATGAGTTAGTTGCGAGATGAAGCATTACGGAACGAGTAAAGAGACTTGCCGGTAACGAGATTGAACTAGGTATGATGATACCGACGGCCGAATCTCGGGCAAGTAACATACCGATGATAAAGGGAATGATGTATGTTGTTATGCGGTTTGACCGATAAAGATCTTCGTAGAATATGTAGGAACCAATATGAGCATTCAGGTTCCACTATTGGTTATTGACCGGAGATATGTTTCAGTCATGTCTACATAGTTCTCGAACCCGTAGGGTCCGCACGCTTAACGTTAGATAACGATTTGTATTATGAGTTATGTGATTTGATGACCGAAGTTTGTTTGGAGTCCTAAATGAGATCACGGACATGATGAGGAGTCTCGAAATGGTCGAGAGGTAAATATTGATATATTGGAAGGTTATATTCTGTCGGTGGGAAACAACACCTATGGGATCACTGGAATCCCTTCTACGGTTGCGGGGCGCGGGGATCGTGAGAAGAGCGGGACTAGTAGACAACACAAAGGGATTTTACCCAGGTTCGGGCCGCAAAGATGCGTAAAACCCTACGATCCTGATTTGGTGGATGTATTTAGTGTTCTTGAGCTCTCGAACTAGCTCTAGGTGCTGAGAGGTTTGAAAGAGCCGAACCCTTTCTCTGTGTGCCATGGGCCTCCTTTTATAGGCGAAAGGGGCTGCCACAGTGGCACACAGGAGGTGGAAAATGCTACAGCGTCGCGAGTTTATCGCTAGTATTACAGGACAAGACGCATTTAATGCGAGGCTTAGGTGTCCCTTCGCTTTATTGGGGACGGGGGCGAGGCCCGTCCCGTCCGTCGCCGCTCCTCCTCGCTTCGACACACGCCCTGGCCAGCGACGCATGCGGTGCCATGTAGGCAGGCAGGCAGATGAGGTGGCGCGGTGGTGGAGCTCCACGAAGGATTGCATGCTACCACACATGTGCCTGCCCAGCTGGTTGGGTCGGCAGCTGCATGCGAACGACGACGAAGACTTAACTGGCGTGGGCCTGGCAGTGCCCTGCCAGTGCGCCTGGTGGGGGCCTTGCCGGGTGGCCCGGCAAGGGTCTTGCCGTGGCGCGTAGGCGTCCCCGGCAAGGATCTTGCCGGGGATCTTGTGGGTTTCTTCGGTGAGGATGATTGCCTTCCTATCCTCACTTGATCTTGATTATTCTTTGTCTTCACAAAGATCTGCATGCCACCACGGAAGTGCCTCCCGAGCCCTGTCCCAATGCGTCTGTTGAGCGTTGGTGGGCTCAAGGGTGGCTCGCTCGGCTGGTGTGGGCGAGCTGCCCCGGCAAGGGTCTTGCCGGACCGCTGAGGCTGCCCTGGCAAGGGTCCTTGCCGGGAAAACCTGCTTCGCCCATCCGATCCTTGTGGCCTTGGTCCTTGTCGTTGCTTTATTTGTCTTGTGCCTTCGGCTTCCCTCCGGCTTCCCTTTCCTACTCTGTTATGCGTGGTCGTGGCGGGCGGCACCGACTGCCCGTGCACAAGTAAAGGGCTCAAAAGGAGAGCCCCTAATTTTGTACACCGATAGGAGCCCCCGGGCCTGGGCCACACATAAGCGCGACACGTTGTTGGGCCAGGCCCAGAATGGTGCGCAGGCAGGAGGGGCGAATTTTACTGCGGTAACTGGTCCGTCCGCTGCGCTTCTCCACGGCCCGCGCTGAACGTGCGACGTGGGGATCATGCGCGCGCGCGTGACGGAAGCATGCTGGCATCACCTCGCGGTGGATAGTAAAGAGGCGGCTTGTGTGTCTCTTTAAGACTGTAGGGCTGCCTCCCATTCACTGCCCCCGCTTGGGAACTGTCGCTCCACACGTCCCACTACGCCTGCCCCTTGCGCCACGTTTGCCGCATGCATAATGCAGAGCAAATGACAGGTGTGCGGGACGTGGGAAGTCGTGCGCGTGCGTGGGTCGATTCCCACGTGCCTTCAATGGAGCGGGGAGGGCGGTTGACGGCCCCGCTCGCCGTCACTTCAGTGGGCCGGATTGGCCGAGAGGGGGCGGCCGAGTCTCGCCCCCACCCCTTTATAAAGAGGGGAGCGGGAGGAACGGTGCCTCTCAACCCTCTGCCATTTGCCTCCCCCCATTCTTGTTTCTTCCTTCTGCCATGGCGAGGGGGCGTGGTGACGCTTCATTGGTGGCGGCGAGGGTTTCGGCCAGACAACGTGTCGCTCCTCCCCAAGAGCCCGTAGCGGCGGAGCCGGCCACTAGAGGAAGCGGGAGGGGGTGAGGTCGAGGCCGTCGTGGTGCTCGAGGGAGAGGAGGACGGGCAGCAGATCAACCTCGCCTCCGCCAGCAGCCCCTCCTCCGATGGAGGGCCGCACCGGGGACAACCCTTGTGAATTCTTCCTCAGGCTGCGCCGGCCACCACGCCGTCGCCATCGCCTCCCGACTCCATTCGCGTAGGAGATGGAGCTGGACCTGCCGCAGGCATTGCGGCTGCATATGAGAGTTGTGGGAACAGCGGCACATGGGTCGATGTCGAGTTCCCTGCCCCTCACGTCATGTATCTTCATCGAGGGTGGAAGACCTTCGCTCGCCTCCACAGCTTGACGGATGGGCTCACTCTCGATTTCGAACTAATGGAGGGTGGCCTTCTCTCCGTCAAAATCTTCGGGCACTTTGGGACTCGCGTAAGGTGCTGCGTGGAGAGCTCTTCTGATGACAAAGATTCCTCCTCGAGTGAGAGTGACGAGGAGGACAGCGGCAGCGACGACGAGGCTAGCGGGCGGCAGGATGAAAGGTCCGACTAGGCGTCGGGCGCCGCTCCGGGCGGCACCGGCGACCCCATCATCCGTGTCGCCGGCTCCTTGAACTTCTCGGGGTCGTCTCCTTGAGTGGCTGGTGTTGGGAGGCCACGGAAGAGGAAGAGGGCGGGCGGCAAGGCCGTCAAGTCGGAGTACGCGGGCACCGACGCCTTCGTCGCGTACTGACGTCCTGCCGCCTCGTTTTTTAGCTCTGCCTCCGGCGCCTCCATCACCATCCATCCCTTGGATGGCCACCAAGATGTTCTCTTGGTGTCTTCTGCCACTCGTAGCTCGCCTAGGCGCCCTTTTTGCCCTCCTGCTTTTCTTGTTCCATTTCCTGAGGAGAGGGACAAGAAAGGGATTACGGGCACCTTATATCTTTTTAGTTTGTAAGCCTTCGGGCCTTAGTAGAATTTAAAGCTTGTAATCACCTTGCTCATGTTTTTCATTTCGTATGAACTGTACCTGTACGGGATGTTTTTTAATGAAAAAGGGATGTTTGCCGGGATTTTTGTTCGTGGGTGGAACCCACGACAAGGAATGAATCCGTTATCCTTAAGATAAACATTTTTTTTCTTGGCAACAAACCTTGCCGTCCCCCCACTTCGCTCGACCTTTCTCACGCCCTTGGCGGAGGCAGGGATGAGGTGGGCCTAGGCTCTTTGTTTTATTCCCTTGCTGCCGCGACTACGACCAAATTTGGTCCCAAGAGACGAGTCCTAGGGTCCGGAATGAGGAGAGCACGGTAGCCTAAGGATAAAATGAAGTTTCACATCCCTCAGTCCATAACGAAACGCATGATAAGAGATAGAGAACTTATCTGAATCTGCAACCCCCGGCAACTTTGGCTTGCCACGGGTGGATCTTCGCCCTTGTAGCCCCCCGGCAGTATTGGCTTGCCGGGACCCGTACGCCGGTCCGTCCCCTTTCTTCCAAAGCGTCTCGGCAAGGATATGCATGTGTCCTGCGAACCAAAGAAGATAGAGAAGAACAGAGAGACGCGCACTCGACCTCTAAGCTAGGGGTTAGCCGCCGCTAAGCACTATCAACCCTAACCAAGGACGAGACTCAACCTAGCATGCATGCTATAACTTAGGCGCCCGATTAACCCGTTTATTTATGCTTAGGGTCTGCGCCTGGCTTTGTACAAAGGGTTACATGCCTTGTTGGCAAGGCTTGTACAAAAGGGTAGCTTGCCGGGAGGCCCGGCAAGCCGCGCCTTATGGGTAAAACTTGCGGAGATGCTCGATGTTCCAGTTGTTGCTCACTGGAATGGCATCTTCGGTCTCCAGCCGGACTGCGCCGGGTCTGGTGACTCGTGTTACCCGATAAGGGCCTTCCCACTTCGGCGTCAACTTGTTGGAATTCTTGGCCGACTGAATGTGCCGAAGAACAAGGTCGCCTTCCTCAAAGCTCCGGACATGAACCTTGTGGCTATGGTAGCGGCGCAAGGCTTGCTGGTAGCATGCTTCTCTCACAGCCGCCCGGAGACGATCTTCCTCAAGGAGTGTCGTGTCATCTTGACGCAATCACTCTTGCTCAAGCTCATCATAAGCGAGCACTCGAGGTGACCCGTATATGAGTTCCATGGGGAGAACTTCTTCTGCCCCGTAAACCAGGGCAAAGGGTGTGCGGCGGTGGCTCGATTTGGCGTCGTTACGATTGACCAAAGAACCGCGGCAACTCGTCAATCGGCGCCTTCCACTCTTGCGCAGCCTGTCGAAAGTCTTCGTTCTTAAGCCTCGCAGGACTTCAGCATTTGCTCTCTTGGCTTGGCCGTTGCTCCGTGGATGTGCCACGGAAGCAAAACAGACCTTGCCGCCGAGATCCTCAATGTATTGCATGAAGGCATGGCTTGTGAACTGCGTGCCGTTGTCGGTGATGATCCTGTTGGGCACCCCAAAATGGCACACTAGTCCCTTAAAGAACTTGATGGCTGATCGCTGTCACCTTCCTCATCGCTTCCACCTCGGCCACTTTGTGAACTTGTCGATTGCGACGTACAAGTACTCAAAGCCCTGACAAAGACGGGGAAAGGGCCCAATATGTCGAGCCCCAGGACCAAGAAGGGCCGGAGAGAGGGATAGTTTGAAGGGCTTGAGCTGGTTGATGGAGCTTCTTGAATGGGCCTTGCACGCTTCACACTTGGTTACTAGTGCCGTCGCATCACGGAGGCGGTGGGCGGAAGAAACCTTGCGGAAAGCCTTGCGGCAAGGGCCCTCGACCCTATGTGGGAGCCACATATGCCTCCATGTATCTCTGCCAACAGCTTTAGTCCTTCCTCCCGGGAGATGCACTTCAATTAAACCCCATTCGGTCTTCTCCTGTACAGTTCGTTATCAACAAACCGGTACAGGGCAGACTGGCGGGCTACTCTTTCCGCCTCTTCCTGTTCCTCAGGAAGCTCTCTGTCGTGGAATTGTCACGGCAGGTGTCCTCATGAAAGGACTTAGTCGCGGGGCCATCTTACGGGTTAACTTAGAGGGGTTAAAGCAGACGCAAAGACACGAGAGTTTATACTAGTTCGGCCCCTTCGATGAAGGTAAAAGCCTACGTCTAGTTTGTGATGGGATTGATGTGATTTCGGCGACTAGGGAGCAATAGCATCGCCTAAGCCTCGAATTGTTGTTGTCTTTCCTCAAACCGCCACGGGTCGTCCCCTTATATACACGGGTTGACGTCCGGCGGTCTCTGAGAGTCTGAGGCGGCTCATACAAGTGTCCGGCTCGGTCTCTTCTTTCTCTTATCTTACAACACAAGTTACATGGTTATGGCGGTTTTACCATTATGGGCCCTAATTCGCCCCTGGGCTCCGGGCCTCTAAGCTCTACAACAATCGCCACCTTCTGAGTCTTCGTGGGCCCCAATTATGGCCGAGGGTAAACCGGCCCCTTCAGAGCGGTTTATATTCAGTAGTTACATCCCCAACATTAGGCCCCAGATTGACTTGAACCTGTTCATGTTAATCTTCAACATCTTAGGAAACTCTGAATATCCTCCTTCATATTTCGTAAACCGCCATCTGCTTAAACCGCCGTGACGTCATCCTCCGACCACAGCAACAGAGCATCTTGACGTCATCTTTATTAAAGAAGCCCAAACAGTAAGATTTCCTTCATTTAATACTATCCCGGAAATCGAGGCGACCGTTGCGCCGTCTGCCGCTTTCAACTCCTCCATTCTCGCGCCTGTTAATTACTCCGTCTCATTATAAATAGACCGGAAGGCCCTTTCTCTTCTTCCTCCTTCCGCGCTTCTTCTTCCTCGCGACGCTCCAGCTCTGAAGCTCCGCCGTCGCCTCCGACCTCCGACGCGGCGTCGGTGCAAGGTCATTTGCATAAACCTGGTTGTACCAGAGACTCTCGGCGCTCCTCCGCTGTTCAGTGCATCGGGTAAGGCTCCTCCTCATGCCCTAGATCTGCATCTTGAGGCTCCTGTTCATATCATCGTTCATAGGTGTTCATCCCTAGTCTCTTCATACCTGCTCTGCCATGGGTTTTTAATCCAACCGTAGCATATATCACGTAGTAATGCTGCTCCGCCTTGGTTTAGCACTTTGCACATCTTTCTTTTGTTCGAGACCCTCTTGTTAGAACGCATACGAACTTCCCTGCCCATTATAAGGCTTGCATGGGTCGCAGAAATTTTCCTTCTTGAATCTTCGGTAGATCCAAATTAACTCCATTCATATGTGAAACCTGTTTACATCCACACTTAGCAGATTTTCCAATTCTGTCTCTTCCTCCTAAGGGCGGTTTAATTTTTGATAGCTAATCCGCCATACTCCATTAGTCCTCAGTTAAACGGAAGTGGAACTGCGCGGTGCGGTTTAGCATTGTATAATATGTACGAACCGTTAACGGTGAACCGTTTTTACTTTTCCTTTCGCAGCTTTCTTCTTCCGGAATGGCCAAACAATTCTCAGCTTGCAATTGGGTCCGGTCCAAGATCACCGAGACACAACTCAATGGATATGTCACCACCGGCGCTTTAGCCTCCAAAAATGTCCTCCATTGGCGTGTTAGGATGCGAATGCCCTCCTGAACCTCAAGAAGGAGAAGTAATTGTATTTATGCAGCACTTAGACCGGGGATTCAGCCCGCTTGGGATCAAAATTCTTAGGGATGTCCTCGCAAGTTTCCAACTCCATCCACAAGATATTGGTCGAACTCGTGTCCAATATATGCAATTTCCAAGTTTTACGTGAAGTCTATCCTCAAGAAGAACCATCTGTGGAGCTGTTCCGGGATTTATTTCATTTGAACCGCCCGTCGGAGTTTTCGGATGGTCCTAACACGGGCCGGGTGGTGTTTCAATCCAGAAAAGGAAGGAAGTAGACTTTCCTCACGCAAAACACCATAGCCATCCGAAATATTGGAACCAAACCTGGTTCTATTGCGGAAGACCGCTCCTAACAGCGAGACACCCTTGCCGGGCTACCGCCCTCACCGGCTTAGCAACCATCACCCATTGCCTTTACGCTTGACCGCCGCAGAACGGAAGAATTTTGCGCCTCAAATTATCAAACTCCGGGCTCTAATGGCCAATGGCTTAACTGGTATTGACCTTGTTCGATGTTGGGTTTCTTGGGGCATCTTGCCATTAAGCCGCCGCCCCGGATTGATGCACGAATACACTGGTAGCGTCAAAGACCCTCAAAGACGTCACGAGCTACCAATAACTGAGCTTGAAATCACTGAGACAGTGAAGAAGATGCTCGATGAGCCGATCTCCGTCTGCAGCCAAACCGGTTTGGCCCCATTCTGTGTTTCCAACAAACCGCCTGCGGTAAGGCTCCGCTCATCGCTCTTCTGATTAATGCCTTATTGATATATATTAATCCTTGTTACTTCTCAGGCTAACAGCTCCTTCTGGAAACGAACCAAACTGGTCCGGGTTCCTCGTGTAAAGTCCAAGACCACCAAGAAAGCTGGTAAGAGGAAAACCGCCGAGTCTTCTGATCCGCCGGAAGAAGAAGATTCAGAAGCTGAGGTAAAGCTTGATTTACTTTGTACCTTTTTTTCCTTCATCCTATTGGCGGTTTCAATTCCCGGGATGATCTTTGAAGCCCGATCATGCCAATCTGTTGAGGTAATCCTTCTTTCTTGAATCTGATCTTGTGCGGTTAAAAGAATTACGCCGCTGATCCGAAAAGTGAAAAAATCTCACTCCGGTGCTCATTTGAATCCGAACCTTTCTTTGAAGACACAAAATTTGAAGAGCGCCCGACGACCCACAGCGGTCAACAAATTACATCGTCCGATTTACGACACCCCAACGAAGCGTCGTCCAGAGGTGATTTGTTCTCCTGAAAAGCGTTATCCTTTGAAAGGTTTCTTCCGATGTCCTCTCAATTCGTCTGATCCGAATTATCAGGCCTCTTCCAACTCATCTGTCGGTTCATCAACCACTCAACTGCCTCCTCTTAAAGTTGCTGCGGGGTAAGCATAATGCTCTTTTTGTTTTCTTCGCATTTGTCGGTTCATCACATTCTAACTCTGAATATTGCAGCACCAAGGCTCGCTTAAGTAAGAAGGCGAAAACCCTTGACCCTCACTGTGGATGCTGATCCGGAGAAGACTCCGAGCACCATGGCGAAAAGCCTGAAGTTGCTAAAACAGTTACGCGGGTTGAACCAAGGCGACAATGCTAATCCACGGAGGTTGAACCGGATGCCCAAGTGGAAACCTCACATCCTGCTCCACCGAGTCCTGCGGTGAGCAGTAGCTTGATTCTTTGAACGCCGAGCACAGGTATGAAAACACCAAGCCCAAGGAAGAATGCCAATCCGGCCAGCCCGGCCAAAGATGATGATGTCGTAGTGACGGGCACCGCCTATACCGCCCCTGGCAATCCGGTCGTTGTATCGAAACACAGCGCCAAGGAAGAGTCTGCGCCATGAGTAAAGAGAAGGGAAAAACTGATCTGTCAGCTTATGATAACTTCTCTGCCCAAGAACTTCACTCCGGCTTCCTGAACCGACTCTACACAAGTTGTGACTTGAAGCGATGCGGTGAATCGTATGAAGGAACGCTATGAGGTAAGGAGTTATGCCTCTCTTGTACTTTTGTTGTGTAGTAGCCCCAAGGGCGGTTCAAGCGAGCATAGTTAAATCGGGACTTAATATATAACTCATACGTCTCAATCTTCAGTGCTGTAGCCCCCAAGGGCCGTTCAACTTAGCATAATTAAACCGGGACTTAACATGTATCACCATAGCAAGATGAGATCAATTAGCCATTAGCCCCCAAGTGCCAAGTTGAATACCTGTATTGAGCTTGGGACTTCATAATGAAACAACTAACGTGATCCATTTTTATCAGAGTGAGATATACCGACAAACCGTACAACTCAAGGACCTTCGTGCCAATCAAGACTCAACAAGCGAAGCCACCAAAGCCAAGGATGAATTGAAAACTGCCTTGACCACTATGGAGCAGCTCAAGGAGTGGTATAAATCCGAGCAAGCCAAGCTGGGACACCGAGAAGGCTGGTTTGCTAAAGCAGGCGGAAGATCTTTGAAGCGGCTCTTAAACCGGTGATGTAAGAGCTCACGGACTAAAGCGCCAAATTAATGCCATGACCTCTGCGATCTTTGGTAAGAGATTTTCACGATTACTATTCCGCTTTTGATATTTCCGCCCGGTTTAACCTGAGCTGTCTTAAACCGGTATAGGGAGCGTATTGCTCATCCGGGCTCACGATATGCGGAAGAAGCTCAAGGCTGCATACACGCTGATTGAGCAGCTGTATACCGGCACCCAATGAGTCATTTGCGCTTACGTCGTATGATAACACAGCTCCGTCCTTGATCAAAGATCTGTTGGACCGGCTATCCATGATTCCGCACAACGAAGAGTTGAAACGATCCATGACCCGGGCTGGCACTTTATTGGCTCTAACTTCGCGCCAAAGGCGTGGATAGCGGACCTTGATCCGGCTGACATAGCCAAGGGCTTCCCCAGCGCTCAAGAAAACGGCGAAGCCTTTGATAATGACGCCCTCAAGCGAATAACAAAGGAGTTGCGTCCTCTGGCGAGTCAACTGGCAGCATAAGCCAACCTGGCGGTTTACCGCTCTTTCTATGATGCAAACAACAAGCGGGTGGAATTTGTCATTCCAGAAGTGCAGAATCTTGTTCCTCCAATCCGTAAGCACACTTATGCCCCTGACGTTGATCCGGCTGAGCTTATAAGTGAAGAGGCTATCTTTCAGGCTTTAAACCGGATTGACTGGTCTACCAATGACTTCCGGCCATTGGGTGATGAAGAGGAAGAAGCTGAACCGATGCCAGGCGACCCATCTTCTTCACGTCAACCCGGCGAGGAAGCTTAATCCGTCAAGCCGGTTGATGCATCATAAGCTGCTAGTCATAACGCCATTCGAAATGTTGGGCCTCGGAAGGCCCTGTAATAGAATAGCCAACACTTTTGTTTTTGAATATGCCTTTATGCCTTGATGCGCAACCTTCGTGCAGAGGTGCTGATACTTTTGATTGAATAATCGAAACCTTCAATCTATTTTGCCTGCAATCACAAATTCTTAAACTGCCACGGCGGCTTGTGTCGCCAGCCGGCTCGTGACGCTCATATGTATATGTAAGGAAATATTGAGGTATATGATCAAAATTTTGTGATACAAAAATACCTGCCAGCGTCGGGCCTGCAGTTGGCTGAGCCAACCTTGAAGCGGAGGTTGTATAAACCATTACCGTCAAAGGAGACAACAGCTCCTGTGTTTAGAATGCCGGTTTACCAGGTAAACCATGCCGGGTCATGTTAAGCCCCCTGTTACTCCATAATGGGATGTTTAACAGGAAAAATCAAACCGGAAAAGTTATCTCCGGATTAAAAAATAAACCAAATTCCGTCAATGGACTGGTTGAACTGATTTTAATAATAGTTATGAAAAAATACGGAAACAAAGGCAATGATAAAACCGTTTGCAAAAGAGGCTTTCTCGAGCCGATCGGATGATGCGTTACCATGGTCGGACACGACCAAGCTCCCAATAAGGTGTAGCTATGGTTCAAGTCAGCGGTCCCCAAGCTGAAACCGTGGCATTATGCCGATCAAGTGGCGTGGCAATGGTTCGGGTTCGACCAAGCCCCAAGTGACTCTATGACCTCGGGCCGACCAAGAGGCGTGGATCGGTTCGAACTTGACCATGTCCCCAAGTGATCTGGTGGCTTTCGCCTATCAAAAGGTGTTGCATTGGTTCGGACACGACCAAGCCCCCAGATGACATCTAAAAGCTTCTGAAGAGCAAGCTCAAGGGATAAACCGGAGGCCGTTTTAAGACAACAACTCCATGTACCCAAGCCGGATTTTTACAGAACGGATACCCCGCTTTAGCCGAGGCTCCGGTTTATTGCTTTTATTCATAATATATACATTGTCATAATATGTACATAAGGAGAGCCGATGGCTCGGTATAATAAGGCGAAGATGAGCTATGTTCCACGGCCTGTTGGTCTCCTCTTCTCACGTGCGTGAGTCTTTATGCTCTCGAACATCAATCAGATAGTATGACCCGTTGTGCAGATTCTTGCTGACCACAAAAGGCCCTTCCCAAGGTGGGGATAGCTTGTGCATATCATGCGGTCTTGAATGAGCGAAGCACCAAGTCTCCTTCTTGAAAGGTTCTGGTTACGACCCGTCGATTGTGATACCGGCGAAGATCCTGGTAAATCGCCGAAGCGAGCAGCCGCCATATCTCGTTCTTCATCCGATCGATCCAAAGCGTCTCTGCCGTCTTTGCCTCGTTATCTGCCTCAACATAGGCTGCCACACGAGGCGAGTCATGACAGATATCGGCGGGAGGACCGCCTCCGCTCCATAGACCATAAAGAACGGTGTGTATCCGGTGGATCTGTTAGGGTAGTATTTATACTCCATAACGGATGGTAGCTCTTCTACCCAACAGCCCGGCGTCCTCTGTAAAGGGACCATAAGCGGGCTTGATACCTCTCGGGATCTCTGATTAGCTCGTTACCTTGACCATTGACTGTGGGTGAGCTCTTGAAGAAAGCGTCAAGCGGATGTGCTCACGTTCACAAAACTCCTTCATGGCACCTTTGGACAAATTGGTACCATTATCCGTGATGATCTTGTGTGGAAATCCAAACCGGAAGATCACCCTTTTGATGAACCGAATCACGCGTGGCCGCAACACACTTGCTAATGTGCTCTGCCTCGACCCACTTTGTAAATTTGTCAACTGCTACCAGCAAGTGTGTCTTCTTGTCCTTGGACCTTTTAAAAGGTCCCACCATGTCCAGCCCCCAAGTCGCAAACGGCCAAGTAATTGGAATCATCCTCAATTCTTGGGCCGGTATATGAGCACGTCTAGAAAACTTCTGGCAACCATCACATCGCTGACCAGATCTTCCGCATCGGCATGGGTAGTCAACCAATAAAAACCATGGCGGAACGCCTTAGCCACCAAGGATTTTGAACCGGCGTGGTGACCACGATCCCTTCGTGGATCTCACGCAATATTTCACAGCCTTCGGGGACACACAACAATCGAAACGCATACGACACCTTAATGCAATGATGCAACTCGCCATTAACAATGGTCATAGACTTAGACCGCCGAACTATCTGTCGGGCCAACGCCTCATCTTCTGGTAACTCACCCCGGCTCATGTACGCCAAATAAGGGAGCGTCCAATCCGGAATGACATGCATGGCTGCCACCAACTGAGCCTCCGGATCAGGAATAGCCAAATCTACTTCATCAGGAAGCTTGACTGACAGATTGTGCAGTACATCAAGGAAGACATTGGGCGGGACCGGTTTGCATTGAGAGCCCAACCGGCTTAAAGCGCCCGCCGCTTCGTTCTTCCGACGATCCACATGGTCCACCTGATAGCCTTTAAAAAGACCTGCAACAACATCCACCTCCCGACGATATGCAGCCATGAGTGGGTCTTTGGAATCCCAAGTGCCTGACACTTGTTGGGCCACCAAGTCCGAGTCATCAAGCACTTAACCCGGCTTAGATTCATCTCCTTAGCCATCCGAAGACCATGGAGCAAGGCTTCATACTCAGCTGCATTGTTAGTACAAGGGAACATTAAGCGGAGGACGTAACAAAACTTTTCACCTCGTGGGGAAGTTAACACAACTCCAGCCCGAGCCCTCAAGCTGCTGGACCCGTCAAAGTGGATGGTCCAATAGGTATGATCCGGCTTTTCTTCAGCGCTTGTAACTCCGTCCAATCATTAATGAAATCCACAAGTGCTCGAGATTTTTTTGCCGTCCGAGGCACATACCTTAAACCGTGCGGCCCAAGCTCTATGGCCCACTTAGCAATCCGTCCGATCGCTTCCGGTTACGTATGATATCGCCCAAGGAGCTGAACCGACCACCGTGATGGGATGCCCTTGAAAATACTGCTTGACTTCGGCTTGCCATAAAAACTCCATACACCAGCTTCGCGAATGCGGATATCTCGCTTGGACTCAATGAGCACCTCGGCTGATGTAATAAACCGGACGTTGAACCGGATACTCCTTCCTGCCTCCTTCCGCTCTACCACAATGGCTACGCTTAATCGCCACGGCATTAGCAGCAACATATAGCGAAGCAGCTCCTTGTCAATGGGAGCGGGCGAGAACAAAGCGGTTGGCCAACTGCCGCTTTAAATCCTCCAATGCTTCATCGGCAGCTGAACTCCAGACAAACTGATCCGTCTTCTTCAGCATCTGGTACAAAGGAATGGCCTTCTCTCCGAGGCGGCTGATAAACCGGCTTAGCGCGGCAATCCGACCCGCCAAACGCTGGACATCATTAATGCACTTTGGCTTAGCCAAGGAGGTGATAGCCGTAATTTTCTCCGGATTAGCTTCAATCCCCCTGTTGGACACAAGAAAACCCAATAACTTGCCTGCCGGAACACCGAAAACACATTTGGCGGGTTAAGCATCATCTTGTACACATAAGTTGTCAAAGGTTTCTTTCGGATCCTCAATCGGTGTCTCCTTCTTCCTTGATTTAACCACAATATCATCCACATAAGCATGCACGTTACGGCCGATCTGTTCGTGCAAGCAATTCTGTCTTTAACGATAAGTTGCTTGGGTGCTCTTGAGCCCAAAAGGCATAGACACATAGCGAAGGCTCCAAAGGGAGTGATAAACGCTGTCTTCTCCTGGTCCTTAACCGCCATTTTGATCGATGATATCCGAATATGCATCCAAAAAGCTCAAACGCTCACAACCCGCCGTAGCATCAATAATCTGGTCAATTTGGGGGAGGGCGAAAGGATCTACTGGACAAGCCTTGTTAAGATCTGTGTAATCCACACACACGCACCAAGTGTCGTTTTTCTTAAGGACCAACACCGGATTAGCAAGCCACTCTGGATGGAAAACTTCAACGATAAAACCTGCTGCTAAGAGCCTGGCAACCTCTTCTCCAATGGCCTTGCGCCTTTTCTCGTTAAACCGGCGAAGAAACTGCTTTACCGGTTTGTACTTGGGATCAACATTAAGAGTGTGCTCGTGAGTTCCCTCGGTACACCGGCATGTCGAAGCCTTCCATGCAAAATGTCCCGATTCTCACGGATGAACTCGATGAGCGCGCTTTCCTATTTAGGATCCAAGTTAGCACTGATGATGAACTGCTTGGACGAATCATCGGGCACAAAGTCAACAAGTTTAGTCTCGGCCGCGATTTAAACTTCAGATCCGGATCGTGCTCTGTAGTTGGCTTCTTCAACGGGGTCATATCCGCCGGATCAACATTGCCTTTATAGTACTTTAGCTCTTCGGTGGCACAAACCGACTCTACGTAAGCCGCATCACCTTCCTCACACTCTAAAGCGACCTTGCGGCTCCCATGAACCGTTATCGTCCCTTTGTGACCCGGCATTTTTAGCTGCAAATAGACATAACAAGGTCGTGCCATAAACTTGGCATAAGCCGGCCGCCCAAACAGGGCGTGGTAAGGGCTTTGAATTTTCACCACTTCAAATGTCAATGTTTCCGATCCGAGTCATGTTCATCCCCAAAGGCCACCTCGAGCTATTTTACCAACCGGATATCTTGACTTGCTGTGCACGGCACCATGAAACACTTGTATTGGACGGCTTGAGATGTTTATCCATTAACCCCATACGACGGAAGGTCTCATGTCTGTGATGTTGATCTTTGCTCTCTCCGTCCATAAGCACCTTGGTGAACTTGTATCCTCCCACCTGAGGCGCCACCACTAGGGCTAGCTGACCCGGATTGTCAACCCGGGGAGGATGATCCTCTCTACTCCACACAATAGGCTGCTCTGACTAGCGTAGGTAATGCGGCACGGCCGGTTCAACAATGTTGACTGCCCGCTTCTGAAGTTTCCGGTCTCGCTTGTCCAAGCTAGTGGTGAAGACGTGATATCATCCACCATTCAACCGCTTCGGATTGCTTTGATAACCCGGGCTGCTGCTGCTGATTGTAACCACCTTGGTTGTTACGATTGTTACGATTGGTCCGATTGTTACGCCGCCCGGATTACCATTAAAACCTGGACCGAATTTCCTCCATCGTAACCGGGCGGACCACGAACGCCGCCGGGCCCTTGATCATACCGGAAAGCATTAGAACTTTTGAACTCTGCATAATGTAACAATCCTTCCAGAGGTGGTTTCTTTGGCGCCTCCTTCGTCCCATGCTTCGGACATGGTTGATTCAGCAGATAATTCAACGGTCCAGATTGTGATTAGGCGCACCACCTCGGTTCGGATGTTTACCCTTGCGCCCGTTGACCCTTGTCCTGCCGTTGGTGTTGGCTCTGAAGCCCATGTTACCATTCGCCTTACGCTTGTTTCCTCCATTACCCGCCGAATCGATCTTTGCTGGCCTCTCGGAGTTGCTGTTACATTTTCCTTCCCTGTTTCATCATCCTCCTCAGACTCAGGATCCTTGGTACTATCAGAATCAGCATACTTCACTAAAACGCCCATGAGAGTGCCCATGTCATTGCAAAAACCCTTCATGCGACCCAGCTTCAATTTTAAAGGTTTGAACCGGCAGTTGCCTTCTAGGGTTAAGATCGCAGAATCAGTGTTGATCCGGTCTGAAGAATGTAAAATTTCCGAAACGCGGCGTACCCAACGGGTTGTGGATTCTCCTCTCTTTGGACACAAGCCGCCAAGTCCACCACAGACATGGGCTGCTTCTGGTGTCTTTGAAATTTTGAATGAACCGGGTCCATAATCGGGTCCATGAACCGATGGAATTGGGTGGCAAGTTTTTCAACCAAATGCACGGCTGTGCCTTCAAGCATCATGGTGAAATACTTTGCACGCAGCTTCATCCACATCCAAAGCATCTCCATGGCCATCTCATAGCTTTCTATCCACGCACGGAGCGGATCGGCGGTATAATTGGGCACCTTGCATGGCCCCTTGAAGTCTTTGGGCAAGCGTACATTGCGTAAAAGCCGGACGAGGCAAGGCACCCCAAAGAGCAGATGTAACCCCAGGCTCGAAGATGGTCGGTCGAACCGGTGCGAGCTGATGATCCTCATCTTTGTCTTGCTAACTCGGCCTCCCCACGCGTGCCTGGCCCGGTCCACCACCTCTTGAGCGTTTTCGAAGCCACCCGCCGGGTTGTTGCCGCGAGGTGCACCGCGCTGCGCTTTACTTGACACGGCCGGTTCATCTGCGTGCCTGCTATAACTCCGGCTTGGGCGGGGGGGTGGAGTGGATCCAATCACGGCTGTATGAGTACGCTTCCTGTTGGGCCAGGGCTGTCCTAAGGAGCTCGTTGACCCTGCGTGTTTCTACCGCCTGTGGTGAATCGCCTTCGATTGGAATCGCCTCCAACCGTGCCGCAACCGCAACAAGGATATCCATGGGGTTGGAGTAGTGACAGGGAGGTGTTTGCACGGCCCGAGGCGCGCCAAAGATGATGGCGAGGCAGATCTATCACACGGGCTGAATCGGCGTGCCCGTCCAGGTGCTTCCGCCGGCTCACCATGGCGGCGGATTCTGGTCCTCGCTCACGGGGTGTTGAAGAGGTCTCTTCCCTCAAAAACCGAGGGCAAACGGGATCTGTACTTTCTTTTCATGACTTCATGCGACGCGTTCTGATCTAGCATGAGCCTATAAGCCTGCGCATCCAAAGCGGCCCGCTCTGCCATCATCCTAACGTCTGCGGCTGCCAGATCCATTTTAGCCTGAGTGATCTGCTCCTTCACCTTTGCAATCTCCGCATTATGCAGGTCTTGATCTGCCGGGTTAGCCTCTGCCATGAGCACATCCAATGCATCAAATAGTTCTGATAAAACTTGAGCCGGCGGGCGCACAGGGCCTGCCCCGGCTGCCATCGCCGCTGTTGAACCGGCGACCATTGGCGCGGCGGTCGAAGAGTGAAGCGTCGCTTGTGTACCGGCCATGAATATTCCAACCCGGTTGGGCAGATCAAAGGGGTCCGGAATACTCTCATCGTCGGAACAGCCCCGATCCGCCATCTTGCGGTGATACAGAGACTCAGTTTCCCCGGTCGATGACTCGTCATCAGAGTAGACAACGGTTTCGCCACCAGATGCTGATCCGCCCTCATAGTCTCCTCCGTGGATGACTCCCACGAAAGCACGCCTGACAACCGGTTTAGCCAGGGCAGGATTCTTCTTCGCCCGCTGAGCCGTCTCGACGAGGTCGGTGCAGATGTCCGGCCCTGGCCCTGGCTCACCGATCCTGCCGATAAACACGTGTATGCCACCAAAGGGGACCCGGTACCCGTACTCAATCGAGCCGGCCTCGGGGCCCCAGCCTGCATCGTCGATGTAGAGCTTGTCATGACGACTCTTGGTCATCCGGCCCACAACATAGCCTTCGAGTCCTTGAACTTGCCCTCTAAGATCATCAATCCATCGTCGCGATAGCCCACGGTGGGCGCCAAGCTGTCGTGGAATTGTCACGACAGATGTCCTCATGAAAGGACTTAGTCGGCGGGGCCATCGTGCGGGTTAACTTAGAGGGGTTAAAGTGGACGCAAAGACACGAGAGTTTATACTAGTTCGCCCTTCGATGAAGGTAAAGCCTCACGTCTAGTTTGAGATGGGATTGATGTGATTTGGCGACTAGGGAGCAATAGCTTCGCCTAAGCCTCGAATTGTTGTTGTTCCGTCCTCAAACCGCCGCCGGGTCGTCCCCTTATATACACGGGTTGATGTCCGGCCGGTCTACAGAGTCCCGAGGCCAGCTCATACAAGTGTCCGGCTCGGTCTCTTCTTTCTCTTATCTTACAACACAAGTTACATGGTTATGGCGGTTTTACCATTATGGGCCCTAATTCGCCCCTGGGCTCCGGGCCTCTAAGCTCTACAACAATCGCCACCTTCTGAGTCTTCGTGGGCCCCAATTATGGCCGAGGGTAAACCGGCCCCTTCAGAGCGGTTTATATTCAGTAGTTACATCCCCAACACTCTCCTTTCTGAAGGAATCGGACAGTGTGTTGTGCCCATGCCGGAGCCTGTGGCTCGACGACAAGGACCAAAGGCATTTCTTCTGCTACGGGAGCGGCTGCCTCCATGGCCATGACCTGAGGTCCTGCCGGAGTTGGTCGCCCCATGGCGGGATCGGCATCCACGACAACATCTTCGCCGGCGGCTCCGGGGAGCTCGGTGGGGAAGTACTTGCCGGAGCCTAGCTTCCTCCACTTGTTCTGCCCGGTCGACGGCTCAACGGATGGCTGAGTTAACTGAAGCACAAAAGTACCTGGTTCCATAGGTAGCTTGAGGGCAGCGCGCTTTGACAGGTAGTCGGCGATGTCGTTCTCCGCCCGAGGGACATGCTCCGCTTGTATACCGTCAAGGCGTTCCTCCAGTTTCCTTACCTCATCTACATAAGCTTCCATCAATGGGCTTTGATAATCTTTGTTGATCTGCCTGACGACAAGCTGTGAGTCGCCCCTGACGATGAGCTTTTTAACTCCGAGGTCCGCCGCGATCCTGAGACCGGCAAGCAAACCCTCGTACTCGACGGTGTTGTTGGTTGACATCTCCCGGGGAAGTGCATCTGGATGACGTACTTGAGGTGCTCTCCGGTGGGTGCGGCAAGCAGCACACCAGCGCCGGCGCCTTGCAACGAGAAGGCACCATCAAAATACGTGATTCAGTTGCGACTCGTTTCCTTGCCGGGGAGAGTGGTCTCTTGTACCTCTTAAATGTGGCGTCGAGGTCCATTCTGCAACAAACTCCGCCAAGATTCTGCTCTGAATCATCGAGGTACTTTCGAACTTTAAACGAAGCTTGACAGCTCCAGGGCCCATTCCACGATCCTCCCCGTTGCATCTGGGTTATGCAATATCCGTTACAATGGGAGGCGGGTGACCACCGTGATCTCATGCGCTTGGAAGTAATGGCGCAGCTTCCTCGAAGCCATAAGGAGGTCAAGAGCAGCTTTTGCACACTGGTACCTCAACTTAGCCCTCGCAAAGGGAGCCAAGTAAACTGGGTGCTGCACCATTTTCTTCTTCTACGCTTCTTCACCTGGTCGCGTGGGTCCCGTCGCACGGGCGCCAGTCTTGCCGGGGCCGAGCCTTGCCGGGGACTCAGTCTTGCCGGGGCTGAGCTCTGCTGGGGAGGGTTCCGGCCCGCCAACCGCCGACTCTGCCGCTGCTGCTATCTCCTCATCAACTTCTCTCTGCGCCACTAGTGCGGCGCTAACCACCTGATTCGTTGCCGCTAGGTAAAGCAACAACGGTTCTTGTGGTTTGGGCGCAATCAGCACTGGGGTAGAGGAGAGGTATTTCTTCAAATCTTGCAGCGCTACCTCGACCTCTGGGGTCCACTCCATCGGCCCTGCTTTCTTCAAGATCTTGGAAAAAGGAAGGGCACACTCCGCGGACTTGGAGATGAACCGGCTCATGGCAGCAACGCAGCCAGTGAGCCGACGAACGTCCTTGATCTGTTTGGGTGCCTCAATCTGCTCGATAGTCTTGATCTTATCCGGGTTTGCTTCAATCCCGTCTTTGGGACATTAAAGAACCGAGAAGCTTGCCGTCTGGGATGCCAAGACACACTTCTCGGGGTTCAATTTGAGGTTGATCTTCGCGAGGTTCCCAAATGTTTCCTCCAGATCTTGCCTGGCGTTGCTTTGTCCTTGGTTTTGACCACCATTTCATCCATATAAGCTTCCATATTTCTATGCAGCTGGGGCTCAAAACCAATTTGGACTGCTCTTGCAAAGGTCGAGCCAGCACTCTTCAACCTGAAAGGCATCCGTAAAAAGCAATACGTACCACATGGGGTGATGAATGCTGTCTTTTCCTCGTCTTCCTTTGTCATGAAGATCTGGTGGTATCCTAAGTAGGCATCCAGGAACGATAAGAGGTCACACCCAACCGTGGAGTCAACAATCCGGTCAATGCGCGGCAACGGGAAAGGATCCTTTGGGCAGGCCTTATTGATGTCTGTGTAATCAATACATAGCCTCCATTTCCCATTTGCCTTGCGCACCACTACCGGATTGGCCAACCACGTTGGATGGAGTACTCCTCTCACCAAACCTGCCGCCTCTAGCTTTTTGATTTCCTCCATGATGAACTCCTGCCTCTCCAGAGCTTGCTTCCTGACCTTCTGCTTGACGGGCCACGCATGAGGACAGACAGCAAGGTGGTGCTCAATCACCTCTCTGGGAACGCCGGGGATGTCGGAGGCTTGCCATGCAAACACATCGACATACGCCCGCAGGAAGGCGACAAGCTCGCTTTCCTATTTGCCGTCGAGGGTGGAGCTTAAGGGCAAAAACTCCCCCCGTGCCATCCTCCTTGACGGGCACCTTCTTGGACTCTGGTGGCGTGGCTCTGTGCTTCTTGCTCTTGCCGGCAGAGCACTCTGGCACGTCCTCAATGGGAGCGCAACACCCCGAAGAGGTGCGCTTGCCGAAGTGGGTGCTAGGAGTCTCGCTGGTCTTCTTCCCCAGGCTGCGTCAGCGAGGGCAGGTACCTTAGCGGCAGTTCTTGCAGCCCGCTTCCCGGTAGAAGTTGGTCGGCGCAGATCAACACATCTTTCTTGTCGGAGGGGACGGTGATGATGTTCATCGGCCCGGGCATCTTCAGCATGTTGTAGGCGTAGTGTGAAGCCGCCATGAACTTGGCCAGTGCCGGGTGGCTAAGGATCCCGTTGTAAGGCACGGGGATCTCGGCTACATAAAAAACAATCCTCTCCGTCCTGTGTTTCAGCTCGCCTCCGAATATCACGGGCAGCGTGATCTTTCCCTTTGGGTGGCTCCTCCCCGGGTTAACCCCTTGGAACGTACCCGTCTCCTCGAGGTCTCCATCAGGGATCTGGAGCCTTCTGACCACAACGGGCGAGATCAAGTTCAGGCCGGCCCCGCCGCCTACCAACATCTTTGTCACCTTGAGGTTGCGGATTGTTGGCGAAACCAACAACGGCAAGCACCCGACCATAGTAGTGCGGTCAGGGTGGTTGTCGGTGTCAAAACCGGCGGATCTTGGGTAGGGGGTCCCGAACTGTGTGTCTAGGCGGATGGTAATAGGAGACAGGGGACACGATGTTTTTACCCAGGTTCGGGCCCTCTCGATGGAGGTAAAACCCTACTCCTGCTTGATTAATATTGATGATATGGGTAGTACAAGAGTAGATCTACCACGAGATCAGAGAGGCTAAACCCTAGAAGCTAGCCTATGGTATGATTGTTGTTCGTCCTACGGACTAAGACCCTCCGGTTTATATAGACACCAAAGAGGGTTAGGGTTACACAGAGTCGGTTACAATGGTAGGATATCTACATATCCGTATCGCCAAGCTTGCCTTCCATGCCAAGGAAAGTCCCATCCGGACATGGGATGAAGTCTTCAATCTTGTATCTTCATAGTCCAGGAGTCCGGCCAAAGGTCATAGTCCGGCTATCCGGACACCCCCTAATCCAGGACTCCCTCAGTAGCCCCGAACCAGGCTTCAATGACGACGAGTCTGGCGCGTAGATTGTCTTCGATATTGCAAGGCGGGTTCTTCTCCAAATCCTGTGTACTTGTTGAATAGTGTCCGGCTTCTTGTAAATATCGCGCTCCTTGGCTTCCACGCCCAATAATGGCCATCTTCCACGTGTTGAACGAATGCGAAAAGCCAGGGTATTTTTACATTTACCCCCTAGCTGCGTAAATGAGCTGCCTATATAAGAGACGAGGATCTAGATCCGAATCACACCATCTTCCCTTCACGAGCTTTCATCGGAGCGCATCTGACAGAAATCCATTCCATCATGGACAATCGACGCGGCTCCTCCTCTCGCCCTCGGTCCTCGGCACGGAGATTGGGATAGATGCTCCGTCTCGCACAACGAGCTAGTGACGCTCCAAACCAAGGGATTTCTTCCCCCGGCCTTCATGGTTCCGGTTCGAGCCGGACTCGCCACCTATAAGGGCGGAAAACAAGTGGAGAGCGTCCCCAGTCCCTCCTAAGGAGAGCGGGTATGCCTTGTCCCTTATTTGATAAGAGGGCTCAGATTTCCAATTCATCCGTTTCTCCGGGGCTCCTGGAGTTCTATGGCCTCCAGTTGCGAATCCTTACGCCTGCCTCCATTCTGCATATTGCGGGCTTCGTGGCCCTTTGCGAGCTGTTTTTGGGCATCGAGGCTCATTTCACGCTGTGGAAGAGTTTGTTCTTCCTCGTACCCCGTTCTCAGGAGGGGTTGTCGGTGTCAAAACCGGCGGATCTCGGGTAGGGGGTCCCGAACTGTGCGTCTAGGCGGATGGTAACAGGAGACAAGGGACACGATGTTTTTACCCAGGTTCGGGCCCTCTCAATGGAGGTAAAACCCTACTCACTGCTTGATTAATATTGATGATATGGGTAGTACAAGAGTAGATCTACCACGAGATCAGAGAGGCTAAACCCTAGAAGCTAGCCTATGGTATGATTGTTGTTAGATCCCTACGGACTAAAACCCTCCGGTTTATATAGACACCGGATAGGGTTAGGGTTACAGAGTCGGTTACAATGGTAGGAGATCTACATATCCGTGTCGCCAAGCTTGCCTTCCACGCCAAGGGAAGTCCCATCCGGACACGGACGAAGTCTTCAATCTTGTATCTTCATAGTCCAGAGTCCGCCCAGCGGTGATAGTTCGGCTATCCGGACACCCCTAATCCAGGACTCCCTCGGTAGCCCCGAACCAGGCTTCAATGACGGTGAGTCCGGTAGCGTAGTTTGTCTTCGGCATTGCGGCGGGTTCTTCTCCAAATTCCATATATTTGTCGAATAGTGTCGACTTACGATAAATGCTGCGCTCCTTGGCTTCCACGCCCAATAATGGCCATCTTCCACGTGTTTGAATGAATGCGAAAAGCCGTGGTATTTTTACACTTATCCCCTAGCTGCACAAGAATCGAGCTGTCTATAAAAGGGACGAGGATCTAGATCTGAGTCACACCATCCCCTCCATGAAGCTTTCATCGGAGCGCCTCCGACAAAAATCCATTCCATCATGGACAGTCGACGCGGCTCCTCCTCTCGCGCTCCCAGCCCTCAGCCTGGAAACTGGGAGAGATGCACAGTCCCACATAGCGAGCTAGTGATACTCCAAACCAAGGGATTTCTTCCCCCGGCCTTCATGGTTCCGGTTCGAGCCGGACTCACCACCTATAAGGGCGGAAAACAAGCGGAGAGTGTCCCCGATCCCTCCAAAGGAGAGCGGGTATGCTTTGTCTCTTATCTAGTAAGAGGACTCGGATTTCCAATTCATCCGTTTCTCCGGGGGCTCTTGGAGTTCTATGGCCTCCAGTTGCACCACCTTACGCCTGCCTCCATTTTGCACATCGCGGGCTTCGTGGCCCTTTGCGAACTGTTCTTGGGCATCGAGGCTCATTTTGCGCTGTGGAAGAGATTATTCTGCCTTGTACCCCATTCTCATGAGGGGTCAATATATCAAGTGGGCGGAGCCGAGCTGCCGGGCCCGGATATCTATCCGGAACCCCGAAGAAGGCGTCCGAAGACCGGCCTTCGGAATGGTTTTATATAGAAGACGTCCTGCTGCCGGATCTTGTTCGGATCGGTCTCCCGGAGTTCAGCAATGCTCCTTTGAAGAAACGCCTGAGTTGGCGCCCGCGGAGCCCCCAGAGGGAAGGCAGCGAGGGCGTCCTTTACGATGATCCGAATAAGATTGTTGGCTCATTCTGCATCGACCATGATCGGTGTCATGGCCACATGTATTATGCGGGGGTGCAGCCGCTCCAAAGATAGGGGCCACCCATGTGGGATTTCAACGGGGAGGACAATGCCACCCGTCATGGCCGTAAGGGGCCGGGATCGGTCGCCGATCTGGTGAAGATCTTGTCCGCGATGTACAAGGGAGAAGAGGAAGATTTTCTCCGTGTCAGTCCATTGAACGGATTTTCTATGAACAATCCTCGAAGCTGGGTAAGCAGACATTTCTTTTTTGCACATCCGATCCGTATTCCCATGGTTAGTTATCTCATTTTGTGATTTTGACGCAGGAACTGCGCCAGGCCATAAAAGACATAAACAACCCACCTCCACAACCCGAGGATCTGGAAAGGCTCCTCGATCCGGCCTCCCAAGAGGATCCGGACATATTGGTGGAGCTGATTGATGGGGTATTTCACCAATTGAGCATCGATAATGCCTTGGTTGCCATTACGGCCGATTACCCCGGAATACTTCCAGCCTCACAGTGGCGAGACCGAGGTCCCAATACTCGACAATGACCCATCCGTGCTTATTTTTGATCACCGTATACCAATGGTGTTTCGCGAGAGGGTGCCTTCGAGGCAGGAGGCCGAGCCAGCGGCGGCTAGCCAACAAGAAAGTACGGCCCGCAGGCTAAAAAAAGTGTGGTCGGATCGAAACACCGCCATAGCGGTATGGCGCGTCACCATATTCGAGGATTGATTCACGGAAGGCGATTTAACGCTGGTGCTCTTTTTCGGGAAAAAGAGCACCCGCCGAACTGTGTCTGGAGAGGTTGCCAATCGAGCCTCCGCCAACCAGGCTCCAAAGCCGGGTCCAGAAGCAGAGGCGAGCACGAGCCGTGCGTCGGACGCTCCTCCGACAGAGGATGCCGACAGATTGTCCACCACCAACTCCGAGGTGGAGAGCGCCATGAATCACAGGCGCCGCCGGACAGTTCTTCGTGACGCATGTTTCTCCCAAGAGGCATTAAATGCCTTCAATTCGGGAGATGCGCGCCTCCGTGCCGCTCAAGATGGTCTAGCCAGAGCCACGGAGCAGTATGTAAAGGACATACGGGTGAGGAAATTTTGACGGCTATATATGCCAGTAGCCCCGAGACTTAAAATAGTTAGAATAACTGATTTAAGGATCATTTGTTATGCAGGATCTTACAAAAAAGAATACCCGACTGTCCCAGGAGCTTGAAGAATGCAAGGCCCAACTTGAGGCCGCACTAGCCGCTACAGGGGGAGCCACAGAGACCCCCTCTAGTAATATATGCTTCAAAAGATAAGTAGTTTGTGAAGTGCGGCGTGTGTGTAAATCTGACAATAATATTGCAGATGGCGCCGGACTAGATCCGGACAAGCAACAGCTCTTGCGCCGGTTGAAGGCCGGCGAGAATGTGCTGACAAGGGTGAGGCAAGAGATAAATAATCTCCAGGATGCCAACACCCAGCTGGGTGAGGAACTAAAGGATGTTCGTGCCCAGCTATCGGACTCCGTGAAGGAGAATCGGCGACTTCGTCGTGGCATTTATAGTAAGTGCTTGAGCGAACTTTGAAAAAGAGTTCGGCAAGGAAGTCAACTAACAGAGTTATGTCTGTAGGTATGCTCACGGGTCGTCCTGCAGAGGAAATGCCCGGTTCTATGGGTGACCTTCTTCCCGAGCTATTGCAACTGCACGAACGAGTTCGGCAGGCGATGAAAGGCGTTGCCCAGGCCTTGTGGCCATCTATCTCCCTGCCCGAAGGCCTTGGAGAGCTTGCAGAGAAGCTTCAGGGAGCACGGCGGCGCTTCCGACTATGGAAGATATCGACTGTCGTCAAAGGCGCCAGGAGGCTGAGCCATCTTGAAGACGCGGTACACGAAGGCGGACCCAAACCACATGGCCGAGGTCGGACCTGTGGGGCCCGTCGGGAAGGAGATCCCTGTGAGCTTAGTGTACGGCCAGGTAGAGTTGGCTGCAAAGTATTCCCAACAGGACTGTAAACTAGACAGCCTATTAGATGGCATTGAAGAGGAATACAACCAGTCAATTTGACTATGTAATTTAAAATGACATGTAAAATGCCTTCTAGCCGGATTGTAGATCGTTTGTCGTAGCGGACCTTTTCGCTTCAACCTCGGGACCCAATAGTGCGGAGTGTGTCCAAATACCCTCGCGGTTATGTAAAACCGGGGCATGCGTGGAGACCAGGCGTAGGGGTCATGAGTGCTTTATCAGACAAGTGCCCAACTAGTTATGTTATATTACATGGTTAGTAAGAAACATCTTCCGGGAGAATAGTTCCGTTAGGGGTTCCTTTCCTGGGAGGCATGCCCTAAAGTGCATGTAACGGATCTGAAAAAAGCAGAAAAGCATCTGGGGGCAGATAAATAAAAAATAAAAAATCGTCTTTTAGTTCACCGACCGAATATTCCATTAAGAACGCTAGCTTTCGGCTTCACCTAGTCCGAGGTACACGTCCGGCTGACCCAGCGGTAACAATCGCAGAGGTGCTCCCTTTACCACCTAGCCGAACAATCGGGAACGTAGGGGTAAGCACAGGAGCCAGGCAACCCAGCTTGGCCAAAACTTAAGTCATATCGATGCATATAATGGTGAATAAAAGGTACATGCGGAAGTCGACACATGTGTTGGGCATAAAGCCCGTATAAGTAAGCTTACATTAAAGAAGCCCCGAGTATAATGAGCGGATAGTCGTCAAGTGTGTCGCGAACAATGCGCAAACGCAGCCTTTTAACGGCTTCGGAAAAAGGGAGGAGAAGGAGAGAAATAAAAGACAGCTTAAAGTATAAAATATAGGCGGAGGAAGGAGGCGAACTTCGAGAATCCGGCGCTAAGTAGAATCTTGAGAGGGCAGGCTGCGTTCCATGGGTTCGGCTCGAGTCGGTTATCCGATGCGTTTAGCAGAGGCAGTGCGCTCCGCCGGTCAGGACTTGGTCGATTATGAAGGGCCCCTCCCATTTGGGCTTGAGTTTGTCCTTTTTCTTGTCCGGCATGCGTAGAACTAGTTCGCTAACGTTGTAAGCTTTGGCCCGTACTTCCCTGCTTTGATATCTTCGAGCCTGCTGTTGATAGAATGCGGAACAAGCTTTTGCCACGTCATGCTCCTCCTCCAAGGCGTCCAAGCTGTCCTACCGATCTAGCTCGGCTTCTCTTTCTTCTTACATGTGCACGCGAGGTGAGTCATGAATTATGTCGTAGGGCAAAACTGCCTCTGCGCCGTATACCATAAAAAATGGTGTGAATCCGGTAGTGCGATTCGGCGTGGTCCTCAGCCCCAGTCGGAGTCGAGCTCCTCTACCCAAAGGCGTGTTAGATTCCTTGAGGGACCGCACTAGTCGGGTTTGATGCCGCTCATGATTAGACCGTTTGCTCGCTCGACTTGACCGTTAGTTTGGGGGTGATAGACTGAAGCGTAGTCGAGCTTGATGCCCATGTTTTTGCACCAGAGTTTAACCTCGTCGGCCGTGAAGTTCGTGCCGTTATCGGTGATGATGCTATGGGGGACGCTGTAACGGTGTACTACCCCTGATATGAAGTCTATCACCGGTCCGGATTCGACCGTCTTAAAACAGGCTTGGCCTCTATCCATTTGGTGAATTTAGCCACCATGACCAATAGATATTTTTGCTTGTGGGTTCCTCCTTTAAGGGGTCCAACCATGTCAAGCCCCCATACCGCGAAGGGCCAGGTGATGGGTATAGTTTTGAGGGCGGTGGGTGGCATGTGGCTTTGATTAGCAAAGAGGCTGGCAACCGGCGCATCGTTGGACTAAGTCCTGAGCATCTGCCCGGGCCGTCGGCTAATAAAATCCTGTACGGAAGGCCTTGCCTACAAGGGCCCGGGCTGCGGCATGGTGCCCACCGAGTCCGGCATGAATTTTAGCCAGCAGATTCCGCCCTTCCTCTTCGGAGATACACCTTTGAAGGACTCCGGTTGTGCTTTTCTTATAAAGCTCTCCCTCATGGACGTTATAGGCTTTAGACCGCCGCACTATGCAGCGGGCCTCGTTTTGGTCCTCTGGAAGTTCCTGCCTAGTTAGGTAGCCTAGGAATGGTTCTGTCCACGGGGCGATGACTGCCATTATTGCGTGGGCTGACGGTGTTATTTCGTTGGTGGGACCACCAACTATGTCAGAATGTTCGGTGTGGGGCAGTGTTGTTGGGTCCGGGTTGTTATTTCCGTACTCTCCTTCCCATAGTATGGATGGCTTGAAAAGCCTCTCTAGGAAGATGTTGGGGGGGGACGGCATCGCGCTTTGCGCCAATGCGTGCCAACACGTCTGCTGCCTGGTTGTTATCCCGGGCTATATGGTGAAATTCGAGCCCCTCAAACCGAGCTGACATTTTTAGAACGACATTGCGATAAGCTGCCATTTTCGGATCCTTGGCATCAAAGTCCCCATTTATTTGGGATATCGCGAGGTTCGAATCCCGGCGCACCTCTAGGCATTGAATGCCCATGGAGACTGCCATCCGGAGACCATGTAGAAGGGCCTCGTATTCGGCTGCGTTGTTGGAGTCCCTGTAAGTACGTATTGGACTGTATCTCCGGTTGGGGACGTCGAGCAGCGCCAGCCCCAGGCCGCCAACATTTTGGAGCCGTCGAAGTGCATGATCCGGTTGGAATATCGTCGTACTCTTTAGGGAGTTCGACTTGATCCATTCGGCGATGAAGTCAGCCAAAACTTGCGACTTTATAGCTCGCCGTGGCTTGTAGGTTATGTCGAGCAGAAGGAGCTCAATGGCCCATTTAGCAATCCGGCCCGTTGCGTCGTGGTTTTTTATAATGTCATTAAGAGGTACTTGAGGCTCTTGTTATCGAACACTCTTGGAAGTAGTGTCGCAGCTTCCGGGATGCCATGAACACCGCGTATGCTATATTTTGATAATGCGGTACCGTGACTTGCATGGAGTTAGGACGGTGGACACGTAGTAAACTGGTTTTGGAGAGGAATTTGTGTCCGTCCGTTTCTCGTTCGACAACTAGCACCGCGCTTACAACTTGATGGGTTGCCGTGATGTATAATAGCATTGGTCCGCCCATGTTGGGCGCGGCCAGGACCGGATTTGTTGCCAATATGGCTTTGATTTCTTCGAGTCTGGCCGTGGCAGCATCCGTCCACTCGAAGTGTTCGGTCTTGGGAGGAGGCGATAAAGGGTAATGCCTTTTCTCCTAAGCGGAGATAAAGCGGCTTAGAGCCGCCACGCATCCATTCAATTTTTGTATTTGTTTGAGGTCTTTGGGATATCAATTGTGACAGAGCTTCGGATCTTGGCTGGGTTTGCTTCAATTCCTCTACGGATACAATGAAGCCCAAGAGCTTTCCGGTGATGCCAAAACGCATTTTCGGGTTGAGCTTGATGTCATATGTTCGGAGATTATCGAATGTGAGCCTCAAGTCGTCTACTAGGGTTTCGACATGCTTGCTTTTGACGACCACATCGTCTATGTATGCCTCCACTGTTTTGCCGATCTGGTTTGCCAGACATGTTTGAATCATGCAGCGATATGTTCTTGGCGTTTTTGAGGCGAAGGGCATTGTGTTGAAGCAGAATGGGCCGTATGGAGTGATGAATGCCGTTGCTGCTTGGTCATGCTCTGCCATCTTAATTTGGTGGTAGCCGAGTATCGTCGAGGAAGCACAATGAATCGTGTCCTGCGGTAGCGTCGATGATTTGATCGATCACGGGGACGGGAAGGATCCTTTAGGCAAGCCTTGTTGAGGTCCTTTAAATCGGCGCATAGGAGCCAGATTTGTCCTTCTTTGGTACCATCACCAGGTTTGCTAGCCGGTCCGGATGTTTTATATCTACGATGAATCCGGCTTCCAATAGTTTGGCTAGCTCCTCTCCCATGGCATGTCTCTGGGTTCGTGAGCGCGAAGAGCCTGTTGGTAGCCGCTTAAATCGTTTTAGGATGTTTAGGCTGTGCTCGGCCAGCCGGCGTGGGATTCTGGCATGTCTGAAGGGTGCGGGCAAAAATGTCCCAATTTTGGCGTAGGGAATTCTCTTAGTGTGGCGTCTACATCGATTTAATTGTGCCCGATGGAGGCCGTTTTGTAGGGTCCGTTGGATGGACTTGGAATTTGACTATTTCGTCCCTTTGGTTTAAAGGAGGTGGACTTGGATCTCTTATCGAGTATCACATCGTCCCTATTCACCGTGGGCCTTGGCGCGATGAGTTCCTCGGCCGCTAGGGCTTTCGATAGTGCCTCAAGGGCGGTCTGGCTGTCTTATTTTCGGCACGGAGTGCTATGTCTGGGTCACTAGCAAGAGTGATGATTCCGTTGGGCCCGGGCATTTTGAGCTTCATGTACCCATAATGGGGTATAGCTTGAAAAATTGTTAATGCCTCTCGCCCTAATAGAGCGTGGCATCCGCTGCTGAACGGGGCCACTTGGAACGTGACCTCCTCGGACCTGTAATTATCCGGTGTGCCGAACACCACATCCAGTGTGATTTTTCCTGTACAGCGTGCTTCCGGACTAAGGATTATTCCTCTAAAGGTTGTGCTGCTTCGCTCAATGCGGCTCCAGTCTATTTCCATTTTTCAGAGGGTTTACTCATAAATGAGGTTCAATCCGCTGCCACCGTCCATGAGTACCTTGGTAAGGTGAAAGCCGTGCACTATCGGACTGAGGACCAATGCGGCTGGTGCCCGGGCTGTTCGAATTTAGGTTCGTCACTGGCATTAAAGGTAATAGCCGTGTTACTCCATGGGTTTATTGTTGCTACTTGGTAGACTTCGGCAAGGCTACGGAGTGTTCGTTTCCGCATATTATTTGATGCGAAAGTCTCAAGGCTATTAATACCGTCTTGGTATCCACTGGGCTGGTGCTCTAGAGCTAGAAGCTCTTCGCCACCTTTGGCCACCTGCCGTAGTATCCAACATGCTCTAAGGCTATGAGTTGGAGTGGCGCCCTCGTACTATGAATTTTGCGAGGTCCATTGAGCCATCCCTCCAAAGACGGTTCCATGCCCTATAGAGGGTTTTTGCTTTTTGGTATTTAACCCGGTGCTGGCGATGATGCACCCTTTTATTTCGGACTGGGGTTGTATTCAAGGCGGATTGTCCCAAAATCTTGCTTCGGTTTTCAGGCGCTTTCCATCGCCTGATACTTTCGTACTATGGACGCCAAGTCGGCAAAGAGTGTAATGTCACGGCGACTTATAGCGTTGAGGATCCGTTGTCCGTGCAATTATTGCGAGAAGAATGAGATTCCGTCCTCCTCGCGGCGATCCTTTATCCTGTCCATAACCGGGAGGAATCGGCGATAATGATGTCTTTGTTCTGCGGGCTCTTGCCGGATTTGCGATAGGTCGCTTATGTTTGGGTGGGCGGGTGGATTTAAATCCAGAACCTCGCCCGATCTGAGACTTAGGGGCCCAGGAGCTTCCGAACTTGGAAGCTTGGATTCTTGGATGTTGTCCAATGAATCTAGCCCGCTGCCTGACTTTAGGTTCAGGGCTTGAGTGACGTCCTCTCCTCCGCGGGAATCCGGCATGGAGGGATCGGGAATCCGGACGTAGCTAGTCCTTAAGATAGAAGAAGGGTCACCGTATTGTTCCTCTACCACAGCAACGTGGTGGGTAACCTGGGGAGAGTTAATCTCTCTCAGATTGGGTTTAGGCCCAATCTGATTATAGTCTGTAGCGACTCCCAGGGCGGCGATGCGATCCAAGAGCTCGTGTAAGGAAGAGAGATCCATCGGATCTAACTGCTCGGAGAGTTCCGAGTTAACGTGAAGGTTGCTTTCGATGACCCGAGAAGTCATTGTCGGCGCGGCGGCCGAACAGGCGGTCATAAGAAAACCGCCTAGCCGGAGAGTTTGGCCGACAGCCAAAGCTTCTTTAGCAAGAGCGCCGTCTTTAAAGACGGGATGAGGCATCCTTCCTGACGGCGACGACACAGAGGAACTCTCAATGAAAGCACCAATGTCGGTGTCAAAACCGGCGGATCTCGGGTAGGGGGTCCCAAACTGTCGTCTAGGCGGATGGTAACGAGGAGACGGGGGACACGATGTTTTTACCCGAGTTCGGGCCCTCTCGATGGAGGTAAAACCCTACTCTTGCTTGATTAATATTGATGATATGGGTAGTACAAGAGTAGATCTACCACGAGATCAGAGAGGCTAAACCCTATAAGCTAGCCTATGGTATGATTGTTGTTCATCCTACGGACTAAGACCCTCCGGTTTATATAGACACCAAAGAGGGTTAGGGTTACATAGAGTCAGTTACAATGGTAGGAGATCTACATATCTGTATCGCCAAGCTTGCCTTCCACGCCAAGGAAAGTCCCATCCGGACACGGGACGAAGTCTTCAATCTTGTATCTTCATAGTCCAGGAGTCCGGCCAAAGGTCATAGTCCGGCTATCCGGACACCCCCTAATCCAGGACTCCCTCAGTGGTCCTCGGTGTCGAAGACGATGGGCGTGCTGGACCATTTCAGCGGCTTTCATGCGTCAAACAATGGCTCCACCGCTGGGATGTCACGCGCCCACTGCTTGAGTTAGCGGTGGGATTTATGCAGCGAGGCGCCACCATCGACGCACATGGCATCTGTGGCTTTCTGAAACTCGTGGTCGCCGGACTCGTCGTCCTCGTCATGATCATCGTCTTCCTGCTTCTTGTCGCAGCCCCGGGCGGGCCTCTCTTGCTGATTATCCTTGCCGCAGCGGCCTCCTTGGCCGCCACGTTTCTTGCCAGATCCCTCAGCACCATCTGGGCCTTTCTCCTTGTCCCTCTGCTCATACTCGGCTTTCTGTTTCTCGGCGAGCAGCTCTACTTGCCGGCAGTTCTGGAGAGCATGGACCTTGGTGCGGTGGATCTTGCAGTACTACTTGTCGGAGCCTCCTGGCTTGTCGGCAGCCGCCAAGGCCCGGCAAGCGTCACACCCGGCAGCTTCCTTGCCAGGGTCGCTCGCCTTGGTCTTCTTGGTGGTGCCGGTGTCGTCGGATCCCTCAACGGCAAGCACGGCCTTACTCTTGCACTTCCTGTTGCGACGTCGGCCCTTCTTCGCTGGGGTGGCGGTGTCGCCAGTGGAGTCGGTTTCCGCGCCGGCATCTTCGCCGGGGTACTTCCTTCCCTCCTCAGCACGAGCGCATCGATCGGCCAGAACATAGAGCTCGGCCGCATCCTTAATTTCGTTCATCGCCAGTTCTTCACGCATCTTGCGATTACGCACGTTCTGATGGAACACACTAATCACGGCGGCGGGATGAACATCGGGGATGTTGTACTGCACCCGGTTGAACCTTTGGATGTACTTGCGCAGGTTTTCTCCTTCCTTCTGGGGGATGATGTGTAAATCACTCGCCTGGCCATGAGCTTGGTGACCTCCGGTAAAGGCACCAACAAACTCATGGCACAGATCCGCCCAAGAAGAGATGGAATCCACCGGAAAGTGCATCAACCATGACATAGCATTAGGCTTGAGTGCCAACGGGAAGTAGTTGGCAAGCACCTTATCGTCGCGGGCCCCAACAGCTTGCATCGCGATGGTGTAGATGCTGAGGAACTCTGACAGGTGAGTCTTGCCGTTGTACTTCTCGCCAACGTCGGGTTTGAACATACGGTGGGAGGGCCACTGGAACTGCCGCAGCTCATGGGTGAAGGCTCGACAACCCACCTCGTAAGGTAGGCCACTGTAGCCTCCCGGCGCTGGGTGGTACGTAGAGGGCCCTGCCCGCCTGTCCGACTGGTGGCGTGTGTCACGTCGGCGCTTGATCGTAGTTCGAGCATCCTCATGAGCCCGCTCTCGAAGGACTTGGCGCTGATCGTGGTTGGTTCGCGGGTCGGACGACACGATGGAGATATCATCATGAGCGTCGCCGCAACGGGCCGACGCCCGGGGCGGCCGGGATGGAGGTGGGGAGTACACCGTGGCCGCGTCGCCTCCAGCACGGTCTCCGCTGGCATGCGGTGGGCCGACGGAGCGACGACCTACGAGTCCCGTCGGCCGCAACTCATCGTTGTTGGCGATGCCGACGAGGCTCCGGATGGTGGCCCTCCATTCGTCGAGCTTTTCCGCGGCGGGAGGAAAATCGAGGAGCAGCTGCGCGCGTGCTAGGGCTTCCGCTACCGTGGGCGACGGTGAAAGCTGGGTGGACCGCGATGCGCCTCGACTTCTAACCATGTTAGAAGGAGCCGCGTCACAGCTCCACAGCCGCTCGCCACCTCCATCAGCACCTCGGCGCGTATGCTGGCCCTCTTCTTCACGTGGTAGGCGCACGGGGCTCTTCCCAGGGCGGTGCGCAGGGCCACCAATAGGGTGGCGCTACTCATCATGCACAACCTGGGAAGAGTGCACCATGGGCGCTGGTGTTGGCGTCTTGGAGGTCGCCGCGCCGTCGTCTGGCGGAATGACGACGCCCCTGGAGGGCCCCGCGCTGCCTGCGGGGGGCCCGACTCCACCTCTGGAGCCCGCAACTAGTGGCTCGTCGCCGGATGCGCGAACGACGCCACTCGCCAGGCCTGGACCATCAGGGTGATGTGGATGTTCACGGGCCACGCCACGGGTTCTCTCTGCAACTGGCCCGCTTCCGGTCCGCGCCGGTACCAATCCGGTCCCGGAAGAACCGATTGCCGTGGTCGTCTTCTTCTTAGGAGCCATGGCGACGAAGAACTGCTAGGTCGACTGCTAGACCTGATTCTCACAATTGTGCCCCCTACCTGGCGCGCCAAATACGTCGGTGGGAAACGACACCTATGGGATCACTGGAATCCCTTCTACGGTTGCGGGGCGCGGGGATCATGAGAAGAGCGGGACTAGTAGACAACACAAAGGGATTTTACCCAGGTTCGGGCCGCAAAGATGCGTAAAACCCTACGATCCTGCTTTGGTGGATGTATTTAGTGTTCTTGAGCTCTCGAACTAGCTCTAGGTGCTGAGAGGTTCGAAAGAGCCGAATCGTTTCTCTGTGTGCCATGGGCCTCCTTTTATAGGCGAAAGGGGCTGCCGCAGTGACACACAGGAGGTGGAAAGTGCTCCAGCGTCACGAGTTTATCGCTAGTATTACAGGACAAGACGCATTTAATGCGAGGCTTAGGTGTCCCTTTGCTTTATTGGGGACGGGGGCGAGGCCCGTCCCGTCCGTCGCCGCTCCTCCTCGCTTCGACACGCGCCCTGGCCAGCGACGCATGTGGTGCCATGTAGGCAGGCAGGCAGCTGTGGTGGCGCGGTGGTGGAGCCTCCACGAAGGATTGCATGCTGCCACACAGGTGTCTGCCCAGCTGGTTGGGTTGGCAGCTGCATGCGAATGACGGCGAAGACTTAGCTGGCGCGGGCCTGGCAGTGGCCCTGCCGGTGCGCCTGGCTGGGGCCTTGCCGGGTGGCCCGGCAAGGGTCTTGCCGTGGCGCGTAGGCGTCCCTGGCAAGGATCTTGCCGGGGATCTTGTGGGTTTCTTCGGCGAGGATGATTGCCTTCCTATCCTCACTTGATCTTGATTATTCTTTGTCTTCACAAAGATCTGCATGCCACCACGGAAGTGCCTCCCGAGCCCTGTCCCAATGCGTCTGCATTGAGCGTTGGTGGGCTCAAGGGTGGCTCGCTTTCACTGGCGTGGGTGAGCTGCCCCGGCAAGGGTCTTGCCGGGGCCGCTGAGGCTGCCCTGGCAAGGGTCCTTGCCGAGAAAACATGCTTCGCCCATCCGATCCTTGTGGCCTTGGTCCTTGTCGTTGCTTTATTTGTCTTGTGCCTTCGGCTTCCCTTTCCTACTCTGTTATGAGTGGTCGTGGCGGGCAGCTCCGACTGCCCGTGCACAAGTAAAGGGGTCAAAAGGAGAGCCCCTACTTTTGGACACCGACATATTCGGACACCAGAATGGTTCTGGAGTGATTCGGGTATTTTACGGACTACCGGGAGGTTACCTGAACCCCCTAGGGAAGTAGTGGGCCATCATGGGCCGTAGTGGAAAGGAGAGGAGGGACACAAGGGTGCCCCCCATGGCAAGTCCGAATTGGACTAGGGAGGGGGCGCCCCCCCCTCTTTCCTTCTCCCTGTCTTCCTCCTTCCCTCTCTCCCCCTCTTGGAAAAGGAAGGGGAGTCCAACTAGGATTGGGAATCCTAGTTGGAATCCCCCTATGGCGCGCCCCTCCTAGCCGCCGGCCTCCGCCTCTCCCTCCTTTATATACGTGGCCAGGGGGCACCCCAAAGCATAACAGACAATCTCTTAGCCGTGTGTGGTGCCCCCTCCACAGTTTAACACCTCGTTTATATCGTCGTAGTGCTTAGGCGAAGCCCTGCGCCGGTAAGTTCATCATCATTGTCGCCACGCCGTCGTGCTTACGGAACTCTCCCTTGTCCTCAACTGGATCAAGAGCACGAGGGACGTCATCATGCTGAACGTGTGCTGAACACGGAGGTGCCGTATGTTCGGTACTTGGATCGGTTGGATCGTGAAGACGTTCGACTACATCAACCGCGTTACTAAAGGCTTCCGCTTTCGGTCGACGAGGGTACGTGGATGTAAGTGCATCTAGTGCCCCTTAGTGATTTTGGTGTATTGAAGACTTATAGGTTAAGGGACTAATGCGTTTATGAGTGTACACATGTCTATAAGTCTATGAGAAGTTTGATATTCTGAGAGAAAGTCGACCCTAAAAATGAAGTTCTTGTTGAAGACTTTGATATTCTGAAGACTTTCTGAAGACTTTGAAAGTGAAGAAATTGGTGTGACCTTGAAGACTTGGTATTCATTTGAGGAACATGAAGCATGAAGACTTTTGTTTTTGTAGTTTCATTTTCTCTTTCTTGAGTCATAGGAAACACCGTACTGTTAAAGGGGTCGAGGAAATACTAAGGAAAAATTTCCATGTGATGCTCAACTCAAAATCCTACACCTACCCATCCCTTCGAGTGAAGCCTTTGGAAATCTCATACAGATTCAGTCAATTTCTTGATGTGAGACGAAGTTCTTACGGACGCCGAGGAATTTGTTCTGGCGAGGAGTTAGGAATTCGCTAGTGCGGATTGCCTACGATGAGGAACATGATAGCCCTGAGGAATTTGAGAGTCAAATTTCCGACCGTTGCTGTGCTGCGCGCCAGCTGTCCCAAAATATCTTATCCACATAACGGTCATATCATTGAAGGGCATTTATGTCTTATCATGTCGGGCTGCTCCCTAGGCTATAAATAGCCGCCCCCTACAACCACTAGCTGGTTGGATGCTCCAAGAGAAACTGACACTTGTCATTTGAGAGCAACCCATCCTCCGAGGACTTTGAGCGAAAATCATCGAGTGAGGAAAAACCCAAAACCAAACCCCTACAAAACCAAAGTGATTGAGCATCACTGAAGAGATTGATCCTGCGTGGATCCGACGCGTGTTACCTTTGAAGACTGTGCTTCTTCCAGACGGTTAGGCGTCATGGTCTAGAGCATCCAAGAGGAATTGTGGATCGCCGAGTGACCGAGTCTGTGAAGGTTTGGAAGTCGCTGAAGACTTACCATGAGTGATTGGACGAGGTGCATGTGACCTTAGTTCAAGGAGAATACGGTGAGGACTTGGTGTCTGAGCTGCGTGCTCGGCCGACCGGGTGTCCGGACTGTGTGTCCTCGAGTTAAAATACCCAGCCGCTCCAACGAGACGTACAACGGAGATAGCAGTTGCAACAGGTCTACCAAATCATTGTCTTCACCAACCTTACTGGTTATATTTCCTCAACTCTTTCATTTCCTCATAAGCGTGTTGAGTGTTTGTTCATATCTATGTTTGAAGACTTTGATGAAGACTTTCTCAATTTCCTCGGTTCAATTTCTTGATCTGTTTGTCTTCATCTTGCGTTATCCTGTGTTTACGCTTTCTGTACTCTGTGATTGTCTTCATTTCATCATGATGACCATGCCCGCATTCTGTTATGCTTACTTCTGAGTACTTATTCCACTGCAAGTAGTTCTTCACTTAGGAATTTCCTCACCAACAAATTGCTCAGTGAAGAATTCATAAAAATCGCCTATTCACCCCCCCCCTCTAGTCGATATAACGCACTTTCAATTGGAATAGAGCAAGGTACTCCCTTGTTCTGTGTGATTTTGGTTTAACCACCTGGAGTTTTAGTTATGTCGACCGCAGGTATGAAGAAAGTGACGTGCCCTATCTTTGACGGTCATGATTATCCCAAATGGAAGGCCATGATGAGGAAGCGCCTCATGGCTATGAACAGCGAGCTGTGGACCGTCCACCGAGATTGGTCTTCTTGATCTATGCAAGATGGCGACGCCGATAATATTCGCAAGTTCACTCGACTTGACATCTTGGCGAAGGATATCATACATTCTCGCCTATCCAGAGATGAATTCAGGCGCATTATGCATCTTTGCAATGCGAAGCTTATCTGGGACCGAATCTTTGACGTCTATGAAGGTCATCGAACCCGTCATGATCCTTGGTTTGAGGACTTCAAGGAATCTCTCCAAACGATGACTTTTGAACTAGAATCATCATCTTCTGCATCATGTCTCATGGCAAAGGATGACAAGGTAACCGAATGTTCCTCATCCGAGTTTAATGACGATGAATCTGATGATGATGGATCTGATGATGATATTGAACTTAGTTATACCAAACTTGTTTGCATGACCACTAAACAACAAACTGCCTTGGAAAAGGTTCAAAACATGCTAGATAAAAGTGATGATATGTTGGGTGAAGAAATGGATCGCACTAAAGCCCTGACTGAAAATCTTCAGAGACTTCAGTCTAGGTTTGACAGCCTTCAAGGTCATCATAACACTCTCTTATCTGATCATGAGAAGCTTTCTTATGAATTTATTCAAAGAAAGCAAGATCTTGAGAAGCTAAGAGTGAGTTATGAAGATCTTCGAAGGAGCGCGATTCATTACTTGCTCAACAAATCAGCGCTTCTCGAGAAGAAATTGTTCCTCCATGCTTAAAGTGCATTGAGCGTGGATCCGCTAATTCTTCACTGAATGTTCAAATGCTTCAACTATTACAAATTCTTCACCTGCCTCTGTTATCACTAATTCCTCATCTGAGGACATTGCTAGTATCATTGACGATGCAGGGCTGAAGGAATTGTACATGACAGGCATGTACAAAAGCCTCAAAGGGCATCAGACTCTTTGTGATGTGCTTAAAAGCAGATCCTCAACGAAACCCTAGGAAAGAGGGTATTGCCTTTGAGAGGAAACTCAATCTTGATGGAACATATTGGAAGCCCGAGCGGTACCCCAAAACCTCATGGAGTTGCTGCAAAGGGACTTCGATTGATCCATCTAACTTATCTGGCTTTACATGTGAATCTCCTCATTCTTCCGATGAGTCGTTTGACTCCAACTATAAACTGTTCAAAAATCAGAATGGTGAAGTATTTGCTAGATATGTTGGCACTAACTGCAGGAATGGTTCTCCTATGAAGAAAATCTGGGTTCCCAAAAGGTGCCTTGAAAGTCTTCAGGTGAATGTCCTCATGACACCACCTGTGAAGAATAGGAACCCCAGATCAAACTCTTCATATGGACCAAACTCTTCATATGGATCCAATTCCTGAAAAGGACCAAAGTCCTCACGTGGATCAAATTCCTCAAAAGGATCAAAGTCCTCATATGATTCTCATCGTGCTAACAACTCTGTTTCGCAGGGTAGAGCTAAGGGCTATGAATATGTGCATTATTCTTCAAACCAATATGTTCATAAGTCCTCAAAGAATTTCTCTGCTTATTCATATGCTTACCCTAACCCCTCTTATGTGAAGCGAAATGGATTGGCCTCTATGCCACCATTCTCATATGGAGCTTCATAAGTGATGAACTCTTTGCCACCCCTTGAGATGTGGGTGGTGAAGAAAAGAACTAATCTCTTCTGCGGGGTCAGTCTCAGAACGAGCTTTAACGTCTGAAGAATTTCTTTGGGGACACGACAACATTGCCTGAAAGGACGCAGGCTAATCATGAAGAAATGAACTTTAATTTCACACGTCCTCATACTGCTATATCTGTTTTACTGCTTGATGAAATTCATCTGATGAAATTGATATCATATTTTTCACTAATGAAGTATATGAGATCGTAAGTTGCACTAATTTATTTACAGGATGATCAACCCAAAGCCAATGAGTGGGTCCTCGATAGTGGATGTACAAATCACATGACTGGTGACAAGAACCTATTGATGGATGCTCCCTTATCACCGTCACATCTGAAGCATATCATCTTCTTGACAAAGGCGGAAGTCGGTATTGTGTCTTTGTAAGGTTGCGATCTCTAAGGACATACACATGGACAAAGTCATGCTTGTTGAGTCCTTAGGATACAACCTCATGTCAGTCTCTATGCTTTGTGATCTTGATATGGTTGTTGTCTTTGGCAAGTATCGTTGTGTTGTGATTATGGAAGCTGACAATTCCAAAGTCTTCGAAGGCTTTAGGAGAGGAGACTTGTATATTGTTGATTTCTCTATAGGACCACAACCAGCCGTGTGTCTACTTGCAAAAGCTTCAGAAGGCTAGCTATTGGATTGATGCAATTGATACCGCGTGCCACATCATCAACAGAGTATATCTTCACAAATTCTTCAAGAAGACTGCCTATGAACTCCTCACTGACAAGAAACCCAATGTGAGTTATTTCAAATTCTTGATTGCAAAATGCTTTGGATTAGAGATCCTCATCACAATGCTAAATTTGCACCAAAAGCACATGAAGGTTTTATGCTTGGTTATGGAAAGGACTCAGACACCTCTGAGTCTTCAACAATGTCCTTTACAAGATTGTTGAAACTGTAGATGTGCTTGATTCGATGAAACTAATGGCTCGCAAAGAGAGCACCTACCTTCTGTGATAGATGAACCCGGCACCGAGGAATCTATCAAGTTCAAGGCAACCGAGGATGTAATTCCCTCTTTGAAGAATCTCTTTGAAGAATTCATTCCGTAACGCGAAGAACGTCGGCTGATGCACTGAGGATAATCTTTGAAGAAAATGGTCTTTGAAGAAAATGCTGATCAAATCCCTCGACGACAACCAGCTCATCCTCGCGTTGCAAAAGAAGTGCAAGTTGACAAGATCATCGATGAGATTGAAGCACCAGCCCTCTCACACGCTCAAAAGCTTCACATTTATCTAACTTTTGTGGGCACTATGCTTTTGTCTCTATCACAGAGCCCACTAAGGTAGATGAAGCATTCTGAGCTTTGAGTGGATTCAGGCCATGCAAGAAGAATTACATCGATTCGAGCTCAACAACGTGCAGGGAACTGGTCAAACGTCCAGATCCTCGAAAGCATAATATCATTGGCACAAAGTGGATCTACCACAACAAGCAAGATGAAAATGGCCTTGTGGTGAGGAATAAGGCATGACTTGTAGCTCAAGGCTACACACAGGTTGAATGAATTGATTTCGATGAAACTTTTGCACCTGTTGCTAGACTTGAGGCTATTCGCATATTGCTTGCTTATGCTAACCATCATAATATCACTTTATATCAAATGGATGTGAAAATTGCATTCCTCAATGGTAAGCTTGAGGAAGAAGTATATGTTACTCAACCCCCAGGTTTTGAAGATCCAAAGAATCCCGACAAAGTCTTCAGACTCAACAAGGCCCTCTATGGCCTCAAACAGGCCCCACGGGCGTGGTATGATACGTTGAAGGAATTCTTCGTGAAGAATGGCTTGACACCCGGTTCACTCGACCCTACTCTCTTTACTAAATCTTATGATGGTGAACTATTTGTGTGCCAAATATACGTTGATGATATTATCTTTGGCTGTACTGACCAACGTTATAGTGATGAATTTGCCTATATGATGAGTGAAGAATATCAAATGTCTATGACGGGAGTTGAAATTCTTTTAGGTCTTCAAATTAAATCAACAACACAATGGCATATTCATATCTCAGGAGAAATACCTCAAAGATGTCTTGAAGAAATTCGGCATGCAAGATTGCAAAGGCGTCAAAATTCCTATGCCCACAAATGGCCATCTATGCACTGATGAAAATGGTATTGACTTCGATCACAAGGTATACCGCTCCATGATTGGTTCTTTATTGTACTTATGTGCATCTAGGCCAGATATAATGCTTAGTGTTTGCATGTGTGCCCGATTTCAAGCTACACCAAGGAATCACACCATAAGGTGTGAAGCATATTCTTCGATATCTAGCTCACACACCAACACTAGGATTATGGTACCCCAAGGGCTCTACTTTTGATCTCGTTGGATATTACGACTCGACTATCTTTGGTGATCGTGTGGACATAAGTCAACTTCGGTACTTGTCATTTCCTCGGACGATCTTTGGTGCATTGGTCCTCGAAGAAATAGAACTGCGTATCACTTTGTCTACTTGGCTGAGTACATTGCTGCTGGTTCTTCTGTGCTCAATTGTCGTGGATGAAGCAAACTCTCAAGGACTACGACATCAACGTGAAGAATGTGCCTCTCTACTGTGACAATGAGAGTGCCATCAAGATTGCTCACAACCCAGTTCAGCACTCGAAGACAAAGCACATTCAGATTCGTCATCATTTTCTTCGCGATCATGTGTTGAAGGGCAACATATTTATTGATCATTTGAAGACTGAAGAACAGCTAGCCGATATCTTCACAAAGCCCTTGGATGAGAAGAGATTTAGCAAGTTGCAGTGTGAGCTAAATATCTTAGAATCTTCGAATGTTCTTTGAAAAGGACACACATCCTGACACTTATGCAAAATTGATGACTTAGATGTGCAACACATGAAGAAATGTTTTTCTTCAATCAATGAAGAATAACACTCTAAGTGTGAAGAAATTAATGAAGAATTTGATTCTCGAGAACCCTACGACAATTATGCAGCGGTGTCTGAAATCATCATTCTTATACGGTGGGTCACGCCACCACCAAAGTTGAAAATCTTCAATTTGAGTTTTTCCTCGCTTTTGAAATTCTTGATTTTTCAAATTCTTCAACTTTGCAAAATCTTCCTTTGTTTACATCGTTTTTCTTCATTGGCTATATATATATATATATATATATATATATATATATATATATATATATATATATATATATATATATATATATATATATATGGGTTTATGTCCTCTGACAAAGATTCACTTATGGCTATTTCCTCAAGTTGCATTTTTACGCTAAGTGAATGTGATCGGACCCTTCCCCTCTATGCTATACTCAACCCAATCTATTCACAAATTCTTCATGTGCGTTCTATTTGAAACTTCGTTCAAAATCTTCACTTTGTGTCCTTGTCATTTGAAGAAATTGCGAAGCGGAACCTTTAACTTATCTTATCCAAATTTTCGGCTTTGCTGCTCAAACCGTTCCGCTTTCAGACGTTAGACTTATCTATTCACCCACGATCTAACACGATCTCCACTTTTACGTACGTGGGTGACACATGTCAGCGAATGAGAAGGGTCGAGCACGTTCGTCCAAAATCTTGATGAACAGTTTTTCACCGTGGCTATATATACCCCTCTCCCTTCCTCACTTCCTTTACTCCGTTCGACCGCTCTCTCTCTCTCTCGCTCGAGCTTCTCAAACCCTAGCACCGCTTGCTACTCCATAAATGCCGGTGAGGAAGAGCTTCACTGCCTCGACCTTGTAGCCGCCGTACTCGCGCCGACCGCGTAAATCTTCACTCCGCCGCCGCCGTAGCTGTCTTCCTCCGCCGAGTTAGGGCGTGTGAGATCTGAACTGACGAACTTCTAATCTACACTTCTCTGTTAATTGTGTTCTTGATTCGGGTAATTAAAAGTTACTTTTATTACTCGCTTTGATTCTCAAACCTTCTGAAAATCTTCAAAGGTGTTTTATTCTTCAAATCCTCACACACAAAAACACCTCACAAGTCATTTGTTCTTGATTCGTTTCCCTAAGCATCATTTTCTTCAAGATTCCTCAATTGTGTGGATCCTCGATCTATACAACTCTGGAACCTAAGACAAAGAACGCTTAGTGAAATTCTTCAAGGCTCATCTGGTCAAATTCCTCAAACTAGTTCTTTTTGAAAAACATTCTGAGAACGCATATGAACTCTCCAAATTCCTAGCAAATATACTGCATTCACGGTACTCATGTCATTCTTTGAATCACTAGGTTCTCATCAACTTAACTCATTTGCAGCGTTCCTTGAAGAAAAGTTGCATACTTCTTGAGAGAATTCAATTGTTCAAATTCCTCACCTGAAGAATATGGCGAGAAGGAAAGAAGCCCGAGAAAGGAGGAAAGAGGCTGAGGTCATGACGGCTTTTGAAATACACGAGGACATATATCTTGACTATTGCACACTGATGAAGCCAAGTTTGGCAAGGAAAACAAAAATCAGCGCAAAGGTGCGATTCGAGGATTGAAAGGAGATGGGCAAGGGAATGGAGAATACAGGTATGTTACTCCAAAGTATATGAAGAAATTCGCTCTTAATCCTCCATGCCCAAGAGCTCCATTGGCACCTGGCCAAGAAGCTGACCCCACCAGCATCAAGCGTGGTGAGGACTTTCCTGAAGAATGGGCCAAGCGCCAAGCCAAGTTGGCAAGGAGCCAAAGTCAGATTTGTCAATCTAACAAAGAAGTTCACAAATGTTGCAGCCCCATCGCAACAAGAAATTCCTCAGTCGGAGCCTACCTTTCGACTATTTGAAGAACATGCTGACACTGGCTGATGATTTTCAAACTTTGAAGACAATGCTAGTTCGGGGATGATGACTCCATTCCAAATTGAAGAAATTGCTGTGGCATCCACTAGTGGTGCGCTGAAGAAGCCCAGAAGAAGTCGTGGCAAGCTGCATCGATTGCGCTGAGGAAATTCAAACAGATTCCTTAGCTCCTCCTGCGCCTACACTAACTCCTATCCTTCCATCGCATCGGATGTGAAGAAGACCAAGGCTGCAGAGCGAGCTGCGATGAAGAAAAGGAAAGCATCGACTTCTTCAAATTCTTAAGCCCGAAGAAAATGAAGCCTATGACAAGCTCGTTTGAAAATCCAATCGATCTTTGTTCCAATTTCCTCCATTCCATCAAAGGACCTTGTTCCTTTTGGTGAAGAATATGAGATCCCAAGCGGATCGATGAAGAAAATCATTCTGCGCCCGTTAGAGCAGATTGATGAAGAAATTGAAGTGGATGCAATCCCTTCGACACCAATCATTTCCTCGCCTATGCCTCGGTTCACGCTTGAAGAGGCTGGTGTTGAGGAAATTGAAGACGAAGACGTGGATATTGGATGCACCACGCCTGTGATGAATGATGACTTTTGGGAAAGTCAGCATCCCAATTCTCCACTCTTTACCCCAAACCAACAAATTCCTCAGTCCCCTGCACCAACGGTTCAAATGGGCTCTGAAGAAACTCATCCGACCTCGTCCGTGCATGAAGAAATTCCAGCCACTAGTGCTGAAGAACCTGCTGCTGCTGATCCTATGAACACGCTTGTTGCATATGAAGAGGAACCAGAAAATCCTCAGCCTGAAGAACCTGAGATTGCGATTCCTGAGATAGTGATGCAACTCACTGACACTCCACTGCCAAAGCCAAAGAATCCATTCTCAAGGAAGCAAAAGTTCAAGGCTGAAGATTTTATTCGGCGAGCATGTATTCTTCACTGACTACAACCCATATGACTCTGCTCGCATAAGGAAGAGGCGTTTCTGGACTGCTAGTCAAGCCAACTTCTATTCCTCTGTGCTATTCAACAAAGACAAAGTCTCGATCATGCACATATTCCTCGCGTGGAGATGTAATCTACGCCGGGCTTCGAGCCGGTCCTCGGTGTTCTTCACGATGTTGGATTGCTGAATTTCTAGATCGACATACGTGATTGGAATGAAGAACTCATTCTTCAATTCTATGCGACGCTGCACATCACCGGAGATTACGAAGATTTGAACTCATGGGTACTGATGGATGACGGAAAATACTCACTACAAGGCACCAACAACTGAATTGCTTCGTGCCCTCCCACTCAGTCCTCCCCTTGATGGTGCTCGTTGCATCTACAATGAACCTGAGCTTTCAAATCATTACATGCAAGTGCTGATGAAGCCTTTGAAGCCAGGGTAGGCCCCACGAACCAAATTCTTCGTCAAGGAATTACTATATGTGCCTCGGACTGTCTATCACATTCTGACAAAGACAATGAGTCCTATCAAAGGCCATGACTCAAATGATGAAGAAGTCGTTGGCATCATGAAGAATATGCTTTTCAATATCATTCATGGCGTTCCCGTCAACTTCCATGATTTCTTCATGAGGACTCTGGAAAACATTGCTATGTCACCTTTTGAGCTGAAGCCTTATGCACCATGGATTATGAGGTTCATCAGGACAAGGTCTTCACTCAATTACAAGGTTGATACTACGAACCACTGCAGCTCCTTGCCTCCAATTGAAGTCCTCAAGCGGACATTTTCCTCGGTGATGACAAAGGCAAGGCAAGCTGCTGTGATAGATGAAGGCATTCGTCCATTGGATGGTCAATTTCGCAAGGCTGCATCTTACTCCACCAATGATGACTCGCCACACATGACTCTGCCGCCAATACCTCGGCCAAACAAAATCCTCAAGCCACAAAGCACCTGTGGTGATGATCGATCGTGAGTTACTCCTCAGTCTTCATCAGAAGGTTGATCGCAGTCATAAATGGGTCAAGCGTCAGTTTGGTTCAATTCTTCACAACATGACATCAAAACACAATGGAGTGAAGAAAAACCAATACTACCTTTATGAAACCTTCAACTGCATTCAGGCTGTTCTATCTCATCTCTACAAAGAGTAAGATCTGAAGAACATGGGTCTCAAGGAAGAATTTGGTGGTCTACACCTCCGCCAAGAAATTCAAGAAGGTCAAGGTTCCTTCCTTGGTGGCCAGCTCCTATTCTTCATCGCGACATCGATGAAAATGAAGACTTGGGCGACAACTGCGGCAGGCCCTACTACAACAACCGACCCGACAACTGGCGCTCCTCCATCAACTTGATATTCTTGAGGCGTTAGTCCTCAGTTTCGATCCTTTTGGTCATTCGATGACAAAGGGGGAGAAATTTGAGTTAGTCTTCAAGCGAGTCTATTATATGGGTGTTTTTTTTGCTAAGTTACAACTCTCGTTCTTCTGAAACTTTTATTGGATCGAGTTGTAATCTTAAACCCGATGGTGCTCTTATACTTTTGATGTGTTCCTCTGCATGCTTATTCTTCGTTATGTGTTAATACACGCATGCTGAATTACATCAGTCACCATTTTTCATCATGCATTTCAATTTCTTCATATTATATGTCAAATGCGTGTAGGAATTACAAGATATAGTGGGAGATCTCCATGATTCAACTCTTCAAATGTGCAATGCCTCAAAAGCAAATTCCTCACTATGCACATCTTCAGGGGGAGTTCTTCTATATCTTGCAATCAAATTCCTCAATATCAGTATTTACACTTCATCTATTTATCCCGTTGAAAACTTAACCTATATTGTCATCAATCACCAAAAAGGGGAGATTGTAAGTGCATCTAGTGCCCTTAGTGATTTTGGTGTATTGAAGACTTATAGGTTAAGGGACTAATGCGTTTATGAGTGTACACATGTATATAAGTCTATGAGGAGTTTGATATTTGCTGAGAAAGTCGACCCCTAAAAATGAAGTTCTTCGATTTGAAGACTTTGATATTCTGAAGACTTTGAAAGTGAAGAAATTGGTGTGACCTTGAAGGCTTGGTATTCATTTGAGGAACATGAAGCGTGAAGACTTTTGTTTTCGTAGTTTCATTTTATCTTTCTTGAGTCATAGGAAACACCGTCTTGTTAAAGGGGTCGAGGAAATACTAAGGAAAAATTTCCATGTGATGCTCAACTCAAAATCCTACACCTACCAATCCCTTGAGTGAAGCCTTTGGAAATCTCATACGATTCAGTCAATTTCTTGATGTGATGAGATGAAGTTCTTACAGGCCGAGAATTTGTTCTCGACCGAGGAGTTAGGAATTCGCCGTCTTGGATTGCCTACGATGAGGAACATGATAGCCCCGAGGAATTTGAGAGTCAAATTTCCGACCGTTCTTTGTCTTCTTGGCCACTGTCCCAAAATATCTTATCCACATAACGGTCATATCATTGAAGGGCATTTATGTCTTATCATGTCGGGCTGCTCCCTAGGCTATAAATAGCCGCCCCCTACAACCACTAGCTGGTTGGCTGCTCCAAGAAAGCTGACACTTGTCATTTGAGAGCAACCCATCCTCCGAGGACTTTGAGCGAAAATCATCGAAAGTGAGGAAAACCCAAAACCAAACCCCTACAAACCCAAAGTGATTGAGCATCATTTGAAGAGATTGATCCTGCGTGGATCCGACGCTTGTTACCTTTGAAGACTGTGCTTCTTCCAGACGGTTAGGCGTCATGGTCTAGAGCATCCAAGAGGAATTGTGGATCGCCGGGTGACCGAGTCTGTGAAGGTTTGGAAGTCGCCTGAAGACTTACCACGAGTGATTGGACGAGGTCTGTGTGACCTTAGTTCAGCGACTGGGTGTCCGGGACTGTGGGTCCTCGAGTTTAAATACTCAGCCGCTCCAACCAGACGTACAACTGAGACAGCAGTTGGAACTGGTCTACCAAATCATTGTCTTCACCAACCTTATTGGTTCTATTTCCTCAACTCTTTCATTTCCTCATAACTGTGTTGAGTGTTTGTTCATATCTGTGTTTGAAGACTTTGACTGAAGACTTTCTCAATTTCCTCAGTTCAATTTCTTCAGTCTGTTTGTCTTCATCTTGCGTTATCCTGTGTTTACGCTTTCTGTACTCTGTGATTGTCTTCATTTCATCATGATGACCATGCCCGCATTCTGTTATGCTTACTTATGAGTACTTATTCCGCTGCAAGTAGTTCTTCACTTAGGAATTTCCTCACCGGCAAATTCCTCAGTGAAGAATTCATAAAAATCGCCTATTCACCCCCCCTCTAGTCGATATAACGCACTTTCAGTGGACACACTCTCCCGTCTTGTTGCTATGCATCTCCTAGATAGATCTTGCGTCATCGTAGGAATTTTTTTGAATTATTACATCCCCAACAATGGCATCGAAGCCAGGTCTATGCGTAGATGATATATGCACGAGTAGAACACAAAGTGCTGCGGGTGATAATAGTCATACTGCTTACCACCAACGTTTTACTTTGATTCGGTGGTATTGTTGGATGAAGCATCCCGGACCGACATTACAGGTGGCTAGTGGGTGTCTGTTTCTCCAACTTTAGTTGAATCGAGTTTGACTACGCCGATCCTTGTTGAAGGTTAAAACAACACACTTGACGAAAAAATCGTTGTGGTTTTGATGCGTAGGCAAGAACGGTTCTTTCTAGAAGCCCGTAGCAGCCACGTAAAACTTGCAACAACAAAGTAGAGGACGTCTAACTTGTTTTTGCATGGCTTGTTGTGATGTGATATGGTCAAGACATGATGTGATATAAATTGTTGTATGAGATGATCATGTTTTGTAACAGAGTTATCGGCAACTGGCAGGAGCCATATGGTCGTCGCTTTATTGTATGAAATGCAATCGCCATGTAATTGCTTTAATTTATCACTAAGCGGTAGCGATAGTCATAGTAGCAATAGTTGGCGAGACGACAACGATGCTACGATGGAGTTCAAGGTGTCAAGCCGGTGATAATGGAGATCATGACGATGCTTCGGTGATGGAGATCATGAGCACACGATGATACCATGTCACATATTTTGATTGCATGTGATGTTTATCTTTTATACATCTTATTTTGCTTAGTACAGCGGTAGCATTATAAGATGATGCCTCACTAAATTTCAAGGTATAAGTGTTCTCCCTAAGTATGCACCGTTGCTACAGGTTAAATGTCGTAGAGACACCACGTGATGATTGGGTGTGATAAGCTCTACGTTCACATACAACGGGTGCAAGCCAGTTTTACAAGTGTAGAATACTTGGCTTAAACTTGACGAGCCTAGCATGTGCAGATATGGCCTCTGAACACTAAGACCGAAAGGTCGAATGTGAATCATATAGTAGATATGATCAACATAGTGATGTTCACCATTGAAAACTACTCCATCTCACGTGATGATCAGACATGGTTTAGTTGATTTGGATTACGTGATCATGTAGATGACTAGAGGGATGTCTATCTAAGTGGGATTTCTTAAGTAATATGATTAATTGAACTTTAATTTATCATGAACTTAGTCCTAATAGCTTTTTGCATGTCTATGTTGTTGTAGATCAATGGCCCGTGCTACCGTTCCCTTGAATTTTAATGCGTTCCTAGAGAAAGCTAAGTTGAAAGATGATGGTAGCAATTACACGGACTGGGTCCGTAACTTGAGGATTATCCTCATTGCTGCACAGAAGAATTACGTCCTGGAAGCACCGCTAGGTGCAAGGCCTGCTGCTGGAGCAACCGTGGACATTATGAACGTCTGGCAGAGCAAAGCTGATGACTACTCGATAGTTCAGTGTGCCATGATTTACGGCTTAGAATCGGGACTTCAAAGACGTTTTGAACGTCATGGAGCATATGAGATGTTCCAAGAGTTGAAGTTAATATTTCAAGCAAATGCCCGAGTTGAGAGATATGAAGTCTCCAACAAGTTCTATAGCTGCAAAATGGAGGAGAATAGTTCTGTCAGTGAACACATACTCAAATTATCTGGGTACGATAACCACTTGACTCAACTGGGAGTTAATCTTCCTGATGATAGTGTCATTGATAGAGTTCTTCAATCACTGCCACCAAGCTATAAAGGCTTCGTGATGAACTATAATATGCAAGTGATGCCGAAAATGATTCCCGAGCTCTTCGCAATACTAAAGGCTGCGGAGGTAGAAATCAAGAAGGAGCATCAAGTGTTGATGGTTAACAAAACCACTAGTTTCAAGAAAAAGGGCAAAGGGAAGAAGGGGAACTTCAAGAAGAATAGAAAGCAAGTTGCTACTCCCGGGAAGAAGCCCAAGTCTGGACCTAAGCCTGGCTGAGTGCTTCTCTTGCCAAAGGGGTCATTTGGAAGCGGAACTGCCCCAGGTGATTGGCGGATAAGAAGGATGGAAAAGTGAAAGGTATATTTGATATACATGTTATTGATGTGTACCTTACTAATGCTCGTAGTAGCGCCTTGGTATTTGATACTTGTTTTGTTGCTCATATTTGCAACTCAGAACATGGGCTACAGATCAAGCGAAGATTGGCTAAGGACGAGGTGACTATGCGCGTCGGCAATGGTTCCAAGGTCGATGTGATCGCCGTCGGCACGCTACCTCTACATCTACCTTCGGGATTAGTTTTAGACCTGAATAATTGTTATTTGTTGCCAGCATTGAGCAAGAACATTATACCGATGTATGCGGTCCAATGAGTGTTGAAGCTCGTGGCGGGTATCGTTATTTTCTAACCTTCACAGATGATTTGAGCAGATATAGGTGTATCTACTTAATGAAACATAAGTCTAAAATGTTTGAAGAGTTCAAAGAATTTCAGAGTGAAGTGGAAAATCATCGTAACAAGAAAATAAAGTTTCTACGATTTGATCGTGGAGGCGAATATTTGAGTTACGAGTTTGGTCTTCATTTGAAACAATGTGGAATAGTTTCACAACTCACGCCACCTGGAACACCACGGTAATAATGGTGTGTCCGAACGTCAGAACTGCATTTTATTGGATACGGTCACGATCTATGATGTCTGTTACTAATTTACCGCTACCATTTTGGGGTTATGCTTTAGAGACGGCTGCGTTCACTTTAAATAGGGCAGCATCAAAATACGTTGAGATGATACCATATGAACTGTGGTTTGGAAAGAAACCCAAGTTGTCGTTTCTTAAAGTTTGGGGCTGCGATGCTTATGTGAAAAAGCTTCAACCTGATAAGCTCGAACCCAAATCAGAGAAGGCGTCTTCATAGGACCAAAGGAAACTGTTGGGTACACCTTCTATCACAGATCCGAAGGCAAGATATTCGTTGCTAAGAATGGATCCTTTCTAGAGAAGGAGTTTCTCTCAAAAGAAGTGAGTGGGAGGAAAGTAGAACTTGATGAGGTAATTGTACCTTCTCCCGAATCGGAAAATAGTTCATCACATAAATTAGTTCTAGTGATTCCTACAACAATTAGTGAGGAAGCTAATGATGATGATCATGAAACTTCAAATCAAGTTACTACCGAACCTCGTAGGTCATCCAGAGTACGGTCAACACAAGAGTGGTATGGTAATCATGTTCTGGAAGTCGTGTTACTAGACCATGATGAACCTACGAACTATGAGGAAGCGACGATGAGCCCAGATTCTGCGAAATGGCTTGAGGCCATGAAATCTGAGATGGGATCCATGTATGAAACAAAGTGTGGACTTCGGTGAACTTGCCAGATGATCGGCAAGCCATAGAAAATAAATGGATCTTCAAGAAGAAGACTGACGCCGACGATAATGTTACTGTCTACAAAGCTCGACTTGTTGCGAAAGGTTTTCGACAAGTTCAAGGAGTTGACTATGATGAGACCTTCTCACCCGTAGCGATGCTTAAGTCTTTCCGAATCATGTTAGCAGTTGCCGCATTTTATGATTATGAAATTTGGCAAATGGATGTCAAAACTGCATTCCTTAAAGGATTTCTTAAAGAAGAGTTGTATATGATGCAACCAGAAGGTTTTGTCGATCCAAAGGGTACTAGCAAAGTGTGCAAGCTCCAGTGACCCATTTATGGACTGGTGCAAGCCTCTCGGAGTTGGAATATACGCTTTTATATTGTGATAAAAGCATATGGTTTATACAGACTTTTGGAGAAGCCTGTATTTACAAGAAAGTGAGTGGGAGCTCTGTAGCATTTCTAATATTATATGTGGATGACATATTCTTCATTGGAAATAATACAGAATTTCTGAATAGCATAAAAGGATACTTGAATAAGAATTTTTCAATGAAAGACCTCGGTGAAGCTGCTTACATATTGGGCATCAAGATCTATAGAGATAGATCAAGACGCTTAATTGGACTTTCACAAAGCACATACCTTGATAAAGTTTTGAAGAAGTAAAAAATGGATCATTCAAAGAAAGGGTTCTTGCCTGTGTTACAAGGTGTGCATTTGAGTGAGACTCAATGCCCGACCATGATACGTCCATTTTGCATCATGCTTTTATATCAATATTTATTGCATTATGCGTTGTTACTACACATTATGTCACAATACTTATGCCTTTTCTCTCTTATTTTACAAGGTTTACATGAATAGGAAGAATGCCGATAGCGGGAATTATGCGCTGGAAAAGGAGAAAATATTATAGACCTATTTTGCACAACTCCAAAAGTCCTGAAACTCCACGAAATTCAGTTTTGGAATATATTAAAAATATTGGGCGAAGAAAGCACCAGAGGGGGGCCACCCACTGTCCACGAGGGTGGAGGGCGCGCCCCTGCCTCGTGGGCCACCTGGCAGCCCCCCGATGCCCATCTTCTGGTATATGGTGTCTTTTGCCCTGGAAAAAATCATAAGGAAGCTTTCGGGACGAAGCGCCGCTGTCTAGAGGCGGAGCCTAGGCGGAACCAATTGATAACCCACAAGTATAGGGGATCAATTGTAGCCTCTTTTGGTAAGTAAGAGTGTCAAACCCAATGAGGAGATAAAGGTAGAACAAATATTCCCTCAAGTTCTATCGACCACCGATACAACTCTACGCACGCTGTACGTTTGCTTTACCTAGAACAAGTATGAAAGTAGAAGTACTTTGTAGGTGTGATAGGATAGGTTTGCAAGAATATAAAGCGCACGTAAATAAAAGCTAGGGGCTGTTTAGATAAAGAAGCAATAAAGTAAATATAGCGAGTGTGGAAAAGTGGTGGTAGGAGTTGTGAAATTTTCCCTAAGCAATTGGCTACGTTACTAGACCGATAGCAAGTTTTATGTGGGAGAGGCATAAGCTAACATACTTTCTCTTCTTGGATCATATGCACTTATGATTGGAACTCTAGCAAGCATACGCAACTACTAAAGATCATTAAGGTAAAACCCAACCGTAGCATTAAAGCATCAAGTCCCCTTTATCCCATACGCCACAACCCCCTTACTCAGGTTTATGCTTCTGTCACTCAAGCAACCCACTATAAGCGAAGCATGAACGTATTGCAACACCCTGCGGGAATCCCTCACGCTTGCGCGACACGGAGAGCAAAATAGGAAAGCAACATAACTACAAGCAAATTAAACCAATCATAGAAATTCATCAATCACCGATAGGACAACGAAAATCTACTCAGACATCATAGGATGGCAACACATCATTGGATAATAATATGAAGCATAAAGCACCATGTTCAAGTAGAGGGTACAGCGGGTTGCGGGAGAGTGGACCGCTGAATATAGATGGGGAAGGTGATGGAGATGTTGGTGAAGATGGCGGAGGTGTTGGTGTAGATCACGGTGATGATGATGGCCCCCGACGGTGTTCCGGCGCCACCGGAAGCAAGGGGGAGAGAGCCCCCCCCCCCTTCTTCTTCTTCTTCCTTGACCTTCTCCCTAGATGGGAGAAGGGTTTCCCCTCTGGTCCAAGGTATCCATGGCATGGGAAGGGCGAGAGCCCCTCCGAGATTGGATCTGTCTCTCTGTCTCTCTCTGTTTCTGCTCTTTCACCATTTCTTATATATCCGGAGATCCGTAACTCCGATTGGATTGAAACCTTCGCCAAGATTTTTCTCCGAAATTTAGCTTTCTTCCGGCCAAAAAAGAGCAGCAACCACCTTACGGGGTGCCCATGAGGGTCAGGGGCGCACCTGCCCCCCTGGGGCGTGCCCCCTGCCTTGTGGCCCCCTCGGGCACCGTCTCACATTGATTCTTCTCCCCAAAAATCACAAATATTCCAAAAATATTCTCCTTCCGTTTTTATCCCGTTTGGACTCCGTTTGATATGGGGTTTCTGCGAAACATAAAACACGCAACAAACGAGGCGGCCTGAGCACTCGGATCAATATGTTAGTCCCAAAAATAGTATAAAAGTTGCCAAAAGTATATGAAAGTTGAATAATATTGGCATGGAAGAATCAAAAATTATAGATACGACGGAGACGTATCAGCATCCCCAAGCTTAATTCATGCTCGTCCTCGAGTAGGTAAATGATAAAAAAATAATTTTTGATGTGGAATGCTACCTAGCATAATCTTGATCATGTGATCTAATCATGGCATGAATATTAAGACACGAGTGATTCAAGGCAATAGTCTATCATTTGACATAAAAACAATAATACTTCAAGAATACTCATAAAGCAATCATGTATTTTCAAAATAACATGGCCAAAGAAAGTTATCCCTACAAAATCATATAGTCTGGCTATGCTCCATCTTCACCACACAAAATATTCAAATCATGTACAACCCTGATGACAAGCCAAGCAATTGTTTCATACTTTTGACGTTCTCAAACCTTTTGAACTTTCACGCAATACATGAGCGTGAGCCATGGACATAGCACTATAGGTGGAATAGAATATGATGATGGAGGTTGTGTGAAGAAGACAAAAAGGGAGAAAGTCTCACATCGACGCGGCTAATCAACGGGCTATGGAGATGCCCATCAATTGATGTCAATGCGAGGAGTAGGGATTGCCATGCAACGGATGCACTAAGAGCTATAAGTGTATGAAAGCTTAAACTGAAAACTAAGTGGGCGTGCATCCAACTTGCTTGCTCATGAAGACCTAGGGCATTTGAGGAAGCCCATCATAGGAATATACAAGCCAAGTTATATAATGAAAAATTCCCACTAGTATATGAAAGTGAAAGCATAGGAGACTCTCTCTATGAAGAACATGGTGCTACTTTGAAGCACAAGTGTGGTAAAAGGATAGTAACATTGCCCCTTCTCTCTTTTTCTCTCATTCTTTATTTTATTTTTTTATTTTTTTGGTGGTCTTCTTTGGACTCTTTTTTTATTTGGGATTCTTTGGCCTCTTTTATTTTGATAACCTCACATGGGACAATGTTCTAATACTGATGATCATCACACTTTTATTTACTTACAACTCGATATTACAACTCGATACTAGAACAATGATATGGCTCTATATGAATGCCTCTGGCGGTGTACTGGGATGTGCAATGATCTAGCGTAGCAATGACATCAAAAAATGGACAAGCCATGAAAACATCATGCTAGCTATCTTACGATCATGCAAAGTAATATGAGAATAAATGATCAAGTCATGTATATGATGATGATGAAAGTTGCATGGCAATATATCTCGGAATGGCTATGGAAATGCCATGATAGGTAGGTATGGTGGCTGTTTTGAGGAAGATATAAGGAGGCATATGTGTGACAGAGTGTATCATATCACGGGGTTTGGATGCACCGGCGAAGTTTGCACCAACTCTCGAAGTGAGAAAGGGCAATGCACGGTATCGAAGAGGCTAGCAATGATGGAAGGGTGAGAGTGCGTATAATCCATGGACTCAACATTAGTCATAAAGAACTCACATACTTATTGCAAAAATCTATTAGTCATCGAAACAAAGTACTACGCGCATGCTCCTAGGGGGATAGATTGGTAGGAAAATACCATCGCTCATCCCCGACCGCCACTCATAAGGAAGACAATCAATAAATAAATCATGCTCCGACTTCGTCACATAACGGTTCACCATACGTGCATGCTTAGGGAATCACAAACCTCAACACAAGTATTTATACTAATCCACAACTACCCACTAGCATGACTCTAATATCACCACCTTTATATCACAAAACTATTGCAAGGAATCAAGCATATCATATTCAGCAATCTACAAGTTTAATGTAGGATTTTATGACTAACCATGTGAATAACTAGTTCCTGTCATCTCTCTAAATAGATATAAGTGAAGCAAAAGAGTTTAATTCTTTCTACAAAATATATGCCCATGCTCTAACAAATATAAGTGAAGTAAAAGAGCATTCTACAAATGACGGTTTTCTATGTGAAGTGAAACAGGCAATCCAAACATCAAATGATATAAGTGAAGCACATGAAGCATTCTATAAAGCCATACTCAAAAGATATTAGTGAAGTGCAATGAGCATTCTATATATCAACCATGGACTATCTCATACCAGCATGGTGCATAAAATAAAAGTGAAAACTAAATGCAAAAGACGCTCCAAGACTCGCACATATCACATAAATGAAATGAATCCGAAAACATACCGATACTTGTTGAAGAAAGAGGGGATGCGTTCCGGGGCATCCCCAAGCTTAGACGCTTGAGTCTCCTTGAATATTTACTTGGGGTTCCTTGGGCATCCCCAAGCTCGAGCTCTGGCCTCTCTTCCTTCTTCTCACATCGAGACCTTCTCGATCATCGAACACTTCATCCACACAAAACTTCAATAGAAAACTCGGTAAGATCCGTTAGTATAATAAAGCAAATCACTACTCTAAGTACTGTTGCAAACCAATTCATATTTTGTTTTTCATTGTGTCTACTGTAGTATAACTTTTCATGGCTTAATCCATCGATATAAATTGATAGTTTCATCAAAACAAGCAAACTATGCATCAAAAACAGAATCTGTCTAAAACAGAATCTGTCTAAAACAGAACAGTCTGTAATAATCTGAGCATTCACCATACTTCTGATACTTGAAAAAGTCTGCCAAAATTAGGAAAAATAAACAATTTGTATAGAAAGACAGTGCAAAAGAATCAGAACCATTTGACATTCTAGTAAAAAATTAAAAATCGCGCACTACAGCGGTGATGATGGAGATGTTCAAGTAGAGGGTACAGTGGGTTGCGGGAGAGTGGACCGCTGAATATAGATGGGGGAAGGTGATGGAGATGTTTGTGAAGATGGCGGAGGTGTTGGTGTAGATCGCGATGATGATGATGGCCCCCAGCGGCGTTCCGGCGCCACCGGAAGCAAGGGGGAGAGAGCCCCCCTTCTTCTTCTTCCTTGACCTTATCCCTAGATGGGAGAAGGGTTTCCCCTCTGGTCCATGGTATCCAAGGCGTGGGAGGGGCGATAGCCCCTCCGAGATTGGATCTGTCTCTCTGTCTCTCTATGTTTCTGCGTTCTTGGATTCTGCCCTTTCACCATTTCTTATATATCCGGAGATCCGTAACTCCGATTGGATTGAAACCTTCGCAAAGATTTTTCTCCGAAAATTAGCTCTCTTGCGGCCAAAGAAGAGCAGCAACAGCCTTACGAGGTGCCCACGAAGGTCAGGGGCGCGCCCCCCCTGCCGCGTGGCCCCCTCGGGCACCGTCTCACATTGATTCTTCTTCCCCAAAATCACAAATATTCCAAAAATATTATGCGTCCGTTTTTATCCCGTTTGGTCTCTGTTTGATATGCGGTTTCTGCGGAACATAAAACATGCAACAAACAGGAACTGGCACTGGGCACTGGATAAATATGTTCGTCCCAAAAATAGTATAAAAAGTTGCCAAAAATATATGAAAGTTGAATAATATTGGCATGGAACAATAAAAAAATTATAGATATGACGGAGACGTATCACCAATCTAGGGCTCCGGCGGAGCTGTTCTGCCGGGGAAACATCCCTCCGGGAGGGGGAAATCATCGCCATCGTCATCACCATCGATCCTCTCATCGAGAGTGGGTCAATCTCCATCAACATCTTCACCAGCACCATCTCCTCTCAAACCCTAGTTCATCACTTGTATCCGGTCTTTGTCTCAAAACCTCATATTGGTACCTGTGGGTTGCTAGTAGTGTTGATTACTCCTTGTAGTTGATGCTAGTTGGTTTATTCGGTGGAAGATCATATGTTCAGATCCTTTATGCATATTAATACCCCTCTGATTATGAACATGAATATGATTTGTGAGTAGTTATGTTTGTTCCTGAGGACATGGGAGAACTCTTGTTATAAGTAGTCATGTGAATTTGGTATTCGTTCGATATATATGGATGAGATGTATGTTGTCTTTCCTATAGTGGTGTTATGTGAACGTCGACTACATGACACTTCACCATTATTTGGGCCTAGGGGAAGGCATTGGGAAGTAATAAGTAGATGATGGGTTGCTAGAGTGATAGAAGCTTAAACCCTAGTTTATGCGTTGCTTCGTAAGGGGCTGATTTGGATCCATATGTTTCATGCTATGGTTAGTTTTACCTTAATTCTTCTTTCGTAGTTGCGGATGCTTGCAAGAGGGGTTAATCATAAGTGGGTTGCTTGTACAAGGAAGGGAAGTACCCAAGCACCGGTCCACCCACATATCAAATTATCAAAGTAACGAACGTGAATCATATGAGCATGATGAAAATTAGCTTGACGATAATTCCCATGTGTCCTCGGGAGCACTTTGCTTTATATAAGAGTTTGTTCAGGCTTGTCCTTTGCTACAAAAAGGATTGGGCCACCTTGCTGCACCTTGTTTACTTTTGTTACTTGTTACTCGTTATGAATAACCTTATCAGAAAACTATCTGTTACCGATAATTTCAGTGCTTGCAGAGAATACCTTACTGAAATCCGCTTGTCATTTCCTTCTGCTCCTCGTTGGGTTTGACACTCTTACTTATCGAAAGGACTATGATAGATCCCCTATACTTGTGGGTCATCAAGACTCTTTTCTGGCGCCGTTGCCGGGGAGTGAAGCGCCTTTGGTAAGGAAAAATTTATATAGTGTGCTGAAATTTACTATCACTTGTTACTATGGGAAATAATCCTATGAGGGCCTTGTTCGGGGTATCTTCACCCCGACCAGTAGAGCAAAGAGTTTCTCCTCAACCTACTGAACCTACTGAAAATGTTTACTTTGAAATTCCTTCGGGTATGATAGAAAAACTGCTAGCTAATCCTTTTACACGATATGGAACATTACATCCTGATATGCACCTAATCTATCTGGATGAAGTTTGTGGATTATTTAAGCTTGCAGGTATGCCTGAGGATGTTATCAAGAAGAAGGTTTTCCCTTTATCTTTGAAGGGAAAGGCATTGGCATGGATTACGCTATCTGATGATATTGGATCATGGAACTACAGCCGACTGAAATTCGAATTTCATCAGAAATTTTATCCTATGCATCTGGTTCATCGTGATTGTAATTATATATATAATTTTTGGCCTCGCGAAGGAGAAAGTATCGCTCAAGCTTTGGGGGAGGCTTAAGTCAATGTTATATTCATGCCCCAATCATGAGCTCTCAAGATAAATTATTATTCAAAAAATTTATGCTCGGCTTTCTCTCAATAATCGCTCCATGCTCGATACTTCTTGTACTGGTTCTTTTATGATGAAGACTATTGAATTCAGATGGGATTTATTGGAAAGAATTAAACGCAACTCTGAAGATTGGGAACTTGACGAAGGTAAGGAGTCAGGTATAACACCTAAGTTTGATTGTGCTAAAAAATTTATGGATACCGATGCTTTTCAGGAATTTAGCACTAAATATGGACTTGACTCTGAGATAGTAGCTTTTTTCTGTGAATCATTTTCTACTCATGTTGATCTCCCTAAGGAGAAGTGGTTTAAATATCATCCTCCCATTTAAGTAAAAGTAGTAGAACCTATTAAAGTTGAAGAAAAGACTATCACTTATAATGTTGATCCTATTGTTTGTACCGCTTATATTGAGAAACCACCTTTCCCTGTTAGAATAAAGGATCATGCTAAAGCTTCAACTGTGGTTCGTAAGAGTAATGCTAGAACACCTACACCTCCTGAGCAAATTAAAGTTGAACCTAGTATTGCTATGGTTAAGGATCTCTTGGGCGATAATATTGATGGGCATGTTATTTACTTCTGTGATGAAGCTGCTAGAATTGCTAGACCCGATACTAAAAATAAACATAGACCTGTTGTTGGCATGCATGTTGTTTCTGTTAAAATAGGATATCATTGTAATCATGGCTTATGTGATATGGGTGCCAGTGCGAGTGCAATACCTCATTCCTTATACAAGTAAATTATGCATGATATTGCACCTGCTGAGATAGAAGATATTGATGTTACTATTAAGCTTGCCAATAGAGATACTATTTCACCAATTGGGATTGTTAGATATGTTGAAGTCTTGTGTGGGAAAATTAAATATCCTACTGATTTTCTTGTTCTTGGTTCCCCACAAGATGACTTTTGTCCCATTATATTTGGTAGACCCTTCTGGAATACTGTTAATGCTAAGATAGATTGCGAAAAGGATATTGTTACTGTTGTTTTAGGGGACATGTCTCATGATTTTAATTTTGCTAAATTTCGTAGACAACCCCATGATAAAGAATTGCCTAGTGAATAAGAAATTATTGGTCTTGCTTCTATTGCAGTGCCTCATAATGATCCTTTAGAACAATATTTGCTAGACCATGAAAATGGTATGTTTATGAATGAAAGAAGGGAAATAGATGAAGTATTCTTTAGACAGGGACCTATTTTGAAACACAACTTGCCTATTGAAATCCTAGGGGATCCTCCTCCACCCAAGGGTGATCCTGTGTTTGAGCTTAAACCTTCACCTGATACCCTTAAATATGCTTATCTTGATGAAAGGAAGATATATCCTGTTATTATTAGTGCTAACCTTTCAGAGCAGGAAGAAGAGAAATTATTGAAAACTCTAAAGAAGCACCGTGCTGTTATTGGATACACTCTTGATGATCTTAAGGGCATTAGTCCCACTCTATGCCAACACAAAATAAAATTGGAAAAATACGCTAAACCAGTTTTTGATCACCAACGACGGTTAAATCCTAAGATGAAAGAAGTAGTAAGAAATGAAATACTAAAGCTTTTGGAGGCAGGTATAATTTATTCTGTTGCTGATAGTGAGTGGGTAAGTCCTGTCCAATGTGCCCCTAAGAAGGGAGGTATTACTGTTGTTCCTAATGATAAAGATGAATTGATCCCACAAAGAACTGTTACAGGTTATAAAATGGTAATTGATTTCCGCAAATTAAATAAAGCTACTAGGAAAGATCATTACCCTTTACATTTTATTGATCAAATGCTAGAAAGATTATCCAAACATACACATATTTTGCTTTCTAGACGGTTATTCTGGTTTCTCTCAAATACCTGCGTCAAAAGAGGATCAAGATAAGACCACTTTTAGTTGCCCTTTCGGTACCTTTTCTTATAGATGTATGCCTTTTGGTTTATGTAATGCACCTGCTACCTTTCAAAGATGTATGACTGCTATATTCTCTAACTTTTGTGAAAAGATTTTTGAGGTTTTCATGGATTATTTCTCCGTGTATGGAACTTCTTTTGATGATTGCTTAAGCAACCTTGATCGAGTCTTGCAGAGATGTGAAGAAACTAATCTTGTCTTGAATTGGGAGAAGTGCCACTTTATGGTTAATGAAGGTATTGTCTTGGGGCATAAAATTTCTGAAAAGAGGTATTGAAGTTGATAAAGCTAAAGTTGATGCTATTGAAAAGATGTCGTGTCCTAAGGACATCAAAGGTATACGAAGTTTCCTTGGTCAAGTCGGTTTTTATAGGAGGTTCATTAAAGACTTCTCAAAAATTTCTAGGCCTCTGATTAATCTCTTACAAAAAGATGTTCCTTTTGTCTTTGATGATGATTGTGTAGAAGCATTTGAAATACTTAAGAAAGACATGATTTCTGGACCTATTGTTCAGCCTCCTGATTGGAATTTACCCTTTGAAATCATGTGTGATGCTAGCAATTATGCTCTAGGTGCTGTTCTAGGACAGAGAGTTGATAAGAAATTAAATGTTATCCAATATGCTAGTAAAACTCTAGACAGTGCCCAGAGAAGTTATGCTACTACTGAAAAGAATTTTTAGCAGTTGTGTTTGCTTGTGATAAGTTTAGACCTTATATACCCCAAAGTAACGGTTCACACTGATCATGCTGCCATTAAATATCTTATGGAAAAGAAAGATGCTAAACCTAGACTTATTAGATGGGTTCTCTTGCTACAAGAATTTGATTTGCATATTATTGATAGAAAGGGAGCTGAGAACCCCGTTGCAGACAACTTGTCTAGGTTAGAGAATGTTCTTGATGACCCACTACCTATTGATGATAGCTTTCCTGACGAACAATTAGCTATCATAAATGCTTCTCGTACTGCTCCAAGGTATGTTGATTATGCTAATTACATTGTTGCTAAATTTATACCACCTAGTTTCACATACCAGCAAAAGAAAAAGTTCTTCTATGATTTAAGACATTACTTTTGGGATGACCCACACCTTTATAAAGAAGGAGTAGATGGTGCCATTAGACGTTGTGTACCTGAGCATGAACAGGAACAGATCCTTCACAAGTGTCACTCCGAGGCATATGGAGGACATCACACGGGAGATAGAACTGCACATAAGGTATTGCAATCCGGTTTTTATTGGCCTACTCTCTTCAAAGATGCTCGTAAGTTTGTCTTGTCTTGCGATGAATGTCAAAGAATTGGTAATATTAGTAGACGTCAAGAAATGCCTATGAACTATTCACTTGTTATTGAACCATTTGATGTTTGGGGCTTTGATTATATGGGACCGTTTCCTTCCTCTAATGGGCACATATTTTAGTTGTTGTTGATTACGTTACTAAGTGGGTAGAAGCTATTCCAACTAGTAGTGCTGATCATAACCCTTCTATTAAGATGCTTAAATAAGTTATTTTTCCAAGGTTTGGAGTCCCTAGATACTTAATGATTGATGGTGGTTCACAATTTATTCATGGTGCCTTTTGTAAAATGCTTGCTAAGTATGATGTTAATCATAGAGTTGCATCCCCATACCATCCACAGTCTAGTGGTCAGGTAGAATTGAGTAATAGAGAGATTAAATTAATTTTGCAAAAGACTGTTAATAGATCTAGAAAGAATTGGTCCAAGAAACTTGATGATGCATTATGGACCTATATAACTGCATACAAAAATCCTATGGGCATGTCTCCGTGTAAAATGGTTTATGGAAAAGCATGTCACTTACCTCTCGAACTAGAACATAAGGCATATTGGGCCATTAAAGAGCTCAATTATTATTTCAAACTTGCCGGTGAGAAGAGGCTATTTGACATTAGCTCACTTGATGAATGAAGAACCTAGGCCTATGAGAATGCCAAACTGTTTAAAGAAAAATTTGAAAGATGGCATGACAAAAGGATACAAAAGTGTGAGTTAATGTAGGTGATTATGTTTTGTTATACAACTCTCATTTTAGATTTTTTGCAGGAAAACTGCTCTCTAAACGGGAAGGTCCTTACGTTATCGAGGAGGTCTATTGTTCTGGTGCCATAAAAATCAACAACTTCAAAGGCACAAATCCGAAGGTGGTGAACGGTCAAATAATCAAACATTATATCTCAAGTAATCCCATAAATGTTGAAACCAATGTTATTGACACCGTAACCCCGGAGGAGTACATAAGGGACACTTTCCAGAACGTTTCAGACTCCGAAAAGGAATAGGTATGTGGTACGGTAAGTACACCGACTCCAAAACAGTTCTAATAACAATTTTTCTCTATTTTGAAATATTTAAAAAAATAGGAAAATAAGAAGTAGTCCGGAAAGGACACGAGGCATCCACGAGGGTGGAGGGTGCACCCTACCCCCCTGGGCGCCCCCTGCCTCGTGGGCACCTCGTGTGCCCTCCGGACTCCGTTTTCTTGCACGATACTCCTTTTGGTCGATAAAAAATCATTATATAATCTCCCGAAGGTTTTGACCACCGTACCACGATGAAATCCTCTATTTTTGTTTTTAGTTGCTTCTGCAGCAGATCTAGAGCAAGATGTCTTCTCAAGAGTCAGTCGGGGAGAGTTGGGTATCTCATCCGACACCATGGCCAAGAGCAAACAACGATGTTGATCACTTTGGGCAATCAACGGAGGAAGAGATGGAGGCCGACTTAAAAAGGATAGATGCCATGGAGGAGGATCAAGAAGTTACCTCTCGTCTCCAAGCCAGATTTATGATGGAGGAACTCCAGAGCTCAGCAATTCCAAATTCGGTCACCCCTCCCAATGCTAGATTTCTTTCTTATGAAAATATGAAAAAGAGTGTTACTTTTTCTCCCGCAGCTATGCAACATCCATGGGTGAAAGAAGCTTTAACCGTCGCGGGTAAACTCCGTAAGGAAACAATGGATCTTAAGCAGCAAGTTAATAAGCTCGAGGAGGAGAACCGTATCCTAAGGGGCATCATCGCCAAAAATATCACATCACCACCTCCGAAGAAAGAGACATAAACACATGGGTATGGGCACTCCCATTGGCAACTGCCAAGCTTGGGGGAGGTGCCCCGGTATCGTATCACCATCACACTTCTATCTTTACCGTTTTTATTAGTTCGATCCTTTTGGTTATATCTTGATCTAGTAGAATAAAGTTTAGTATGATGTAGCTTTGAGTTTTTGTGTTGATAAAGATTAGTTTTGAGTCGAGGGCTTTGCTATCTTGCTATGATCTTGAGGGAATAAAAGAAAAAGAAAGAACGAAAAGAAACAAAAATATCATATTGATCTTATGGAGAGTAATGACTTCACATATAAATAGTATGATGAATAAAAGTTGTTGAGAGTTGGCAAACATAGTTTTGGTCATCGTTGTAATTAATAGGAACTAATAAAGAAAGAGAGGTTTTCACATATAAATATACTATCTTGGACATCTTTTATGATTGTGAGAACTCATTAAAATATGACATGCTAAAGAAGTTGATGTGGGACAAGGAAGATAACATAATGGGTTATGTTTTCTTATATCCGAAATAAATTATATTGTCATGGATCATCCAACATGTTGAGCTTCTCTTTCCCCCTCATGCTAGCCAAATTCTTTGCACCAAGTAGAGATACTACTTGTGCTTCCAAACATCCTTAAACCCAGTTTTGCCATGAGAGTCCACCATATCTGCCTATGGATTGAGTAAGATCCCTCAAGTAAGTTGTCATTGTTGCAAGCAATAAAAATTGCTCTCTAAATATGTATGATCTATTAGTGTGGAGAAAATAAGCTTTATACGAGCTTCTGATATGGAAGAAATAAAAGCGACGGACTGCATAATAAAGGTCCCTATCACAAGTGGCAATATAAAGTGATGTTCTTTTGCATTAAGATTCTGTGCATCCAACCACAAAAGAACATGACAACATCTGCTTCCCTCTGTGAAGGGCCTATCTTTTGTTTTTGTCTTATACCTTATACAAGAGTCATGGTGATCTTCACCTTTCCTTTTTACACTTTATCCTTTGGCAAGCACTATGTGTTGGAAAGATCCTAATATATATATCCAATTGGATGTGGGTTTTCATAAAACATTATTGTTGACATTATCCTTGAGGTAAAAGATTGGGAGGCAAAACTATAAGCCCCTATCTTTCTCTGTGTCCAATTAAAACTTCATACCCATAAGTATTGCGTGAGTGTTAGCAATTGTGAAAGACTAAATGATAGTTGAGTATGTGAAGTTGCTGAAAAGCCTTTATATTGAATCTTTCCAATGTTATGATAAATTGCAATTGCTTCAATGACTAAGATTATAGTTTGCCAGTTTTCAATGAAGTTTCTGATTCATACTATACATTGTTCATAGATTGTTACTTTAGCATAAGAAATCATATGACAACATATACATTGCTGTTCTAAGAATGATCATTATGCCCTCATGTCTGTATTTTATTTTATCGGCACCTCTATCTTTAAACATGTGGACATATTTTTCGATTCCGGCTTCCGCTTGAGGACAAGCGAGGTCTAAGCTTGGGGGAGTTGATACGTCCATTTTGCATCATGTTTTTATATCAATACTTATTGCATTGTGGGTTGTTACTACACATTATGTCACAATACGTATGCCTTTTCTCTCTTATTTTACAAGGTTTACATGAAGAGGCAGAATGCCGGCAGCGGGAATTCTGGGCTAGAAAAGGAGAAAATATTAGAGACCTATTCTTCACAACACCAAAAATCCTGAAACTCTATGAAAGTTAGTTTTGGAATATATTAAAAATATTGGGCGAAGAAAGCATGAGAGGGGGCCCACCACTGTCCACGAGGGTGGAGGGCGCGCCCTACCCCCTAGACGCGCCCCCTGCCTCGTGGGCCACCTGGCAGCCCCCCGATGCCCATCTTCTGGTATATGGTGTCTTTTGCCCTGGAAAAAAATCATAAGGAAGTTTTGGGATGATGTGCCGTCGTCTCGAGGCGGAACCTAGGCGAAACCAATCTAGGGCTCCGGCGGAGCTGTTCTGCCGGGGAAACATCCCTCCGGGAGGGGGAAATCATCGCCATCGTCATCACCATCGATCCTCTCATCGAGAGGGGGTCTATCTCCATCAACATATTCACCAGCACCATCTCCTCTCAAACCCTAGTTCATCTCTTGTATCCGATCTTTGTCTCAAAACCTCAGATTGGTACCTGTGGGTTGCTAGTAGTGTTGATTACTCCTTGTAGTTGATGCTAGTTGGTTTATTCGGTGGAAGATCATATGTTCATATCCTTTATGCATATTGATACCCCTATGATTTTGAACATGAATATGATTTGTGAGTAGTTACGTTTGTTCCTGAGGACATGGGAGAACTCTTGTTATAAGTAGTCATGTGAATTTGGTATTCGTTCGATATATTTTGATGAGATGTATGTTGTCTTTCCTCTAGTGGTGTTATGTGAACGTCGACTACATGACACTTCACCATTATTTGGGCCTAGGGGAAGGCATTGGGACGTAATAAGTAGATGATGGGTTGCTAGAGTGACAGAGGCTTAAACCCTAGTTTATGAGTTGCTTCGTAAGGGGCTGATTTGGATCCATATGTTTTATGCTATGGTTAAGTTTACCTTAATTCTTTTGTAGTTGTGGATGCTTGCGAGAGGGGTTAATCATAAGTGGGATGCTTGTCCAAGGAAGGGCAGTACCCAAGCACCGTTCCACCCACATATCAAATTATCAAAGTAACGAACATGAATCATATGAGCATGATGAAAATTAGCTTGACGATAATTCCCATGTGTCCTCGGGAGCACTTTGCTTTGTATTAGAGTTTGTTCAGGCTTGTCCTTTTCTACAAAAAGGATTGGGCCACCTTGCTGCACCTTGTTTACTTTTGTTACTTGTTACCCGTTATGAATAACCTTATCACGAAACTATTTGTTACCGATAATTTCAGTGCTTGCAGAGAATGCCTTACTGAAAACCGCTTGTCATTTCCTTCTGCTCCTCGTTGGGTTTGACACTCTTACTTATTGAAAGGACTACGATAGATCCCCTATACTTGTGGGTCATCAGACCAGTGCAGGAGATAGAGAGAAAATGAAAGTCATTCCCTCTGCCTCACCCATAGATTCTATCATGTATGCAATGCTGTGTACCAGACCTGATGTGTGCCTTGCTATAAGTATAGCAGGGAGGTACTACAGTAATCCAGGAGTGGAGCACTGGACAGCGGTCAAGAACATCATGAAATACCTAAAAAGGACTAAGGATATGTTTCTCGTTTATGGAGGTGACAAAGAGCTTGTCGTAAATGGTTACATTGATGCAAACTTTGACACTAATCCGGATGACTCTAAGTCGCAATCCAGATACGTATTTATATTGAATGGTGGAGCTGTCAATTGGTGCAGTTCCAAGCAGAGCGTCGTGGCGGGATCTATTTGTGAAGCGGAGTACATAGCTGCTTCGGAAGCAGCAAATGAAGGAGTCTGGATGAAGGAGTTCATATCCGATCTAGGTGTAATACCTAGTGCATTGGGTCCAATGAAAATCTTTTGTGACAATATTGGAGCAATTGCCTTGGCAAAGGAATCCAGATTTCACAAGAGAACCAAACACATCAAGAGACGCTTCAATCCCATCCGCCATCAAGTCGCGGAGGGAGACATAGAGATTTGCAAGATACATACGGATCTGAATATTGCAGACCGGTTGACTAAGTCTCTTACACGAGCAAAACATGATTAGCACCAAGACTCCATGGGTGTTAAAATCATTACTTTGTAATCTAGATTATTGACTCTAGTGAAAGTGGGAACCTAACGGAAATATGTCCTAGAGGCAATAATAAAGTTATTATTTATATTTCCTTATATCATGATAAATGTTTATTATTCATGATAGAATTGTATTAACCGGAAACTTAGTACATGTGTGAATACATAGACAAAACATAGTGTCCCTAGTATGCCTCTACTTGACTAGCTCATTAATCAAAGATGGTTATGTTTCCTAACCACGGACATGTGTTGTCATTTGATAAACGGGATCACATCATTAGAGAATGATGTGATGGACAAGACCCATCCTTTAGCTTAGCATTATGATCGTTACAGTTTTATTGCTACTGCTTTCTTCATGACTTATACATGTTCCTCTGACTATGAGATTATGCAACTCCCGAATACCGGAGGAACACCTTGTGTGCTATCAAACTTCACAACGAATCGGGTGATTATAAAGATGCTCTACAGGTGTTTCCGAAGGTGTTTGTTGGGTTGGCATAGATCAAGATTAGGATTTGTCACTCCGTGTATCGGAGAGGTATCTCTGGGCCCTCTCGGTAATGCTCATCACTATAAGCCTTGCAAGCAATGTGATTAATGAGTTAGTTGCGGGACAAAGCATTACGGAACGTGCAAAGAGACTTTCCGGTAACGAGATTGAAATAAGTATGATGATACTGACGATCGAATCTCGGGCAAGTAACATACCGATGAAAAAGTGAATGACGTATGTTGTCATGTGGTTTGACCGATAACGATCTACGTAGAATATGTAGGAACCAATATGAGCATCCAGGTTCCGCTATTGGTTATTGACTGGAGATATGTCTCGGTCATGTCTACATAGTTCTCGAACTCGTAGGGTCCGCACTCTTAACGTTCGATGACGATTTGTATTATGAGATATGTGATTTGATGACTGAAGTTTGTTCGGAGTCCCGGATGAGATCACGGACATGACGAGGAGTCTCGAAATGTTCGAGAGGTAAGGATTGATATATTGGAAGGTTATATTCGTACACCGGAATGATTCCGGAGTAATTCGGGTATTTTTCGGAGTACCGGGAGGTTACCTGAACCCCCCCCCCCCCCCCGTGGGGGGGGGGAGGTAGTGGGCCTTTATGGGCCTTGGTGGAAAGGTGAGGAGGGCCGCAAGGGTGGCCACACGCGCCCCCATGGCATGTCCGAATTGGACCAGGGAGGGGGCGGTGCCCCCCTCTTTCCTTCTCCCTCTCTTCCTCCTTCCCTCTCTCCCCCTCTTGGAAAAGGAAGGGGAGTCCAACTATGGCGCGCCCCTCCTGGCCGCCGACCTCCTCCTCTCCCTCCTTTATATACGTGGCCAGGGGGTACCCCAAAGCACAACAGACAATCTCTTAGCCGTGTGTGGTGCCCCCCTCCATAGTTCAACACCTCGGTCATATCATCGTAGTGCTTAGGCGAAGCCCTGTGCCGGTAACTTCATCATCACCGCCGCGACGCCACCGTGCTGACAGAACTCTCCCTTGTCCTCAACTGGATCAAGAGCACGAGGGGCATCATCGTGCTGAACGTGTGCTAAACACGGAGGTGCCGTACGTTTGGTACTTGGATCGGTTGGATCGTGAAGACGTTCGACTACATCAACCGCGTTACTAAACGCTTCGCTTCGGTCTCACGAGTGCGTGGACACACTCTCCCGTCTCGTTGCTATGCATCTCCTAGATAGATCTTGCGTGATCGTAGGAATTTTTTTGAATTACTACGTTCCCCAACACGAAGAAGGTGACGACTCCATTTCTCTCACCTCCATTTTCACACCTCAATTTATTGGAGATCTCCCTCGTTAGCCACCAAAAGCTCTTGATCTTTTGAGGAGCAAAGGAGGAGTGCCCGATCTACACATTCACCAAAGCGAAAGTTGATTCCCCCTTGTTTTTGTGGTGCATCTTGTTACTCTTGGAGGTTGGAGACTCCTAGGCGGTAGGAGTACTCCGACGAGGAATCATTCATTGTGATTACCCCCAGAAAGTTTGTGAGGGTTTGGAGACTACCCCAAGGTCTACCATTAGTGGTTGAGAATCGCCTTCGTGGTGATATCTCAAAGAGAGAATAGGGCGAGCCTTCGTGGCATTGGTGTGCCTTCGTGGTAAGACCCGCCTCTCTAAATGGTGACGTAGCTTCCCTCCAAGGAAGTGAACATCGACATACATCCTCGTCTCTCGGAGTTGCGGTTATTCCTAACCCTATCTCCTACTTGTGGTTACTTGTCTCTTAGTCTTTACTTATCTCTTATTGTGCTTGCTTACTTGTATACTTGTGGTGCCGGTTACCTTGCTTAGCTCTTAGTATCATATTTGCAATTGTTAGGCTCACCGTCATATCCCACATTATTGCCTAAAATTGCTAAGTAAGAATTAAAATTTGTAATTGTACCTATTCACCCCCCCCCTCTAGGTCCATCTCGATCCTTTCACCACCTTGTTCAACACACTCTCGTGTATTTTTCAATGCCAACACATCGGCGGGTTGCAAACTAGGATCGTACATGGGAAGTGGTGGTTCCTCCTCCATGAGGCGCCCACCTCCATGTACTCTATCAACACCATTGGACCTCCTCCAACTCATGGAAGCCTCTCAAGAACAAAATCATCGAGAAAACAAAAATAGTACCATGATCAACGTATTGCTCTGATGCCAAGATGATGCGGGGTGCCGCTGAGACGATCTTTCACGGTACCAAACAACTCACGAGCAAGAACAACTAACTCTCAAGTGGCAAGACACAAAAGGAAACACTCCTAAATATATTGAACTAGCTAACTAGCATGCTCTATAAGGACACAACCCAATCCTATATGGATTAAGGACAAGACTTTCAATCCACACACGCACACACGCGCGCGCGCGCGCGCACACACACACACACGCGCGCGCACACGCACACACAAGAGATAATGCTCAACTTCTCATCCCTTCACATGGAACAACTGGGAGTACTTATACTAGAATCACCTACTAGTTACTCAAAATGAAGGATTAATTCATAAGTTGTAGCAGGGGAAGAACTTGTGGACTCTTGCGTTGTGTGGTTCCTGGACATTGCACCAGAACTTGCATGACTTTATTCAAGACCTCAAATCACTCATCGTTTGTTGTGCATGAAAGTTAATTAATTTCTGAATAGCTTGCACAGGAACTTGCATAACTTTTGACTCGAGACCTCAAATCACTCATTGTTTGTTGTGCATGAAAGTTAATTAATTTCCGAACAGCTTGCAATGGAATTTGCATAACTTTTGACTCAAGACCTCAAATCACTCATCGTTTTTTATGCATGAAAATAATTAATTCATGGACAACTTGCACAAAAACTTTACACAATTTTTTACTAAAAACCTCAAATCTCTACTACTAAAGTACACGAATTCTTCAATATTTGAATCTAACATGGCCTCACCTATTTTACTCGCCGCTAGCATAATCAATTCATTTGTAGCCGTAGGATCTATTAGATCGAATGGCTCATGTTACAAGGATTCGCTACTCACAGTGTTCCCCCCAATCCAAAAACAGTACTAGCTTCTTCTAGAAACTCCACAAACCACAGTAAAATCCAGCCTCCGGCAAATCGATGCTTGCCAACCTCCTTTTGCCTGGATGGGTGGATGTGTGGAGCAAATCGATTGGTGATCCCATCACGGTGGAGCCTTGGAGGCGTGGAGCATGGCACCTGCCGACGTCTGCTGCGCGGCCGGACGTGAGCGTCACCGTGCCTCCCGAGGAACCCTGCCAGATGCGCGAGGTCGTGTGCTACGCCGGAGCCATGGCTGCCATTGAGTCGGGGTTCGGGGGGTCAGGTGCTGGGACGGGATCTGATTGATGTGATGGCTGCAATCAGGTGCTCTGCTCGACGGCAGAGGAAGCGTGATGTGACTTGTTTTTTTTTCTTTTTGTGAGCGGCGTGATGTGGCCTGGTGTTAGGGATTTTCTTTCGAGAACATGGTACTAGCATTTTTAAAACTGAATGGAGTGGCTATAGCTGGCCCAATGTCAGGCTTCATGGCCCGTATGACTGAGTAATAGCCAAAAATCATATTTCAGATGAGACATGAAGGCAGAAGGCAATATTTTTCTCAAATTTAAGAAAGTGGAAATATACCTCAACATTGCAAAGTTTGTAAAGTAACTAACAACCCAAATTTTATGACATATTTTTGGCAATTTAAGAAAGTGGGAATTTGTTAGGACGTTGTAACTCGGCACGAGGTTGCAAAGATAAAACAATTGATGTAGAAAGTGCTCAGTTTGTATTAAATTGTTTCTTGTTTAGATGAATTCATATTAAATATCTTCAGACGTAGGCAGGTGCCACGCTCCACGCCTCCAAGGCTCCACCGTGATGGGGACCACCAATCGATTTGCTCCAGACATCCACCCATCCAGATGGGGGCCTCCAAGGCTCCTGTGTGGTCAGAGAGACAGGAGGTGAAAAGTAGAAGGATAAAAGATAAAAATACAAAGTAACCAGACAAGGTTCAGCGCCCACATACATACTCCTATTTTAGCCGATGGTAGTGTTGCACTTGCAGGTGCCGCGCCGTCGACAGCGGCCACCTGCTCCAAATCAGCCTCCATGGTTCGTACACTATCTTGGATATGGATGAGGCACCCGCAAAAAAAGAAAAAGAAAAAAAGTACGAGGTAGGGGACATAGGCTGAACGATATTTTACAGTGGCTTATCTACAAATGTGTCCGGAGCGGCGGGCGTCTTTTTGCAAAACCGCCACAGATTGTATCGCCTGCGTTGGATGCATATCTGACGGTCATAAGTCAAGGATGGCACACATCATCATCGACTCAGCTTTTTACAAGAGTCAGTACCGGAAATTCGATATGGGTCATGCCTCTATATGCTAGCATTATCTGAGCCGATGGCCCTCTTTGGGGTCTGAGCTAAGAGCAACTCTAGCAGATCCCGCATCTTCTTGCCGCGAGCAGCGCTTGCGATTCGCGGAAAAGCGGCTTTCTTGGGCAAAGACGACATGAGATGTAGACCCCCAAAGCGGACCCGTATAAAAGTATATTCGAATATGCTTTTATCTGAATAAACTCTGATGTCTGCTCTTGCACCGCTGCTTTTCGCATCTCATCAGCTCGCAAAATATATCAAATCCAGCATAATACAACAAACGGAAGCAAACTAAATAATTATTCAAATTCAACCCAATACAACAATCATCCACATTACAAATAATTATTCAAATCTTAAATAATGCAATACAAAACTTATGATGAGTAAAAATACAAATGAATACAAAAAGGAGTCACTGTCCAGCCCTTTACCAATGGTGCTCAATGAGATCCTCCTGAAGTTGAAAATGTGTGTCTGCATTTTCAATCTCCTTGTATGTCTGAAGAAAAGTTCTAATGCGGTTAGGGTCTCTAGCTGGTTTGACACGGGTACCCACATTATTGTAGAAGAATTCCAAGTTCATTCCTGTCTCATCTTCAAGAATCATATTGTGAAGGATAACACAACATGTCATGATATTTTTCAATGTTTCCTTATCCCAAAAATGAGCAGGACCATGGACAATGGCAAACCTACATTGCAAAACACTGAATGCTCTTTCAATGTCTTTTCAGGCTGTGATACGTCTCTGTCGTATCTATAATTTTGATTGTCCCATGCCAATATTATTCAACTTTCATATACTTTTGGCAACTTTTTATATTATTTTTGGGACTAACATATTGATCCAAAGGCTTGATGCGGTTCCTATCTGTTGCATATTTTATGTTTCGCAGAAACCCCATATCAAACAGAATCCAAACGGGATAAAAACGGACGGAGAATATTTTTGGAATATTTGGAGAATATGGGAAAAAGAATTAACGCGAGACGGTGCCCGAGGTGGCCACGAGGCAGGGGGCGCGCCTGCAATCTCGTTTGCTGGCCGGGCCCTTCCATGAGTTTAGATCTCTATGATGAGAGACGGTGCCCGAGGTGGCCACGAGGCAGGGGCGCGCCCCTGGCCCTCGTGGGCCACCCGTAAGGCGGTTGCTGCTCTACTTTGGCCGCAAGAAAGCTAATTTTTAGAGAAAAATCTGGGCAAGGTTTCAATCCAATCGGAGTTATAGATCTCCATATATATATACGAAACGGTGAAAGGGCAGAAGGGAGAACGCAGAAACAGAGAGACAGTTCCAATCTCGGAGGGGCTCTCGCCCCTCCCACGCCATGGAGCCCAAGGACCAGAGGGGAAACCCTTCTCCCATCTAGGGAGGAGGTCAAGGAAGAAGAAGACGAAGGGGCCCCTCTCCCTTCTCTGGGTGGTCTTAGGAGCAGCTGCCGTGGACATCATCATCACCGCAATCTTCACCAACAACTTCACCGCCATCATCACCAACTCTTCCCCCCTCTATGCAGCGGTGTAACTGATGACCCACAAGTATAGGGCATCTATCGTAGTCCTTTCGATAAGTAACAGTGTCGAACCCAACGAGGAGCAAAAGGAAATGATAAGCGGTTTTCAGCAAGGTATTCTCTACAAGTACTGAAACAAGTGGTAACAGATAGTTTTGTGATAGGATAATTTGTAACGAGCAACAAGTAACAAAAGTAAATAAAGTGCAGCAAGGTGGCCCAATCCTTTTGTAGCAAAGGACAAGCCTGGACAAACTCTTATAATAGGAAAAGCGCTCCCGAGGACACATGGGAATATCGTCAAGCTAGTTTTCATCACGTTCAGATGATTCGCGTTCGGTACTTTGATAATTTGATATGTGGGTGGACCGGTGCTTGGGTGCTGTTCTTACTTGAACAAACATCCCACTAATGATTAACCTCTATTGCAAGCATACGCAACTACAACAAAAGTATTAAGGTAAACCTAACCATAGCATGAAACATATGGATCCAAATCAGCCCCTTACGAAGCAACGCATAAACTAGGGTTTAAGCTTACATCACTCTAGCAACCCATCATCTACTTATTACTTCCCAATGCCTTCCTCTAGGCCCAAATAATGGTGAAGTATTATGTAGTCGATGTTCACATAACACCACTAGAGGCTAGACAACATACATCTCATCAAAATATCGAACGAATACCAAATTCACATGACTACTAATAGCAAGACTTCTCCCATGTCCTCAGGAACAAACGTAACTACTCACAAAGCATATTCATGTTCATAATCAGAGGGGTATTAATATGCGTATAGGATCCGAACATATGATCTTCCACCAAATAAACCAACTAGCATCAACTACAAGGAGTAATCAACACTACTAGCAATCTACTAGTACCAATCCCGGACTTGGAGACAAGAATTGGATACAAGAGATGAACTAGGGTTTTGAGAGGAGATGGTGCTAGTGAAGATGTTGATGGAGATTGCCCTCTCCCGATGAGAGGAGCGTTGGTGATGACGTTGGTGATGTTTTCCCCCTCCCGGAGGGAAGTGTCCCCGACAGAACAGCTCTGCCGGAGCCCTAGATTGGTTCCGCCAAGGTTCCGCCTCGTGGCGGCGGAGTTTCGTCCCGAAAGGTTGCTTCTTTTCCAGCCCAGAATTCCAGCTGCCGGCATTCTCCCTCCTTATGTAAACCTTGTAAAATAAGAGAGAATAGGCATAAGTATTGTGACATAATGTGTAATAACAGCCCATAATGCAATAAATATCGATATAAAAGCATGATGCAAAATGGACGTATCAACTCCCCCAAGCTTAGACCTCGCTTGTCCTCAAGCGAAAGCGGATAACGATAAATATGTCCCCATATTTAGAGGTAGAGGCGTCGATAAAAAATAAAATACAGACATGAAGGCATCATGATTAATCTCACAACAACAACATATATAGGTATTGTCATATGATTTCTTATGTTCAAGTAACAATCCATTCACAATGCAGAGTACAAATCATAAACTTTATTGAGAACCAACAAACTATAGTCTCAGTCATTGAAGCAATTGCAATTTATCATAACATCGGAAAGAGTCTATGTCAGAGCTTAATAGCAAGTCCACATACTCAACTATCATTTAGTCTTTCATAATTGCTAACACTCACGCGATATTTGTGGTTACGGAGTTTTAATCGGACACAGAGAAAGATAGGGTCTTATAGTTTCGCCTCCCAACCTTTTACCTCAAGGGTAATGTCAACAATAATAACTCATGCCCCCTACATCTAATTAGATATATCAATCAGGATCTTTCTAACACACTGTGCTTGCCAAAGGATAAAATGTAAAAAGGAAAGGTGAAGATCACCATGACTCTTGCATAAGGTAGAAGATGATAGTAATAGATAGGCCCTTCGCAGAGGGAAGCAGAGGTTGCCATGCGCTTTTATGGTTGGATGCACAAAATCTTAATGTGAAAGAACATCACTTTATATTGCCCCTTGTGATATGAACCTTTATTATGCAGTCTATCGCTTTTATTTCTTCCACATCACAAGATCGTATAAAGCTTATTTCTCCCACACCAATCAATCATACATATTTAGAGAGCAATTTTTATTGCTTTGCACCGATGACAACTTACTTGAAGGATCTTACCCAATCCATAGGTAGATATGGTGGACTCTCATGGAAAAACTGGTTTAAGGGTTTTTGGAAGCACAAGTAGTATCTCTACTTGGTGCTGAGAATTTGGCTAGCATGAGGGGGAAAGGCAAGCTCAACATGTTGGGAGATCCATGACAATATACTTTATCTCAGATATAAGAAAACATAACTCATTACGTTGTCTTCCTTGTCCAACATAAACTCTTTAGCATGTCGTATTTTAATGAGTGCTCACAATCATAAAAGATGTCAATAATAGTATATCTATATGCGAGACCTCTCTTTCCTTATTACTTCCTATTATTTGCAACGGTGACCAAAGCTATGTTTGCCAACTCCCAACAACTTTCAATCATCATACCCTTTCTATGTGAAGTCATTACTCTCAATAAGAATAATATGAACTCTTTGTTTCTTTTTATTCTTTTTCTTTCTTTTCTTTTATTCACTCAAGATCATGGCAAAACAATCAAGCCCTTGACTCAACACTAGTCTTTATTATATAGCTCACGGACTCGATTACATAGAGAGATCATAAAGCAAAACTCAAAACTAAATCATGCCATAAACTTTATTCTACTAGATCAAGATACTACTAATAGGATCGAACTAAGAAAAACGGTAAAGATAGGAGATGTGATTGTGATACGATGCGGGCACCTCCCCAAGCTTGGCGAGTTGGCAAGGGAGTGCCCATACCCATGTGATTATATCTCCTTCTTGGGGTTGGTGAAACATTCTTGGCGATGGTGCCCTTTAGGATACGATTCTCCTCCTCAAGCTTATTGACTTGTCGCTTGAGGTCCATTATTTCTCATGAAGCTTCCACAGAATCGCTAAGGATCCTTGCAGCCAAGGATGTTGCATAGCTGCGGGAGAACAAGTGACACTCCTCTTCATATTTTCATAAGAAAGAAATCTAACGTTGGAAGGGATAATTGAGTTTGGAATAGCTGAGCTCTGCAGTTCCCCATCGCGAACCCAGCTCGGAAGCGAGAAGTGACTTCTTGATCCTCCATGGCATCTACTCTCATCAAGTCAGCCTCCATCTCCTCCTCTGTTGCTGGCCCAAAGGGGTCGACCATTGTGCCCTTGGTTAGGTGGGATTAGATACACAGCTCTCCCGACCGACTCTTGAGAAGACATCTTGCTCTAATGCAGCGGCAATAGCTCGAAACAAAAAGCAGAGGATATTTGCATGATACGGAGTCAAAACCTTCGGGAGAATATATAATGAATTTTACCGACCAAAATACGTATCGTAAGAAAACGGAGTCCGGAAGACACACGAGGTGCCCACAAGGTAGGGGCGCGCCCAGGGGGTAGGTCGCGCCCTCCACCCTCATGGGGCCCTCGTGTCCTTCCCGGACTGCTACTTATTTTTCTATTTTTCTAAATATTCCAAAACGGAGAAATATTGCCTTAAAAACTGTTTTGGAGTCGCTTTACTTACTGTACCACATACCTCTTCCTTTACGGAGTCTGAAACGTTCTGGAAAGTGTCCCTTATGTATTCCTCCGGGGTTACGGTTTCAATAACATTGGTTTCAACATTTATAGGATTACCTGAGATATAGTGTTTGATTCTTTGACCGTTTACCACCTTCGGATTTGTGCCTTCGAAGTTGTTGATTTTAATGGCATCGGAACGATAGACCTCCTCGATAACGTAGGGTCCTTCCCATTTGGAGAGAAGTTTTCCTGCAAAAAATCTTAAACGGGAGTTGTATAGCAATACATAATCACCTACATTAAACTCACGCTTTTGTATCCTTTTGTCATGCCATCTTTTAACTTTTTCTTTAAATAACTTGGCATTTTCATTGGCTTGGGTTCTCCATTCATCAAGTGAGCTAATATCAAATAACCTCTTCTCACCGGCAAGTTTGAAATCATAGTTGAGCTCTTTAATAGCCCAATAAGCCTTATGTTCTAGTTCGAGAGGTAAGTTACATGCTTTTCTGTTGGAAATATGCCCTAGAGGCAATAATAAATTAGTTATTATTATTATATTTCCTTGTTCATGATAATCGTTTATTATCCATGCTATAATTGTATTGATAGGAAACTCAAATACATGTGTGGATACATAGACAACACCATGTCCCTAGCAAGCCTCTATTGGCTAGCTCGTTGATCAATAGATGGTTACGGTTTCCTAACCATGGACATTGGATGTCATTGATAACGGGATCACATCATTAGTAGAATGATGTGATGGACAAGACCCAATCCTAAGCCTAGCACAAAGATCGTAGTTCGTATCTTTGAAGCTTTTCTAATGTCAAGTATCTTTTCCTTAGACCATGAGATTGTGCAACTCCCGGATACCGTAGGGAATGCTTTGGGTGTACCAAAGCGTCACAACGTAACTGGGTGACTATAAAGGTGCACTACAGGTATCTCCAAAAGTGTACATTGGGTTGTACGAATCGAGACTGGATTTGTCACTCCGTGTAAACGGAGAGGTATCTCTGGGCCCACTCGGTAGGACATCATCATAATGTGCACAATGTGACCAAGGGGTTGATCACGGGATGATGTGTTACGGAACGAGTAAAGAGACTTGCCGAAAACGAGATTGAACAAGGTATCGGGATACCGACGATGATCGAATCTCGGGCAAGTACAATACCGCTAGACAAAGGGAATTGTATACGGGATCGATTGAGTCCTTGACATCGTGGTTCATCCGATGAGATCATCGTGGAACATGTGGGAGCCAATATGGGTATCCAGATCCCGCTGTTGGTTATTGACTGGAGAACGTCTCGGTCATGTCTACATGTCTCCCGAACCCGTAGGGTCTACACACTTAAGGTTCGATGGACGCTTAGGGTTATAAAGGAAGTTTGTATGTGGTTACCGAATGTTGTTCGGAGTCCGGATGAGATCCCGGACGTCACGAGGAGTTCCGGAATGGTCCGGAGGTAAAGATTTATATATGGAAAGTTGTTGTTCGGGTTAGGAAAAAGTTCGGGTTTTTCGGTATTGTACCGGGAAGCTTCGAAGGTTCCGGAGGATTCGGAGGGGTCCGGAGGTCCGGAAATTGTTCCACCACGTCCAATACAGTAGCATGGGCTGTAGGGGGCGCCCTAGCCATAATGGGCCAAGGGCACCAGCCCCCAAGGCCCATGCGCATGGGAAGGGGAAACCCTAAGGGGAGGGCCTCCACTTGACTTGGGAGGCACTCCTCCCCTCTTGGCCGCCCCAAGTCCCATCTAGGGCTGGCCGCACCCCTTGGGGTGGGAAACCCTAAAGGGGCGCAGCCCCTCTTCCCCCTATATATACTTGAGGTTTTGGGCTGCCCAACACACATGCGTTCTCTCCTCTTGGTGCAGCCCCGCCTCCTCCTCCTCCTCTCCCTTGGTGCTTGGCGAAGCCTGCGGGATTGCCACGCTCCTCCATCACCACCATGCCATTGTGTTGCTGCTGGATGGAGTCTTCCTCAACCTCTCCCTCTCTCCTTGCTGGATCAAGGCGTGGGAGACGCCACTGGTCTGTCGTGTGTTGAGCAGCGGAGGTGCCGTCCGTTCGGCACTAGGATCTCCGGTGATTTGGATCACGACAAGTACGACTCCTTCAACCCTGTTCTCATGAACGCTTCCACTTAGCGATCTACAAGGGTATGTAGATGCACTCTCCTTCCCTCGTTGCTAGTTTCTCCATAGATAGATCTTGGTGACACGTAGGAAAATTTTGAATTTATGCTACGTTCCCCAACATTTTCCATAAACCATTTTATACGGAGACATACCCATAGGATTTTTATATGCAGTTCTATAGGCCCATAATGCATCATCAAGTTTCTTGGACCAATTCTTTCTAGACCTATTGACAGTCTTTTGCAAAATTAATTTGAGCTCTCTATTACTCAATTCTACTTGACCACTAGACTGTGGATGATATGGAGATGCAATTCTATGATTAACATCATATTTAGCAAGCATTTTTCGGAAAGCACCATGAATAAAATGTGAACCACCATCAGTCATTAAATATCTAGGGACTCCAAACCTCGGAAAAATAACTTCTTTAAGCATTTTAATAGAGGTGTTATCATCAGCACTACTAGTTGGAATAGCTTCTACTCACTTAGTAATGTAATCAACAACAACTAAAATATGTGTATATCCATTAGAGGCAGGAAAAGGTCCCATATAATCAAAGCCCCAAACATCAAATGGTTCAATAACAAGTGAATAATTCATAGGCATTTCTTGGCGTCTACTAATATTACCAATTCTTTGACATTCATCACAAGATATGACAAACTTACGGGCATCCTTGAAGAGAGTAGGCCAATAAAACCAGATTGCAATACCTTATGTGCAGTTCTATCTCCGGTGGTGTCCTCCATAAGCTTCGGAGTGACATTTGCATAGGATCTGTTCCTGTTCATGCTCGGGTACACTGGCGCCTAATAACACCATCTACTCCTTCTTTATAAAGATGTGGGTCATCCCAAAAGTAATGTCTCAAATCATAGAAAAACTTTTTCTTTTCTTTGGTATGTGAAACTAGGTGGTATAAATTTAGCAACAATGTAATTAGCATAATCAGCATACCATGGAGTACTACGAGAAGTATTTATGACATTTAATTGCTCATCAGGAAAGCTATCATCAATAGGTAGTGGGTCATCAAGAACATTTTCTAACCTAGACAAGTTGTCTGCAACGGGGTTCTTAGCTCCCTTTCTATCAACAATATGCAAATCAAATTCTTGTAGCAAGAGAACCCATCTAATAAGTCTAGGTTTAGCATCTTTCTTTTCCATCTGGTATTTAATAGCAGCATGATCAATGTGAATAGTTACTTTAGAATCAACAATATAAGGTCTGAACTTATCACATGCAAATACAACTGCTAAGAATTCCTTTTCAGTAGTAGCATAGTTTCTTTGAGCATTGTCTAGAGTCTTACTAGCATAATGGATAACATTTAATTTCTTATCGACTCTTTGTCCTAGAACAGCTCCTACAGCATAATCACTAGCATCACACATAATTTCAAAAGGTAAATTCCAATCAGGTGGCTGAACAATAGGTGCAGAGATCAATGCTTTCTTAAGTATTTCAAATGCTTCTACACAATCATCATAAAAAAAAATGGTATATCTTTTTGTAATAAATTGGTCAGAGGCCGAGAAATTTTTGAGAAGTCCTTAATGAACCTCCTATAAAATCCGGCATGACCAAGGAAACTTCTTATACCTTTGATGTCCTTGGGACATGGCATCTTTTCAATAGCATCAACCTTGGCTTTATCAACTTCAATACCTCTTTCAGAAACTTTATGCCCCAAGACAATACCTTCATTAACCATAAAGTGGCACTTTTCCCAATTCAAGACAAGATTAGTTTCTTCACATCTCTGCAAAACTCTATCAAGATTGCTCAAGCAATTATCAAAGGAGGATCCATAGACGAAAAAGTCGTCCATGAAGACCTCACAAATCTTTTCACAAAAGTCAGAGAATATAGCCATCATGCATCTTTGAAAGGTAGCAGGTGCATTACATAAACCAAAAGGCATACGTCTACAAGCAAAAGTACCAAAAGGGCATGTAAAAGTAGTCTTTGATTGATCTTTAGCCAATACACGGTATTTGGGAGAAACCAGAATAACCATCTAGAAAGCAATAATGTGTATGTTTGCATAATCTTTCTAGCATTTGATCAATAAAAGGTAAGGGTAATGATCTTTCTTAGTAGCTTTATTTAATTTGCGAAATCAGTTACCATCCTATAACCTGTAATAATTCTTTGTGGAATCAATTCATCTTTATCATTAGGAACACCAGTAATACCTCCTTCTTAGGGACACAATGAACAGGACTTACCCGCGACTATCAACAGAACGGGATAAATTATAACTGCCTCCAGAAGCTTTAGTATTTCTTTTCTTACCACTTCTTTCATCTTAGGATTAAGCCTTCGTTGATGATCACGAACGGGTTTGGCATCTTCTTCCAAATTTATTTTATGTTGATATAGAGTGGGACTAATGCCCTGTAGCGACCCGACCTCAGATGGTCAAGTCTCTGTGTTTCAGTGTCATCCCTGGATCGGTAATGCTGACACACACAGTACTCGAAGGATTTATAACAGAGTAGAAATCACACACTTATTACAACGAATGTCTCAAAAGAGAACTTATTACAATAATATGGCTTAAGGCCATCTAATGCGATAACTTGAAGGCTTGGAAGATAAAGTGAGTCCATCAACTCCAACGGCATAGCTGAGCTGCACGGCAACGACCTAATGATCCTTACTCCTCGTCTGAAAAGTCTGCAACATAATACGTTGCAGCCCGAGAACGGCTCAGCACATGGAATATGCTTGCAATATAACACAATATAACAGGAACAGAATAATGCTATCACTACATGCATTTATGGCTTGTGGAAAGCTCTAAGGTTATAGTTTTTGCGGAAAGCCAATTTTTCCCTACAACAAAGGAATATATTTTAATTTAACTATCATGGTGGTTGAAACATCATTGAGAAGGTATAACCCCAACTCAATCCCAATTAAAGTAATTAACATCCCAGCCATATTAAAATAGAGTGATGAGATACATGTGAATACTCAGGTACTAGATACTCAGAATTGTCCATAACCGGGGACACGGCTAACCATGATTAGATTGTACACTCTGCAGAGGTTTGCACACTTTTCCCCACAAGACTCGATCGCCTCCGTTGATTTCTCACTACATGGTGTTTGAGAAGCGGATGACCGAGACACGATCTTTCGTAAACATTAACTCTCTACTCCGGGTAGACCATACCAAACCTACAAAACCGACTACCTGCTGATCTACCTCTTCAAGAGCTTCACGTAACTTACTCAACTATGCTAGAGCCCATAATAGCTTGTGGCTGCACACGGAAGTTTCTAGCATGAATAAACTCAATTCCCTTTGAGCCTGGGTGGCGATCCATAGGAAGATCACACGGGTACAACTGGATTTCCAAAATAAAACAGACAACACTGGGTTCCCCAGGTGCCTCAATCCACCCAGATGTGTATTAAAGTTGCCACCTTAAGTTGAACCATTAATTAACACTCTCACATTTGTCATGGAATACACTCAAACCCAATCCACGTCTACGAGCATAGCATGGCAATATAAGCAACACGTAAAAGTAACTCCCAAGGGTTTGATAGTAACAGGGCAATAGGTTCTACCTGAATATCTACTTCCCAACCCACAAGTTAATGACATCCTAACCATGCAATGCTTGAGGATTGGAACTAATGCATAAAACTGGGTATGGAAAGAGTATGATCAAGTGTTACTTGCCTTGCTGACGATCCATGAATCCTAGAGACTCGTAGTAACACGCTTCGCACTCCGGGAATTCTATCGCAAGCAAACAATAACATACATAAGCAACAAGCAAAGATGCACAAGAAAAACTATACTAAAAGAGGTTGACCGGAGAGTTCAATTTAAGAACTCCGGTTCGCAAAAAGGATCAAACCAAACCGAGCAACGAAACTCAAACGGCGAAAGAAATAAGATCCGTTTACTAATCTGAACTAGGGTCAAATTTTTACAGAGGCAAAATCTGGTTTGAGTTGGTTATTCGGAAAGAGGATTTCGAGATGAAACTCCAGGCGCTTGAATCGCCTGATTCCGATAAACGAGCGAAAAGTTATACTAGATCGAACATCGGATCAGAATCGCGATCAAGAAAATCGCGGAATAAATTCGATAAAAAGAAAAACGATGAACAGTTTAACGAACGAACGTTCGTTAACTAAAAATAAACGAAGAACGCGTTCGTTAAAACGAACGAACGAGCGAACGCTCGCTAAATAAATAAACCGGAGAATAAAACCAAATTATATATAAAAAACTAGGGTTTTCTAAAAAAACCGAAACGGTTTTCTTCGGAAAAACCGGGCGGCGGCGGCTACCTCGCGGTGGCTCCGGCGTGGCTCCGGCGGGGCTCGGGGTGGCGGAGGGAAGGCGGCGGCGGCGACGGAGGGCGGCGGCGGCGGCGGAGGGCGGCGGGGAGGCGGCGACGGGCTCGGGTGGCGAGGCTCGGCTCGGGCTCCCGGGCGTGGCAGTGGCCAGAGGTGGCAGGTGGGGTATTTAAGGAGGGAGGCAGCGGTGGCTTGGGAAGGGCGCCCGGGAGGAGTCGGCTCGGGCTCCCCTCGGCGTCCGTCTTGGCCTGCAGCGGCAGCTTCTTGAGGAGAAAGCGGCGGCGAGGCGGCTGGCTGAGCCTCGGCCCGGTCGGGTCTTGAAAGCGCATAAGTTTTTTAAAATAAATTCCGCCGAGAAAAATCCTAGAAAAATAATAAAAATCTAAAATTGCCATAACAAATTTTCACCGTCTAAATAAAATATTTAGAACGAAATGAACATTTTCTTGGCCCCTAAAATGCAATTTTTAAAATGTGCAAATTTTTCTAGGGCAAATAAAATTCCAAATAATCTCAAATAAAATCCGAATAATGATTTTAACATTTTTCCTCCAATATTTCAATTGTTTTGGAGAAGTCATATTATCTCCCCTCATTTATTTTTAATAAGAAATATTTTTCGGAGAGAAAAATAATTAAAATAAAAAAATCCTCGTTTTCCAATATTTGATAAAATTCAAATACGAAAAATCAGAAAATCCCCAACTCTCTCCGAGGGTCCTTGAGTTGCTTAGGATTTCGAGGATTACGGAACGAGCATGCAATAAAATATGATATGCATGGATGACCTATGTATAACATTGCAAATTGAAAATTTGGGATGTTACATGCCCCTAAGATCATCAAGAGTATATCCAATAGAAGCACGGTGCTTCTTCAGAGTTTTCAATAATCTCTCTTCTTCATGCTCTGAAAGGTTAGCACTAATAATAACAGGATATATCTTCTTTTCATCAAGATAAGCATATTTAAGATTATCAGGCAACGGTTTAAGCTCGAACACAGGATCACCCTTGGGTGGAGGGGGATCCCCTAGGATTTCAACAGGAAAATTGTGTTTCAGAATAGGTTCCTGTTTAAAGAATACTTCATCTATTTCCCCTTCTTTCATTCATAAACATATCATTTTCATGGTCTAGCAAATAATGTTCTAGAGGATCACTAGGAGGTACGACAATAGAAGCAAGAACAATAATTTCATCCTTACTAGGCAATTCTTCTTCACGATGTTGTTTACTAAACTTTGAGAAATTAAACTCATGAATCATATTATCCAAGCCAACAGTAACAACATTCTTTTTGCAGTCTATCTTAGCATTAACAGTATTCAAGAAGGGTCTACCAAATATAATGGGACAAAAGCTATCTTGTGGGGAACTTAGAACAACAAAATCAGCAGGATATTTAATTTTCCCACACAAGACTTCAACATCTCTAAGAATTCCCACTGGCGATATGGTATCTCTATTGGCAAGTTTAATTGTGACATCAATATCTTCTAACTCAGCAGGTGCAATTTCATGCTTAACTTCTTTATATAAGTCATAAGGTATAACACTAGCACTAGCACCCATATCACATAAGCCATGATAACAATGATCTCCTATTTTAACAGAAATAACAGGAACGCCTACCACAGGTCTATTTTTATCTTTTGCACTAGGTTTGGCAATTCTAGCAGATTCACCACAGAATTGAATAACATGCCCATCAATATTATTAGACAAGAGATCTTTAACAATAGCAATATTAGGTTCTACTTTAACTTGGTCAGGAGGTGTATAAGTTCTAATATTACTTTTACGAACTGCTGATTGAAGCTTTAGCATGATCCTTTATTCTAACAGGAAAAGGTGGTTTCTCAACATAAGAAGTAGGAACAACAGGATCATTATAAGTGACAATCTTTTCTTCAACTTTAGTAGGTGCAGCTACTTTTACTTCTATGGGAGGATGATATTTAAACCACTTCTCCTTGGGGAGATCAACATAAGTAGCAAAAGATTCACAAAAAGAAGCTACTATCTCAGAGTCAAGTCCATATTTAGTGCTAAACTTACGGAAAATATCAGTATCCATAAAAGATTTAACACAATCAAACTTAAGTGTCATACCTGACTCCTTACCTTCGTCGAGGTCCCAATCTTCAGAGTTGCGTTTAATTCTATCCAATAAATTTCATCTGAATTCAATAGTCTTCATCATAAAAGAGCCAGCACAAGAAGTACCGAGCATGGTTTGATTATTATGAGAAAGCTGAGCATAAAAACTTTGAATAATTATTTCTCTCGAGAGCTCATGATTGGGGCATGAATATAACATTGATTTAAGCCTCCCCCAAGCTTGAGTGATGCTTTCTCCTTCGCGAGGCCAAAAATTATATATAATTGCGATCACGATGAACAAGATGCATGGGATAATATTTTTGATGAAATTCCAATTTCAGTCTTTTGTAGTTCCATGATCTCGTATCATCACATAGCCTATACCATGTCAATGCATCTCCCTTCAAAGATAAAGGGAAGACCTTCTTCTTAACAACATCATCGGGTATACCGCAAGCTTAAATAATCCACAAACCTCATCCACATATATTAAGTGTTCATCGGGATGCTTGGTTCCATCTCCGTAAAAGTATTAGCTAGCAGTTTTTCCATCATACCGAAGGAACTTCAAAAGGAGTTTCATTTTCAATAGGTTCAAGAGGTTCAGTAGGTTGAGGAGCAACTCTTTGCTCTCATCGACGGGTGAAGATACCCGAACAAGCCTCTCAGAGGATTACTTTCCATAGTAACAAGTGACAATAAATTTCAGCACACTATATAAATTTTTCCTTACCAAATTCCACCTACCAAAGGCGCTTCACACCCCGGCAACGACGCCAGAAAAGAGTCTTGATGACCCACAAGTATAGGGGATCTATCGTAGTCCTTTCGATAAGTAAGAGTGTCGAACCCAACAAGGAGCGTATGAAATGATAAGCGGTCTTCAGCAAGGTATTCTCTACAAGTACTGAAACAAGTGGTAAGAGATAGTTTTGTGATAGGATAATTTGTAACGAGCAACAAGTAACAAAAGTAAATAAAGTGCAGCAAGGTGGCCCAATCCTTTTGTAGCAAAGGACAAGTCTGGACAAACTCTTATAATAGGAAAAGCACTCCTGAGGACACATGGGAATATCGACAAGCTAGTTTTCATCACGTTCATATGATTCGCGTTTGGTACTTTGATAATTTGATATGTGGGTGGACCGGTGCTTGGGTGTTGTTCTTACTTGAACAAACATCCCACTTATGATTAACCTCTATTGCAAGCATCCGCAACTACAACAAAAGTATTAAGGTAAACCTAACCATAGCATGAAACATATGGATCCCAATCAGCACGTTACGAAGCAAGGCATAAACTAGGGTTTAAGCTTACATCACTCTAGCAACCCATCATCTACATATTACTTCCCAATGCCTTCCTCTAGGCCCAAATAATGGTGAAGTGTTATGTAGTCGACGTTCACATAACACCAGTAGACGCTAGACAACATACATCTCATCAAAATATCGAACGAATACCAAATTCACATGACTACTAATAGCAGGACTTCTCCCATGTCCTCGGGAACAAACGTAACTACTCACAAAGCATATTCATGTTCATAATCAGAGGGGTATTAATATGCATATAGGATCTGAACATATGATCTTCCACCAAATAAACCAACTAGCATCAACTACAAGGATTAATCAACACTACTAGCAACCTACTAGTACCATTCCGGACTTCTGAGACAATAATTGGATACAAGAGATGAACTAGGGTTTTGAGAGGAGATGGTGCCGGTGAAGATGTTGATGGAGATTGCCCTCTCCCGATGAGAGGAGCGTTGGTGATGACGTTGGTGATGATTTCCCCCTCCCGGAGGGAAGTGTCCCCGGCAGAACAGCTCTGCCGGAGCCCTAGATTGGTTCCGCCAAGGTTCCGCCTTGTGGCGGCGGAGTTTCGTCCCGAAAGGTTGCTTCTTTTCCAGCCCAGAATTCTAGCTGCCGGCATTCTCCCTCCTTATGTAAACCTTGTAAAATAAGAGACAATAGGCATAAGTATTGTGACATAACGTGTAATAACAACCCATAATGCAATAAATATCGATATAAAAGCATGATGCAAAATGGACGTATCAGTAACCTCTCTCTTACCCACTGTAATCTCTACTTAAACATGGTGCTCAACGCTATATATTATTTCCCAATGATGTATGGCTATCCTATGATGTTTGAGTAGATCCGTTTTGTCTTATGGGTTATTTGATGATCAAGATTGGTTTGAGTTGTATGTTTTATTATTGGTGCTGTCCTATGGTGCTCTCCGTGTCGCGCAAGCGTGAGGGATTCCTGCTGTAGGGTTTGCAATATGTTCATGATTTGCTTATGGTGGGTGGCGTGAGTGACAGAAGCACAGATCTGAGTAAGTAGGTTGTTTGCGTATGGGATAAAGAGGACTTGATGCTTTAATGCTATGGTTGGGTTTTACCTTAATAATCTTTAGTAGTTGCGGATGCTTGCTAGAGTTCCAATCATAAGTGCATATGGTCCAAGTAGAGAAAGTATGTTAGCTCATGCCTCTCCCTCAAATAAAATTGCAATAATGATTACCGATCTAGTTATCGATTGCCTAGGGACAAATAACTTTCTCGTAACAAAAATCTCTCTACTAAAACTAATTTAGTTGTGTCTTTATCTAAACAGCCCCTACTTTTTATTTATGTGCTCTTTATTATCTTGCAAACCTATCGAACAACACCTACAAAGTACTTCTAGTTTCATACTTGTTCTAGGTAAAGCGAACGTCAAGCATGCGTAAAGTTGTATCGGTGGTTGATAGAACTTGAGGGAATATTTGTTCTACCTTTAGCTCCTCGTTGGGTTCGACACTCTTACTTATCGAAAGAGGCTACAATTGATCCCCTATACTTGTGGGTTATCAAGACCTTTTTTCTGGCGCCGTTGCCGGAGCAATAGCGTGGGGTGAATATTCCGTGTGTGCTTGTTTGCTTTATCACTAAGTAATTTTTATTTGTTGTTCTTAGTTGTTTTCTATCTTTAGTTATGGGTAGGAAACCTAAAATACCAAAAAAAATTGTTGTACCTACTGAACCAATGGTTGAAGAACCACTCAAAATCTATCACACTCCTGAAGCTTATTACTTGGATCATCTTCGATCCCTGTGTGCTCGTGCTGAAACCCCAACTAGCTTAGTTAAGGGCAAATCTTTAGATGAGCATGCTTGTTATGTGCGACACAGTATATCTGAAAAAGGGAAACTTTTACTGGGTCAAATTCATCGTTTGCAATGCTATGCTTGGAATTTATGTGAAATATATGATTTTACTTGTTGTTCTGAAAACCCTAAGAAACACCTTCCCTACCGATGTGAGTTTATTGATAATGGAATCATATATTCATATGCTAAGGGTGATTATAATTACTATGATGTTCAACAAATTGAAGAATTTGTTGCTTTTAAGGGTGCTTATGAAATTGCTTCTTTGGTTGAAAAGTATGATGCTACTCTTTACAAATCTGAAAATCTTGCCATACTTGAATATTGCTATGATAAATATGCTTCTTATGCCTATGTTAAACCATATATTGAGGACTCCTCTGCTGTCCAAGAAGAGACTAATATTTTGCAGGAGTCTATGGAAGAAGAAATTGATGAAACTGTGAGCTCATTGGATGAAAAAGATGATGAGGAGAGCGAAGAACAAAAGGAGGAAGAGAGGATTAGCTACCCGTGCCCACCTTCTAATGAGAGTAACTCTTCAACTCATACATTGTTTAATTTCCCTTCGTGCTTACCGAAGGATGATTGCTATGATGACTGTTATGATCCTGTTGATTCTCTTGAAATATCCCTTTTTGATGATGCTTGCTATGCTTGTGGTCAAGATGCCAATATGAATTATGCTTATGGAGATGAACTTGCTATAGTTCCTTATGTTAAACATGAAATTGTTGCTATTGCACCACGCATGATAGTCCTACTATCTTTTTGAATTCTCTCGACTACACTATATCGGAGAAGTTTGCTTTTATTAAGGATTATATTGATGGGTTGCCTTTTACCGTTGCACATGATGATTTTGATGAATATAATATGCATGTGCTTGCTGCTCCAACTTGCAATTATTATGAGAGAGGAACTATATCTCCACCTCTCTATGTTTCCAATATGATAAAATTGCAAGAAACTGTTTATACTATGCATTGGCCTTTACTATGTGTGCATGAATTGTTCTTTTATGACATGCTGATGCATAGGAAGATATTTAGACTTCGTCATTACATGATATATGTTGCTTTGTGCTCACTACTAAATTACAAGGCATGGTTAATTAAAATTGGCTTTGATATACCTTGGGATCCGGGTGGATTCACTACTTGAGCACTATATGCCTAGCTTAATGGCTTTGAAGAAAACGCTGCCAGAGAGACAACCCAGAAGTTTTAGAGAGTCATTTATTTCTGTTGAGTGCTTTTATATAGTTTAAAAACAAAAAAATAAAGAGGGGAACCTAAAACTTTTTCAAAAAGAAAAGCGAAAGTGAGAAAGACGAGCATTGTTGAAGTGGGAGCTAGCCTTGAACTTTGTCCATGCTCACGGAAACTTTGTGAATCTTGATTACAGAAACTTTTCAACAAAAATAATTATTCCCTTGTACAATTCCATTGTATTATAAAAATAATGTGCCAAGGTTTGCCTTTAGGACGTTCACAATGCTTGTTGGTTTGTACGGTGCCGGACAGAAATTTTGGCTGTAGTGCGCGATTTTTAATTTTTTACTGGAATGTCAAATGGTTCTGATTATTTTGCACTGTCTTTCTATACAAATTGTTTATTTTTACTAATTTTGGCAGAATTTTTCAAGTATCAGAAGTATGGTGAATGTTCAATTATTACAGACTGTTCTGTTTTAGACAGATTCTGTTTTTGATGCATAGTTTGCTTGTTTTGATGAAACTATCAATTTATATCAGTGGATTAAGCCATGAAAAAGTTATACTACAGTAGACACAGTGAAAAAACAAAATATGAATTGGTTTGCAACAGTACTTAGAGTAGTTATTTTCTTTATTATACTAACGGATCTTCCCGAGTTTTCTATTGAAGTTTTGTGTGGATGAAGTGTTCGATGATCGAGAAGGTCTCGATGTGAGAAGAAGGAAGAGAGGCAAGAGCTCGAGATTGGGGATGCCCAAGTCACCCCAAGTAAATATTCAAGGAGACTCAAGCGTCTAAGCTTGGGGATGCCCCGGAAGGCATCCCCTCTTTCTTCAACAAGTATCGGTATGTTTTCGGATTCGTTTCATTCATGTGATATGTGCAGATCTTGGAGCGTCTTTTGCATTTAGTTTTCACTTTTATTTTGTGCACCATGCTGGTATGAGATAGTCCTTGGTTGATTTATAGAATGCTCATTGCACTTCATTTAAATCTTTTGAGTATGGCTTTATAGAATGCTGCATGTGCTTCGCTTGTATCATTTGATGTTTGGATTGCCTGTTTCTCTTCACATAAAAAACTGCCATTTGTAGAATTCTCTTTTGCTTCACTTATATTTGTTAGAGCGTGGGCATATATTTTGTAGAAAGAATTAAACTCTCTTGCTTCACTTATATCTATTTAGAGAGATGACAGGAATTGGTCATTCACATGGTTAGTCATAAAATCCTACATAAAACTTGTAGATCACTGAATATGATATGTTTGATTCCTTGCAATAGTTTTGCGATATAAAGATGGTGATATTAGAGTCATGCTAGTGGGTAGTTGTGGATTGTAGAAATACTTGTGTTGAAGTTTGTGATTCCGTAGCATACACGTATGGTGAACCGTTATGTGATGAAGTCGAGCATGATTTATTTATTGATTGTCTTCCTTATGAGTGGCAGTCGGGGACGAGCGATGGTCTTTTCCTACCAATCTATCCCCCTAGGAGCATGCGCATAGTACTTTGTTTTGATAACTAATAGATTTTTGCAATAAGTATGTGAGTTCTTTATGAGTAATGTTGAGTCCATGGATTATACGCACTCTCACCGTTCCATCATTGCTAGCCTCTTCGGTACCGTGCATTGCCCTTTCTCACCTCGAGAGTTGGTGCAAACTTCCCTGGTGCATCCAAAACCTGTGATACGATACGCTCTGTCACACATAAACCTCCTTATATCTTCCTCAAAACAGCCACCATACCTACCTATCATGGCATTTCCATAGCCATTCCGAGATATATTGCCATGCAACTTTCATCATCATCATATACGTGACTCGAGCATTCATTATCATATTGCTTTGCATGATCGTAAGATAGCTAGCATGATATTTTCATGGCTTGTCCGTTTTTTGATGTCATTGCTACGCTAGATCATTGCACATTCCGGTACACCGCCGGAGGCATTCATATAGAGCCATATCCTTGTTCTAGTATCGAGTTGTAATACTGAGTTGTAAGTAAATAAAAGTGTGATGATCATCATTATTAGAGCATTGCCCGGTGAGGATAGGATGTTGTATACTATGATTCCCCAATAAGTGGGGATGAGACTCCAGACTTTACAAAAAATAAAAGAGGCCAAAGAAGCCCAAATAAAAAAAGGCCAAAGAAGCCCACCAAAAAAATAAAAAAATAATAATAAAAAGGAAAATAAAAAAATGAGAGAAAAAGAGAGAAGGGGCAATGTTACTATCCTTTTACCACACTTGTGCTTCAGAGTAGCACCATGTTCTTCACAGAGAGAGTATCCTATGCTTTCACTTTCATATACTAGTGGGAATTTTCATTATAGAACTTGGCTTTTATATTCCGATGATGGGCTTCCTCAAGCTCGAGGTCTTCATGAGCAAGCAAGTTGGATGCACACCCACTTAGTTTGAGTTTGAGCTTTCATACACTTATAGCTCTTAGTGCATCCGTTGCATGGCAATCCCTACTCACTCACATTGATATCTATTAATGGGCATCTCCATAGCCCGTTGATACGCCTAGTTGATGTGAGACTCTCCTTTTTTGTCTTCTCCACATAACCCCCACCATCATATTCTATTCCACCTATAGTGCTATGTCCATGGCTCACGCTCATGTATTGCATGAAAGTTGAAAAAGTTTGAGATTACTAAAGTATGAAACAATTGCTTGGCTTGTCATCGAGGTTGTGCATGATTTGAATATTTTGTGTGGTGAAGATGGAGCATAGCCAGACTATATGATTTTGTAGGGATAACTTTCTTTGGCCTTGTTATTTTGAAAAGACATGATTGCTTTATTAGTAGGCTTGAAGTATTATTGTTTCTATGTCAAATGATAGACTATTGCTTTGAATCACTCATGTCTTAATATTCATGCCATGATTAGATACATGATCAAGATTATGCTAGGTAGCATTCCACATAAAAAAATTATGTTTTTATCATTTACCTACTCGAGGACGAGCATGAATTAAGCTTGGGGATGCTGATACGTCTCCGTCGTATCTATAATTTTTGATTGTTCCATGCCAATATTATTCAACTTTCATATACTTTTGGCAACTTTTTATATTATTTTTGGGACTAACATATTGATCCAGTGCCCAGTGCTAGTTCCTGTCTGTTGCATGTTTTATGTTTCGCAGAAACCCCATATCAAACGGAATCCAAACGGGGTAAAAACGGACGGAGAATATTTTTGGAATATTTGGAGAATACGGGAAAAAGAATCAACGCGAGACGTGCCCGAGGTGGCCATGAGGCAGGGGGCGCGCCTGCCCCCCTGGGCGCGCCCCTGACCCTCGTGGGCAACCCGTAAGGCGATTGCTGCTCTACTTTGGCCGCAAGAAAGCTAATTTTTGGAGAAAAATACTGGCGAAGGTTTCAATCCAATCGGAGTTACGGATCTCCATATATATATATATATATATATATATATATATATATATATATATATATATATATATATATATATATATATATATATATATATATATATATATATATATATATATATATATAAAGAACAGTGAAAGGCGAAGGAGAACATGTAAATAGAGAGAGACAAAGAGACAGATCCAATCTCAGAGGGGCTCTCGCCCTCCCATGCCATGGAGGCCAAGGACCAGAGGGGAAACCCTTCTCCATCTAGGGATGAGGTCAAGGAAGAAGAAGACGAAGGGACACCCTCTCCCCTTCTCTTCCGGTGGCGCCGGAACGTTGTTGTGGCCATCATCATCACCGCAATCTTCACCAACAACTTCACCGCCATCATCACCAACTCTTCCCCCCTCTATGCAGCAGTGTAACCTCTCTCTTACCCGCTGTAATCTCTACTTAAACATGGTGCTCAACGCTATATATTATTTCCCAATGATGTATGGCTATCCTATGATGTTTGAGTAGATCCATTTTGTCCTATGGGTTATTTGATGATCAAGATTGGTTTGAGTTGCATGTTTTATTATTGGTGCTGTCCTATGGTGCTCTCCATGTCGTGCAAGCGTGACGGATTCTTGCTGTAGGGTTTGCAATATGTTCATGATTTGCCTATGGTGGGTGGCGTGAGTGACAGAAGCACAGACCCGAGTAAGTAGGTTGTTTGCGTATGGGATAAAGAGGACTTGATGCTTTAATGCTATGGTTGGGTTTTACCTTAATGATCTTTAGTAGTTGCGGATGCTTGCTAGAGTTCCAATCATAAGTGCATATGATCCAAGTAGAGAAAGTATGTTAGCTTATGCCTCTCCCTCAAATAAAATTGCAATAATGATTACCGGTCTAGTTATCGATTGCCTAGGGACAAATAACTTTCTCGTAACAAAAACTCTTTACTAAAACTAATTTAGTCGTGTCTTTATCTAAACAGCCCCTACTTTTTATTTACGTGCTCTTTATTATCTTGCAAACCTATCCAACAACACCTACAAAGTACTTCTAGTTTCATACTTGTTCTAGGTAAAGCGAACGTCAAGCGTGCGTAAAGTTGTATCGGTGGTCGATAGAACTTGAGGGAATATTTGTTCTACCTTTAGCTCCTTGTTGGGTTCGACACTCTTACTTATCAAAAGAGCTACAATTGATCCCCTATACTAGTGGGTTATCAGGCTGCCTCTTGCACCCTTGCAAATTCACACTATTTTTTAGTTTTAGGTTCTTTGATGCTCTTGAAAAATGTGCACCAAGGAGGGTATATACCATCTGCAAGATAGTACCCTTTTGTGTATTCATGCCCATTGATAGTGTACTTGCAAGCAGGAGCATCACCACTAGCAAGCCTAGCAAACAAATGAGACTGTTGCAACACATTGATATCATTGAGAGTGCCCGGCATACCAAAGAAACAATGCCAAATCCATAAATCCTCGGATGCTACGGCCTCTAGCACAATTGTTGCATCACGAGACTTGCCACAATACATTCCTTGCCATGCCTTCGGGCAATTTTTCCATGTCCAATGCAAACAATCAATGCTACCTAACATGCTAGGCCAACCTCTCCTCCCATTAGATGCCATCAATTTCTTTGTGTCATCCTCGTTGGGTGCCTGAAGATACTCAGGACCAAAGACACAGACGATCACTTCTGCAAATCTACGCACAAAATCAATTGTAGTATCTTCACCAATGCGAAGGTACTCATCGGCATAGTCAGCCGGAACGCCATATGCAATCACCCGCATAGCTGCGGAGATTTTTTGATATGCACTAAATCCCTTTAAGCCCGCAACATTTCTTCTTTGAGTAGAATACCGGCAATTTGCCTCGCAAGCTTGAACAAGTTTCACATAAAGAGATCGGCGCATTCGGTACCTTCTTCGGAAGAGGTGTGGTGGATATGTAGGATTCTCCGCAAACTAGTCTTGCATCAACATCTCGTTCCCAAGATGACGATTCCGAGGAATTCAAAGACGCTCGACGATCGATCCTCGCCTTCTCTTCCGGTTCTCGTCTTCGTGCTCCTTCACTGCAAGTGCCATGACTAATGTCTGCTGCCGAAAGTTGGCAAGCATGGCCTTCAACATCCGAGTCGTCCGAATCGGATGTATTGGTGAGCAAGAACTTCTCGCACGGGCTCAAATCCATCTACATGCACACCGTCACGTCAAGGAACTATAGCGCTCGCTCGCAAAGATCACAAAAATACGCACTAACCGGTGGAGGATGCGGCGGGTGACACCGGGGTGGCGACGATGGGCAGGCTCGACGGTGGTCGATCCCCGGCAGCGGCAGCGACGAGGGCACTCTTCTAACCGGATCCGAGGGTGTCAATGCAGCATGACGGTGCGGGAGAATGGTGGGCGGCCCCGCCGCACGTTTCTACCCGCAAATTTGGCGGAATCGCCGGCGGCGGGCGGGCTGAAGCAAAGGCGGTCGGCGGCGGAAGGGGGTGGGGAAAATGCGCGCGGGCTGAAATGTCCCTCCCGCCAACTACTTCTCTGTGATGAAGGGCATCACAGCCGCGACGGGGAAACCCGCGTATTCGCGGGTTGGGGCCGAGATTTTGCCGCGCCCCCTAAAATTTTTTGCGGCCCAGGGCGGGATGCGGGGACTGATCGGGTAGGTTTTTCCGCCCCGACCCGCATTTTGGCGGTTATTTTCCGGGTCGAGGCGGGATGCGGGGTCTGCTAGAGTTGCTCTAAGAGCATCTCCAACAAAGGGTCCAAATATAAAATACCTAACTTTTGGACCGCCTGAGGCAAAAACGCTGCTCCAACAGACGGTCCATATGTAAAAAAAGTGGACCACAGCCTCCTCGTGATGTAAAATACAATACCTCACAGTGCAAATTCACATCACGAGGTGCATCTGGTCCAAAACCAGCCGCTGCCCGCGAACGCCCAACCGCCACTCCGCCGCCCGTTTTCCGCAGCAGCCGGTGGGCTGACCCACGTGGTCGCTGAAGGAAATATGCCCTAGAGGGAATAATAAAGTTATTATTTATTTCCTTATTTCATGATAAATGTTTATTATTCATGCTAGAATTGTATTAACCGGAAACATAGTACATGTGTGAATACATAGACAAGCAGTGTCACTAGTATGCCTCTACTTGACTAGCTCATTGATCAAAGATGGTTAAGTTTCCTAACCATAGACATGGGTTGTCATTTGATAAACGGGATCACATCATTAGGAGAATGATGTGATTGACTTGACCCATTCCGTTAGCTTAGCACTTGATCGTTTATTATGTTGCTTTTGCTTTCTTCATTACTTATACACGTTCCTATGACTATGAGATTATGCAACTCCCGTTTACCGGAGGAACACTTTGTGTGCTACCAAACGTCACAACGTAACCGGGTGATTATAAAGGTGCTCTACAGGTGTCTCCGAAGGTACTTGTTGAGTTGGCGTATTTCGAGATTAGGATTTGTCACTCCGATTGTCGGAGAGGTATCTATAGGCCCTCTCGGTAATGCACATCACTATAAGCCTTGCAAGCAATGTGATTAATGAGTTAGTTGCGGGATGATGCATTACATAACGAGTAAACAGACTTGCCGGTAACGAGATTGAGCTAGGTATTGAGATACCGACGATCGAATCTCGGGCAAGTAACATACCGATGACAAAGGGAACAACGTATGTTGTTATGCGGTTTGACCGATAAAGATCTTCGTAGAATATATAGGAGCCAATACGAGCATCCAGGTTCCGCTATTGGTTATTGACCGGAGACGTGTCTTGGTCATGTCTACATCGTTCTCGAACCCGTAGGGTCCGCACGCTTAACGTTCGGTGACGATTTGTATTATGAGTTTATGTGTTTTGATGTACCTAAGGTAGTTCGGAGTCCCGGATGAGATCGGGGACATGACGAGGAGTCTCGAAATGGTCGAGACGTAAAGATCGATATATTGTACGACTATATTCGGACATCGGAAAGGTTCCGGGCGATTCGGGTATTTTTCCGAGTACCGGAGAGTTACGTGAATTCGTCGGGGAGTATATGAGCCTTATTGGACTTTAGGGGAAAGAGAGAGGAGAGGCTGCACGCCCCCAAAGGCCTAGTCCGAATTGGACTAGGGGGAGGGGCTGCGCCCCCTCCTTCCTTCTCTTCTCTCTTCCCTTTCCTTGACTCCTACTTCTACTACTTGGAAGGGAATCCTACTCGGTGGGAGTAGGACTCCTCCACCGCCGCCATAGGGCCGCCTCCCCCCTCCTCCACTCCTTTATATACGTGGCCAGGGGGCACCCCATAGACACAACAATTGATCATTGATCTCTTAGCCGTGTGCGGTACCCCCCTCCACCATATTCCACCTCGATAATATCGTAGCGGTGCTTAGGCGAAGCCCTGCGTCGGTAGCATCATCAACACCGTCATCACACCATCGTGCTGACGGAACTCTCTCGCAAAGCTCTGTTGGATCGAAGTTCGTGGGACGTCATCGAGTTGAACGTGTGCTGAACTCGGAGGTGCCGTGCGTTAGGTACTTGGATCGGTCGGATCGTGAAGACGTACGACTACATCAACCGCATTGTCATAACGCTTCGCTTCGGTCTCACGAGGGTATGTGGACAACACTCTCCTCTCGTAGCTATGCATCACCATGATCTTGCGTGTGCGTAGGAATTTTTTTGAAATTACTACGTTCCCCAACAATGGCATCCAAGCCAGGTTTATGCGTAGATGTTATATGCACGAGTAGAACACAAGTGAGTTGTGGGTGATACAACTCATACTGCTTACCAGCATGTCATACTTTGGTTCGGCGGTATTGTTGGATGAAGCGGCCCGGACCGACATTACACGTATGCTTACGCGAGACTGGTTCTACCAACGTGCTTTGCACATAGGTGGCTGGCGGGTGTCAGTTTCTCCAACTTTAGTTGAACCGAGTGTGACTACGCCCGGTCCTTGAGAAGGTTAAAACAACACTAACTTGACGAACTATCGTTGTGGTTTTGATGCGTAGGTAAGAACGTTTCCTGCTCAGCCCATAGCAGCCACGTAAAACTTGCAACAACAAAGTAGAGGACGTGTAACTTGTTTTTGCTGGGCATGTTGTGATGTGATATGGTCAAGACGTGATGAAATATAAATTGTTGTATGAGATGATTATGTTTTGTTAAAGTTATCGGCAACTGGTAGGAGCCTTATGGTTGTCTCTTTATTTGCATAAGATGCAAGTGCTATGAAATTGCTTTACTTTATCATTGTGCGATAGCAATAGTTGCAAAAGCAATAGCCTGTGAGACGACCATGTGACGACACGTTGATAAAAGATTAAGATGATGGAGATCATAGTGTCATGCCGGTAACAATGGAGATCATGACAGTACTTTGGAGATGGAGATCGAAAGCACAAGATGATGATGGCCATATCATGTCACATATTATGATTGCATGTGATGTTTATCTTTTATACATCTTATTTTGCTTAGTTCGATAGTAGCTTTATAAGATGATCCTTTGCTAAAATTTCAAGGTATAAGTGTTCTCCCTGAGTATGCACCGTTGCGACAGTTCTTCGTGCCGAGACACCACGTGATGATTGGGTGTGATAAGCTCTACGTTCAAATAAAACGGGTGTAAGACAGTTTTGCACACGCAGAATACTCGGGTTAAACTTGACGAGCCTAGCATATGCAGACATGGCCTCGAAACACTGAGACCGAAAGGTCGAGCATGAATCATATAGTAGATATGATCAACATAGTGATGTTCACCATTGAAAACTACTCCATCTCACGTGATGATCGGACATGGTTTACTTGATATGGATCACGTGATCACTTAGATGATTAGAGGGATGTCTATCTAAGTGGGAGTTCTTAAGTAATATGATTAATTGAACTTTAATTTATCATGAACTTAGTCCTAATAGTATTTGCATAACTATGTTGTAGATCAATGGCTCGCGATGTTGCTCCCCGTTTATTATTATTTTGATATGTTCCTAGAGAAAAATATGTTGAAAGATGGTAGTAGATATGATGCGGACTTGGTCCGTGATCTGAGGTTTATCCTCATTGCTGCACAGAAGAATTATGTCCTTGATGCACCACTAGGTGACAGAACTATTGCAGGAGCAGATGCATGTGTTTTGAACATTTTGACAAAAGCTTGGTATGATGACTACTTGATAGTTTAGTGCACCATGCTTTACATCTTAGAAACGGGACTTCAAAAATATTTTGAACGCCACAGAGCATATAAGATGTTCCAAGAGTTGAAATTGGTATTTCATACTCATGGCAGTGTCGAGAGGTATGAGACCTCTGACATTACTTTGCCTACAAGATGGAGGAGAATAGCTCAAACAGTAAGTATGTGCTCAGATTGTCTGAGTACTACAATCACTTGAATCAAGTGGGAGTTAATCTTCCAGATAAGATAGTGATTGACAGAGTTCTCTAGTCACTATCACCAAGTTTCTAGAACTTCGTGATGAACTATAATATGCAAGGGATAACGGAAATGATTCCCAAGCTCTTCGCGATGCTGATATCGACGAAGGTAGAAATCAAGGAAAGCATCAAGTGTTGATGGTTAACAAGACCACTAGTTTCAAGAAAAGGGCAAAGGGAAGAAGGGGAACTTCAAGAAGAACGACAAGCAAGTTGGTGCTCAAGTGAAGAAGCCCAAGTCTAGACCTAAGCCTGAGACTAAGTGCTTCTACTGCAAAGGGACTGGTCCTTTGGAAGCAGAACTGCCCCAAGTATTTGGCGGATAAGAAGGATGGCAAAGTGAACAAAGTTATATTTGATATACATGTTATTGATGTGTACTTTACTAGTGTTTATAGCAACCCCTTGGTATTTGATACTGGTTCAGTTGCTAAGAGTAGTAACTTCGAAGCGGAGTTGTAGAATGAACAGAAACTAGTTAAGGGTGAAGTGACGATGTGTGTTGGAAGCAGTTCCAAGATTGATATGATCATCATCGCACACTCCCTATACTTTCGGGATTAGTGTTGAACCTAAATAAATGTTATTTGGTGTTTGCGTTGAGCATGAATATGATTTGATCATGTTTATTGCAATACAATTATTCATTTAAATTAGAGAATAATTGTTGTTCTGTTTACATGAATAAAACCTTCGATGGTCATACACCCAATGAAAATAGTTTTTTTAACTCGATCATAGTGATACACATATTCATAATATTTAAACCAATAGATGGGAAGTTAATAATGATAGTGCAACTTGTATGTGGCACTGCCGTTTAGGTCATATTGGTGTAAAGCGCATGAAGAAACTCCATGCTGATGGGCTTTTGGAATCACTTGATTATGAATCACTTGATGCTTGCGAACCATGCCTCATGGGCAAGATGACTAAGACTCTGTTCTCCGGAACAATGGAGCGAGCCACTGACTTGTTGGAAATAATACATACCGATGTATGCGGTCCAACGAGTGTTGAGGCTCACGGCGGGCATCATTGTTTTCTGACCTTCACAGATGATTTGAGCAGATATGGGTATATCTACTTGATGAAACATAAGTCTGAAACATTTGAAAAGTTCAAAGAATTTCTGGGTGAAGTAGAGAATCATCGTAACAAGAAAATAAAGTTTCTACGATCTGATCGTAGAGGCAAATATTTGAATTACGAGTTTGGCCTTCAACTAAAACAATGTGGAATAGTTTCACAAACTCATGCCATCTGGAACACCACAGCATAATGGTGTGTCCGAACGTCATAACCGTACTTTATTGGATATAGTGCAATCTATGATGTTTCTTACCGATTTACCACTATCGTTTTGGGGTTATGCATTAGAGACAACTGCATTGTAAGGGCATATTTATCCCGTAAGTGTTTTGGTGATTGATGACGATACTTTTGCGGACTAATCGTATGCCTTGAGTTCCTCAGATGGTTCATCTCTAGGCTCGAGACGATTCGGTGCCCCTCGGAGACTATTGAAGACGGCGATAGTCCTCGTTTCTTTTGGTGGATTTGAGTCGTAGGAGAGCCGTACTATTAAGAGGGGTCCGCGTCCGGAAAGGTTAGGCGGAATCAACACGTACACTTGTCCCTCATTTCCCTGCACTTTGTAGCTTCCGTTCGTTTTCTTGGTTGTGCCGAAATCTGACATTTGCCACTTGTACTTGCGGTAGTACCAGGTACCTTGTAGTACCGCTGAGGTGCCTGATAGTACCGCTCCCAGAGCGGTAGTACCGCGGCTCCTGTGCCTAGTGACGCTCGGTGCGGTAGTAGGGGCGGATGTAATTTTTACATCCAGCGCCCACAACGGTAGTACCGCTTCGTCAACAACGCTTAGTACTGCGGGGGCCCACGGTAATCTTGCTCCCACGAGCCATAGTACCGTGGCGCTCCTACCAAGTACCGTAGAATCACGGTAGTAGGCACGCGCTACGGTAGTACCGCTCCTGAGGAGCGGTAGTACCGCGTCGGATTTTCGCACTACCGCAGTTTCAGCGGAAGTTGGCATGGATGTAATTTATTTCATCCGCGCCCTTCTCAGGTCGTGACTCCCCTGCCTTGCGATAGTACCGTAAGGGGGAGCGGTAGTACCGCCTGACGGTAGTACTGCCCTGGTCGAGCTAGTTCCGGCTGTCTTCTGCTGCGGTAGTACCATGGTCCACCACGGTAGTACCGTGCGGCTCAGGGTAGTACTGCATACCGAGCGGTAGTACCGCGCCATGCTGACTAAGTGGATAACGGTTGGATTTTTCCACGACTATATAAGGCGTCTTCAACCTCTAGTTGACCACCTCTTCTCTCTCTAAGCTCCATTGTTGCTCCAAGCTCCATTTTGGCCCGATCTCTCTCCCTAGCCAATCAAACTTGTTGATTTGCTCGGGATTGGGTGACAAGGGCCCGATCTACACTTCCACCACAAGATATTTGATTCCCCCCACTTATCCCTTGCGGATCTTGTTACTCTTGGGTGTTTGAGCATCCTAGATGGTTGAGGTCACCGTGGAGCCATATTCCATTGTGGTGAAGCTTCGTGGTGTTGTTGGGAGCCTCCAATTAAGTTGTGGAGATTGCCCCAACCTTGTTTGTAAAGGTTGGTCGCCGCCTTCAAGGGCACCAATAGTGGAATCACGGCTCTTGCATTGTGCGAGGGCGTGAGGAGATTCTGATGGCCCTAGTGGCTTCTTGGGGAGCATTGTGCCTCCAAACCGCTCTAACGAGACGTACTTCCCTCAAAAGGAAGGAACTTCAGTAACACATCCTCGTCTCCACCGGCTCCACTCTTGGTTATCTTATCCCTTTACTTGTGCAAGCTTATTTGTGTTCCTATCCTTGCTTGCTCGTGTGCTTGTGTTGTTGCATCATATAGGTTGTCCACCTAGTTGCACATCTAGACAACCTTTGTTATTGCAAAGTTTAAATTGGTAAAGAAAAGTCTAAAATTGTTAGTTGCCTATTCACCCCCACTCTAGTCAACCATATCGATCCTTTCAATTGGTATCAGAGCCTCGTCTCTTTTTAAGGACTTCACCGTCCGTAGAGTATGGTTGACGTCGTAGATGATGTGGGGGAGCACTCGATCTTGAATCCGACATCATCTACGGGAGATGGGAGTACCTCGATCTCTCGTGAGGAATTCAATGTGGCGTTGGACACATTGAAAAATTCCATGACGGCGAGGTCAAGGACATGTTTAAGGAATTCCTAGAAGGGCTTAAACTTTCCACCGCACCCGTGAAAGTGGGTGATCCCGCCAACACGGGAGGCGGATGCTAACTCCGATAAGGGGAAGCTACTAGTGAGAAAGCCCCTCGTCTAGTGGTAAGAATGGCACCGGCATCTTCGCCCATGTGCAACCTCCCATTTATGGTGAACCGATTCCTTCCACTCATTTGAATCATGCCGGTCCACCACCTAAGATTGATAAAAAGGAGGATTTTGATTTTTGGGTTTATCGTTTTAAGCGTCATTTAATTATGTGAACACTAACCTTTGGAGAATCATTGAAGAAGGTTTCTATCCGCATGATCCGAGCAATTTCTCTCCTAGAGAGGTCGTGGACCATCAATTCAATGAGAATGCTCTCTTCATCATCCAAGAAGCAATCCTTCGAAGACCTCCCTCATCTCCGGCCTTACACCCGTGCCAAAGATGCTTGGCTCAAGGTGGTTTCCATGTATCGAGGAAGCGCAAGCATTCAACGTTCCAATTATGAAGTGGTCCAAGATGAAGCCGATGAGTTTGCAATGAAGGAAGAAGAAGAACCTCGTGAGCTCTATCGAGAGTAACCAAGCTTGCCGTCTCCCTCCGGGATCATGGAAGTAAGGACACAGATGACAAGCTGGATCAAGCGCCAAATTTCTCAAGGCAATGATGCCCTACCACAAAGCCATGTCCTCCGTCATCCGTCAATCGACGGACTTCCACACCTTGTCCTCAAGTGATGTGTTGGATGAGTTTGTGGCTATGAGCATATTGGACAAGACCGCCGACAATGCGGTGCTTCGCTCTCAAAGAGCAAAGAAGCCCAACCTCGCTTTGAAGGCCAAGATTTGTGTCGAAGAAGATGGAGAGGAGGAAGAAGAAGAGAGCAACCTCGAAGATACTAAGTATGATTATCATGAACACATGGCCCTTGCTTCAAGACAATTTTGGAGCAAGAAGAACTCAAGGCCCAACTTCAACAAGAGCAATTCAAGTGGCTCTAAGGGCAAGCAACGAGTGAGGACATGTTTCAATTGTGGAAATGTGAGTCACTTTATTTGCGGAGTGTCCATATGAGAAGAGGGAAGACAATGGTGGCAAGCTCATCCGTAAGGACAAGGCCAAGTATTTTCCCAACAAGAGCAACTTCCCAAAGAAGACTCCTCACAAAGCTTTGGTGGTTCAAGAAGAGTACAATGAGGATGATGATGATGATGAGGATGGTGAATCGGTTGCCATGGCCTCCGTGGCCATTGCAATGACTCCTCGGGTGTCTCTCTTGGTTCACCCAATGAAAGCATCACCGCCAAGTGCCTCATGGCTAAAGCCACCAACAAGGTAACCCCAACATCAAAACTACCATCATCAATCATTCTTCTTTGTGGATTGCATTGATGAACATGAGGGACTAGTGTAGAGGAAAATGAATTTGAGATCTTTATGAGTAAACTCAAAGGGAAATCCAAGATGCACCGTTGCTCTCTTGGAACAACTTAGTGAAGCCAATGTCATGATCGAGACTCATGAAGAAACCATTTCTAAGATGGAAGGGCATAGTCGTGACTATGTCGATGAGATTCGGATCTTTCCAATGCTCTTGAGGAAGAGCGTGGTCTTCGTTTGGCTCTTGAGGAGTCACACAACGATGATCACGCTAAATTAAAGAAAGACCTTGATCATGCTCTTGTTGTGTCTCGTGTGCTTAGTTCCGAGAAGGCAAAGCTTGGAGTTGATCTTGCTAGACTCAACGAGGACTTTTACACTCTCGACAAGGCTCACAAAGTCTTGAAGGGTGCTCATGCTAGTATCAAAGAGTCTCATGATCAACTCCAAGTGAAGCTAACCAAGGAGAAAGCCACCTTTCCTCATATGATATTGATTGATAATGCAAATGCTACTAACCCTTGTTGTGAGCATGTGCATCTTGTTGAGGAGAATGCTAAGTTGAAGGAGCAACTTGAAAAGGGCATTGTCACATGCATTCAAGGTGAGAAGAACCTTAACGACCTTTTGAGTAATCAAAAGGAAGTTGTAACCAAGGAGGGGATTGGATTCGCCCAAGCCCAAGAGCAAGAAGAAGAATGACAAGACCAAGCAACCTCCCCCTCTCAAGCAAACTTTTGTGAGGGAGGGAGAGGGTGCTTCCAAGAAGAAGAAGAACCGTGCAAAGGGTGGCAATGTCAAGAAGGACAACGTCATCCCCGTGAACATAGCCGGCAACTTTAACCCCTCTTATGTGTTGTGCCGTGCTAGTGATGGGCATGTTTATGCTAAATTTGTTGGTTCTTCTTATGAGTACATTGAATGGTCTATTTGGGTTCCTAAGACCCTCGTTACTAACATCAAAGGACCCATTACCAAATGGGTACCTAAAACCAAGCATTGATCTCTTGTAGGGGTTTGCTTCGGTGGGGATCATGGTTGCTTTCGATAGTGGAGCAACAAATCATATGACCGGGAGCAAGGACATGGTGGTGGACGTGCAAGAGATTCCATCTATGCCCACCGATGTCGAGTGGGGATGCATCACATTCTAAGGTATTGGGTCTCGGCAAGGTTGTCATTTCTCATGATCTTACGATCGAGAAAGTCATGCTTGTTGAGTCCCTTGCATACAATTTGCTTTCCGTTCGTCAACTTGCAGTCATGGGTTATGCTACTTTCTTTGACATTGATACCGTGACCCTCTTGTGGAACAAGACTCTTAAAGTAGCCTTTGTTGGGCATGTCGAAAACGGTCTCTATGTGATTAACTTTTCGGAGCAACCCACTAAGACCGCGACATGCCTAATGGCTAAAGTTGACGTGGGATGGCTTTGGCATCGCCGTTTAGCCCATGTCAATATGAGATCTTTGCAAATTCTTCTCAAGGGGGACCATGTCCGTGGACTAACAAATGTTAGTTTTGCCAAAGACCGTGCTTGCAGTGCTTGTATTGAAGGAAAGCTTCATGAGAAGGCTCACCCTCCCACGACTATCATATACTCAAAGAGACCCTTGGAGCTCCTTCACATGGATCTCTTTGGGCCACCATCATTTGATAGTCTTGGAGGAAGAAAGTATTGCTTGGTGATCGTGGATGACTATTCGAGATACACTTGGGTATATTTCTTCAAGAGGAAGAGTGAGACCCAACAAACCGTCATCGACTTTGCAAATGAAGCTCAACGTCAACATAATGCAAAGATCTTGACTATAAGAAGTGACAACGCCACCGAGTTCAAGAACTACACCTTGGATGAGTTTCTTAGTGATGAGGGAATCAAGCATCAATATTCGGCACCATATACCCTCAACAAAATGGTGTGGCGGAGAGAAAGAACCGGACGTTGATGGATGCGGCAAGGACCATGATGGCGGAGTTCAAATCTCCATACAACTTTTGGGCCGAAGCCATCAACACCGCTTGTCATGCATCCAATCGGCTTTATCTCCGCAAAGGCTTGAACAAGACTCCTTATGAGATACTCACCGGCAACAAGCCCAACCTCAAGTACTTCCGGGTGTTCGGGTGTAAGTGTTTCATTCTCAAGAAAGGTGTTCGTTTGTCTAAATTTGAAGCTAGAGCTCATGAGGGCATATTTGTTGGTTATGCTACAAACTCTCATGCTTACCGTGTCCTCAATAAATCCACGGGACTTATTGAGGAGGCGTGTAACGTGGAGTTTGATGAGAATAACGGCTCCCAAGTGGAGCAAAGTGGCACTTGTGATGTAGGTGATGAAATTCCTCCCAAGCCATAAGAAGAATGGGAGTTGGCTTTATCCTACCCATTGAGGAACCCCTTGTGGCCGAAGGATAAGGACAATGCTCCACTCAAGTGGAGCCATCACCAACCCAAGGCCCACACGCTTCCGAAGAACAAAGTGAAGGCCCTCAACCTCAAGAACAAGACCAAGGGCAAGATCGTGCTCAAGATGATGATATCACCTTAAATGATGCCCAAGGTCGAGTTCTCTTCCCCGAGCATGCTCAAGATGAAGGTCATGCTCAAGGCGGCGCTCGAGATGATCAAGTGACCTCTCCTCATCGCACTTGCGAGGAGGATTTAGAGCGTCGTGCCGCCAAGATTGCTTCCAAACTCACTACCAAAGGCCATCTCATGGAGAATGTGGTTGGAAGCCTAAGAAAAGGTAAGCACTCATAGACAATTGGCAAACTATTGTGAACATCACGCGTTTGTCTCTTGTGTTGAACCTCAAAAGGTCTATGAGGCGCTCAAGACTCGGATTGGCTCAATGCCATGCATGAAGAACTCAACAACTTTGAGTACAACAAGGTGTGGAGATTGGTGCCAAGGCCATCGGAGAACCACAACGTCATTGGAACCAAGTGGATTTTCAAGAACAAGCAAGATGCTCATGGGAACATCATTACGCAACAAGGCAAGATTGGTAGCACAAGGCTACTCCCAAGTCGAGGGTATCGACTACGGTGAAACCTTTGCTCCCGTTGCTCGTCTTGAATCCATTCGTTTGTTGATTGCTTATGCTTCCCATCACAACTTTAAGTTGCAACAAATGGATGTAAAAAGTGCTTTTCTTAATGGTCCCATTAATGAGTTGGTCTATGTCAAGCAACCCCCCGGGTTCGAGGACCCCTACTTCCCGGATCATGTATATCAACTCGATAAGGCACTCTATGGACTTAAACAAGCCCCACGTGCTTGGTATGACCACCTTACCGAGTTGTTAGAAGATCATGGTTTTGAAGTGGGGCAAATCGATCCCACTCTTTTTACTAAGAAGGTCAATGGGGAGTTGTTTGTATGCCAACTATATGTTGATGATATTATCTTTGGTTCTCCTAACAAAGCTTTCAATGAGGAATTTGCCGCTCTCATGACCTCCAAGTTCAAGATGTCTTCGATGGGAGAGTTGAAGTTCTTTCTTGGTTTCGATATCAAACAAAGAAGAGAAGGAACCTTCATCAACCAAGCCAAATACACTCAAGACATGCTCAAAAGATTCAAGCTAAGTGATGTCAAGCCGGCTACTACACCAATGCCCACGAAGTGCCAACTTGACATTGATCCCAATGGTAAAGCGGTGGATCAAAAGGTATATCGCTCCATGATTGGATCCTTGCTTTACCTTTGTGCATCTAGACCGGACATCATGTTGAGTGTGGGAATGTGTGCACGGTTTCAAGCCGCACCAAAGGAAAGTCATTTTGTGGCGGTCAGCGAATCTTCGATATTTGGCTCATACCCCAAACTTTGGCTTATGGTACCCAAGAGGAGCAAACTTCAAGCTTGAAGGATTTACTGATTCCGATTAGGCGGGAGACAAAGTGGATAGGAAGTCCACTTCGGAGGGTGCCAATTTCTTGGTTGCTCCTTGGTAAGTTGGTCTTCCAAGAAGCAAAGTTGTGTGTCTCTCTCGTCCACGAGCGGAATATGTGGCGGCGGTAGTTGTTGTGCTCAACTCCTATGGATGAGGCAAACTTTAAAGGAGTACGGTGTCATTTGTGACAAAGTGCCTCTTTGGTGTGATAATGAAAGTGCCATCAAGATTTCTCTCAACCCGGTGCAACACTTCAAGACGAAGCACATCGAGATTCGGTATCACTTCATCCGGGATCACATTAGGCGAGGAGAGATCGAGCTCAAGTATGTCAACACTCAGGATAACCTTGCAGATATATTCACGAAGCCCTTAGATGAAGCAAGATTTCGCGAGTTAAGGCATCAGCTAAATATCATTGATTTGATCAATGTGACTTGAGCCCGTGCACTCCCCACCACACTCAACTTGCTGTCTAGTTTAGGTGTCGGCATGGACATAGGGGGAGTATTGTTCTCTCAATGAACTCTCCCTCCCCCCATTATGCATAAATCGATCACCTCTCTCACATTAGCCATTTTTGATGGTACTTGTGTTCCAAAGACGAGTTTTGGTCATGGGCCCAAGGATAATTCTTCGCGGTGCCATACCATCCTACTCAAACATAGGTGGCTTCGGCCACCGCCCTCTCTCCTTGAGAGGCCTTGTCGTTTGGTGGTTTCTTGTTGTCTTTTGCCTCTAGTTTGTGGTTGAGTTTGTGGTTTCTTGTGTGTGAAAAAAAAGGAATTTTTTTTGCAAAGGCCCTTTTTCGTTTTTGAATCATGCGGTGACTTGAGATTCACGGTACTACCGCGGCCAGCTGCGGTACTACCGCAGCCAGCCACGGTACTACCGCTTGCGGGAGCACGGTACTACCGCAACCTCACGGCAGTAATTTTTTACTGCCGCCCGGTTGAGCGGTACTACCGCCTCGGTGCGGAACTTCCGCCCGAGCGGTACTACCGCGATGAGACGCGGTACAACCGCGACGGATCACGGGCCAGCGGTTAAGGCCGGGCAGGGGGAGTTCTAACTCCCCCATACCCATTCGCTACCTTCTCCCCACATCGCCTCCTTCTCTCCTTTGCTCAAGAACGGAGCCGGCGTCTCTCGCCGGATCTCCTTCACCGGCTGCCCTCCCGTGATTCCGACCGGTGGGATCGTTCTCCACCACGTGCTCTTGCTATGGACCCAGGTTTGTCCCCAATTCCCTCTCCTTGTTGTTGGTGTTTGGCGTTTCTAGGTTTGGGGAGGCTTGTGTTTTCTTGAGATTGATAGGCCTAATCTCGCAAGAATAGGATGAAGGAGTGTAGTATTGCATAGGATTTATATGTGTATTGCTGTCATGCGCTAGATCTGATCCTGTAGCACCGCCGTTGTTTCGGTTCTTTTGATTCAAATCGATATTGGATCCGCTGGTAGCGGTACTACCGCCCCTCTGGTATTACTACATCATGCAGTACTACCGCCCTCGGGTGCGGTACTACAGCATACTGCACACTACAGCTTTACTTCTGCTTCACCGCAGTACTACCGTGACCCCTGCAGTACTACCGCGTTTGGAGCTGTACTCATCGCTTTAGTACCGCAGGCGGTGGCCGTCTACCGTGCCTCACACCTATCGCATGCCAACTTTCTCATATGTCTCCTATGTTTTCGTGGTGCTTTTTCATGGCCTTTGCATTGATCTTCTTGCGTTGTTGGTGCTTTGCGTGTGTGGTTCGGTGGTGGCTCTCGCCGGTCCAATCCCGGCCGTGACACCGGCTCCAAGCGTCTGCGCAACCCCGGTGACGCACTTGGAGGGCTCCTCTTCTGCTCCCAAGCGCCATGTCAAGACAAGCGCCTCTAAGGTCAAGGAGCCCTCCAGAGCATGGATGAGATGCCCCATTCGACTACGTCCGCCTCCGGAACATGGATCCGTCGTGACACCTCGTTCCTCGGTCGAGGGCTGTGAGCTGTTACGGAACAAGCATCAAACCAACATCTATCCGGGCGTCATTAAGAACAAGCGAGAATACCTATGTGGATGTGAAGTGGATTGACATGCATCACTTGAGGAAGGAGAAGTACCGTGCCTACTTTGGAGAGGCTCTGGACTTGGTGGAGCAGTTTGGCATTGAGCATATCATCTCCTTTCACCTTGACTATGATCCTGAGCTCATTGGTGGGTTCTTTGCTTCATCTACTTTCACCCCAATGAGGAAAGGAGAATGACTGGATGACAAATGGCCGTAAGCTGACTGCTACCTGGAAGGAGTTCATGGATCTGCTCCAAGTTCCTGATGACGGGCTTGACTCCCCCGTAGGTTTTCGTCCCCATGCCAACCCTGACTCTGCCAACAAGGACCGACTTGCACCGTTCTATGTTGAGAAGACACTTCCAAGTGGCAAGATAGGTTTGGTGCTCAACTCCTTTTTGGATATCATGTACCGCATCTTCCGCAACTCCTTGTTCCCCGCATTGGTGACAAGGACAAGGTTCATGCCTATATGGTGGATATGATGCTCATCTGCGAGGAGGCTCGTGTGTCTCAGACTCAGCCACTTGATATCTCACACATCATGTGGTATAAGCTTCGATTTGCTGTGTTCAACCGCAAGGTGCCTATATCTGATCCATATCTGTTTACTAGCGATCTCGAGGACTTGGGACAAGATGTTCCCTGGTGAGGAGTTCCTTGCCCCTGTTGGATTCGCCATGACCCCATCTATCTGCGTGTCAAACCCAACTGGGCCAACACTACTACTCGTCTTTGAGGCGTCTGCAGCTAGGGCTCTTTGTTGGAGAGGAGGATGCTGGCGCCGAGCAAGTTGATGAAGGCCATGCTGCTAGGCCTTCCCAGAGCTCCTCTATGCCTTCTTGGGCCACGAAGCTGAAGGACAAGATGAAGACTCTTTTCTGCATGCAAGCCAAGGGGCAGTACAAGACTCATGTGGCATCCAAGGAGAGTCGTCGCCGGGACCGGAAGATCTTGAAGCTCTATGGTGATGATGTGTCTGGAGGATCTGAGGAGCACATCACCCCAGAGGCCGAGTGGATGGCGAAGCAAGGCTACAAGTGGAATGATTCTGAGGAGGACGTCGAGGAGTCCATCCCTGCTTCTTGAGGAGTCTCGACGGAGAGGGTTGGGACGAGTTCCCTCTACTGAGCCACCGCTTGTGTGTAGGTGTCCTCTCTGCCTTTTGGCGTCTCGATGCCAAAGGGGGAGAGAGCGTGAGATTCTTGAGTCTTGTGTTTGTGTTTGGTGTGTTTATTGCATTTCCGGTTGAACCTCGTTTGAATCGTTTGAACCTCGTTTTAGTTGCTTTTCCTTCTTATGGTGTAAGACATATGCACTCTATCTATCTTAGCAAGCTTATGTTATATCGTGCTATATGTTGCTTAGATGTTATTCTTGGACCTTTGTCTCTAAAATATAGGGGAGTGGTGATCCTAGATCGTGTGCTATGCAGTCCAAAGCATTCATCCGAGCGCCAGCGCACATCTAGGGGAGCCCGTCTATATTTTGGAGAGGAGGGTTTGCTCTTGCTCTATATTATTGTATCCTTGTGCAAATCCGTATTGTCATCAATCCACCAAAAGGGGAGATTGTAAGGGCATATTTATCCCGTAAGTGTTTTGGTGATTGATGACGATACTTTTGCGGACTAATTGTATGCCTTGAGTTCCTCAGATGGTTCATCTCTAGGCTCGAGACGATTCGGTGCCCCTCGGAGACTATTGAAGACGGTGTCGTCCTACCTTTCTTTTTGGTGGATTTGAGTCGTAGGAGAGCCGTACTATTAAGAGGGGGTCCGCGTCGGAAAGGTTAGGGCGGAATCAACACGTACACTTGTCCCTCCTTTCCCTACACTTTGGAGCTTCCCTTCGTTATCTTGGTTGTGCGGAAATCGACATTTGCCCTTTGTACTTGCGGTAGTACCACAGGTACATGTAGTACCGCTGGGTGCGTGATAGTACCGCTCCCGAGCGGTAGTACCGCGGCTCCCAGTGCCTAGTGCCGCAGGTGCAGTGGTAGTAGGCGGATGTAATTTTTTACATCCGCGCCCACAACGGTAGTACCGCTCGTCCAGCGTGGTAGTACCGCGGGGGCCCACGGTAGTACTGCTCCCCTGAGCCATAGTACCGTGGCGCTCCTACCAAGTACCGTAGAATCACGGTAGTAGGCACACGCTACGGTAGTACCGCTCCTGAGGAGCGGTAGTACCGCGTCGGATTTTCGCACTACCGTAGTTTCAGCGGAAGTTGGCACGGATGTAATTTATTTCATCCGCGCCCTTCTCAGGTCGTGACTCCCCTGCCTTGTGGTAGTACCGTAAGGGGGAGCGGTAATCTTGTCGGCGGTAGTACTGCCCTGGTCGAGCTAGTTCCGGCTGTCTTTCTTTGCTTCTTGGTAGTACCGTGGTCCACCACGGTAGTACCGTCTTGACCTCATGATGAGTACCGCGCCCCTGGAGCGGTAGTACCGCGCTTCGCGAGCTGACTAAGTGGATAATGGTTGGATTTTTTCCACGACTATATAAGGGGCGTCTTCAACCTCTAGTTGACCACCTCTTCTCTCTCTAAGCTCCATTGTTGCTCCAAGCTCCATTTTGGCCCGATCTCTCTCCCTAGCCAATCAAACTTGTTGATTTGCTCGGGTTTGGGTGACAAGGGCCCGATCTACACTTCCACCACAAGATATTTGATTCCCCCCACTTATCCCTTGCGGATCTTGTTACTCTTGGGTGTTTGAGCATCCTAGACGGTTGAGGTCACCGTGGAGCCATATTCCATTGTGGTGAAGCTTCGTAGTGTTGTTGGGAGCCTCCAATTAAGTTGTGGAGATTGCCCCAACCTTATTTGTAAAGGTTCGGTCCCCGCCTTCAAGGGCACCAATAGTGGAATCACGGCTCTTGCATTGTCTTGGCGTGAGGAGATTATGGTGGCCCTAGTGGCTTCTTGGGAGCATTGTGCCTCCACATCGCTCTAATGGAGACGTACTTCCCCTCAAAAGGAAGGAACTTCCGTAACACATCCTCGTCTCCACCGGCTCCACTCTTGGTTATCTTATCCCTTTACTTGTGCAAGCTTATTTGTGTTCCTATCCTTGCTTGCTCGTGTGCTTGTGTTGTTGCATCATATAGGTTGTCCACCTAGTTGCACATCTAGACAACCTTTATTGTTGCAAAGTTTAAATTGGTAAAGAAAAGCCTAAAATTGTTAGTTGCCTATTCACCCCCCCCCTCTAGTCAACCATATCGATCCTTTCAAGCTGCATTCACGTTAAAAGGGCACCATCTAAATCTGTTGAGACGACACTGTATGAACTGTGGTTTGACAAGAAACCAAAGTTGTCGTTTCTTAAAGTTTGGGACTGCGATGCTTATGTGAAAAAGTTTCAACATGATAAGCTCAAATCCAAATCGGAGAAATGTGTCTTCATAGGATACCCAAAGAGACAGTTGGGTACACCTTCTATCACAGATCCGAAGGCAATACATTCGTTGCTAAGAATAGATCCTTTCTAGAGAAGGAGTTTCTCTCGAAAGAAGTGAGTGGGAGGAAAGTAGAAATTGATGAGGTAACTGTACCTTCTCCCTTATTGGAAAGTAGTTCATCACGTAAATCTGTTCTGTGACTCCTACACCAATTAGTGAGGAAGCTAATGATGATGATCATGTAACTTCAGATCAAGTTACTACCAAACCTCATAGGTCAACCAGAGTGAGATCCGCACCAGAGTGGTACGGTAATCCTGTTCTGGAGGTCATGTTACTTGACCATGACGAACCTACAAACTATGAGGAAGCGATGATGAGCCCAGATTCCCCGAAATGGCTTGAGGCAATGAAATCTGAGATGGGATCCATGTATGAGAACAAAGTTTGGACTTTGGTTGACTTGTCCGATGATCGGCAAGCCATAGAAAATAAATGGATCTTCAAGAGGAAGACAGACGCTGATAGCAGTTGTCGGTGTCAAAACCTGCGGATCTCGGGTAGGGGGTCCCGAAATGTGCGTCTAAGGCGGATGGTAACAGGAGGCGGGGGGCACAATGTTTACCCAGGTTTGGGCCCTCTGGATGGAGGTAATACCCTACTTCCTGCTTGATTGATCTTGATGATATGAGTATTACAAGAATTGACTACCACGAGATCGTAGAGGCTAAACCCTAGAAGCTATCCTATGGTATGATTGTTCTTGTCCTACGGACTAAACCCTCCAGTTTATATAGACACCGGAGGGGGCTAGGGTTTCACAGAGTCGGTTACAAGGAAGGAGATCCACATATCTGTATTGCCAAGCTTGCCTTCCACGCCAAGGAGAGTCCCATACGGACACAAGACGAAGTCTTCAATCTTGTATCTTCATAGTCCAACAGTCCGGCTAAAGGATATAGTCCTATGTCACGGATACCCTAATCCAGGACTCCTCAAGAGCCCATGAACCAGGCTTCAATGACGATGAGTCCGGCGCGTAGTTTGTCTTCGGCATTGCAAGGCGGGTTCCTCCTCCGAATACTCCATAGAAGATTTTGAACACAAGGATAGTGTCTGGCTCTACAAAACAAGTTCCACATACCATCGTATAGAGAATAATTTTTACACAAATCTAATCACGACACACTTTCGGTAGCATGACATCACACCACGCCCGGTCATTATTGAACCGTTTTCTCAACCAGCCTCGGCGCATATTGCGGCGGTTTCCTTGGCACGTCTTGTCGAGCAGTAGATCGTGTCCCCTTATCACGGATTCTCATTAATACAGGCGTGGGTAGGGCCGGCGTTCAGGAGCAGGGGTCCCAGACTTGCACTGCGGCTGCGGCGTGGCTCAAGTGGGGGCCCAGTGCAGCCCAGCTTCATCGGCTCAAGCTCAAGACCCTCGCAAGGGGCCAAGCCTCATGAGGCGGGCGAGGAAGCTTCCTCAGGAGCAGCCTCATCAGGCAGGCTCGTGAGGAGGCGGAGAGATCAAGGCAAGGGCACCTCGCGAGGAGCCCGTGACACAAGCCATGAAGATCGAGACGAGGCAGGCGCCGGCCTGCGCAGTGTCCTTGTTTCCCCTTCGGTGCAAAGGGGGCAAGCACAGGCCAAAGCATCAGGCAAAGGTAACCGTTTTAGTGCAACAAGACCAAGACCAGCAGAACGGCGGGATGGAGGTCATCGTGGAGCCCAGGACGGCATCATTGTCAGAGCCTTTGGCAGCCGAAGACCAACTTTAGTCAGGATGAGTGTACTAGATGTTCCCCTTCAAAAAGGCCAATTGTTGGCGCCCTTCCCGTTCATTATTTGGGAAGAGGCCCAGGGCCTCCCTCTATAAATAGGACTAGCCACCACAGTAGAAAGGAGGATCCAGATCACGCATAGACAAGAGAGAGGCGACTGAGCTCACCCAAGCATTTCATCGCACCAGCTCAGGAACAGCCCTCGCGAGGCCGTTCTCCCTTTGTACTATTCATAATCAACCCCTGAGGCAATCCACCACACCACACACTGGAGTAGGGTATTACACCACAATGGTGGCTTTGAACGATATAAATCTCGTGTCCCTTGTGTGTTCTTCTTTCTAGCCTAGATCCTTTGTGAGACTTCGAGACGTGAGCTGGTAGGGGAAAGATCTCCACGTGCACCCCAGAGTTCGAACCTCAAGGGTCTGCCGGAACCCGAAATCTGACATTTGGCGCGCCAGGTAGGGGTGCGCCGGAATCTTTCTTCCGCTGGTCGCGTGTGATCTTCCGTCATGTCCATGGTGGCCTTCGCGAAGCTCCCTTGGCGTCGGGCTGCCCTCACCACCCGCGTCACCAGGCGGCGCCCGTCGTGATCGCCTGCCGTTCCCGTCGCCTACCACCAAAGGCCGCCACCCGGCCCGGCGAGAACGGCAGCGAGCCTCGTCCTGCGTCGCCGGTGCGGCAGGGAAGGCCGCACCGCCACCCCGTCGCTGGCTCCTGCCGGTTCATCGTCCCACGCCCATCGCGCCCCCACGGGCATGCCGCCCGCTCCAGCAGCGGATGCCGGCACTGGGGCCAGGGGGCTCCGGGCCTTGGCCCCCGCCTTGCGGTAGGTGCAGTGGCCGCCCAAGGTCAAGCCCGAGATGCCGCCGCGCTACAACGGGGCGACGGATCCGCTGGTTTTCCTGCTGGCGTACGAGGAGGCCGTCCTCAAGGCTAGGGGCGACGACATGGTGATGGCCAAATGGTTTCCCGTGGCCCTCACCGGCGTTCCGCGGATGTGGCTGCTCCACCTACCGACGGCTTCTGTGACCTCCTTGGGGGAGCTGCGCGACCTCTTCCTCGCCCATTACGCCGGCAGTGCCCCCGGTCGTCGCAGCTCTCCTGGGCGGCTCACAAGCGCCACCTTCGAGCCACCACATCAAGCCGTTCACCCGCCAGATCGGCACCGCCTCCAAGCACCGAGAAGCCCCCCCGGGTTGGGTGGCGCCCGAGGCCGATCTGACCTTCAACTCGGACGATCACCCCTCCAATCCCGCTGGTTCGGGTGCGCTCCCAATGCTGTGCACCCCCACCATCTGCCAAGTGGCCGTCACCAGGACCCTTATTGATGGCGGTGCCGGCCTCAACGTGCTCTCTGTGGAGGCCTTTAGCCTCCTCCACGTGCCACCAGAGCGGCTTCAGCCCAGCAGGCCTTTCTCGGGTGTCGGAGTCGGTTCCACCACCTCCTTGGGACAGATTCGCCTCCCGGTGACCTTCGGCACCTACGACAACTTCCGCACAGAGCTGATCGACTTCAACATCGCCCCCATCGGCCTCCCCTACAACGCCATCCTCGGCTACCCGGCCTTGGCCCGGTTCATGGCAGAAACTCACCCGGCGTACAACCTCATGAAGATGCCCGGGAGCAGCGGCATCCTTACTGTGTCAGGAGACACAAAAGATGCACTTTAGGCGCTCAAGCTTGCTTTCAAGACGGCCGCGGTGGCGCAGCCCACTAGCACTGACGCCCTCGAGCCCAAGGGGGCTGCGCCGGCTAAGAAGAAGCAACTGTTCACCGAAGACAAGGCGGAAACCAAGCAGGTACCGGTCGACGAGGACGGGTCCAATAATGCCACCTTCACCATAGGTGCCAACCTCGAACCCGAGCAGGAGGAGGCCTTGGCGAAGTTCCTGCGCGCGAATAAGAAGGTGTTCACATGGGAACCTGATCAGCTAGCGGGGGTCCCGAGGGGTGTGATTGAGCATCACCTCAACGTGTGCCCCAACGTGCGCCCTGTAAAGCAGAAGGCGAGGCGGCAGTCCACTGAGAAGCAAGCTTTCATCATCCAAGAGACCCGCAAGCTAGAGGCAGCAGGGGTTATTCGCGAGGTCCACTACCCGGATTGGTTGGCTAACCCGGTTGTCGTGCTGAAGAAGGGAGGAAAGGAACGCATGTGTGTCGACTTCACCAACCTCAACAAGGCCTGCCCGTAGGATCCATTTCCACTCCCTCGCATCGACCAGATCGTCGACTCCACCGTTGAGTGTGACCTGTTGTGCTTCCTGGATGCCTTCTCGGGCTATCACCAGATAAAGATGGCGGTAGAAGACGTGGAAAAACGGCTTTCCTGACCCCGTGCGGAGTGTACTGCTATACATGCATGCCATTTGGGTTGCGCAATGCAGGTAGCGACCTTTCGTGGTGATGCACATCGCCTTGGGCCGGCAGCTCGGGAGGAACGCTGAGGCTTACGTCGATGACATTGTGGTGAAGTCTCGGGAGGCAAAAACCCTGATACAGGACTTGGAAGAAACCTTCGCGAGCCTCAATGAAGTAGACCTGCGGCTCAACCCGGAGAAGTGCGTGTTTGGAGTCCCCTCGGGCAAGCTCCTGGGTTTCCTCGTGTCCCACAGGGGCATCGAGGCCAACCCGGGTAAGGTCAAAGCAGTCGAAGACATGAGCCCGCCGAAAACCCTCAGAGAAATGCAGAAGCTCATCGGGCGTGTAACCGCGCTGGGACGCTTCATATCCAAGCTGGGGGAACGAGCGTTGCCCTTCTTCAAGCTGATGAAGAAGAAGGGCCCCTTCGAATGGACTAAAGAGGCCGACAAGGCATTGCAAGATCTCAAAAGGTACCTTACCAGCCCTCCGGTGATGGTAGCTCCGCGTCCTCGGGAGCCCCTGATGCTCTACCTTGCAGCCACCCCCTACTCCGCCAGCGCATCCCTGGTGGCGGTTAGGGAGGAGCGCCGGACCAAGGCCGCAACAACCGTCCGGGCTGAAGCCAAGCGAAGCCAAGAAAGCCTCACGAAGACCGCGACCGGAGCCGAAAAGGATCAGCCGCAGCAGGGGAGCGCACCCGGAGCAGAAGAGGCCTTTCCAAGCGATCAAGCGCTGGGGGCTCCGTCTTCTCAGGAGGCGCCCCTACTTTCGGAGGACGCAAGCAGTGCCAGCACCCTCAATCTCGTCGAGCATCCCGTGTACTTCGTCAGCACGGTGCTACGGGATGCAAGGGCACGGTACCCCATGCCTCAAAAACTCCTCCTCGCGCTATTGGTAGCCTCACGAAAGCTGCGGCACTACTTCCAAGGCCATCCCATCAAGGTCGTCTCAACATACCCCCTGGAAATGGTACTCAGGAGCCCCAACTCGGCTGGAAGAGTCGCTGAATGGAACATCGACCTGCAAGTGTTTCAGCTAGAATTCAGCAGAGTCATCAAGGGAGCCGCACTTGCAGATTTCGTAGCAGAATGGGCAGAGGCACCGGGCCTCGAGGCAGGCGAGGACCGATCACTTTCCCTGGGAAGCGAGGCACCGGACGGCTGGGTCATGTACTTCGACGGGGCATTCTCGACATGGCGCTGGGGCCGGCAGTGCTTTCGTATCTCCTACTCAGGGACAAGCTCTACTACGCCAGCATAACTCTGTTTCCAAAGACGGAGAAAAGGTCTCCAACAACATAGCGAGCACTGAAGGCTGATGGCAGCAGCTGAAAGCCTTGATCGCTTTGGGGGGTAAAGCGCCTCGTCATCAAGGGTGATTCGCAACTCCTCGTCAACCTCTCCAACAAGATACTCTGAGCGAAGGGCGAGCACATGGAAGCCTACCTCGCGGAGGTTCGTAGGATGGAGAAACAGTTCTGGGGGCTGGAGTTGCAGCATGTGCCTCGCGGCACCAATCAAGAGGCTGATGACATCGCCAACAGGGCATCCAGGTGGCTGCCTCAGGAACCTGGCGTCTTCGAGGAGCGACTCTTCAAGCCCTCAGCGGCGTCATCACTATCAAGCACGGCACAACCTCGGGAGGAGCTCCCTCAGCCGCATGCCTCGGGAGCCCCGGCCTACGGCCCGGCCTCAGGTGCACGCCTGCTCCTGGAGTTGGAGCCTCAGGAAGAATGTTGGATCGCAGAGCTTAAGAACTACTTGACACAAGGGACTCTGCCGGAGAAGGAGGAGGACGCAGAGCGCGTGGCGCGGCAGGCCATGGCCTACTGCATCGAGGATGGAGAGCTCTACCGAAGGCGACCAAATGACGTGTCCCTACGCTGCATTTCCAGGGAGCAAGGGAAGGAGCTGTTGGTAGACATACACGGTGGAGACTGTGGGCATCACTCATCATCACGAACACTCGTTGGCAAGGCGTTCTGCAGCGGATTCTACTGGCCCACAGCACTCAGTGACGCCGTTGAGCTGGTGAAGGCTTGTGAGGCCTGCCAATTCCACGCCAAGAAGTTCCATCAGTCGGCAGGGGGTCTGCAGACTATACCCCTCTCATGGTCGTTCGTGGTTTGGGGGCTGGACATTCTGGGCCCGTTCCCTCGGGCGCCAGGGGAATATCGCTACCTCTACGTCACCATGGACAAGTTCACCAAGTGGGCTGAGGTGGAAGCTGTCCGCACCATCCCAGCGGGCTGTGCAGTCAAGTTCATCAAGGGCCTCATGAGCCGATTTGGGGTGCCTAACCGCATCATCACCGACAACGGTTCGCTTCACCAGTAATCTCTTCAAAATGTACTATGCTAACCTTGGAACGCAGATATGCTACGCTTCGGTAGCACACCCCTGGAGCAACGGCCAGGCCGAGCGAGCCAACGCGGAGGTCCCGAGGGGCCTCAAAACCAGGACCTTCAAGAAGAACCTGGAGGCCTGCGGCAGGGGCTGGTACGACGAGCTCCAGTTTGTGCTGTGGTCTATCCGCACGACCGCGGCCAAGCCAACTGGAGAGACCCCGTTCTTCCTCGTCTAAGGGGCTGAGGCCGTCCTCCCTCAGGAGGTCAGGCGTCGTTCTGCACGGGTCCTGGTGTTCGACGAGACGGAACAGGACGCCATGCGGGGGACAGATCTCGTGCTGGGGAAGGAACACCGTCGAGAGGCTGCGCTGCGAGCGGCAAGGTATCAACAGGCGATGCGACAATACCACTCCCGCAACATCCGCCCCAGAACTCTTGAGGTAGGGGACCTCGTGCTCTGATGGGTCCTCTCCAGGGAGGGGTTGCACAAGCTCTCTCCCATGTGGGAGGGCCCATTCAAGGTTGTTCATGTTTCCAGGCCCGGCTCATGGCTTGGAGACCCAGGAGGGGGTGCCCATCCAGAACACATGGAACATTCAACATCTCCAAAGATTCTACCCCTGAGCGAGGCCCCAGTGCCTATGGAAAAGGCCCGGTGCCTGTGAAGCTGCCGCATTTTGGAAAAGGCCTGGTGCCTGTGAAGAAGGCCAATGCCTGTGAAGCTGCCGCATTTTGGAAAAGGCCCGGTGCCTGCGAAGAAGGCTAATGCCTGTGAAGCTTCCGCATTTTGGAAAAGGCCCGGTGCCTGTGAAGCAGGCCAATGCCTGTGAAGCTGCCGCATTTTGGAAAAGGCCCGGTGACTGTGAAGAAGGCCAATGCCTGTGAAGCTCGCTGCCCGTGACACTCTCACGTAATAATGAGTGGGGCTGTACACGCCCCGGAGTCTCCGGAGTGCCGCCCTCGGGCCTCGGGGGCTCCCTCCCACGCCCTGTGGCAGCACTTAGCTCCGCACTGGTGAGAAGACGTCGAAGACTAGATTAGGTGTGGACGTGGCTTTTCCATTTGCTTTCTGCAGTTGGCTTGTTCGTTCCTATTTGAAGTTTTATTGGAGCTGTTGTCGACTCTAGCTTGTGACTCTTTGTCTTTTTCACTCACTTGCCTCGTTTTCTCTCACACAAGTCTCGTGAGGGAGGTACGCGGGCACCCTCGCGAGTGTTTTCTGCCCCGGTCGTTTGAAGCTTTCCTATCCGATTCTGCCACGGGAGCACCCCTCCCAGTCCGTGCCCCCCGGGCATCGCGACGCGAGCACAGGACCTGGGTCGGTCGCCCCCGTGACCAAGACCAGAAGCTACTCCTCCTGACTAATCCTTGCACGACATGAAGCGCACGGCGAGGCCTCGGCCTCGGGAGGCGAAGACCGCGACAAGCCTCCCCGAGCTAAGTAGTTCCCGCACACGGGCACGCGGCATGGAAAGATAACACAGAAATAGCGGAAACATCACGATAATTAACAGCGACAGTTCAACACGCCCATGCGGGGCCCAATACTACTTTCCTTTTTGCGCAGGAAAGTAAGAAAAACAAAACGGGCACGACTTGCTCGGCACCGACTCGCGGAGAGGGCTCGTACTGCCTCCGGAGCTCAGTCAGATCTCTGCTCTCGCTTCACCTGGGCGCAACGGCGGACTGACCCGCTACCTTCCCCCAGGCGGGCGCGACGGCGCGGGGGCTGGTCGCGACCACCGCTGGAGGAGCTGTTGTTCGAAGGAAAGTCGTCGAAGCTTGGCGAGCCCCAAACGCCGCTGCCCACACGCCTGCTACGATCTTTGTCCTCATCAACGCCAGGGCTGGGCACACGACCGCGGTCATCGTCTTTGGGGCAGCACCCAGCACGGTGGCCGTCTTCCCTGAACACCCTCACGTAGAGTGGCATCGCCGTCGAACTTAAAGTGCAGGGTGCACCTCGGCTTCGAGCCATGCTTGGCGGGCAAGCGTTTGCCGGCCAGCGGTCGAAACCACATCCCAGCGACGGAGACCTCCAGCGAAGCCCAGAAGGCCCTGCTGCAGCAACTGTCCGCCTGAAGCCAGAGGCCGCCTGGAGCGCCGGCCGGAAGTTCACTTACGAAGAAGCGGGGGAGCTGGAGCCAGGTGCTGGTCGGGTCCGCTGACCACATGACAAACTCCGGCAGAACCCCCGCCCAGCGGCGCGGCCCGGGGGGGCAGATGCGCGGCGTGTCTGGCGTGCCTCGCCGGGCGCTCATCGCTTGGCTGGGACCGCCTCCACGACTACGGGAAGCCACCACAGGGGCTGCAGGATGCTTGTGAGGGCGGCCCCGGCCGCGCTGGGTTTGAGGAGAGTCAGGCCCTTCCTGACGGGCCTTTCCCTTCTCCGCGGCCGAGAACCTCTTCGGCGGAGCCATGGGAGTGGCGAGTAGCCGGGATGGAGAGGAAGGAGTAGCAGGGAGAGATGAACTGGAACGGCTCGCGCCGTACCGTACTTATAGCCGGAGGGGGCCAACCGTCGGCCTCCACGATCGCAGGTAATCATGACCCATTTTTGCATGCAGGGACTTGTCAAGTCATGCGGTTGCCGAGGCGTCGTGGGGAAGCGGGGACGCCCACGTCCAATCAACCGCCACGCAGCACCCAAGGCCGCAGGGTATTGGGGCCCGCGGCGCTTCGCACTTGCCCCTTCGCTTCTTTGCTAAGCCAAGTCCGGGCGCGCCTTGGGCCCGGGGGCTACTGTCGGTGTTCTGGGAACGGGGGTCCCAGACTTGCCTGCCTGTGGCCTGCGGCGTGGCTCAAGTGGGGGCCTAGTGCAGCCCAGCTTCATCAGCTCAAGCTCAAGACCCTCGCGAGGGGCCAAGCCTCGCGGGGCGGACGATAGGAAGCTTCACTAGAAAAAAAAAGACACATCCGTGACATTTTGGGCCGAACGAAATTTTTTTCTATCATACATATGACACTTCTATGACGATAATTGTGACAAAACCCGTTATCATCATAGATGTCGTGGGCTCCTACTTCTATGACAAAAAATCATGACAGAAAATGGGCTTTTCGTCACAGGCGGGCGGAGACGCAGCTGCATGACATTCTTTGGGCCGTCCATGACGGAAAAAACCGTGGTAGAAGCGAGGGGAGGAAAATTTCAGGAGTTGCAGTTCACGGTGGGAGGTCGAGGCGGAGCGTCGCGTTTCTCTTATGCGTACTCGGCGTGTGTGCAAAGGCGTTGACTCTAATTGAAGCGGCGAGGCATTGGGCTCTAACTTGAACCCGGCGATTGCTTTGCAGGCTGGCGTTCTTGAACCCGAGGGATCGATCGATGTTTGATAACTGAACCCGATGGAGCGATTCGCCGCTCTGCTTTGCTAGTGGCGTTCGGGGGGGGTTGGATGAGCAGTGGCGGTGGCGTTGCCTCTGGATGAACAGGAACTCGTGGTGTGGAGGGCTGGATGAGCGATGAGCGGTTGAGGGGTGGCCGTGGAGGGGTGGTTGAATAGGACCCGTGGTGTGGAGGGCTGGATGAGCAGTGAGACGGTGGAGGGTGCCCGTGGAGGGGTGGTTGAGCGATGGCCGGTGGAGTAGCGGCAGCGGTGGAAGGCTGGATGAGCAGGGAGCCCGTGGAGGCTGGAGGAGGTCGACGGTAGCTGTGAAGGCTGGAGGAGGTCGACGGTGGAGATGAACAGTATCCCATGGAGTCCCGTTTTGCGATCGCCACACCCTCCCGATGAACAGGACCCCGTTTACGACCGTAGGATGTCCGTTTAAATCCCATTTTGCGATACGCCACACCCTCTGATCAACAGGACCCCATCTCGACCGTAGGAGGTCCGTTTCCTCCGTTTTGCGACGCCACACCTCCCGATCAACAGGACCCCGTTTGACCGTAGGAGGTCCGTTTCCTCCGTTCTGCGATGCGCCAGCCCCTCGATCAGCGGGACCCGTTTGAACGTGGCAGGTCGAACACAAGGCTATTTCTTAAGCGGTGCGGTACGCCAGGCCTCGTTTCCATCTCCTGTTCCTTCCAAGCCCTCCCGATGAACACGACCACGCATTCCGTTCCGACCCAACCGGTTGGCTCCCCATGAACACGACGACGACGTTGTTTCTCCATTCCGACCCAGCCATGTACATATGCGCGATAGGCGTTAGAGACCCTACCCGTATGTACGTACATGGCCGTATTTTCTTTCTTGCACCCTCGCCGCTGTACGTACGTGTACATGCTACGTGCGCGCCTCTACTACGACACGTGCACGCCTCTATATCCACCAGTATATATGTACGTACACGTTCGTGACTAGAATGACAATGCTACGTACGCTTCGACCAGGTGGGTCCCGACTGTTAGGAACTTCCTTGCGTGCAAAGATGTAGCTGGTGGGTCCCAGCAGTCAGGGGGGCGAATCATTTTTTTTGCCCGGATGCACTTCCTTGTGTGCGAAGGTGTAGCTGGTGGGTCCCATCAGTCAGGGGGGAAATGTTTTTTTCGCGAAATATGGTGGCCCGTCCGGTGGGTCCCCACTGTCAGGTGGAGGAATAATTATTTTGCACATAATAAGGAGGCACTTCCTTGCTGCGGCGTGGATCGGTATCCGGCCTCTCCGCATCTGATCCACGTCGATGGAAGTCGTTCCTTGACCATATTGACCATGCCGCGCCGAGAGCACCAGGCGGTGGGCGGCCAGCGAGGCCTAGGAAGGGCAGACGCGAGTCGGGAAGATGCGGCGGTGGATGCCCAGCGTGAGGAGTCTGAGGTTCACTGGTTCGCTGCGGTGTGAGGCTGCTGTCGCCGCAGAATAACATGGGGTGTGGGTGAGTAGAGGGATGGCCTGGCCAGCGGTGGGAGTAGTAGCGGGCGGCGAGGCCTCCGCTGCATCACAGCCGGCCACGGGAGGCAGGAGCACGAGGCAGGACCGGTGCTGGTTTGGGCGGCTGGAGCAAGAAGACCAGAGGTTGAAGAAGCACTACGGCCGTTGGATGGACATCGTACGGTCACTTGAGCTAGAATCGTGCATATTGACTAAGTTGACAAAGCCCTCCGTCCCGTCAACTTAGTAGGCCCTAAGTCAGCCTGCCACTATCTGGGTCCCAGCTAACAAGGGGAGTATTCATTTTTTGTGCGTAATAAGGAGGCACTTCCTTGCGTGTGAAGATATAGGCTGGTGGGTCCGAGCTGTCATTGGCAATGATAACGTTTTTCGCGAAATACTGAGGCCCTTTCGGTGGGTCTCTGATGTCAGGTGGACGAATCATTATTTTGCGCGTAATAAGGATGTATTTCCTTGCGTGCGGCCGTGGACCCAGCTGTCAGCCTCTCCACGTATAGTCCACTTCAGATGCATGTCGGTTGTTGACCACGTTGACCAGGCCACGCATAGAGCACCAGGGCGGTGGACGACGGCGAGGCCTAGGAAGGGAACGACACAGAGGCAGGGAAGACTCAGCAGTTGTTTCCCACGCGGAGGGGAGTACGTTGAACGAGGTTTCTTGGTTAAATCTGCCGTCGCCGGAGAATAACGGCAGGTGTGGGTGAGTAGAGGGATGGCTAGGCCAGCAATGGGAGTACGGTGGGACGGTGAGGCTGCTGGCAGCACAACCCGGCCGCGAGGAGGAGGAAGCGAGCAGTCCACTTGGCGCTTGTTTGAGCGGCTGGAGCGGGAAGAGCAGAGATTGAAGAAGACACGGCGGCCGTTGGATGGCCATCCATGATCATTGCTTGTAAAGGCCAACCTTTTTAGGAAAGCCTCAAATCTGTGGAAAACAGCATACAACCCATCTGCCATTATTTCTAATAGTTTACAGCCCATTTGCTAATTCTTACGGGGTTTTTTGGAGCCCATATTCTTTTTGTTAGCATTACAGCCCATATTGTGGCCACGGTTAAAAAATTATACGAAATTTTGCATATTTCGGTGCGATCCGAGCTGTTTTTAATCCCGAAATTTCGACTCACATTCAAACTGATTTTAAAACTAAATGTATATCAATATAAAATCCAACAAATTCTCCACACATAAAAATTAATGTAATTTAAAATCTCGAAATGAAAAAAAAAAATTTGAAACTAATTGCCACTTTGATGTGTTTTAAAAATGTACAGCCCATTTCTCATTACTGATGGGCCATTTTCTCGGCCAACGTAAAGCTCTCCTCGTCTTGAAAGATTTGCAGCCCAACAGGCTGACAAAGCGACTTACTTGGCTAATCACAAAAAACTGAGGCTGTGGCCATGGACCCGACTATCAGCCTCTCCACGTGGTACTCTTGATGAAATTCGTTCCTTGACCATATTGACCACGCCTTGTGAGAGCACCACGGCGGTGGACGACGGCGAGCCTAGGAAGGGACAGCGGAGCCGAGGAAGCGGCGGTAGAAGCCCAGCGGAGAGAAGTCTGAGGGTTCACTTTGGTTCGGCTGCGGTGTGAGGTTGCCGTTGCCGCGAGGGCTGGCAGCGGTGGGAATAGTAGGGGCGGTGAATCCTCCGCGGCACACCGGCCACGGGATGCGGGAGCATGAGGCACGACCGGTGCTGGTTTGGGCGGTGGAGCAAGAAGACCAGAGGTTGAAGAAGCACTACGGCCGTTGGATGGACATCGTCGCTCCTTTGGAGCTAGAATCATTCATATTGACTAAGTTGACAAAGCCCTTCGTCCCCGTCAACTTAGTAGGCCCACAAGTCAGCCTCCCACCAAGGTGGGTCCCAGCTAGCAAGGGAGTATTCATTTTTTTGTGCGTAATAAGGAGGCACTTCCGGTGGGTCCGAGACGGCAATGAGGGCGTTTTTTCGCGAAATACGATGGCCCGTCGGGTGGGTCCCAGCGATCGGGGGCAAGCGTTTTTCGCAAAATACGGTGGCCCGTCCGGTGGGTCCCTGCTGTCGATTGGAGGAATCATTATTTTCCGCGTAATAAGGAGGCACTTACTTGCTGAGGCCGTGGACCAAGCTGAGACTCTCCACGTACAGTATACTTCCGATGGAATTCGTTCCTTGACCACGTTGACCTCGCCGCTTTCCATTGCATGCATGCGTCCATGGGCGTGGTGCGTCCCCACTGTCAGCCTCTCACGTACAATCATCTTCCGATGACTCTCGGTTGTTGACCACGTTGACCACACCGTGCGGCGCACCTGGTGGAACGACCGGAGATGGGGAAGGCGGTGCGGTGGAGTCGCAGATGGAGAGGTAGGAAACTTCCTTTGGTTGGTCTTGGCGGCGGCCTGACATGCCGCCCACGGGAGGCAGGGAGCAAGAACGAGAGGTTGAAGAAGGAGCACGGCTGTTGGATTAACATCCAACGGCCCGGCTGCTAGAATCATTTGTTGATTAAGTTGACAAAGCCGTGCGTACCGTCCGCTTAGCAGGCCCACAAGTCGGTCCACCAACTGACGGGTCCCACTGTCAACGGGATGAATAATTTTTTCGCCAAAACAAGGAGGCACTTCCTTCCGTGTGAAGATACAGCGGTGGGTCCCAGCTGTCGGTGGAGGAAACATTTTTTCAGCTTAATAAGGAGGAACTTTCCTTGCGTGCGACCATGGACCTCGTGGGTCCCGGCCGTCGAGCTCTCCACGCATCTGATCCTCTTTCGATGACTCTCGTTTTTTCACCACGCCGCACCGAACACAGCGAGGCGATGGACGACGGTGAGGCCCCGGACGGGAACGACTCAGAGATGGGAAAACGCGGCAGTGGAGTCGCAGATTGAGAGGAGGAGAAGGGTTATAACTGGTTCTGTTGCAATTCATATCAAACTCAGGTTCACAGGGCACGCTCATATTCATAGCCAACATTCACTATCAACAACTCAAAAGATTCATATATACACAAGCTCAACATATCTATGCATCCAAATGATTGATAGATCACATGACAATATTCATACATAATTCACAAAAGATTGAGATATACACATGTTCGGTATGTTTATGCATCAAAATGATTGAGATCACAACCAATATGATCCATGGGCCGAACTTTAATTACCTAAGTGCAGACCGGTAAATGGTGTTCAATCGGAGGTACTTCTTGCTAAAATTAGTTCTTGTCCGAGTAAACTTTCGAGTACATAAGAGGCAAAGACAATCTGAACTTTGCTTGTAGGTTTATCCTCAAATAGTGGCCTCGTGCTTGACGGAGGTTTGAGCAACTTGGCCACTACTTTCATCCAACTAGTTCTTGGCTCATCTTGTTCATGTATCTCGTAAAATTCTACATTGCGGGAGCGAGAAAGGAGGCGGTTGAGAAAATGAACCACCCAAATTTTTGTGCAGTTCAATTGAAATGGAGCATCCTTGGCGTCTTGACTGATTAAGTCCCGAGATGAATATCTGGCGTCAACCAACATGCGGAATCTTTAGACTCCATGCCATATAGTTTGTTACCATATGTGCCGATAACCAAAAGGCACAAGTTGGGACCAAAGACTGGACTGCGTTTTTCTGGGCTATGCACCAAGCAATATTTTTGGCGTTCACTCTCCTAATACTTGGAGTTTGACAATTGGTTGATGCCGGTTGATATTCAAATGAATATAGGCACTTCTTGTCAACATCGATGCTTATGCGAGTGAACTTTGGAGTACATAGCAGCAGCATAAGTACATGTCCATCTGATCATTTTCTGCAGTTCTACTGAAATCACCCGATGTAATGATTTGCCTGCAAGTTGAGGCTCCAAATTACTCCTTCATGAAATCGGCAAACAGTAGCGCAATACCAAATTACCAATACATATGACAGGCACAATAATCGGGATAAACACCGGTACCAACTTTGTGTCGGGTAGCATATCAATTACTAGTTCCTTTGACTGGAAGCCGAGATAAGCCAAGCGACTGACAGCAAAGGAAGAAAGCAAGCGGATATTAGCGACTGACAGGAAAGGACGGAAGCTGTTGAGGCAATGAAGCATCCAAAGTTTTTGTGCAGTTCCACCAAAATCGGGCATCCCTGTTGGCACATATATTGAGAGAGTGAGATTACTGTAATAGTGGGACTAGTTGATGAAACATATACTAACAAATAGAAGCACCCTCATTATCTTAATGGGTAAAGTTAGCAACATAGTAGTCTTGCTTAAAGAGAGGTGAGGGAGTCCTGGATTAGGGGGTGTCCGGATAGCCGAACTATCACCGTTGGCTGGACTCCTGGACTATGAAGATACAAGATTGAAGACTTAGTCCCGTGTCCGGATGGGACTTTCCTTGGCGTGGAAGGCAAGCTTGGCGATACGGATATGTAGATCTCCTACCATTGTAACCGACTCTGTGTAACCCTAACCCTATCCGGTGTCTATATAAGCCGGAGAGTTTTAGTCCGTAGGACGAACAAAATCATACCATAGGCTAGCTTCTAGGGTTTAGCCTCTCTGATCTCGTGGTAGATCTACTCTTGTACTACCCATATCATCAATATTAATCAAGCGGGAGTAGGGTTTTACCTCCATCGAGAGGGCCCGAACCTGGGTAAAAACATCGTGTCCCTCGTCTCCTGTTACCATCCGCCTAGGCGCCGCAGTTCGGGACCCCCTACCCGAGATCCGCCGGTTTTGACACCGACATTGGTGCTTTCATTGAGAGTTCCTCTGTGTCATCATCCTTAGGCCCGATGGCTCCTTCGATCATCAACAACGACGCGGTCCAGGGTGAGACTTTTCTCCCCGGACAGATCTTCGTATTCGGCGGCTTTGCACTGCGGGCCAATTCACTTGGCCATCCGAGCAGAGATCAGCTTCGCCCGCCATCAGGTCAGATTTGGGAGTTTGAACTACAAAGGCGACACCATGGAGACTTGATCTTCGACGGATTCGAGCCACAGCCAAGCGCGCCGCCTTTGTCTCGATGGGCATGATCTAGCTCTGCCGAGCGATTGCCACGGAGGCCGCAGGCGTCGCTCCGACCCTTAGCTCGGAGCCGACTCCCCCGATCGAGGACGAGTGGTTGGACACCGCCTCAGGGGCTACGATCTCTACGGCGATTGAGCCAAACTCCATCCCTGTCCTTTGCGAAGACCGTGACTCCAAGGTTCCGGACTCCTCTCCGGACTCCGAACCCTCCGCGCCCCTGCCAATCGAATCCGATTGGGCGCCGGTCATGGAGTTCACTGCCGCGGACATCTTCGGCACTTCGCCCTTTGGCGACATCCTGAGTTCACTAAAGTCTCTCTCTTTATCGGAGAGCCTGGCGGACTACGGTCGGGAAGGTTGAGATGCGGACGACGAAGAAACTCAACGCCCACCCCCACCCACTTTGTAGCCACCGCCGATGATTTAACCGACATGCTCGACTTCGACTCCGAAAACATCGACGGTATGGACGACGATCTTTGGAGGCGACCAAGAACCAGCGCCCTCTGAGGGCCTTTGGAAGGCCACCTCGTCATACGACATATACATGGTGGACATCCCAAAAGATGGGAACGGCGATGGAACAGCGGAGGATGACCCCTCCAAGAAACAGCCCAAGCGCCGGCGTCAGCGGCGCTGCTCTAAATCCCGCCACAGCAAAAACGGTGATTCCGGCACGGGAGATAATAACACCCCGGACAAGGTCTTTGAAGACAACCCTCCGGCAGGATTCAACACGGGAGGAGGGAGAAGCCAGCCCTCATGATAGAGCGGCGCGGGGGAGGTGGAGGGCGATAATTATATGCCTCCCCAAAGATGAGGCAAGCCTCGACGACAGCATTTAATTTGTCGTGCCTGAGGATCCCGCCAAACAGGAGCATTTCAAACGCAGGCTTATGGCCACGGCAAGCAGCCTCAAGAAAAAGCAGCAGCAGCTTAGAGCTGACCAAGACCTGCTAGCTGACAAATGGACTGAAGTCCTTGCAGCCGAAGAGTACAAACTCGAACACCCATCCAAGAGATACCCAAAACGCAGGCTGCTACCCTAATTAGAGGAGGAAGCACCCAAACCTACATCACCAGCGCATGATGCGGCCGACCGGCCACCCCGTGGTCGCGAAAGAGAGGCCTCTAGACCCTCCATTCAAGCCGCACTCCTGCGTCGCTCTAAAAGTACCAAGGCACTGGCAAAAGCGCCAGGCATGCAAGACATATTGGAGGAAAAGGCAAGGCAAACAAGACTGATCTACGGATCGGCAGGCGCCCACGACCGCGTGATGATAACCGTCCACGCCGGATACGACAATTCGGCCGGGCCGAACACGATGAGACAAAGCTCATTTGAGCTGCGTCGTGATATAGCTCAATACTGAGGCGCGCACACCCACTATGCTTCACACACGAAGTGATTGATCATCAAATCCCCGAGGGTTTCAAACCCGTAAACATCGAATCATACGATGGCACAACAGATCCGGCAGTTTGGATCAAGGACTACCTCCTCCATATCCACATGGCCTGCGGCGATGATCTACACGCCATCAAATACCTCCCACTCAAGCTTAAAGGACCAGCTCGGCATTGGCTTAACAGCTTGCAGCAGAATCAATTGGTTGTTGGGAGGAGCTGGAAGCCGCATTCCTTGATAACTTCCAGGGCACATACGTGCGACCACCAGATGCCGATGACCTCAGCCACATAATTCAGCAGCCAGAAGAATCGGCTAGACAATTTTGAACACGGTTCCTAACCAAGAAAAATCATATCGTTGACTGTCCGGATGCAGAGGCCCTTGCAGCCTTCAAACATAACATCCGCGACGAGTGGCTTTCCCGGCTGGACAGGAAAAGCCGAAATCCAAGGCAGCCCTCACAACGCTCATGACCTGCTTTTGCGCGGGAGAGGACAGCTGGCTAGCTCGTAGTAACAACTTGACCAAAAACCCTGGTAGTTCGGATACCAAGGACATCAATGGCAGGTCGCGTCGCAACAAGCACAAGCGCCGCATCAACGGCGATGATGCTGAAGATACGGCAGTCAACGCCGGATTCAGAGGCTCTAAACCCGGTCAGCGGAAAAAGCCGTTCAAAAGAAATACTCAGGGCCCGTCCAATCTGGACCGAATACTCGATCGCTCATGCAAAATACATGGCACCCCCGAAAAACCAGCCAACCACACCAACAGGGATTGTTGGGTCTTCAAACAGGCAGACAAGTTAAATGCCAAACTTAATGACAAGGTTCTGCATAGCGATGACAAGGAGGAGCCCCGGCTGCCGAACAATAGAGGACAGAAGGGCTTCCCCCCACAAGTGCGGACGGTGAACATGATATACGCAACCCACATACCCAAAAGGAGGCGAGCGTGCACTAAAGGGGCGTATATGCGATGGAGCCGGTCACCCGAAGTTCAACCCATGGTCCTCCTGCCCGATCACCTTTGATCGAAGGACCACCCACTAGCATCCGCCACGACGGATTCGCCGCATTGGTTCTTGACCCAATCATCGACGGATTTCACCTCACTAGAGTCCTGATGGACGGCGGTAGCAGCCTGAACCTGCTTTATCAGGATACAGTGCGCAAAATGGGAGAACCACTGCAGTCCCATGTTTTGGTAGCAGTCCCATGTTTTGGTACCTTACGTTCCGTTATATCGGCTTAGGTAGCGTTGGGAGAACCACTGCGATTGTGCCCCGGTTGAGCTGGGTTGAGCACCTCAGTGGAGAAAGCTAAAACTGACCGTCATGATAGGGCGAGAGCGATCGCTGTTCGAGAGGTTTTTCGGGTCCCTAAAGACTTATGCCGCTTAGAGCGAGGAGTCGGCATTGTCGGCCAAGGCATGGATAGCGCCACGAACTCGGTCTTACGAATACTAGGGGCTTCGCGAAATTTAAAATTATAGAATTCTATGGCTAAGTGAGAGTTCAAGCACTATAAGTCCGGTTGCCTTGTTACGTTGTGTTGAGCGCCTCCCTCGAAGGACCCAAGAATGGGAACAAGAGCGCTCAAGTTTACCAGAACACCCCAAGACTTTCGTGGCATGGGGCTGAAGCCAACGACTTGTCATCTCTCAAATTTGATAACCGGCCGCATAGAAGGTAATATTTTAAATTCACAAGCGTTGCTTAACGCATATGAACAAGTTTTCAGCGTCTGAGGATAACAAATGCGAGTCTATTAAAAATTACATCTTTGGAGCATTCACCCGCTATAAGGCGGGCACCCTTGAGACACCCTCATGGTACATTTCGGGCTTGCGATGCTCCTTGCCCTTCGGTGGCCCGTCCGTCACAAGCTTCTCAACATCCGGCTTGCCCGGTGCACTTGACCGCGGGCAAGGGCCGACAGGCACCTTCAATGCAGACGGGCGCTTGATGACTTCAATCCATGGACAAAGGCCCACCACCGGCCGCCCGCACTAGCCCGAAGTAGCTCCCAGGCATGGCTTCCAATGGCCACAGCCGAACTATGAGGCCCTTCATGGCCTGTTCGGCGACCTTGTGGAGCTCGACCAGCTGCTTCAGCTGGTCGCTCAGGGGCATCGAGTGTCCGGCCTCATCATACTGAGACCAAACACCTTTTCCGTCAAGCTCCCCTCCTTGGCGCGGTAGAACGCGGCAGCATCAGACACACTACGGGGCAGATCTGCGAATGCTCCTGGAGAGCTCCGGATCCGGGTAAGTAATATATAATTCACTTTCACATGCTTGCTTTGCATAAAGAATGCCTTACCCGCCGCTATCTTCTTTAATGACTCAATTTCCTAGAGGGCTTTCTGGGCTTCGGCCTTAGCGGCTTTGGCACTCTCAAGAGCCGAGGCGAGCTCGGACTCTCGAGTCTTCGAGTCACGCTCCAAAATCTCGTGTTTTTCCACGAGAGCACAGGCTCTTGCCGCACCTCCGCCACCCGCGCCTCCTGCTTCTCTCGCTCGGTGCGCTCCATGGCTTGTTGTGCTTTGGCCATGGACACCGCTTCCTTCAGGGTCGCCACCTCGTTCGTGGCGCCTACAATACCCATGTTAGTCCTGTCATTTTTGCAACCAAATCCTTTCTATAAGGAATTACTTTAATAAGGTATTACTTACCTTCCTTGTCCTCGAGCTGCTTCTTGGCAAGGCCGAGCTCGTTCTCGGATCGCTCGAGGCTCTGCTTCAATGCATTGACCTCCGTAGTCGGTCTGGCAGAAGGTCGACACCGCCGCTTTGCATTCCCATATTGACACACTTATGTTAGACTCCTGCGTATATCTTTTTAGATCCTCAGTCCGGCTTTTCTTTCCGAACACGAACTAAGCATCGAGGGACTCTTGTCTATGTGGTAATATTTTACATATTCTAAACTTACCTCAAAGCTTTGTTAGAAGGCTGGTACAGGCTTGAGTCAGCCCGCTCTTGGCGGTGAACTTTACGGATCACCACACTCCTGCAGTCACGGTGCTCCTCGTCGATGGTGGCGCCGTTAAGCGCCTCCAGCAAGCTATCCGGTGCCTCCGGATGGCCGGAATTCACCGGCGTCGTAGGCTTGCCCTTCTTACGTAGGGGCCGCTTGCGGAACCCGGAACCACTTGAAGGTTCGATGTGAGTCGACACAGGGCGGACTTAGAGCCCTCTGGGGTCTCGCCCCCTTTGCACCCAGAGTCCGGGAGGTCGTCTTGCGGCGCCTCCAGGACCACCTCCTCCTGGCTGGGCCCCTTTTAGGACTCCACCGTGGTGTCGTCCGCGTCACGAGGAGAGGAGGCGGTCGGAAGTGAAGTGCTATTCACATCCAACGAATCCAGGGAGCCGCTCGACGAAGCGGCAAGATCGTCCTTGGGCGGGCTACATGGTTATATTCGGCGTTAGAAGACACTATGCGACAAATAAAAAGTCATGAACTATTCCGGAGTCCGGACACTTACGATCTCACCAGGGGCTTGGCCCTTGTTGGCCTCTCCTCCTCGTCGTTGTCGGCGTTGGTTGAGAAGTCCGGAGGAAGGGTACTTCCTTTCTTGGACCCTCCGGCCTCCCCAGTCAGGGTGGCCTTCCTTTTCTTCTCTCCCCCCGCTGGGGGAGAGGCTTCCTTTTCCTCCTCCTCTTCCTTAGGGGAGGATTCCGCCTCAGAGTCGTCGGACGATGAGTCCGACAGCACCTGGCGCTGGGAGCTCCTTCGAGTTCCCGTGGCCTTCTTCTTGGCCTTCTTCTCCGGCACCACGTGAGGTGCCGGAGCCAGCAACCCCGTCAATCGGGCGTCCGCTGGGTCTTCTAGCAAGGGGGCCGGACAGTTAATCTGTCCGGATGTCTTTAGCCAGTCCTATCAAAGGTTAGGGAGTTTTAGATCCCGCATAAACTCAAACTATGAAAAAAGAGTCCCATAAAGGGTAAAATAACTTACCTCGCTGGCTTCACGCTGCGAGCTGAATCCGCGATCTTCGTTAGCGGATGTGGGGGCTTCGGCGCCCTTGAACAGCACCTTTCAGGCATCCTCGTACGTAGTGTCGAAGAGCCTTTTCAGAGTTTGGTGCTGTGCCGGATCGAACTCCCACAATTTGAAGGCCCGTTGTTGGCATGGGAGAATCCGGCGGATGAGCATCACCTGGATTACGTTGACAAGCCTGAGATTCTTGTCCACCAGGTTTCGGACGCAGGTTTGGAGTCCGGACAGCTCGTCCGAGTCACCCCACATCAGGCCCATCTCTTTCCATGATGTGAGCCGTGTGGGGAAGCCAGATCGGAATTCGGGGGCCGCCGCCCATTGAGAGTCGCGCGGCTCGGTGATGTAGAACCACCCCGATTGCCACCCCTTTATGGTCTCCACAAAGGAGCCCTCGAGCCATAGGACTTTGGCCATCTTGCCAACCATGGCGCCTCCACACTCCGCTTGGCGGCCGCCCACTACCTTCGGCTTGACATTGAAGGTCTTCAGCCATAAGCCGAAGTGGGGCTGGATGCAGAGGAAGGCCTCGCACACGACGATAAACGCCGAGATGTTGAGGATGAAATTCGGGGCCAGATCATGGAAGTCCAGGCCGTAGTAGAACATGAGCCCCCGAAAAAATGGGTGAAGTGGAAAACCTAGTCCGTGGAGGAAGTGGGTGAGGAACACCACCCTCTCATGGGGCCCGGGGGTGGGAATAAGCTTCCCCTCGTCGAGGAGCCGGTGCGCGATGTCGCTGGACAAGTATCCGGCCTTCCGCAGCTTTTTGATGTGCCCCTCCGTGACGGAGGAGGCCATAAACTTGCCTCCCACTCCGGACTTAGTTGGAGAAGGTTGAGGTGGGATGTGCGGACTTGGGCGCTGGAGCTCGAGTGCGCGGAAATGGATGAGCAAAGGAGGAAGAAGGCATAGGTGAAAAGGTGGATCCTTATCCCCTTATATGGACGGACAAAGCTATGCGTCCCCGCCAGCCTTGTAAAACTCGCTTATCTCCCAAGCGCCGTAATCAATGGCGCGGTTGGGTTACCCACGTCCGTATTGATGGGAATCCCGGAATAAGGGGCACGATCTCCGCTTTGATAAGACGTGCCAAGGAAACCGCCTCGCTAAACGCACTGAGGTGGAACAGTAAAAACGATTCGTATAAAGGCCTGGCCGTGGTGTGATGTCACACCGCGGAATACGTCAGCAGATCTGTGCATAGGTTATTCTCTCTACGGTAGTATGTGGAACTTGTTTTGAAGAGCCGGACACTATCCTTGTGTTCAAAATCTTCTATGAACTATTCGGAGCAGGAACCCGCCTTGCAATGCCGAAGACAATATGCGCCCCGGACTCGTCATCATTGAAGCCTGGTTCAGGGGCTACTGAGGTAGTCCTGGATTAGGGGGTGTCCGGATAGCCGAACTATCACCGTTGGCCGGACTCCTAGACTATGAACATACAAGATTGAAGACTTCGTCCCATGTCCGAATGGGACTTTCCTTGGCGTGCAAGGCAAGCTTGGCGATACGGATATGTAGATCTCCTACCATTGTAACCGACTCTGTGTAACCCTAACCCTATCCAGTGTCTATATAAACCGGAGGGTTTTAGTCCGTAGGACGAACAACAATCATACCATAGGCTAGCTTCTAGGGTTTAGCCTCTACGATCTCGTGGTAGATCTACTCTTGTACTACCCATATCATAAATATTAATCAAGCAGGAGTAGGGTTTTACCTCTATCGAGAGGGCCCGAACCTGGGTAAAAACATCGTGTCCCTCGTCTCCTGTTACCATCCGCCTAGATGCACAGTTCGGGACCCCCTACCCGAGATCCGCCGGTTTTGACACCGACAAGAGGTATTAGTTTATTTAATCAGAGCCAATTAGCTCAACTCAACACTCAAAGCATTGCCATTTATCATAGGTTGCAAAACTTAAAAGTGCAAATATAAAGGAGTTTCTCATGACAGTAGCACGATACAAATAGAGATGACAGCAAACTAATATGGATGAAGGCCTTAGGCCCGTACAAACCTGAGAAAAAAAGCTTATTCATGTAGTCCCACAAGAGATGATAAAGCACTCACTGGAATCACACAATAGTCTATATTTGTGTGCACTTCAAATGTATGGTTGAAATCACTCTTGTTTACCAAAGGCTTGAGATTATATCGAAGATTATCAAGAACTTCCAGCAGAGTTAAAGCACCGGCTGGGATACAGTTCATTGTATTGTCTTGTGTAGTTCCACTAAAATGTATGATTGGCACAACATGATCCTGTTTGCACAAGTAGGAACAAGGTGAAACCTTCATTAGCTTAGTGAGAAAGGATAGGAAGACATTAGCATATTACTCAAATAGTAGCATCAAATTCATGATGGACAATACACAAAACATTGCCTCATTGAACCAATGGCAATAAATTATCATGCAAAACAATAGCACTATTATGTTATGACACTAATAATATTCCCTCCCTGCTCCACCACATGATTCACCTCCATAGACAAACATTCACACGTACATGATTCAGCATAGGGTCCTACTAAAGATTTGTTTAACTCCAACAGGAAAATTAGGCAGTAATAAATTAGTGGTACTTAAGTGCTCCTAATTAATTACGTGAGACAGCAGAAGTGGAAGGACTCCCTGGAGGATCGTCTCACATGTAAGGTAGTCGTTGCCGGAGCCCTTGAATAGCCTCGACTGAGGCATCTGGCTTCAGCAAGATCGCCTTGGCATTGTTTATTCTTCTTCGTCTTTCTCTTCATGCTATGTTTCTCTTTCTCCTCACCAGTTGGTGAAACCAAGTACATGATTGGCCTTCTAATTCAGAATTGGTTTTTTCAGTGAGGGAGTACAAGTACTAGTAAAAAACAGCATTATTTTCTCATGGCAGTCGGAAAATAGAGATGAACACATGCATTAAATATCATTATTACCTAAAGGAAGGTTATTGCGCCAATATGGATGATCAGGATTGGAACACAGATCTCCCTTTGTGCAGTTCCACCAAAATGAGCCAACTGTTCCATCTGACATTCCAGTTAAACAGCACAAAAGTCACTTCTTTTAAGAAGAGTTTTGTGCAAAGGCACCAAAGGTCTACAACAAAGAACTGTGTGAATTGGATATCCTGTTTGCACAAAAAGGCCTGAGAGGAAGCGATCGAGTCTCAAACAATTACAGGCAAAAACATTTGGCTAAACTTGTCAGAGTCTCAAACAATTACAGGCAAAAACAGTGGCATGGCTTCATTTTTACCAGGGACATTATATTAAGAATAGCTAAGGCTGCGTTCGGTTCAGAGGTTTGGTGCAGGATTTTCGTAGGAACACAATTCCTACCGTATTCTTTCCCTTCCAACCATTCGGAACACGGGAAAGGTGAATAGTGTTTCATAGGAAAGCTGGTCTGGTAGTACTGATTCGATCGGATTAGAAACATCCGCGTGCTACTCATTTTTGGGCGGAAGCCCAAGGCAGGCGCTCGCTACCATGCGATAGACAGGTTGATGTGATGTGTTTGCCGGAATAAAAAAATCAACCTATGTGTGGTACGTGAGGTGAGGACAAGATTAGTCACTGTGCAGCTGAATAAACAAATAGCATCTCATACTGCCAAGCATGCTACTCTAAAAAAACAAATATGTACATTTCGTAGTCCATCCGAACACATTCTCTTGAGAGTTTCCTCCGGTTGGTTGTTCCATAGTTTTATACCTACATTCCTTTCCTATTCCTCTATTTTCATCAAGGCCTATGTTTTCTGCCCCTTTATTCCGACCGGAGCCTAAATATTTGGTATAAGGGCATGGGACAGTGGGTGCACCAGCAGTACAACACCATGTACGTAAACAGGGGCATAAAGTGGTGATTCATAGTTTGTTGCCCCGAGAAACAAACATCCAAGAAACATATCTGGGTTGGTCCCATTTTTGTTCACTCTAGCCACCTACTCCTATGTGTGGATAGCAAATCTAGTCCTGGTCATACCACTTTGTACAGCGTTACCCCTATATTTCCCTTTTCGACCAAGAGACCGGTTGGATGACCAGTCTATACTACTATCATCCCCTTTCCTTCCTGTTTGTACCAAGTCCGATGTACATACTAAATTCCCACACCCCCACTTTATTTCAATGACAAGTATTTTCGGACGGAGGGAGTACAAGATTCGACTCCATGAAGTAGCTTTACCTCTAACAATAGAAGAAAAAAAATAGGTGACGTTGGACCATCCGATCGAGAGGGGCTGAGAGGTAGAAAATGATGCACTTGCAGCGACGTAGCGAGCTGGGGAAGTAGAGCTAAGGCGGTTTCGAACGAAGATATACCTGAAGGTCGTCGGGATGTGGATAGGTGGGCGGCGGGAGGCCAGATCCGCCCACAGGCAACAAAGAAGGGATCGGAGGACCTCCCACACCGGCGCTCGGCCAGAGATAACAGTGCGGCCGGCAGTGGGTCTCCTCCCTCGCTGTCGATGACGGCCCAAACGCTGCCCCTCCTCCCCTTCACCGGCGGAGGGGGATACGTCCGGATCTGTAACCAGCGGTGAGGATAGAAAGCCAGTGTTTTTTGAAGGGAGAAAGACAGGGTTACTACCCCTATCTTGTTTAGATCTGGAGAGGATGAGAGTGTGTGAATAGAGCAGCCCTAGCAAGCAAGCGCGGAGGCTCCGGCCTATATATAAGTAGTGGGGTAGTTTTCCTTTTTCACTCCATCAAAACAATCGTTTAAAATTGTGTACTATACTACATGCCAGGTCGCGGTTTTTTAGTTGTTGATTGTTTTTTGAGATAGCTACCCGCTTGTTCCAAGTGGTGTTACGGTGTGCCAGGTCGCACTTTGTATCGTTCAAGTCTGGTAGTACTACAAGTCCCTCCATTAAATGAACAACCACCCCCTCATAAAAATTGTGAACAAGCCCACAGCTAAAATTAGCGGAAACGTGGGTTGCCCCAACATGCATTATTATTTATATTTTCTACTCCCTCCGTTCCTAAATATAAGTATTTTTTATTAGCCACACCTAAGACAAGAATTTTTTTATTAGCAGTGAACCCCACATGTCATAGACAAAAAAATTGTGGCAAGATTCCCTTAGGCAAGCCAAAGTGTGTCTAACAATTTGAGCAACTCAGGTTAGGCAAGTGTGGCAAGTGTGGGAAAAATAATGTGGCAACATAAGACAAACATAGTCACAATTCAAACAGCCTCGTGATTTTTTGTGACATGCATGAAAATTTGGTTAGTTAAATTTATAGTCAAAATTTGGCAAGGTGCATCAAATCAACACATGCAAGTATCAAAAGGAAAGTCACGGCATGCATGTATGCGTTGTACTCCCTCTGTTTCCAAATATAAGTCTTTTTAGATATTGCAACAAGTGACTACTCCCTCCGTTCCTAAATGTAAGCCTTTTTAGGGATTCCACTACAAACTACATACGGATATATATAGACATATTTTAGAGTGTAGATTCACTTATTTTGTTTCGTATGTACTCCAGTTCAAAGTGAAATCTCTAAAAAGACTTATATTTTGGAACGGAGGGAGTACATACCTCTGGCAGAATATGTCTACTCCTACATACAAGTAGCCCATTTGAAATGTGTAAAAGAGTTTTATCGAATGCAGTGCTTTCATGTGTCACGGCAACTCGTTACAAGCCCGAGAAATTTGATTACTACGACGCCCTCTCTCCTCATGGATGAGCTCCGGTGCCTGCTTTGCATTTTGCCTTTGGCTGCATGACAGGTGGGCCAACCACCTATTGGGCCCACTGTCATGGACGCAAAGGCAGGAGCGATAGTAGAACTTTCGCTACACGCTATCCCTCCCGCACGAGGTGGGCGGACATGCGATGAGTGGATTCGATCTTGTAGAAGTAGGGGTAACATCATTGTTCGTCTTCTCGAAGAGGCGAAGAGCCAAGTGCAAACCCGAACGTGGCGATTCTTGAACGCTCGCGTGGTGCTGTTCCTTGGAGTACTAGCCAGGCTCTTGCATGAGAAAAAATTGCTATTGTTTAACAATTAAACTCCATTATCCATTGCTTGATACTCATTCTGCATAGGTCCACACGCTTAGCACCGTTTCCTCCTGGGGTCACCAATGTTTATTCGCTAATTAATAGCATTCCATGCAATGAACTAGCCATTGCAAGTCATTAAAATCATGCACACCTCATCTCTTATTGGTTGATACGTATGTCAAGAAACAAGAAACAAGGTAGAAGTTAATGCACCGCGCCTATGTATTTTTGGACTATTTGGTTTTCGTAATATGACTTACACACCTAGACGGAGGGAGTAGTATAGACATGTAAACTGGAAAGGAGTATTTGCCTTTCTAGAGATTTCAACAAGTGACTAGACTTCGGCTCAAAAAAAACAAGTGACTAGACTACACCGTGTGCAGTACCCCCTCCCTTCCGGTTTATAGGGCTCAAATCTCAAATCTCATGAACCAAGGCATTTTGCGATTGGAGGAATGTATCTCGTACTTTACAAAACTACCCTAATTAAACTCATGCATTAATTACGTAGTTCTCTTGTTTTCCTCTCCGCCTTGGTCGCGGTGCACAATATTGATGCTAGCCATAGTGGGAGTAACTTAGGTAGTAACTTAACACATCTCAAGACAATTTTGCTTATGTGACAAGTATTTAATAAGGAAAGAGATGCTTGTGGTAACATAATATGTTACTGTAACATAGCGCTTTTCGAGGCAAAATGAGTCTATGAGATAATAAATGAAGCAATGTATGATACTACTACTATGTTACTTTGCACTATGGAGGTACTCCCTCCTTTGCGGTTTATAGGGCTTATCTTAAAATTTTCGTTTTTCCATTTTATAAGGCTCAATTTGGTTGTTTCCCAACCACATGTTCAGATTTCAAGGTGCATTAAATCATTGCATGCAAGTATTAAGAGAAAATTGACCAATGCATGTAATTTATGCATGCATGCATTGCAATTAATGCATTGGTAAACATACTTTTTTGAGGAAAACAAGAGCATTAATTGGGTGCTTTTGCAAACTACAAAAAGTATTCCACCACTCACCATCTACCTTGGTTGATGAGATTTTTGAATTGAGCCTTATAAACCGGAAAGGAGGGAGTAGTAACTTACACTAGTGTCATATGCATGACACTAGTCTAAGTTACTCCCCACTATGACCAACTGAGAGAGTGATTTGATACGTTTTAGTCTCATGACTAAAAGTAGTGGGACTAAAACTTGTTAGCCTCACCCATGCTTGGATCCAAATACTAAAGAGACTAAAATCAAGTTAATGACATTTCAAAGCATCCGGGCCCGCGTGCCATCCACCAAATCACAGCGAGGTGCTACAGTCGAGACTCACCTGTCACCCCGGTGTGGCCGTCATGACCTGTCATATCACAAAACCCACACCTTTACCAGCCGTGGTAAGGTGGCCTCCAAGTTGGACTGGATGAAGCAACCATCATTTCACTGGAACGCTCATTCAAGCCCTTTCTTCCCTTTCTTGAAGAAAACCTCACTCCAGGCTACTCACTTCTGCAATTTTTCTTCTCTACCGCCGAAGGAAAGGTGGGCGAATCAGTTATGCTGCTATATTTTCATTCCAATAATCTTCTTTTTGCGAAGCACCGACCGGTTCTCACATCCTATTCTTTTGCCGTTTTCATTGCGATTGTGGTTTCCTTTCGATTTCTTTTTGTTTGTTAGTTCATTAATGGCTCCTGGAGCACTAGGCAAAGAGTTGCCGGCGGACAACCCACTGGAGATAGCGATCTCCAGGAAGCGAGCACCGACCAATGAGTTGACCATGTTGGCGGGCCAACCCATGGAGACGAAGAACTCCAAGAAACAAGCACTGGCCAAAGAGTTGAGGATGTTGGACGAACTCCTCAAAGAAAGTTGGAAGAACAGCAAGGGCCCCACCGTGCCTACCCCAGGAGCTCTGATTGCCACCTATGTGAGGCTCAAGACCGAGTTTGAGGAGATAGTCGCCGTTGAGAAGCAGTATTCCCCTAGCAAGGTGATGGCCCCCATCGAGGACGAGGAGATGGCCCCCGGAGGGATGAGATCCCCCGGTGAGCTGCACAAGGTAAAAAATAATGGCTTATTACCATAGTTGTTGTAACGCCCCGAATTCGATGCGCCAGGTGTCCGCCAGTTATTCGCCGTCTTTGCCATGTCATTTGCTTGCATGTTGCATATTTCCATGTCATCATGTGCACCTCATTTTGCATACGTGTTCGTCTCATACATCCGAGCATTTTCCCCGTTGTCCGTTTTGCAATCCGGCACTCCTATGCCCTCCGGCGTCCCCCTTTTTCCTCTTTTCATGTGCGGGTGTTAAACTTTCTCGGAATGGCCCTAGGTTTGCCAGGTGGCCTTGATATAGCACCGGTAGACCGCCTGTCAAGTTTCGTGCCATTTGGAGGTCGTTTGGTACTCCAACGATTAGCAAGATGGTAACCGTAAAGCCTCCTTCTCTTTGCAGCCCAACACCCCTTCCAAAGTGGCCCAAAACCCAGCAAACTCCCCTCCATTCTCTCGGTCGTTCGATCACGATCGTGTGGGCGAAAACCGCACCCCATTTGGACTCTCCTAGCTCCCTCTATCTATATAATAGCCCCTCCCCCGAAATTCGCGGATCAATTCCACCCCAAACCCTAAAATTCCCATCCGCGCCGCGCCGGACATGTCCGTCCGCGCCAGACAAAGCCCGCGCCGCCGCCTCCGGCCAACCGGCGTCCGCCAAGTGTCGCGTCGCCATCGCCCCAGCTCCTCCCCCGTCGCCGGGCCCGCTCGGCCCATCCACCCAGCCGCCCGACCAAGCAGCGCCTCGCTGCCGCCCATACCAGCCCGTTGCCCGGTCGCCGCCTTCGCCGCCCACGACCGCCAGAACCGCGCCGCCGCTGCCTTGTGCGCTTCGCCGTCGGAGCCGGTGAGCCGTGCGCCGCCCCGTCCTCCTTTCTCCTTCCTCCCTCACTGCCTCGCTCTCCCCCGCAGGTCACCGCCGCCATGGCCGCCGTCCCGGAGTCCCTCGTCGCCCCCGACCGTCGCACCGCCGCATGGGGTCGCCGGACCTCCACGCCCCTGCGCCCAAACCTCCAGCCGGCTTCGTCTCCGGCCAGATCCGTAGAAACGGCCGGATCCGCCGCCCGCACCGTTCACAGCCACCCGTCGGCCACCGGATCTCGGCCTCACCCCGTTCGTCGCCGGAGTTCGCCCTCGCCGGAGTTCGCCGGATCCAGGAAGATGGACGAGATCCACCCGCTCCTCGAACCAAATGGCACGCCCGTCCCGGAACCCCTCTGTCCACGTTTCGCTGGGGTAAAATTTTCCTAAGTCCCTGATATTTTGTTATTTTGATGCTCTGTTCAAGGCATCATAACTCTGCACCCGTGCCTCCGTTTTGGGCGTGTAGAATACCAAATTGTTCGCCTCAACGAGTACTTAACTTCATTCCATTGCGTCATGTTCATTTGAGCTCATCTTGATGCCTGAATCATCGTTGCAAGAGTGTTATATGATGTTAATCTGCTGAAACTGTTCTAACTTGATGATTTGTCATTTTTGTTGCATTTGATGTGTGCATCCTATGAGCATGAGCTCTACATGTGTTTTGTTATACATCATGCCATCGTTACAGGGGTGCCATCCTTGTATTTTTGTGAGTTTTGTAGTGAGTGCATCGAGCTTGTTAAGTAGGGTACTTGTTGTTACTGTTTTGCTAGTCTGAATCTGCTATATCATGATGCTATGTTAACCTGCTGCTACAAGTCATTCTATGCATAATCTGGAGATGTTCACTAAGGATGTTTTCTTATACATGTCATGCTCTATCCATCCGTGTCCCTTGTTGCATTTATATCTTGCTGTACCTTGTTGTAATCTTGCTCCAAAGTTGCTAAATAATCTTGCTGACAGCCTGTTAACTTTAAGTTCAGTTTTGCCATGTGTTTTGCTAGTGATCCATGCACTCTATGAACTTTATCTTGCCATTCTTAGCTTCATAAACATGTCTTCTTACTGTGAGTTGCCTTGCCATGCCATGTATTGCTCTGTGGTGAGTGGTTCAAGCTCAACAACATATCTACTTATTGTTGTTCCTGCCCTGTATGAATCTGTCATATCATTTGCCATGTTTACATGGGTGCCATCATATTTTCTGTGCCCTTTTGCTCATGGTAAGTAAGGGGAATTTGTTCTATGCATTTAGTAGTATCATGCCATGCCTTGTGTTGCCATGATAAGTTCCTGTAACATGTAGTTTGATAGCTCTGAACATTGCAACCTGATGTTATTTTCCTGATAAGTGAATCTGTTATTAATTGCAATCTTGCCATGTGTGTTTGAGCATGTTCTAGTGATTTCTGGAGATAGCTCAGTGTTCATGTTTTGTTATGCTTTACATGTACATCACGTCCATGCCTTTGGTTACCATGTTAAGATGATGTAGCTTGTTGTTTAGGTGCTAGCAATATGCCTAGTTGCTGTTTTGGACAGATTGTTGCTATATCTTGTATAGTGTGTTGAACCGTTGCTCCATTTTGAGTGTGCTCTATATGAAACTTGCGCGATTTTGCATGTAGTTTCATATTATCATGTTGCATCCTTGTTTTGAGAGTGTTTGCTTGAGGTTTGTATGCATTTTGCATCAATGCCATGTTTAACTTGTTTTGCTCATATCTTCTAGGTCGTAGCTCCGAATCTAATGAACTTTATATGTAACTTGACTAGAATTTCGTGTAGATCATTGTGGTGCATCTTAACTTGTTGTTTAACAACTTTAACATAAGGTTTATTCAGATCTGGACCAATTTCGAAATTTGCATATGAGGACCTACCGGAATTGTTATATGTTGTTCCCGGCCTCATTTTAACTTGCTTTGATGTGTTGCTCTTGTATGCATCATCTCTTGACATGAGTAGCTTCATGTAGCTTTGTCATGCATCATGCTTGTTGTGCATCATGTCATGTCTATGTGTGGTGTGTTTACCATGTTGTGTGCTTCTTCTCAATAGTTCCCGTTTCGTTGCGATCGTGAGGATTCGTTCGTCTACTATTGGTTCGGCTTCATCCGTTCGTCTTCTTCATGGACTCGTTCTTCTTCCTAGCGGGATTTCAGGCAAGATGACCGTCACCTTGGATCTCATTACTATCATTGCTATGCTAGTTGCTTCGTTCTATCGCTATGCTGCGTTACCTATCACTTGCTTATCAAGCCTCCCAAATTACCATGAACCTCTAACCTTTGCCACCCTTCCTAGCAAACCGTTGTGTGGCTATGTTACCGCTTTTGCTCAGCCCCTCTTATAGCGTTGCTAGTTGCAGGTGAAGATGAAGATTGCTCCATGTTGGATTATGTTTATGTTGGGATATCACAATATCTCTTATATTATTAATGCATCTATATACTTGGTAAAGGGTGGAAGGCTCGGCCTTATGCCTGGTGTTTTGTTCCACTCTTCCCGCCCTAGTTTCCGTCATATCGATAATATGTTCCCGGATTTTGCGTCCCTAACGCGGTTGGGTGGTTTATGGGACCCCCTTGACAGTTCGCTTTGAATAAGACTCCTCCAGCAAGGCCCAACCTTGGTTTTACCATTTGCCTCACCACCACCTACTTTTCGCTTGGGAGTCGCTCTCTCGAGGGTCATCTTTATTTAGCCCCGGGCGGTGCTTCTCTAAGTGCTGGTCGAACCGAGCTTACTGCTTGAGGGCCACCTTGAGGCAACTTTGAGGGCTGGTTTTACTCATGACTAGTCTCATCTGGTGTTGCCACGAGAGCGAGATATGTGCATCTCCTATCGGGATTGTCGGCATCGGCGGCTTTGCTGGTCTTGTTTTATTGCTGTCGAAATGTCTTGTAGCCGGGATTCCAAGACTGACCGGGTCTTCCAGGGGAGAAGGAATATCCTTCGTTGATCGCGAGAGCTTATCATGGGCTAAGTTATGACACCCCTGCAGGGTATAAACTTTCGAGAGCCGTGCCGGCGGTAATGTGGCAGATGGGAATTTGTTAATATCCGGTTGTAGTAAACTTGAAGTAAACTCTTCTAAAATACACCAACCGTGTGCATAACCGTGAGTGTCTCTTTTCGGGGTGGATCGAGAGGAGAACACGGTTTCTGGGTTATGTTTGACGTAAGTAGGAGTTCGGGATCACTTCTTGATCATTGCTAGCTTCACGACCGTTCCGCTTGCTCTCTTCTCGCTCTTATTTGCGTTGGTTAGCCACCATATATGCTTAGTCACTGCTGCAACCTCACCAGTTTACCCCTTCCTTTCCCATTAAGCTTTGCTAGTCTTGATACCCATGGTAATGGGATTGCTGAGTCCTCGTGGCTCACAGATTACTACACCACCAGTTGCAGGTACAGGTTTATGCGATGATCATGAATCGAGAGCGAGTTTACTTGTTTTGGAGGTCTTCTTCTGCTTCTTCGATCAGGGGATAGGTTCCAGGTCGGCAGCCTGGGCTAGCAGGGTGGATATTGTTTGAGTTTCTGTTTATGATTCATCCGTAGTCGGATGTTGATCTTGTATGTTGTATTGTTGTATTCATGTGACATTGTATGTCTTGGTTGTATCCCTATGTATTATGTAATGTTGATGTAATGATATCCACCTTGAAAAAGCGTCTTCAAGATGCGCTTCTATCCTTGGTGGGACCTTTGAGTTCCTTTAGGATAGGGTCGCATCTTGGGCGTGACAAGTTGGTATCAGAGCCTCGACCGACCTTAGGAGCCCCCTTGATTGATCGTGTAGTTTGGCTGTTGTTGGGTCTAGAAGAAAACAATTTTTGGAGTCTAGTTATATCAGAGAGTAGGATTTATTTTACTCCTCTGCCCCTTCGTCGCTCTGGTGAGGAATCTTGACGTAGGTATTTTGAATTACTCCTCTTCCCCTTCAAATTTTCTTTAGGTTCACGCAGTTGGTTTTCCGATCGTTGTTCCTCAGCTCTTTGCATCCGGTGCATATCTCGTCAAAGTGATTCGACCCTCTCCGTTTTTGCAAGTTCAATCCTCAGTTGTTTTCTTTTCCCACCCGCCCACCCTTTTTCTCCTTGGAACCGGAGTCCGTAATAGAGTATCCATCCTACTCGTGCGAAGTCTTTGCTTTCTTTCCTCAATGATTTCAACCGGTGTTTTCTCTTCAAGTTATTCACGGGTTTTTCCCCTTCCAGTTGCCTTTGTTTTTCCCGCCCTCCCACCCTTTTCTTCCCGGAGTTTGAGTCTGTTTCGACCATGGATTTCATTAAATGCGAGTCTCTTGATCTTCCCTCAATCATTTCAACCGGTGAATTCTCGTCTCGTTCGTCATTCTTCATCCCTTTCTTCTCCGGTGGATTCAATTATAATTTTTCGGTAGTGATTATATTCTTTCTCTCGGCTCAAGTGTTTTCCCTGCTCGTTCGTCTCTCGCCAGTTTATCCATCCGGAGTGTGCAAGACATCTCAAGAGATTCGTCTGTGTTCAAATTAATTCGAGGTTGTCACCTCATTAAAATATCTCAATTGTTCCGGTGCATCATCATCTATCGGTTCAACTATCCCTTTCCAACGGTCTTTTAGTGGGCCATAACCCACAGGTCTTTTCCCAGGATCTTACCTGACTCGTATAATTATTCTGTAGCCATTCATAATTCTTTTTCGAGTTTGACGTAAGAATGAATTTCATCAGTCACATGCCTTTTCCAAGATCGATTTCCAATTCTTTCATTGTTGGCTCAACCTCTTCGCTTTTTCATTCTACCGGAGTATCTCAACAATTTTGGTGGTGTTTATCGTCGTCCTTTGAAGACCGAAGTAGAGTTTCTCCTAAATCTTGTCCGTTCTCCCGGAGGTTCATGGTGCTAGCTCGATGTTATCCTATCTAATTGTTTCCAGTCATGCAAATTCTGCTCATCCATCCGGAGTATTTCAGAAGTTGATTTCTATTTCGTTTCACCGGAGGCCATCGTTCCAGAAGAATTCTTCGTCCTCACATTTCAGCTACCGTTATCCAATTATTCCGGTGCATCGTCCAAATATCCTCTAATCAGTTCATGATCTCTTCATTCTCTTGTATCTAAATTCCCTCAAGTATCTTTGTGCTTTTCTAATTCTTCCCGGTGATTCATTCTCTTTCGTCAGTCATTTCTGAGTTTCTTACAGTGGTTCTTTCAAGATTCTTTTTCCTTGATTATCATTTTAATTCATTCGTTCTTTCCAATCCTAACGGTGGCTCATGAAGACCTTCCCAAATTTGGCGGTATATCTCCCCTTAATCTTTTCCCAATGTGGACAAGTGATATGCAATCCATTGCTTGTCATCAATTTAATTTGATGAAGGATAAGTATACAATAAATCTTATTCTTATTTCATCCAAGTGAGTAATCCCTTCCTTCGGAGTTTGTTCTTGAGGAATAAATTCTAGATCCAAGTGTTTTTCATCTTTTCTTTTCCGGAGTTAAAGTTTCCCTCGTCCATCTCGTCGGAACCGCCATCTAAATCATCGCAACGCTCATCTATTCTTTCATCCTTCATTTTATCTCGTCATCCTTTTGGTACCGGAGTTCTTCACGGTGGTTCTTCATGATTTAATTCATTCTTCAAGAGTTCATCAAGTTTCATTCCATCTTCTTAAGCTCGTGTTCTATTCCTCCATGTTTTAGCCGGAGTGCTGCCTAAATTCTTCCAGTCTTATTCGTTTTCTTATCTCGTTCTAACCGGAGTGGTTTCATAGTCTATCTGATTCTGTGAGCTTTCGATTCTCGTCATTCTCGTCGTTCCCCTTGTCTTCTCTAGTGCTCTCGATTATTTGCTTCTTCTCTTGAGTTCTTGTTTCACCTCATCCCTTTTCCCGTCCGTCTCGGTCCTAAGATCTCGGGACGAGATCTCTTGTTAGTGGAGGAGTGTTGTAACGCCCCGGATTCGATGCGCCAGGTGTCCGCCAGTTATTCACTGTCTTTGCCATGTCATTTGCTTGCGTGTTGCATTTTTCCATGTCATCATGTGCGTCTCATTTTGCATACGTGTTCGTCTCATACATCCGAGCATTTTCCCCGTTGTCCGTTTTGCAATCCGGCACTCCTATGCCCTCCGGCGTCCCCCTTTTGCCTCTTTTCATGTGCGGGTGTTAAACTTTCTCGGAATGGCCCGAGGTTTGCCAAGCGGCCTTGGTATAGCACCGTAGAACCGCCTGTCAAGTTTCGTGCCATTTGGAGGTCGTTTGGTACTCCAACGGTTAACCGGGTAACCGTAAAGCCTCCTTCTCTTTGCAGCCCAACACCCCTTCCAAAGTGGCCCAAAACCCAGCAAACTCCCCTCCATGCTCTCGGTCGTTCGATCACCATCGTGTGGGCAAAAACCGCACCCCATTTGGACTCTCCTAGCTCCTTCTATCTATACAATAGCCCCTCCCCCGAAATTCGCGGATCAATTCCACCCCAAACCCTAAAATTCCCCTCTGCGCCGCGCCGGACATGTCCGTCCGCGCCCAGACAAAAACCAGCGCCGCCGCCAACCAAGGCGTCCGCCAAGTGTCGCGTCGCCATCGCCCAGCTCCTCCCCGTCGCTGGGCCCGCTCGGCCCATCCATGCCCCACCGAGGCCCGACTGAGGCGCCTCGCGCCGCCTTGCGCCAGCGCGCCACCGCCCGTGCCAGCCCGTCGCCGCCGCCGCCCGGACCGCCAGACGCGCCGCCGCTGCCTGCGCTTCGCCGCCCGGCCGCCGGTGAGCCATGCGCCGCCCCGTCCTCCTTTCTCCTTCCTCCCTCACTGCCTCGCTCTCCCCCGCAGGTCGCCGCCGCCATGGCCGCCGTCCCGGAGTCCCTCGTCGCCCCCGACCGTCGCGCCGCCGCATGGGGTCGCCGGACCTAAACGCCCCTGCGCCCAAACCTCCAGCCGGCTTCGTCTCCGGCCAGATCCGGCCGGGGAACGACCGGATCAACCGCCCCGCACCCGTTCATGGCCTCCCCGTCAGCCACCGGATCTCGGCCTCACCCCGTTCGTCGCCGGAGTTCGCCCTCGCCGGAGTTCGCCGGATCCAGGAAGATGGACGAGATCCACCCGCTCCCCGAACCAAACGGCACGCCCGTGCCGTACCTCTCCGTCCCGGAACCCCTCTGTCCACGTTTCCCCGGGGTAAAATTTTCCAGTCCCTGATATTTTGTTATTTCCATGCCCTGTTGAACGCATCATAACTCCGCACATGTGGCTCTGTTTTGGGTGTGTAGCATACCGGGTTGTTCGTATCAACGAGTACTTCACTTCATTCCATTGCATCATGTTCATTGGATCTTGTCTTGATGCCTGAATCATCGTTGCAAGAGTGCTATTTGATGTTAATCTGCTGAAACTGTTATAACTTGATGATTTGTCATTTTTGTTGCATTTGATGTGTGCATCCTATGAGCATGAGCTCTACATGTGTTTTATTATACATCATTCCATATTTACAGGGGTGCCATCCATGTTTTTGTTTTAGTTGTGTAGTGAGTGCATCGAGCTTGTTAAGTAGGGTACTTGCTATTGCTGTTTTGCTAGTCTGAATCTGCTATATCATGATGCTATGTTAACCTGCTGCTACAGGTCATTCTATGCATAATCTGGAGATGTTCACTAAGGATGTTTTGTTATAAATGTCAAGCTCTATCCATCCATGTCCCTTATTGCATTTATAGCTTTCTGTACCTTGTTGTAATCTTGCTACAAAGTTGCTAAATAATGTTGCTGACAGCCTATTAACATTAAGTTCAGTTTTGCCATGTGTTTTGCTAGTGATCCATGCACTCTATGAACTTGATCTTGCCATTCTTAGCTTCATAAACATGTCTTATTACTGTGAGTTGCCTTGCCATGCCATGTATTGCTCTGTGGTGAGTGTTTCAAGCTCACCAACATATCTACTTATTGTTGTTCCTGCCCTGTATGAATCTGTCATATCATTTGCCATGTTTACATGGGTTCCATCATATTTTCTGTGCCCTTTTGGCTCATGGTCAGTAAGGGATATTTGTTCTATGCATTTAGTAGTATCATTCCATGCCTTTGTTTGCCATGATAAGTTCATGTAGCATGTTGTTTGATAGCTCTGAACATTGCAACCTGATGTTATTTTCCTGATAAGTCTGAAACTGTTATTAATTGCAATCTTGCCATGTGTGTTTGAGCATTGTTCTAGTGATTTTGGAGATAGCTCAGTGTTCATGTTTTGTTATGCTTTACCTGTACATCACTTCCATGCCTTCTGTTACCATGTTAAGATGTTATAGCTTGTTGTTTAGGTGCTTGCAATATGCCTAGTTGCTGTTTTGGACAGATTGTTGCTATAACTTGTGTGTGTGTTGAACCGTTGCTCCGTTTTGAGTGTGCTCTATATGAAACTTGCGTGATTTTGCATGTAGTTTCATATTATGATGTTGCATCCTTATTTTAGGAGTGTTTGCTTGAGGTTTGTATGCATTTTGCATCAATGTCATGTTTAACTTGTTTTGCTCATATCTTTTAGGCCGTAGCTCCGAATCTAATGAACTTTATATGTAACTTGACTAGAATTTCGTGTAGATCATCGTGGTGCATCTTAACTTGCTGTTTAACAACTTTAACATAAGGTTTATTCAGATCTGGACCAATTTCTAAATTTGCATATGAGGACCTACCGGAATTGTTATATGTTGTTCCCGGCCTCATTTAAACTTGCTTTGATGTGTTGCTCTTGTATGCATTATCTCTTGACATGAGTAGCTTCATGTAGCTTTGTCATGCATCATGCTTGTTGTGCATCATGTCATGTCTATGTGTGGTGTGTTTACCATGTTGTGTGCTTCTTCTCAATAGTTCCCATTTCGTTGCGATCGTGAGGATTCGTTCGTCTACGCTTGGTTCGGCTTCATCCGTTCGTCTTTTTCATGGACTCGTTCTTCTTCCTAGCGGGATTTCAGGCAAGATGACCGTCACCTTGGATCTCATTACTATCATTGCTATGCTAGTTGCTTCGTTCTATCACTATGCTGCGTTACCTATCACTTGCTTATCAATCCTCCCAAATTGCCATGAACCTCTAACCTTTGCCACCCTTCCTAGCAAACCGTTGTGTGGCTATGTTACCGCTTTTGCTCAGCCCCTCTTATAGTGTTGCTAGTTGCAGGTGAAGATGAAGACTGCTCCACGTTGGATTATGTTTATGTTGGGATATCACAATATCTCTTATATTATTAATGCATCTATATACTTGGTAAAGGGTGGAAGGCTCGGCCTTATGCCTTGTGTTTTGTTCCACTCTTGCCGCCCTAGTTTTCGTCATATCGGTATTATGTTCCCGGATTTTGCGTCCCTAACGCGGTTGGGTGGTTTATGGGACCCCCTTGACAGTTCGCTTTGAATAAGACTCCTCCAGCAAGGCCCAACCTTGGTTTTACCATTTGCCTCACCACCACCTACTTTTACCTTGGGAGTCGCTCTCTCGAGGGACATCATTATTTAGCCCCGGGCGATTGCTTCTCCAAGTGCTTGGTCCGAACCGAGCTACTGAGGCCACCTTGAGGCAACTCGAGGGCTGGTTTTACTCGTAGCTAGTCTCCTCCGGTGTTGCCACGAGAACGAGATATGTGCATCTCCTATCGGGATTGTCGGTATCGAGCGGCTTTGCTGGTCTTGTTTTATTCTTTGTCGAAATGTCTTGTGGCGGGATTCGGGACTGGCCAAGGTCTTCCAGGAGAAGGAATATCCTTCGTTGATCGCAATAGCTTATCATGGGCTAAGTTGGGACACCCCTGCAGGTATAAACTTTCGAGAGCCGTGCCATGTAATGTGGCGAGATGGGAATTTTTTAATATCCGGTTGTAGTAAACTTGAAGTAAACTCTTCTAAAATACACCAACCGTGTGCGTAACTGTGAGTGTCTCTTTTCGGGGTGGATTGAGAGGAGAACACGGTTTCTGGGTTATGTTTGACGTAAGTAGGAGTTCAGGATCACTTCTTGATCATTGCTAGATTCACGACCGTTCCGCTTGCTCTCTTCTCGCTCTTATTGCGTTGGTTAGCCACCATATATGCTTAGTCGCTGCTGCAACCTCACCACTTTACCCCTTCCTTTCCCATTAAGCTTTGCTAGTCTTGATACCCATGGTAATGGGATTGCCGAGTCCTCGTGGCTCACAGGTTACTACACCACCAGTTGCAGGTACAGGTTTATGCGATGATCATGACACGAGAGCGTTGTTTACTTGTTTTGGAGGTCTTCTTCTGCTTCTTCGATCAGGGGATAGGTTCCAGGTCGGCAGCCTGGGTTAGCAGGGTGGATATTGTTTGAGTTTCTGTTTATGATTCATCCGTAGTCGGATGTTGATCTTGTATGTTGTATTGTTGTATTCATGTGACATTGTATTTTTGGTTGTATCCCTATGTATTATGTAATGTTGATGTAATGATATCCACCTTGAAAAAGCGTCTTCAAGATGCACTTCTATCCTTGGTGGGACCTTTGAGTTCCTTTAGGATAGGGTCGCATCTTGGGCGTGACAGTTGTGGTTTTTGATTATTTGCAATGTGCTTGCTTTTTGATTATTTGCAATGTGCTTGCTAATATGTTAGTGTTGCAGGTGTCGGTGGTTGTCCTTGATGATTCCGATGTCGTGGCCCGTCCTGTTGGCATCGCCCCGGAGATCGATTCCGATACCGCTGTCCATCCTGTGGACATCGCCTGCAGATCGATTCCGATGTCGCGGTCGATCCTGTGGACATCGCCCGTAAATCGATTCCCATGCCGCTGTCCGTCTTTGTGGTCATTGCCCGAGATCGATGACAAGAAATAGTTGGTCACGTTAATCCTTGAGGGTAGTTTGCATTGCCACTGTGTTTAATTACCGAACAATGTGTGTTATCAAACCATCTTAGGGCTAGTGCCTTTGTCTTATGCAGGCGGATCTTGCTACTTTTGTTTGATAGCGAATCATGCGATGAATCATGTGAACCCTCTCCGAGTTATGGAAACAGATGTATCCTCACCAGCTTTTGATGTAATATATGGCATACTTAGATGTAAGTTTGAACTGTTTATCATATCAGCAGGGCTTGTTTGATGATTCTTGGTGTTAGTAGGCTAGCTCTTTGTGCGAGCTATAGTACTTGCAAAACACTCACGAAGAGAAATGTTGGGGTGATGAGCTCGTGAATGCGCTTATACTTATCCCTCGTCGATCAACCAATAGCCCTAGCTCCTAAAATTGTAGGCTTAGCGATCGATCAGACAATAGTCGACATACATTCATGCCTCATTTGGTTCATAGGGTAGGAAAATCGTAGCAAAAGTACAGAGAACATGCAACACAAAATCATAGCAGTGCAGAGACGTACTCCCTCCGTTCCGAAATAGATGACCTAGGCGGGCTAGTTTGGCCTAGTGGGTTTCAGTGATATGACGTGGTACAGTGCCGTCCAGTCTTCGCGTGTGGTAGCAGTATTGCGGGTACAGTAAGTTTTCTTGAAGAAGCGGAATTCAACGAAGTCATGATGGTTCCTTCGTCTGAACAACTTACGGTGGGAAAGGTTGGGCCTGCGATACGATCGGGGTAGACCAGGATAATTTTGTGCATGGCAGGTGGACCAGGATGGTCGACGTGTCACATGTCGGCGAATGAAAGTATTATTTCCGATATAGAGGACGAGCAACGAGTATTCATTGTTTATTTTTGATGAAAGCTATTGTCTCCACTGTTACTCCTTGACTTTGTCAATGCCTCTCTCTCCTCCACATAAGCGGGGACTACTTGCTATGCATTGCAGCGGGCAGGTGGCGTCTTGAGGGCCAGGCCGGTGAGAGCGGGCTCGAAGCGGTCCGGACTCGGCATGGCCCACCTCACATTATCACCATATATTTCTTGGAGTCCGTGCTTGGCGGGCGGGCGATCTCTTCTCCTCCCTCGTTTCTCTCTTCTCACCGACGCGCACGAGCGATTAGATTTCGACTATCGACGGTTTATTCAATTACGGTCCCACATGTCGGTGAAATTGCAAGACAACGCGTGTCCCATTTGGTGAGCGGCGTGAGCCGAACTGTCGGGGTTGCGGCCAGCGTCTGAGTCGTAAGTGTGCCGCCTTTTCCTTTAGAACTTGCGAAGCGTAACATTTTCGCGCGATCGATCGATAGAAATCCAGAACAAAATGACGAGGGCGGTGCTTTCCCTCTCGCTAGGCGGGCTAGTTCGAATGATATGATGTGCTACAGTGCCGTCCACTTGCTCCACTTTTATGTAAGCAAGAGTTTACACTCGTACGCGGGAGGAGTGCGAAACACCGCGAATCTGATTTTGATCGAGGGATAACTGTTCCCTACCAAATAATGGAGGATTGTTAGCGATTATAGCATGATAGTTAGGGCATCTCCAGTGCTGGCCCACAAATTTACACCGACATTTGTCCGAGGACACTGATGGATGCCATCCGATGCTGCCCGCATACCTTTCGACAACTATATGAACTAACCGGACGAAATTCGTGCAAACAAAGCAAATTTCAAATTAACCGGATGAAATTCATTACATTTCAAAAACTTTTCCTACAAACTGAACGAAATTCATTACATATTTCGTGGTGGAGCAAGGAACCTCGTGGTGGAGCGTCTGCACTCATAATATTTAATATTATTCAGCGATATAAAATTAACCAATCATCTCCACAATGGATTTGGAAGAGTCTGAAACCACGGCAGCCAAGTGTAGTTACATCATACTAGTACATGGCTAACCCACGCTATCACCATATTTCTTGGCTTCCGTGCGACACCTATCTCTAGTAATCCGGCAGCAGACGCTTCTCCCTCCTCATCTCTATCAAAGTGCGGCGGGCTGGCGTTTACGCCATCTATTGAGGTCGGTTAACTATCACATGTTAGCGACATGCCAAGAGCATTCTAAAAAATTCCTTTCACGTTCCGTTTTCAAAAGAAAAAAATCCTTTCACGTCATTTAATTTTCCTGTATGCTTTGAGCAACTTGCATGTACTATCTTGCTCTGTTTGATACTCTAACTTAGCTAGAGGTTAGACTAACTCATGACTAACCTGAACTAACTGTAGCCAAAGAGGTGTTTGGGTGACAGGTTAGATTGACAATAAATGCACTTCATGGATAGAGAAAAGTGATTTTCAGTGGTCCCAATGAGAACTATCTCCAGTTAGCACCTCTTGGGTGGGATATTTTTTTTGGTGGGTTCGGTGCAACTTGCTCCAATTTAAACCCTCATGCTTGGATACTTTAGGGCTATTTGAGCCCCGACTAGCTCAAACTAACTCTGACCCATGGATCCAAACAGGGCCTATGGCCAGTTTTGACGCGGAGCCACAGACACCGGAAGCGGGCGCTCTCTCGGCCGTCAGCGCCACTTCAAAGCCGGGCGCCCGGTGAGAGGTCGCCTCCGCTCTGGCCGGGCATTAATGCGGCACTGACGCTCCAGGCGACGCTGACCGTTTCACGCGGGAAGCGCGCACTGGCAAGGGAGTATAGGTTTTGAACCGTTTCAGGTGTATTAGTAATGGTAGTTTGCAAAACTACTCAATTATTGCACTCGGTTTCCTATGAAATTGTGGTAAAAAAACGTTACTCCACAGCCCGCTTCCCTTCTCCTTCCTGCTCGTGATTTACGTGGCCATGTTAACGTGGTTGTGTCAAACAAATGTCACTTCCTGCTCGTGATTTGTGTTATATAATTACAAGCAAGATTCTTGTGCATTGCACGGGACATCAATATGCATTTTTTTACAAAACACCTGTTGTGATTGACCCATGCAGGAGTAATCCCATGTGTAAAAACTAATGATATCTCGAGAATTTTATTGGAAAACTGGTATCTCGAGAATGTCATCGAAAAATGAAAGATGAGAGATAAGGCGAGGAGGAGTGGGCGTGGTGGTGGTGGTGGTCGGAATGGGCGGAGGCATGGGGATGGGCGCCCGGCAAAGTGCGGCCACCATGCATGCTAGATTGTTCCAGAGACTTATTCCTTTTTTAATTGCTGATCAATGAGGTTGCGGGAGATAATGATGTGGAGAGAGGTGCGGGTATCTTTTGTAAAATTATCATAGTTTGCTTCCTATCCGTCCGATATAGATCATACTGATGCAGACATTTACAAGATGGCAGGCACACCATCATCGCCAACTCATTTTTTTTATAAGGGTATACAGATGATAAGTTTGCTGACTACTAAAGTAAAGTGGAATCTGTCCATGTTATGCAAGTAAATAAAGGTGATTTTTTATCATACGGGTAAGGTTGGATGAAGGGTGGTAGGAACAAATGCTCCGCCTAGAGCATGTGTGTGTGAGATGGAGTCTTAGTGTGTGTGTGGTGTGTGTGTGTGAGAGAGAGAGAGAGAGTGAGTGAGTGAGAGAGAGAGGAGAGAGAGAGATGGAGTCTTAGTTTGTGTGTGTGTGAGAGAGAGCGAGAGAGAGAGATGGAGTATAAGTGTGTGGGGGGGTGCGTGTGTGTGTGTGTTTGTGTGTGTGTGAGAGAGAGAGAGAGATGGAGTCTTAGTGTGTGTGGGGGGTGCGTGCGTGCGTGCGTGTGTGTGTGTGTGCCCGTGTGTGTGTGTGTGTCCCGGGGTCCTCTGTGGCGGATGTAATTTAAGTGTGCATGGCTTCATCATAGAGAGGTGATGTGTATGGCAGAGGCCAGCAACGATGGGGTGCGAGAGAGAAAATGCCGTGGGAGGGAAGAGAAGGTGTGTGGCGTGAGAGGAGTCGACATCGAGAGAACATGTTTGTTCGAGAGACACCACGGAAGACTACTATATATCGATGGTGCATGTGGTAGGGAATTAAACAAAGGGATGGTCTTATTGGTTTCGAGGATATAGGGAAAGAGTGAGAGGCGGCTGGGGGGGAGGGGTAGCTAGAAGGAGATTGTTAAGCGTGAGTGTGTGTTTTGCCCATCCAAAGGAAGTTATGTGCACAAAAGAGGAGACGATTCGGTGTGTGGCGTTAGGATTGAGGGTAATTAGCTACGTATGGAGACATAGAGACCTTGAGCGTGCATGTGTGAGAGGTATACATGTATACGTGGGATGTGTGTGTGCTTGTGGCATATGATCGAGATAAAAGAAAGAAGACATAAGTCCTAAGATCAACAACATGGGAGAGATGGATCGGTATGACAATATGCATGCATGTGAGAATGCATGGTAGAAGGCCCGACAATTGAGCATGTGTTTTTGTGTTTAAGAGATAGTGGCGCGGGCTGGAGCATGCATCTATGGCGAGCAGAGGAGGTGAGGCGCAACGATTGTGCAAAAGAGATCAACCTATAAATGCATATGTATGGATAGACATATATAGTGTGGGTGATAGGAAGCAAGACTCCGTGCGAGAAATAAATGTTGACGGAGAAACTACAGATAGATACAGAGATGGTGATGCTAGCTAGAGAGACATCCGTTAGTTTGGGTGTCGGAGATGACCGTCGGGTGGTTCAAAGGGTGAAGTTATATATGTGTGTGAGAGGGCACTTGACTGCATGCATGTAGAGAGAAACATATGTAGTGTGCGTGATAGGAATCAAGAGTGAGGGCGAGAAAGAAGGTTGATGGAGAAACAGATAAATAGAAAGATAAAGATGCTAGCTAGTGTGCCTAGAGATAGGAGTCGAGTGGATCAGAAGGCTGGGTTATGTGTGTGGGTGTGAGAGGTAGAGAGAGGGTGCATGTGAGTCACATACAAACAAATATCAGAGAGAAATGAGATCCAGAGAGACGGAGTTTTGTGTCTGCGAGAGAGAAAGATATTTCACAATGAGAGTGATAGCTAGAGAGACATATGAGGGAACGCAAGATATCTCTAGGGAGAGAGGGTGTGTGTGAGCGACATACAAGAGAACAATGGAGAAATATGAGACCACAGGAGACGAGTTTGTGTTTGTGTGTCAGAAAGAGATATTGAAGAGGAAGAGTCGAGGGTTCTCATATCTAAGGAGCGAAAGACATCTCTCAGTATGAGGGGTGTCTGAGTGGCACACATGGGAATAGTTGAGAGAAATGAGACCCGGAGACAAAGTTTTGTGTTTGTGTGAGAGAAAGAGATTCCACATGGAGAATCATAGCTAGAGACACATAGCAGGGAGCGAGATATACTTAGAGAGAGATAGAGTGATGAAGGTCGATGGAGAGAGTACCGTCGGTGTGTTACTGAAGATAAAAGATCATTGTCGACATACAGGTGTACGAGAGATGCCTGAGAGACGATGAACGCGTATAGGTCCAGAGAGATAGTCCTATATAAGCATGAGTGATAGTTATATGAGACGAATATCTAGATTAAAGGGGATCCAAATATTTAAACTGGAGATCACGAAATCGATAATATCATAACGCAAATTGGTGTATCAAACATGCATATTCATTTGAATTTGGGCACACGTGTAATGTTATACAGTTTATCAATATTGGTGATCCATACATTCTTCAATTACAAAAAATGCATGGTTTATATGCAATTAGTGTCTAAACGGGATTACACTATATGTTGCGTGTGTGAAACACATTATACATGTTTGAGAAGTTAAAAAAACCCGCATGAAACACACATTAATTGGAGACAGTTAGCGAGGAATGCATACATTGGATGTCAACATAAAGTGGTTTCAAATATTTGAAAATCCAAATTGATGGATACAACCTTATGAATCTGAGATCATGCCATTTGTAAACCATATTTATGTATAAATGGTGTTGTGCTTTTGAAAGTATATATGTAAAAAAATGATGTATATAGAATGTAATTCCAATTGAAAATGGATCTCGCCCGAAAAAAATAGTAGAATACAAACGGGATTCGAATTGAGTTGGCACGGTAAACGTGCATTGTGCAAATTTTGAACGAAGCGGGGAAAGTCGCAAGAATCACTTGAAACCAAAATCTGCGAGATGGAAATCACTATTGCCTATCCCTGCGCGCAAAGCCTATCCGCTGGATTTCTATAGGTTTCGATAGGGGTAGGTTTTAATTTCACCCAAAGCGTGACGTAACCGCCTCTCACCCGGATTCATACACGGTGGGCGCCAAAACACAGTGTGCCCTCGGCGAAATCGACTCCTCCCGATTCATATTCATACAATTGGACGCCAAAAACAAACTCTAAATCGACAAATATTAGTTGTATGCGAGATTACCGTCCTATCCCTAACCGACTAATGTTGTTGTGATGTAGTAGAAATTTGAAGCAGGGGCTAAGTTTGTAAATTTCCTCGCATTTGAGACAAGCGCTACCGACTACATGGTTCCCCCTTCCTCTCTACCTCCCTTTTCTCCATTCAGTACTCCGTGGGCGCCAAAACACCCTCTCCACCCGACCCTCCTCCGTCTGGCCGTCCGCCACCCCATCCACCGCCGTCCTCCTCCACCATGCCGGAGCTGATACCCCGACGACGCCGTCCATTACAAGAGATCGACCTCTCTCATCCACGCCTTTGGACCGGGATCCTTGCATCCCGTCCTCTCGCTTCATCCCCGTCGTCATCCACCTTGCCGGCGCCGCTCCTACGACCGTCTCATCCACCGCGCCCCGCCGCCACCGTCTACCCTCCTAGATCTGCTTCCACACCGCCGACAGCCATCGCTACTGCAGCACCGTCAAATTCTCACCAGATGCGTACACGGCGCCGCACCAGAGGCGGTACTCTTTCGTATCTGCTCAACTTATTTATCGCAGCAAGAAAATAGATCGCCACTGCTTTACTCTGATTTCTTGTCTTGGTTGCGAAGTTGCCTTTGTCCAGTTTGCACCTTCAGATCCGCCATGGCACGCTCAACACTATACTCCCAATGCTTATATTTTTCCCCTTTTGTATTCCACACTAGTTAAATCACAGTAGACTAAATTTCAAAATTGGGTCAGTCGATTTTTCAGAGCTCGCCGGAGTTCGCCGGTGCGATCCAAGGGCTCGGTGGTTGTGGGGCCTCTTGAACGAAGAAAACTCGACGCGGGTGGGGGGTGGGGGTGGCGGAGGAACACAGGCGGTGGGGGTCGGTGGTCCGGCCGGCGGCTCGTGTGGTGTTCTGTATGGGAAGAATCACAGACGAGGAAGAAGAAGGGTTAGGAGACGTAGGATCTTCATCCAACCGCCTAAAATGGTCGAGACAGCTGGGAGTTGCATTCTTAATGCGCTCTGGTTCATCATGTGTGGGCACTGCGCAACCAACATTTTATTATCCAAAATCTGCTTGCTCTTCTTTACCATGTTCGATAGTGCTGGCCGGTACGCGATCGATAGGCTTTCAATTACTAGCGGCAATACAACATCGTATTTTCAAGCCAGTTCCACTTTCCCGATTTATATATCGTGGTTATGGTGTACCCACATTATGTACACTATGATCTGCCTAGTTGTTGTGTGCTCTTGTTATCATGGTTTGGCAACAAACTATCTATACGGTATTATGAACCTATCATCTGCCAGCTATCCTTACTTCTGGAGCCTATTTTTTTGTGTACTTGTGCCAGATTATATAAATGCACGCACGATATTACGGCACACATGAGCTCTCTCATCAGAATCCAGTGATAGCACATAAGTGTTTACAGGGGCGCCCCTATATTAGAATATCATCTGCATTACAAAGATAATCTCACAACTATTTATGTTTTCATGGTTCTCAGATATTATACGCAATTACTGTGAATATCGTAATCCGCGCATCGTAAGAATATTGTGGAACACTGCAATGACTTACAAAATTGGCACCAAGGCATTGAGTGCCATTTTGGAAGCAATGAAACTCAGACGCTCCCCATTGCTGATTCTTGTTAGAATATCATTCTAATGACTATTCTAACCTCGAGGAGTCAAAGGCAGATGGCCTGTCCTGTTCACCCATCAAGGTGCCTGTTCTAATTTGGCAAGATTTTATTGATTGCGCGTATCTTGCATATGTTCTCTTGCATTTCTTCTACTTTGTTGCATCACCATCTGCTTAGTTTACTCATCATATAACTCGAGATGCTATGCCCATCCATTATCAATACATATTCCATCTGTCGTCATACCATGTTTTTCCACTCAAATGTTGTTCTTGTGCATCGGACATCAAAAGGAAGAGGGTGATTGCCGAACACGAAGGAGCACCGCCAAAGTCCTTGAAAAGCGTGGTGGTGCCGGAGAAATCGACAGCGCCTTCCACTTATATTGGTTGTACAACCGGTGACACAAAACATAGGACCGACTCCGGCAGATTGTACCATACTTCACTTGGCCACACCACTAGCCCCACCACACAGGACCTGCACTCCATCAAAAGGTATACCGATTTCATTTGCCATAGCACCAGCCGTACCACGTAAAAATCCCACTCCAGCCAAAAAGTACATGCAAGTCCACCGGCGAAGACCTATCCCAAGCTGCAGAGACGGCCAATTCCTGCAGATTGGAACCCCATTCCATTTACTCGGTTTAAAAGACAATGCTTTCAATGTTGTTAGGGACTATGTGCATATATTCCCATCATGGGAAGATTATAGTGAAGACAAACACCATTTTCACATCTTCCTGTCCAACTTACGTGTAAGTGCTATTATTCATGGTTATTATTTTCCTGTTTTCTGCTGATCGAACACATCAATGATTTACATTACATTGTTGTAACTGGATAGTCATGACGAGCAAAGCTTGCTTGTGCTTTTCAAGGAAGCATTGCAGCAGTATCGGTGTTACCTGAGGAAATCACACTTTGATGGCAAGTCTATAAACGAATTTCTGGTGAAGTCTCCTGTGCTAAATTTAGAAGACATTGAATGGAAAAACCTTGTTATGCCTTGGTCTTGTTCTCGGGATGAGGTAATCATCTATGAAATCACATGACAATTTGAACTTCTACTTTTCCGCATGTGCCTTACGGATCTTTTTTGCGGAAATCAGCTCGAAGAAGAATTCGGTTTGAAAAGAACGACAGGATATCGCAAATATGTTGCCCATTGTTTTGCTCTTGTTAGTACTGTTGTCCTGTATCACTTTGTACTTGCATACATACAGTTCATTATGTGACAGCAGTATGCATGATAGCTTGCTTATCAATTGTTCGCTCAAATTATCTCGATCTGTATGAATGGTTACATTAGTGTAGAATATATCCAATGCCAATGAATTTTTTAGCTCTGCATTGTTCTTGTAAGTACATGATGTCCTTTATCGGTGTACTTACATTGACAGTAGTTGTTCATGTACCATCACTCTACAGCTTATTTTCCTTTGCCCTCCATTTTCTACACATCGGATCTATATTTACTCTTACCATAAGGTTGGTCTTGAAGAAGTTTAGGCGTGCATTGCTCTTGGGTGCCTTTTGCCTGTATCGCTGCACATACATTTATAGCTAGTTGGTTATGTAGCATCACTCTTCATCTTATCTTAAATATTCTCCATTTTTTAGTAAATTATCACATCTATATTTACTCTTAACAAAATGTAGAATAAAGTCAATGCTTATGAAGAACATTACGTGCTAAACTTCTTGAATTGCCCCCCACCAACATGGACAAGGGCTTTATAGAGCCTGTCTTCACCAGTAATGTAAGTTTGTCCTTCTCAAGCCTTCAAACTTTGTTGTGTATATTTGGTTAGGCATGACTGCAACAGCTATTTATTTTTGGTGTTTGCATCAAATTGCATGTTTAAAGTTTATTATGTAGTTCATAAACAAAAGTTTGTCCTTCTCAATTTAAGTTTTCGGTTGTACAACCAAGTTCCTTCTTCATACCATGTAAACTAAACTATCTGAGCAAGTGATCTTCTTTTGCCTTTGCATGTATGCTTACATTCTTCATCCGTAATCCAGTGGTGTGGTGAACCTACCCACTACAGCACAATGTCATATTCTACAATGTCTTAACTATGAACAATGTCATATCATTCTACTATTATTAAACCGCCGCTTTATTTGCCAATCTGAAATGGGTTAAATTGACAGTACACTAACCATTGAAATTTATGAGTTCTTGATATGTAATCCAGTGGTGTCGTGAAGCTGCCAACTCCTTCACAATGTCAATTCCTGCCATGTCTTGACCTGAACAATACCATATTCTGTTAATGCAATTTTAAACTGTGTCACTTTATTTGTCAGTAAGAAATGTGATGAATTGTCAAATACTGATACTTTTATGTGCAAAACCCGTCATCCATGCTTGTTTATCTTTCGAGTGAGGAAGATATAAGTGTTGAACAAGCTTGATCTCATCATCTTGCTTTCGGTTGCTTGGCTGCGGCTCCCAATGAGGGCTAACCTTTCTTGAACTCTATTGAAGTGCTTTCGGTTTTGTATATTATTTTGTCGGCGTGTTTATTTGCCTTGTTGGCGATCTTTGATGCCCAAAGTGTATGTAATCTATTTGTCTGCTTGTGCTTTATTATCATAGTGGCGAACTTTGTTGCCCAGTGGATGTAATATGCCGTAATTTCTTTATTGTATAGTCTAGGTTTTTTCTTATTCACGACGCTACAGTTATTTTACTGTATATATATCCTGTCTTCGTAGTAAACCAGCCAAACCGTAAAATTACGGTGCATAATCGGGCCGTCATGCAATCACGATGTATGGTCAGCATCATGGGCCCCGTCAAACTGGCCCACTAGTAGATTCGGGCCTTTAATAGGACGAGTAACCCCCGGCCCTATTTCATAAAGAAAACTCAATGGGCTTTAGGAGGGTGAGAAGTAAATTTGGGCTGAAAGCGTCTTAGAATAGCTCATGGTCCGGGGGCAGCCCGAAATGGACCCCGGCCCATGATTGTGCGAAGCAATTCACGGGTTTTAACAGGCCAAAGTTGTCTCGGTCCTTGTATGGCCCAATCAGATATCGGCCGCGAAAGGCGGATGCAAACCGGGCCGTAGTTAGGCCCAACTATATGACGGGCTTTTAACAGGCCGAAATTAATATAGGGCTGAAATGTTAAATGGGCCCTTAACAGGCCGAAACTAATATCTGGTTGAATTACTAAATGGGCCTTTTGCAAGTGGGCCCAAAAGCATAGCGTCCAGTCAACGGGCCGAATCTGATATGGGCCATAATTGCCCAAAGCCTCTTAAAGGGCCGGACCTGATCTGGGCCGTGATTTGGCCCGTAAAGTGGGAGGCATTTAATGGGCGGATCTTATATGGGCCATTACTAGGCGGAATGTGGCAGCCATTAATGGACGGATCAATTATGGGCGGCATTTGGCCCAAAACATGGAAGCCGGTTAATGGGCGACCTACTAGGGTCCTCAAAATCTTGTGGGCCTACAAATTGGGCGGCCCATTAATGTCGGCGAAATCTGTGGGCCTTTAGTCGGGCGGCCCATTATGATCATAAGAATTTTGTGGGCCTTTACAGGCCGGCCCATTATGGCACACAAAGATCTTGTGGGCCTTTACCGGCGGCCTATTATGGCCCGCGAAATCTTGTGGGCCTTTAGCTGGGCCAGCCCATTATAGTCCGCAAAATCTCGTAGGCCTTTAACTGGGCTGGCCCATTATGGGCCGCGAAATCTTGTGGGCCTTTAGTTGGGCCGGCCCATTTAAACTTGATTGGTCGTGCCACGTGTCGACGTATCATAGGCGTCTTCTGTCCAATGAGTGGATGACATCTGTCCCAACGATGAGCCGACACGTGTTTCCTCCAGCGAATGATGATTTTACACGTGGAAAATCCCCATTGGTCGGGGCTGTTAACGGGTTATCGGATCCAAAACCCGACCCGATAGCTTAACGCCGTTCCGTTACGGTGGATGCCACGTGTCGGTCACCCTTGACGAAAAGCATTTACGTGACGCGCGATTTATCGTCATGGAAGTGGACACTTAGTGATGATAATTTTGGTAATGTCATGGAACACTTCTACGACAAAGACAGGTATGACTATCTTGATTCTGTCATAAATTTGTCATGGATGTACATGCATGACAAAAAAAGCGACCTACTGTGACAAACACGTATCATCACGGAAGTGTATTTTTTTTGTAGTGCTTCCTCACGAGCAGCCTCATCAGGCAGGCTCGCGAGGAGGCGGAGAGATCAAGGCAAGGGCACCTCGTGAGGAGCCAGTGACGCAAGCCATGACGATCGAGACCAGGCGGGCGCCCACAAGATGTCCTTGTTTCCCCTTGATTGCAAAGGGGGCAAGCACAGGCCAAGGCATCAGGCAAAGGTTACCATTTCGGTGCAACAAGACCAAGACCAGCAGAACGGCAGGATGGAGTTCATCGTGGAGCCCAGGACGGCGTCACCGTCAGAGCCTTTGGCAGCCGAAGACCAATTTTAGTCAGGATGAGTGTACTAGATGTTCCCCTTCAAAATGGCCAATTTTTGGCGACCTTACCGCTCATTATTTGGGAAGAGGCCCAGGGCCTCCCTCTATAAATAGGACTAGCCACCATAGTAGAAAGGAGGATCCAGATCACGCATAGACGAGAGAGAGGCGACTGAGCTCACCCAAGCAGTTCATCGCACCAGCTCAAGAACAGCCCTCGCGAGGCTGTTCTCCCTTTGTACTATTCATCATCAGCCCCTGAGGCAATCCACCACACCACACACTGGAGTAGGGTATTACACCACAATGGTGGCCTGAACTAGTATAAATCTCGTGTCCCTTGGGTGTCCTTCTTTCTAGCCTAGATCCTTTTCGAGACTTCGAGACGTGAGCTAGTAGGGGAAAGATCTCCGCGCGCACCCCAGAGTTCAAACCTCAAGGGTCTGCTGGAACCTGAAATCCGACAGTAACCCAACTGCGCCATCAATTATGACGCTTGGGGAATAAGCGAGTTTACTAGGCAGGTGGGGGCGTATAGTTTCGTCCACCCTTATAAAGGGATAAGGGTTCACCTTTTTCACCCACGCCTTCTTCCTCCTCGCTCATCTATTCTCGCGCACTCGAGCTCCAACATCCAAGTTTGCGTCTTTCTCCTCAAACCGCTCCAAGCATGTCCGGAGCGGGAGGCAAGTGGATGAAATCCTCCGTCACGGAGGAGGACATCAAAAAGCTGCGGGGAGGACATCAAAAAGCTGCGGATATCGCGCACCGGCTCCCCAACGCGGGGCAGATCGTCCCTACCCCGGAATCTCATGAGAGGGTAGTTTTCCTCACCCACTTCGTCCGTGGACTGGGATTTCCCCTCCACCCGTTCGTCCGTGGCCTCATGTTTTACTACGGGCTAGATTTCCATGATCTGGCCCCAAACTTTATCCTCAACATCTCGGCGTTTATAAATGGGTAATGCGAAACCTTCCTTCGCATCCGGCCCCACTTCGGCCTATGGCTGAAGACCTTCAATGTTAAACCGAAGGTAGTGTTGGAAATATGCCCTGGAGGCAATAATAAAAGGATTATTATTATATTTCCTTGTTCATGATAATTGTCTTTTATTCATGCTATAATTGTATTATCCGGAAATCGTAATACACGTGTGAATACATAGACCACAATATGTCCCTAGTAAGCCTCTAGTTGACTAGCTCGTTGATCAATAGATAGTCATGGTTTCCTGACTATGGAGATTGGATGTCGTTGATAACGGGATCACATCATTAGGAGAATGATGTGATGGACAAGACCCAATCCTAAGCATAGCACAAGATCGTGTAGTTCGTTTTGCTAGAGCTTTTCCAATGTCAAGTATCTCTTCCTTAGACCATGAGATCGTGTAACTCCCGGATACCGTAGGAGTGCTTTGGTTGTACCAAACGTCACAACGTAACTGGGTGACTATAAAGGTGCACTACAGGTATCTCCAAAAGTGTCTGTTGGGTTGACACGGATCGAGACTGTGATTTTTCACTCCGTGTTACAGAGAGGTATCACTGGGCCCACTCGGTAGTGCATCATCATAGTGAGCTCAAAGTGACCAAGTGTCTGGTCACGGGATCATGCATTACGGTACGAGTAAAGTGACTTGCCGATGCTTGAGATTGAATGAGGTATTGGGATACCAACGATCGAATCTCGGGCAAGTAACATACCGATTGACAAAGGGAATTGTATACGGGATTGTTTGAATCCTCGACATCGTGGTTCATCCGATGAGATCATCGAGGAGCATGTGGGAGCCAACATGGGTATCCAGATCCCGCTGTTGGTTATTGCACGAGATCCGTCTCGGTCATATACGCATGTCTCCCGAACCCGTAGGGTCTACACACTTAAGGTTCGGTGGCGCTAGGGTTGTATGAATATGAGTATGCAGTATACCAAATGTTGTTGAGTCTCGGATGAGATCCCGCACGCCACGAGGAGTTTACGAATGGTCCAGAGGTAAAGAATTATATATAGGAAGTGGTATTTCGCCATCGGGAAAGTTTTGGGGTCACCGGTATTGTTGGGACCACCGGAAGGGTCCCGGGTCCATCGGGTGGGGCCACCCATCCCGGAGGGCCCCATGGGCTGAAGTGGGAGGAACCAGCCCATAGTGGGCTGGTGCGCCTCTAGGCCCACCCCCCACGCCTAGGGTTGAAACCCTAGGGTGGGGGGGCGCACCACATGCCTTGGGGGGCACTCCACCCCCCCTGGCCGCCGCCCCCTTGGGAGATTGGATCTCCCAAGGCCGGAGCCCCCCCTGGGGGCCTATATAAAGGAGGGCAAGGGGGAGGACAGCTACACCCTGTGCATTGGCGCCTCCCTCCCCCTGCTACACCTCGTCCTCCTCCCGCAGCAGCTTGGCGAAGCCCTGCCGGAGTTCTGCTACATCCACCACCACGCCGTCGTGCTGTTGGATCATCATCAACCTCTCCTTTCCCCTTGCTGGATCAAGAAGGAGGAGACGTCTCCCATCCCGTACGTGTGTTGAACGCGGAGGTGCTGTCCGTTCAGCACTTGGTCATCGGTGATCTGAATCACGGCGAGTACGACTCCATCATCACCCTTCCCTTGAACGCTTCCTCTCGCGATCTACTAGTGGTATTTATATGCTAACTGACTCCCTTGACTCGTTGCTTAGATGAACTCATAGATGGATCTTGGTGAAACCGTAGGAAAAAATTTAATTATCTGCAACGTTCCCCAACAGTAGCATCATGAGCTAGGTCTATGCGTAGTTCTCTATTGCACGAGTAGAACACAATTTTGTTGTGGGCGTAGATCTTGTCAACTTGCTTGCCGCTACTAGTCTTATCTTGCTTCAGCGGTATTGTGGGATGAAGCGTCCCGGACCAACCTTACACGTACGCTTACGTGAGACCGGTTCCACCGACTGACATGCACTAGTTGCATAAGGTGGCTGGCGGGTGTCTGTCTCTCCCACTTTAGTTGGAGCGGATTCGATGAAAAGGGTCCTTATGAAGGGTAAATAGAAGTTGACAAAATCACGTTGTGGTTATTCATAGGTAAGAAAACGTTCTTGCTAGAACCCAATTGCAGCCACGTAAAAGATGCAACAACAATTAGAGGACGTCTAACTTGTTTTTTGCAGCAATTGGCATGTGATGTTATATGACCAGAAGTTGTGATGAATGATGAATGATATATTGTGATGTATGAGATCATGTTCTTGTAATAGGAATCACGACTTGCATGTCGATGAGTATGACAACCGGCAGGAGCCATAGGAGTTGTCTTTATTTTTGTATGACTGCGTGTCATTGAAGAACGCCATGTAAATTACTTTACTTTATTGCTAAACGTTAGCCATAGAAGTAGAAGTAGTCATTGGCGTGACAACTTCATGAAGACATGATGATGGAGATCATGATGATGGAGATCATGGTGTCATGCCGGTGACAAGATGATCATGGAGCCCCGAAGATGGAGATCAATGGAGCTATATGATATTGGCCATATCATGTCACTACTATATAATTGCATGTGATGTTTATTATGTTTATGCATCTTGTTTACTTAGAACGACGGTAGTAAATAAGATGATCCCTTACAACAATATCAAGAAGTGTTCTCCCCTAGCTGTTCACCGTTGCTAAAGTTCGTAGTTTCGAAGCACCACGTGATGATCGGGTGTGATAGATCCTTACGTTCACATACAACGGGTGTAAGACAGTTTTACACATGCAAAACACTTAGGGTTAACTTGACGAGCCTAGCATGTACAGACATGGCCTCGGAACACGGAGACGAAAGGTCGAACACGAGTCGTATGGAAGATACGATCAACATGAAGATGTTCACCGATGATGACTAGTCCGTCTCACGTGATGATCGGACACGGCCTAGTCGACTCGGATCGTGTAACACTTAGATGACTAGAGGGATGTCTAATCTGAGTGGGAGTTCATTAAAATAATTTGATTAGATGAACTTAATTATCATGAACTTAGTCTAAAACCTTTGCAAATATGTCTTGTAGATCAAATGGCCAACGCTCATGTCAACATCAACTTCAACGCGTTCCTAGAGAAAACCAAGCTGAAAGATGATGGCAGCAACTATACGGACTGGGTCCGGAACCTGAGGATCATCCTCATAGCTGCCAGGAAACAATATGTCCTAGAAGGACCGCTAGGTGATGCACCGTCGAGAGAACCAAGACATTATGAATGCTTGGCAGTCTCGTCTTGATGATTACTCCCTCGTTCGATGCGGCATGCTTTACAGACTTAGAACCGGGGCTCCAAAAGCGTTTTGAGCAACACGGAGCATATGAGATGTTCGAGGAGCTGAAAATGGTTTTCCAAGCTCATGCCCGGTCGAGAGATATGAAGTCCCGACAAGTTCTATAGTTGTAAGATGGAGGAAAATAGTTACATCGGTGAGCACATACTCAAAATGTCTGGGTTGCACAACCGCTTTGTCCAAGCTGGACATAAACCTCCCGGACGAGGCGGTCATTGACAGGATCCTTGATCGCTCCACCAAGCTACAAGAGCTTTGTGATGAACTACAATATGCGAGGATGGTGAAGACCATTCCGAAGTATTCTCAATCTTTGAAGTCGTGAGAGGTTGAAATCAAGAAAGAACATCAAGTGTTGATGGTCAATAAGACCACTAGGTTCAAGAAGGGCAAGGGCAAGAAGAACTTCAAGAAGGACGGCAAGGAGGTTGACACGCCCGGTAAGCCAGTTACCGGGAAGAAGTCAAGGAATGGACCCAAGCACGAGATCGAGTGCTTTTATTGCAAGGGAAGGGTCACCGAAGCGGAACTGCCCCAAATACTTAGCGGATAAGAACGCCGGCCACACTAAAGGTATATTTGATATACATGTAATTGATGTGTACCTTACCAGTACTCGTAGTAACTCCTGGGTATTTGATACCGGTGCCGTTGCTCACATTTGTAACTCACAGCAGGAGCTGCGAAATAAACGATGACTGGCGAAGGACGAGGTGACGATGCGCGTCGGGAATGGTTCCTAGGTCGATGTGATCGCCGTCGGCACGCTACCTCTACATTTACCTACGGGATTAGTTTTAAACCTCAATAATTGTTATTTAGTGCCAAGTTTGAGCATGAACATTGTATCGTGATCTCGTTTAATGCGAGATGGCTACTCATTTAAATCCGAGAATAATGGTTGTTCTATTTATATGAGAGATATGTTTTATGGTCATGCTCCGATGGTCAATGGTTTATTCTTAATGAATCTCGAGCGTAATATTACACATATCCATAGTGTGAATACCAAAAGATGTAAAGTTGATAACGATAGTCCCACATACTTGTGGCACTCGCCGCCTTAATTAGCATTGGTGTCAAGCGCATGAAGAAGCTCCATTCGATGGACTTTTAGAGTCTCTCAATTATGAATCATTTGACACATGCGAACCATGCCTTATGGGCAAAATGACCAAGACTCCGTTCTCCGAAACAATGGAGCGAGCAACCAACTTATTGGAAATCATACATACCGATGTGTGCGGTCCAATGAGCGTTGAGGCTCACGGAGGATATCGTTATGTTCTCACTCTCACAGACGACTTAAGTAGATATGGGTATGTCTACTTGATGAAACACAAGTCTGAGACATTTGAAAAGTTCAAGGAATTTTCAGAATGAGGTAGAGAATCAACGTGACCGAAAGATAAAATTCCTACGATCAGATCGTGGAGGAGAATACTTAAGTCAGGAATTTGGTACACACTTAAGGAAATGTGGAATCGTTTCACAACTCACGCCGCTGGAACACCTCGATGTAACGGTGTGTCCGAACGTCGTGTCGCACTCTATTGGATATGGTGCGGTCTATGATGTCTCTTACCGATTTACCGCTATCATTTTGGGGATACGCTCTAGAGACAGCTACATTCACTTTAAATAGGGCACCGTCTAAATCCGTTGAGACGACACCGTATGAATTATGGTTTGGGAAGAAACCTAAGCTGTCGTTTCTAAAAGTTTGGGGCTGAGATGCTTATGTCAAGAAACTTCAACCTGAAAAGCTCGAACCCAAGTCAGAAAAATGTGTTTTCATAGGATACCCTAAGGAAACCATTGGGTATACCTTCTACTTAAGATCCGAGGGAAAGATCTTTGTTGCCAAGAATGGATCCTTTCTGGAAAAAGAGTTTCTCTCGAAAGAAGTAAGTGGGAGGAAAGTAGAACTCGATGAAGTACTACCTCTTGAACGGGATAGTAGTGCAGCTCAGTAAAATGTTCTTGTGATGCCTACACCAAATGAAGAGGAAAATAATGATGATGATCAAGGTACTTTGGATCAAGTTGCTACTGAACTTCGTAGGTCCACAAGGACACGTTCCGCACCAGAGTGGTACGGCAACCCTGTCCTGGAAATCATGTTGTTAGACAACGGTGAACCTTCGAACTGTGAAGAAGCGATGGCGGGCCCAGATTCCAACAAATGGCTTGAAGCCATGAAATCCGAGATAGAATCCATGTATGAAAACAAAGTATGGACTTTGACAGACTTGCCCGATGATCGTGACGATAGAAAACAAATGGATCTTTAAGAAGAAGACGGACGCAGATGGTAATATTACCGTCTATAAAGCTCGACTTGTCGCTAAAGGTTATCGACAAGTTCAAGGGATTGACTACGATGAGACTTTCTCTCCCGTAGCGAAGCTTAAGTCCGTCCGAATCATGTTAGCAATTGCCGCATACTATGATTATGAGATATGGCAGATGGACGTCAAAACGGCATTCCTTAACGGACATCTTAACGAAGAACTGTATATGATGCAGCCGGAGGGTTTTGTCGATCCTAAGAATGTTAACAAAGTATGCAAGCTCCATCCATTTATGGGCTGGTGCAAGCATCTCGGAGTTGGAACATTCGCTTTGATGAGATGATCAAAGCGTTTGGGTTTATGCAGACTTATGGAGAAGCCTGCGTTTACAAGAAAGTGAGTGGGAGCTACGTAGCATTTCTCATATTATATGTAGATGACATACTTTTGATGGGAAATGATATAGAACTCTTACCTGACAAAGATTAAGGCCTACTTGAATAAAAAGTTTTCAATGAAGGACCTTGGAGAAGCTGCTTATATATTAGGCATCAAGATCTATAGAGATAGATTGAGGCGCCTCATAGGTCTTTCACAAAGCACATACCTTGATAAGATTTTGAAGAAGTTCAAAATGGATCAGTCCAAGAAAGGGTTCTTGCCTGTACTACAAGGTGTGAGATTGAGCTCGGCTCAACGCCCGACCACGGCAAAAGATAAAGAAGAGATGAGCGTCATCCCCTATGCCTCGGCCATAGGATCTATTATGTATGACATGTTGTGTACCAGGCCCGATGTAAACCTTGCCGTAAGTTTGGTAGGAAGGTACCAAAGTAATCCCGGCAAGGAACACTGGACAGTGGTCAAGAATATCCTGAAGTACCTGAAAAGGACTAAGGTCTTGTTTCTCGTTTTTGGAGGTGACGACGAGCTCGTCGTAATGGGTTTTTTAGTCGCTTGCTTCTACACAGATCTGGATGACTCTAAGTCACAAACCGGATACGTGTATATGTTGAATGGTGGAGCAGTAAGCTGGTGCAGCTGCAAGCACAGCGTCATGGCGGAATCTACATGTGAAGCGGAGTACATGGCAGCCTCGAAGGCAGCACATGAAGCAATTTGGGTGAAGGAGTTCATCACTGACCTAGGAGTCATACCCAATGCGTCGGGGCCGATCAAACTCTTACGTGACAACACTGGAGCTATTGCACTTGCCAAGGAGCCTGTGTTTCACAAGAAGACTAGGCACATCAAGTTGCCGCTTCAACTCCATCCGTGAAAATGTTCAAGATGGAGACATAGAAATTTGCAAAGTGCATACGGATCTGAATGTCGCGGATCCGTTGACTAAACCTCTTCCGCGAGCAAAACATGATCAACACAAGAACTCTATGGGTGTTAGGTTCATCACAATGTAACTAGATTATTGACTCTAGTGCAAGTGGGAGACTGTTGGAAATATGCCCTAGAGGCAATAATAAAAGGATTATTATTATATTTCCTTGTTCATGATAATTGTCTTTTATTCATGCTATAATTGTATTATCCGGAAATCGTAATACACGTGTGAATACATAGACCACAATATGTCCCTAGTAAGCCTCTAGTTGACTAGCTCGTTGATCAATAGATAGTCATTGTTTCCTGACTATGGACATTGGATGTCGTTGATAACGGGATCACATCATTAGGAGAATGATGTGATGGACAAGACCCGATCCTAAGCATAGCACAAGATCGTGTAGTTCATTTTGCTAGAGCTTTTCCAATGTCAAGTATCTCTTCCTTAGACCATGAGATCGTGTAACTCCCGGATACCGTAAGAGTGCTTTGGGTGTACCAAAGCGTCCACAACGTGGCGGGTGACTATAAAGGTGCACTTCTGGTATCTCCGAAAGTGTACATTGGGTTGCACGGATCGAGACTGGGATTTGTCACTCCGTGTTACGGAGAGGTATCATCAGGCCCACTCGGTAGTGCATCATCATAATGAGCTCAAAGTGACCAAGTGTGCAGTCACGGGATCATGCATTACCGTATGAGTAAAGTGACTTGCCGTAACGAGATTGAACGAGGTATTGGGATACCGACGATCGAATCTCGGGCAAGTAACATACCGATTGACAAAGGGAATTGTATACGGGATTGTTTGAATCCTCGACATCGTGGTTCATCCGATGAGATCATCGAGGAGCATGTGGGAGCCAACATGGGTATCCAGATCCATTGTTGGTTATTGCCCGAGAGCCGTCTCGGTCATGTTGCGCATGTCTCCCGAACCCGTAGGGTCTACACACTTAAGGTTCGGTGACGCTAGGGTTGTATGAATATGAGTATGCAGTATACCGAATGTTGTTCGAGTCGGATGAGATCCCGGACGCCACGAGGAGTTTCGGAATGGTCTGGAGGTAAAGAATTATATATAGGAAGTGGTATTTCGCCATCGGGAAAGTTTCGGGTCACCGGTATTGTACTGGGACCACCGGAAGGGTCCCGGGGTCCACCGGGTGGGGCCACCCATCCCGGAGGGCCCCATGGGCTGAAGTGGGAGGGGAGCCAGCCCATAGTGGGCTGGTGCGCCCCCCTAGGCCCACCCCCTATGCCTAGGGTTGAAACCCTAGGGTGGGGGGCGCACCACATGCCTTGGGGGCACTCCACCCCCCCTGGCCGCCGCCACCTTGGGAGATTGGATCTCCCAGGGCCGGCGCCCCCCCTTGGGGGCCTATATAAAGGAGGGCAAGGGGGAGGGAAGCTACACCCTGTACATTGGCGCCTCCCTCCCCCTGCTACACCTCGTCCTCCTCCCGCAAAGACTTGGCGAAGCCCCCGGAGTTCTGCTGCATCCACCACCATGTCGTCGTGCTGCTGGATCATCATCAACCTCTCCTTTCCCCTTGCTGGATCAAGAAGGAGGAGACGTCTCCCGTCCCGTACGTGTGTTGAACGCGGAGGTGCTGTCCGTTCAGCACTTGGTCATCGGTGATCTGAATCACGGCGAGTACGACTCCATCATCACCCTTCCCTTGAACGCTTCCGCACGCGATCTACAAGTGGTATGTAGATGCAAACTCACTCCCTTGACTCGTTGCTTAGATGAACTCATAGATGGATCTTGGTGAAACCGTAGGAAATTTTTTAATTTTATGCAACGTTCCCCAACAGGTAGTAGGCGGGCAGCAAGTGGAATGCGGAGGCGCCATGGTGGGAAAAATGCCCAACATCACATGGCTCGAGGGCTCCTATGTGGAGACCATAAAGGGGTGGCAATCGGGGTGGTTCTACATCACCGAGCCGCGCGACACCAACTGGGTGGCGGCCCCCGAGTTTCGATCCGGAATCCCCATGCGGCTCACCTCCTGGAAAGAGAAGGGCCTGTCCTGGGGTAACCCGATAGAGCTGACCGGACTCCAGACCTGCATCAAGAACATGATGAACAAGAAAATCAAGCTCGTCAACGTGGTCCAGGTCATGCTCTTCCGCCGGATCCTCCCTTGTCAACAACGGGCATTCAGTTTGTGGGAGTTCAACCCGGCCAAGCACCAGACTCTGCGCGAGCTTTTTGACACGACACACAAGGACGTCTGGAAGGTGTTGTTCAAGGGCGCTGAGGTGCCTCCTTCCCTCATCAACACAGCGGACTCAGCGCCTGGCGCCATGCCAGTCCGGTAAGTTCTTTATACCTTATAGGGTATTTATTTTCCCCAGTTTAATCATGTGCGGGGTCTAAGCTCCCATGCCTTTAACAGGACCGGGTGGAGACGGCGGAGCAGATTGACTGTCCAGCCCCCTTGCCCGAAGATCCAGCAGATGCTCTCCTAATGGAGATGTTGGCTCCGGAACTTTACGAGGTGCCGGAGAAGAAGACCAAGAAGACCACGGGGACCCGCAAGGGTCTCCGGCGCGCGGTCGTGTCGGACTCATCGTCCGAACACTCCGAGGCACACTCCTCCCACGAAAACGAGGAGGAGGAGGAGGAAGAAAGTCCCCCCCCCCAACCGGGGGGGATAAGAAAAGGAAGGCCGCCCCAACCAGGGGGGCGAAGGATCCAAGAGGGAAGGACTCTCCCTCCGGACTGTTCCACGACCGCCGCTTATAGTGAAGACGAGTGGTTGCCCAGGGACAAGCCCCTGGCGAAGTCGTAAGTATCCGGATACTATAGTAATTCGATATGTTTCTATTGCACTGCTTCACCTTACGCCGAACATGATTATGCAGTCCGTCCCGAGCCTATATCGACATATCTTCGTCGGACGGCTCTTTGGACCCGTCGGATATGAGTAGCGGTTCTCTTCCGACCGCCTCCACCCCTCGCCCTACGGACAACATTAAGGTATTGTCTCAGAAGGCACCGGGCCGAGGGGAGGTAGTCCTAGAGGTGCCTCAAGGCGACCTTAGGACCACAGGCGCAAAGGGAGCAAGACTCCCACGAGCTCAAGTTCGGCCCCAGCCGAACAACTTGTCAAAACCTCCGGTGGTTCCGGACTCGGCAGTGACCCCTATTAAGAGGGGCAAGCCGCCTGCCGGTGACCTCTGGCCCATCCAGAGGCACCGGACAACTTGTCGGAAGCGCTTCACGGCGCTTCCATCGACGTAAGAAACACCGCACTATCATGAGTGTGGTGATCGAGAAGGTTCGATCCGCCAAAAGTGGACTAACGGAAGCTTGTGCCACCTCCTAACAGCTTTCGTGTATGTAATAAAAATATGGGAAAATAGTACCGTATAGGCGGTAGCCTCGATGCTCTGCTTACATGCGTCAGCGAAGAAAAGCCGAATAGAGGATCAAATAATAATCACAGAGTCTAATCATAGTATGTCTATGTGAATATGCAGCTTCATCGCTGGCCGCATGCCAAGACGTATCGCGAAGGTCATCAATGCTGATCAAGAGACCTTGAGCAGTCCGAGGAAGAGCTCGGCCTTGCCAAGAGGCAGCTCGAGGAGAGCAAAGGTAAGCAATACCTTGTCTATATGAAAAAAGATTTGGTTGCAGAATAATAGGATCATCATGAATGTGCCAGGAGCCACGACCAAAGTGGCGACCCTGAAGAAGGCGCTGTCTGAGGTTGAAAACAAAGCAGCCCAGGAGCGCACCGAGCGAGAAAAACAAGAGGCCCGAGTAGGCGAGGTACAACAAGAGCTCTGTGCTCTCGTCCAAGAAGCACGAGGCCACGGAGCTTGACTTCAAGACGCGAGAGTCCGAAGCTTGCAAAAGCGCCGACAATGTGAAACATGCCAAGGCCGAAGCCCAAAAGGCCCTCCAGGAAGTGGAGGCGGTTAAGAAGATAGCGGCGTGTAAGGCATTCATTATGAAAAGCAAGCACGTGAAAGAAAATTTCTTTTTACTTACCCAAGTTCGGAGCTCTCCAGGAGCATTCGCAGATCTGCCCCGCAGTGTGTCTGATGCCGCGGAGTTCTACCGGGCCGAGGAGGAGAGCTCAACGAAGAAGTTGTTCTGGTCTCAGTATACTGGGACTGAACACCCGATGCCCTTGAGCGACTAGCTGAGGCAACTGATCGAGCTCCACAAGGTGGCCGAACAGGCCATGAAGGGCCTTATAGTCCGGATGTGGCCTAGTGATCCCCTGCCCAATAGCTACTTCGGTCTGGTGAGGCGGCTTGTGGATGCATGCCCCCGGTTTGAAGTCATCAAGAGGTTCGTCTGCACCGAAGGTGCATGCAGGGCTTTTGCCCGTGCGAAGGTGCACTGGGCGAAGATGGACACTGAGAAGCTGGTGAAGGAGGGGCCGCCGCAGGGCAAGGAGCATCGCCACCCCGAAATGTATTATGACGGTGTCCTGAAGGGTGCCCGCCTTGTGGCGGAGGAGTGTACCAAAGATGTAATTTTTGAATGAATTTGCTCATGTGATCCTGTAATATGAAAACTAGTTCATTTGTGCTATGCAATGCTTTTCGAATTTAAAATATTACCTTCTGTGCGGCCGTTTATCAAATCTAGGAGTTGGCCAGTCGTCGGCTTCTGCCCCCATGCAGCTAGTACTGGGGTGTTCGGGATAAATCTGAGCACTCTTTTCCCCACTTTTGGGTCCTCCGAGGGAGATGCTCAGCGCAATGAACCAGGCAATCGGACTATAATGCTTTATCACTCTCACTTAGCCATAGAAGTCTACAATTTTAAATTTTGGCGAAGCCCCTAGTATTCGAAAGGCCGAATTTGGGGCGCTATACACGCCTAAGTCGGACAAGGCCGACTCCTCGCCCGAAATGGAAGAAGTCTTTAAGGACTTGAGACCTCTCGAACAGCGACCAGCTCTCGCCTCATCATGACAGTCAGTTTTGGCTTTCTCTCGAGGTGCTCGTCCAGGAAGAACAGGACACAATCGCGATAGTTCTCCCAGCGCTACCTTAGCCGATATAGCGGGCGTAAGGTACCAAAACATGGGAGTCGGGCAAACCCAACTATTGACCCAAGACATGATTCGGAGCTGATGCATATAATGCTATAAGTTCGGGGTGCCACACTGTCGAAAGTGTTCGGGCTTCTCACGTCGTACTATGGGGTATACGAAAGCCCCTGGCGTACTGGCCGTACCAGGATATACGGGTGCTGATTGTCGTAAATAAACATATAAGAAAAAAGAATAGGTAATGCAATAATAGACTAATGCTATCTATTGTTATTTAAAGAATATGCCGAAGCATACTGATGCAAGTACTGCAATAAGCAAAAAATAGGACTATTTGACATGTCCTATCCAAGGCAAGCTGCAGACCGGTATTTAAAGCAGGTATTTCGCTCGTTATCAGAGACCACCTGGGGATTCCGTTGTACGACGTAGCTTCCTGCCTCCTTGGTTGTTGTATTATGTGTCCGGCAATTGTACTGCCGGATAGGTCTTCCAGAGAGTAAGATCCTGAAAGAGAGAAAATGATAAAGGTATTCAGCCCCTCGGGCGGTTGAGCCGCACTGTGGGACGTCCCATGGTTGTGCCCCCGCCTATGCCCATGGTATTTTCAATGCGTGATTATGTACGCGCGGAACGGATTTCGCCGTTTGACTGGGACTAGGGCGGGGGCCGAATTGCTAGGCGAGCTACGAACGTGCGAGCGATCCTTGCAGGTTACTCCGGACTCGCTTGATGGTGTCCGGGGGCTTTATCGCCGAATTGGTGGATTGCCTTAAGAGGCTGCTTTGTGCTTCTACTGCAAGGGCCGCAGTGTGCTCCTCCAAGCGGAGCGAGTGCTCTGTGTTTCCATTAACTGTTATGACCCCCCTAGGTCCTGGCATCTTGAGCTTGAGGTATGCGTAGTGCGGTACCGCATTGAATCTTGCAAATGCGGTACGCCCGAGCAGTGCGTGATAGCCGCTGTGGAACGGGACGATATCGAAGATTAACACCTCGCTTCCGAAGTTGTCCGGAGATCCGAAGACCACTTCCAGTGTGATTGAGCCCGTGCAATGGGCCTCTACACCTGGGATGACGCCTTTAAAGGTCATTTTTGTGGGTTTGATCCTCGAGGGGTCTATACCCATTTTGCACAATTGTATCCCGATAGAGCAGGTTCAAAGCGCCGCCGCCGTCCATAAGGACTCGAGTGAGGTGAAATCCGTCAATGATGGGGTCTAAGACCAATGCGGCAGATCCGCCGTGACGGATACTGGTGGGGTGGTCCCTGCGATCAAAGGTGATCGGGCAAGAGGACCACGGGTTGAACATTGGGGCAACAGGCTCCATCGCATAGACGTCCCTTAGATCACGCTTCCGTTCCCTCTTGGGGATGTGGGTTGCGTATATCATGTTCACTGTCCTCACTTGTGGGGGGAACCTCTTTTGTCCTCCCGTGTTCGGCGGCCGGGGCTCTTCCTCGTCGTCACTTTGCAGCCCCTTGCCCTTGTTTTCGGCATTTAACTTGCCGGCCTGCTTGAACACCCAGCATTCTCTGTTGGTGTGATTGGCTGGCTTATCGAAGTGCCGTGTATCTGACACGAGCGATCGAGTATGCGGTCCAAACTGGACGGGCCCGGAGTACTTCTTTTGAATGGCTTTTTCAGCTGACCGGATTTAGCCACTGAATCCGGCATTGACTGTCGTATCCTCGGCGTTATCGCCGTTGTTACGGCGCTTGTGTTTGCTAGGACGTGGTCTGTTGTTACTGTCCTTGGTATCCGAAGTGCCAAGGTTCCTTGATATGTTGTTGCTGCGAGCCAGCCAGCTATCATCTCCCGCGCAAAAGCGGGTCATGAGTGTCGTGAGGGCTGCCATAGACTTCGGCTTTTCCTGGCCGAGGTGTAAAGGCGAAGCCACTCGTCACGGATGTTTTGCTTAAATGCCGCTAATGCCTCTGCATCCGGACAGTCAACGATTTGATCTTTCTTGGTTAGGAACCGTGTCCAGAATTGCCTGGCCGATTCCCCCGACTGCTGAGTTATATGGCTGAAGTCATCGGCATCCGGTGGTCGCACATAAGTGCCCTGGAAATTGTCAAGGAATGCATCTTACAGATACTCCCAACAGCCAACGAAGTCTGCTGGCAAGCTGTTCAGCCAATGCCGAGCTGGTCCTTTGAGTTTTAATGGGAGGTACTTGATGGCATGTAGATCATCACCGCGCGCCATGTGGATGTGGAGGAGGAAATCTTCGATCCATACAACGGGATCTGTTGTACCATCATATGATTCGGTATTTACGGGCTTAAAACCCTCTGGGAATTCATGATCCATTACTTCGTCAGTGAAGCATAGGGGGTGTGTGGCGCCTCTGTGCTGGGCTATATCACGACGCAGCTCATATGAGTCTTACTGCCGTGTGTTCGGCCCGACGGATTTACTTTTCTTGTATCCGGCGTGATTTGTCATCATCGCGCCGGAGGCGCTACCGTGGTCTATAGACCGATCTTGTGTGTTTTGCCCTGTCTTCCAATACATCTCGCAGGTCTCGCGTGTTGCCCCGTGCCTTGGTATTTTTGTTTGAGTGGCGGTGGGGTGCGGGCTGAGCTTCAGGCTGGAATGCCTCTCTGTCTCGGCCACGAGGTGGCCGATTAGCCGCATCATACGCTGGTGATGTAGGTTTCAATGCTTCCTCCTCAAGTCGGGGTAGCAACCTGTGCTTTGGGTAACCCTTGGAGGGGCGTTCGAGTTCATATTCCTCGGCCGCAAGGACTTCAGTCCATCTGTTTGCTAGCAAATCCTGATCAGCTCAAAGTTGTTGTTGCTTTTTCTTCAGGCTATTTGCTGTGGCAATAAGCCGGCGCTTAAAGCGCTCCTGCTCGACGGGATCCTCCGGCATGACAAATTCTTCGTCGCCGAGGCTCACCTCGTCTTCGGAGAGAGGCATGTAATTGTCATCCTCCGCTTCTCCCTCTGCCGCTCGCTCGGGAGGGTTGGCTTGTTCATCCTCTTGCCCTAAATCTTGCTGGAGGGGATTGTCGTCATCTTTGGCACTGCCCGGAGTGCTATTATCTCCTGTGCCGGTATCATTGCTTTTGTTGTGGCGAGACTTAGAGCGGCGCCGCTGACGTCGGTGTCGGTGTCAAAACCGGCGGATCTCGGGTAGGGGGCCCCGATCTGTGCGTCAAGGCTGATGGTAACAGGAAGCAAGGGACACAGATGTTTACCCAGGTTTGGGCCCTCTCGATGGAGGTAAAACCCTACTTCCTGCTTGATTAATATTGATGATATGGGTAGTACAAGAGTAGATCTACCACGAGATCATAGAGGCTAAACCCTAAGAGCTAGCCTATGATGGTATGATCGTAATTGTGATCGGTCTTCTATGGACCAACCTCTCCGGTTTATATAGACACCAGAGAGGGCTAGGGTTTACATGGAGTCGGTTACAAGAAAGGAAACACAATATCCGGATCGCCAAGCTTGCCTTCCACGCCAAGGAAAGTCCCATCCTGACACGGGTCGAAGTCTTGAGTCTTGTATCTTCACGCTTCAATAGTCCGGACGATGTATACACTCCGGCTGTCCGGATACCCCCTAATCCAGGACTCCCTCAATAGCCCTTGAACCAGGCTTCAATGATGATGAGTCCGGCGCACAGTCTTGTCTTCGACATTGCAGGGCGGGTTCCATCTCCGAATACCCAAAGTACTTGTTACGACGAATGGTGTCGGGAACTCCATCAATGTTGTACTCCTTGACTTCAGTGCCTCAATAATGACCATCTCCACGTGTCGAGCGAATGCGAGGAGTCGAGGTGTTTTTCGCATTTACCACCCTCGATCTTTTGGGCTGGCCGCCTATTTGAAGAGACGGGGATTCTCAGATCCAAACCTCACTCCTCCTCCTCGAGCAAGCATCCAACAGAGCGCTCCGGAAAAACCATTCCAACATGGCCGGTCGTCACAGCTCTTATGCTCGCTCTCCTCGCCCCAAGCCGAGGGACCGGGAAGAGTGTTCAGTTCCCGATAGCTGTTTGATCAAGTTACAAATCCAAGGGTTTCTTCCACCATCATTCATGGTCCCTGTCCGAGCCGGAATAGCCACCTATAATGGCGGGGAGCAAGCGGAGAGATCTCCGAATCCGTCTCCAAAGGAGCGAATATGCCTCATCCCGCATCTGCTAAGGGGCGTCGGGTTTCCTATCCACCCGTTCCTTCGCGGCCTCCTGGAGTTCTACGGCCTCCAGTTACACAATTTCACCCCTGCCTCTATACTACATATAGCAGGGTACGTTGCCTTTTGCGAGCTATTTTTAGGCTGTGAGCCTCACTTCGGGTTATGGAAGAAGTTGTTCTGCCTTGTCCCCCGCAACCAGGGAGAATCCCTATGTCAGGTGGGCGGGGCCGAAGTATGGCGCATTGCCGAGGCCGGATATCTTTCCGGCACTCCCAAGAAGGCACCAGAGCACTGGCCTTCGGAGTGGTTTTACATTGACAATGTTCCCCTTCCGGATCAAGTCTGGACAGGTCTCCCTCAGTTCAGTAACGCCCCGCCGAGGGCACGTCTAAGCTTGCGCCTCCAAGGCCCCCAAGAGGAGGATACCAGGGAAATACATTACCTGATGAGCAGGATAAAGTTACTGGCCAACTCCGGACTGACGATAGTCGAGGTTATGGCAATATGCATAATACGGGGAGTGCAACCACTTCAATATCGGGGGAAGCCCGTGTGGCACTTCAACGGGGAAGATGATGCCACCCGCTTTGGCCGTAAGGGTCCGGACTCCGCCACTGCTCTGGCAAGGATATTGTCCTATTTGTACAAAGGGGAAGAGGAGGAATTCCTTCACATCAAACCGCGAGAGGGATTCTCCATGTACAACCCCCCAAACTGGGTAAGTTGTCATTCCGTTCCCTACGTCACTTATTGTAGCGTTCTTTGCTAAGATCATCTGCCTCAATATTCCCGAGCAGGAACTGAGGAGGGCCGTAGAAGGAATCAGCAGCCCCTCCCCGCAACCGGAGGACCCTGGAAGGGCCCTAGATCCAGGTCTTGAAGAAGATCCGGATATTACCGTGGAGCTCGTCAACGGGATATTTTATCAAGCGAGTTGTAATGGCGCCTCAGCGGCCATTACTGCCAACTATCCCGGGCCGCTTCCTACGTCGCACGTAACCAAGTCAAAAAACCCTATCCTCCTAAGAGGACTCCCTTCAGATGTCATGCCTTACCCTTGAAGTGTCGTGTTTTTGCAGAGAAGACGATCGGAGCGCGGGGCCAAGCCCCTAGGGACTCGTTGGCCAAGGGTGTCCGGATCTGGCAGGCTTAAGAGGAAGGCGGTAAGGGTCGACTCACCGCTACAGAGGTAAGACAAAAACTTGTGTTGTGATTATGATATTTTGAAGTATGACAGAACCCTTTGTGTTCTGGCAGGAAGAGGAGCAGCCGGGCTATATCCGGGGATCATGCCAACCACGCCTCCACCAGCCGGATTCCAGAACCAGCTTCAAGAGCGGAGGCCGATGCCGCATAGTTCTCCGACAGAGAATGCGGATATGCTCTCAGCCACGAATTCTGAAGTAGAGAGCGCCATGAATCACCGGCGCTGACGGCCCGTACTTCGGAACAACATCTTTTCTGAAGAGGCATTTAACGCCTTCAATTCGAGAGACGCATACATCCGAGCTACTCAAGGCGGGCTTGCCCGAGCGACGGATCAGTATACCAAAGATATACGGGTAAGAAAATATGATAAGCATGTGTAGCAGTAGCCCCTGAGACTTGAAACGGTTGGAACAACTGTTTTAAGGATCAATTCATTCACAAGTCCTTGTAGATAAGAATGAGCAATTGTCTCGGGAGCTGGAGGAATGCAAGGCGAACCCGAGGGCGCGATTGCCAAGTTAGAGGAACCCGAAAGCCCTCATCTGGTAACAATTGACACAATTGTACGAAGATGCACCAGTTAGTAAATGGCTGATATGACAAGTCTAACAGAAAATTCTGCAGACAATCCCGGGGTGAATCTAGAGGGCGTAAGATAGGATGCATCGCATCTCAAAAGGCAGCTGGAGGCTGGCAAGCGCATTCTTACGCGAGTTCGGTAGGAGAAGAACGATCTTCAAGATGCCAAAGTCCAAGCGGGCGTGGAGTTAAAAGATCTCTGCGCTCGGTGGCGGACTCCGTGAAGGAGAACAAAAGGCTTCGCCGCGGCATTCTGATAAATGCCTGGGCAGGCTATAGTATAGTTCGGCGAGGAAGTATATTGAAAGAATTTGCTTGCAGGAATGTTAATCGGTCGCATACGAGGAGGAGATTCCTCATACGCAAGTGATTTCTTGCAAGACCTTTTGCAACTGCAGGCGAGCTCGGCAAGTGATGCAGGTGTTGCTCGGGCTTTGTGGCGTCAAGCTGCTTGCCGAATGGCATGGGGGAGCTTGTGGATATGCTTCAAGGAGCACGGCGGCGCTTCCACCTGTGGAAGGTGTCCGCTTACCCGGCAAGCGCCAAGAGAAGCCTGGGCTATGGTGAAGACGCAGCTACACCAAGGTTGGACCCGAACCATATGGCGAGAAGTAGGACGGCGGGGCCCGATGGGCAAGAAATTCACTGTGAGTCTGGTATATGACCCGGTGGCGTTAGCCGCTAAGTATTCTCAACAGGATTGTAAGCTAGATAGCCTGTTGGACGGTATAGAGGAGGAATATAGTCAGTCAAGTGACTGTGTAATTTTAATGGACATAATTAGCCCCTAGCGGATTGAAATCATTTGTCATGGCGGACCTTTTAAGCTTCAGCCCCGGATCCTATAGTCCGGGTGTGTCCGAATACCGCTTCGATTATACAAAACCGGGGTATGTGTGGACACCGGCGTAGGGGTCATAAGTGCTTGAGCAGACAAGTACCCAACTAGTTATGTTATATTACATGGATAGTAAGAAACATCTTCCAGGAGAATAGTTCCGTTAGGGTTCCTTTCCACAGGTAAGCATGCGACAATGCACATGGCGGACTGCGAACTATAGCGCGAGGATACAAAACTTACGAGGATTTGCATTATAACAAGCGAATACATCTTTTGTTCACCGCCGAATATTCTCTTAAGGAAGCTAGCTTCGGCTTCACCCGATCTGAGGTACACATCGGCTGAACCGGCGGTAACAATCGCAGAGGTGCTCCCCTTATGCCCTAGCCGAATTAGCAGGGAACATAGGGCATAAACACAAGAGCCAGGCAACCCAGCTTGGCAACATCTTAAGTCATATCGATGCATATAATGGTGAAGAAAAGGCACATATGGAAAAAGAATGCATAAGTAATGGGCAGAAAGCCATGTGAATAATTGTTTTTAGCTTCCGTATAGGAAGCCCCCAGGTATTGCTTACACACTTAGTGCGGCCGGAGTGATCCGGAAATCCACACTGTATTGAATACTTTGTGTGAAGAGAGAAAAATGTCGAGAAAGGAAAAGGGGATGGAGCATAATTAAAAAGGAGGGGTTAGGAGACGAACACTGAGTTTGGCGCTAGGCGTAGAATCTCCGGAGTCTGGCCGCGTTCCATGGGTTCGGCTCGAGTCTGTTATCGGATGCATTACGTGGCGATGCGGCTCCTCCGATAAGAACTTTTTCAATGACGAAGGGACCCTCCCACTTGGGTTTGAGCTTGTCCTTCTTCTTCTCCGGTAGGCGTAGAACGAGCTCGCCAATATTGTAAGTTTTGGCCCGCACTTCTCTGCTTTGATATCGCCGAGCCTATTGCTAATAGAATGTGGAGCGGGCTTTTGCGGCATCACACTCCTCCTCCAAGGCATCTAAGTTATCCTGCTGATCTAACTCGGCTTCCTTCTCTTCGTACATGCGTACGCGTGGCGAATCATGTATTATGTCGCAGGGTAATACTGCTTCTGCGCCGTACACCATTAAAAAATGGTGTATATCCGGTGGTGCGATTTGGCGTGGTCCGCAGCCCCCAGAGTACGGAGTCGAGCTCCTCTACCCAGTGCGTATCCGATTCTGGTAGTGATCGCACTAGTCTGGGTTTGATGCCGCTCATGATGAGATCGTGTGCCCGTTCGACCTGGTCGTTTGTTTGGGGATGGTAGACGAAAGCGTAGTCGAGCTTAATGCCCATCTTGCCGCACCAAGTTTTCACTTTGTTGGCCGTGAAATTTGAGCCATTATCAATGATGATGCTACAGGGGACACCGTATCGGTGTACGACCCCGGATATGAAGTCTATCACAGGTTCGGATTCGGCCGTTTTAACTTGTTTGGCTTCTATCCATTTGGTGAACTTGTCCACCATGACCAGTAGGTATTTTTTCTTATGGCTTCCCCCTTTAAGGGGTCCGACCATATCCAGCCCACAGACCGCGAGGGGCCAAGCTATGGTGATTGTTTGGAGAGCAGTAGGGGGCATGTGACTCTGATTGGCAAAGATCTGGCAACCGACGGAATGTTGGACAAGGTCCTGTGCGTCTGCTCGGGCCGTTGGCCAATAGAAGCCTGTACGGAAGGCCTTGCTGACTAGTGCTCGAACAGCGGCGTGATGTCCGCGATCCGGCATGGATTTCAGCCAAGAGTTGCCGCCCTTCCTCTTCGGAGACGCACCTTTGGAGCACTCGATCGGCGCTTTTCTTGTAGAGTTCCCCTTTGTGGACCTTATAAGCTTTAGAGCGCCTGACTATGCAGCGTGCTTCGTTTTGGTCTTCGGGGAGCTCCTGCCTATTTAGGTAGGCCAAGAAAGGCTCGGTCCGCGGGGCAATTACGGCCATGATTTCGTGGGCCGAAGATGTTATTTCGGTGGCAGAGCCTCACGATTGTGTCTGATGGTTGGAATGCGGGGATGTGCTCAGTCCGTCGTGCTGGTATTGCGGACTCCCCTTCCCATACTACGGATGGCTTGAACAGCCTTTCCGGGGAATATGTTAGGTGGGACGGGTCGGCGTTTGGTGCCGATGCGGGCAAGGACGTCCGCCGCTTGATTGTTTTCTCGAGCCACATGGTGGAATTCGAGCCCCTCGAACCGAGCTGATATTTTGAGGACGGCATTATGGTAGGCCGCCATTTTTGGATCCTTGGCATCGAAGTCTCCGTTTATTTGTGATATTGCGAGGTTCGAATCCCCGCGCACTTCCAGGCGTTGGATGCCCATAGAGACCACCATCCGAAGACCATGCAACAAAGCCTCATATTCGGCTGCATTGTTGGAGTCTGTGTAAAGTATTTGGAGGACGTACTGGACCGTGTCTCTGGTGGGAGACATCAGGACTACACCTGCTCCCAGTCCGGCCAGCATTTTAGAGCCGTCAAAGTGCATGATCTAGTTGGAGTATGCGCCGAACTCTTTAGGGAGTTCGGCTTCCGTCCATTTGGTGACAAAGTCGGCCAGTACTTGCGACTTGATGGCCCGCCGTGGTTTGTACATTATGTCAAATGGAAGGAGCTCGATGGCCCATTTAGCAATCCGGCCCGTAGCGTCGCGGTTGTTTATTATGTCGTTGAGTGGTACTTCGGAGGCTACTGTGATCGAACACTCTTCAAAGTAGTGTCGCAGCTTCCGGGATGCCATGAAGACCGCGTATGCTATTTTTTGATAGTGTGGGTATCGGGATTTGCATGGGGTGAGGACTGTGGATACGTAATAAACCGGCTTTTGGAGCGGGAAATTGTATCCGGCAACCTCTCGTTCGATGGCAATCCGCGCTTACAACTTGGTGTGTTGCTGCTATGTATAATAGCATAGGCTCGTCGGTGTTCGCATTGCTGTTAGGACTGGATTACTGGCGATAAGGTCTTTATTTCATCGAGTCCGCCACGGCTGCATCCGTCCATACTGAAGTGTTGATGCGCCGCAGAGTCGATAAAGAGGCAATGCCTTTTCTCCTAGCACGGAGATAAAAGCGGCTCAAAGCGCCACGCATCCGGCTAGCTTCGGATGTGCTTGAGGTCTGTTGGTATAGCCAATCGAGGCGAGCTTCGGATTTTGTCGGGTTCACTTCAATTCCTCTATTGGAAACAATGAAGCCCAATGATTTTCCCGATGGGACGCCGAAGACGCATTTTTCTGGATTCAACTTAATGTCGTATGTCCGTAGGTTATCAAATGTGAGCCTCAAGTCATCTATCAGGGTTTCAACGTGTCTAGTTTTTATGACCATGTCGTCCACATATGCTTCCACTGTTTTGCCGATTTGTTTTTTCAGGCATGTTTGAATCATGCGTTGATAGGTTGCGCCGGCATTCTTGAGCCGAAGGGCATAGTGTTGAAACAAAAAGGGCCATATGGCGTTATAATAGCTATTGCAGCTTGGTCGATTCTGCCATCTTTATTTGATGGTATCCAGTATCGTCGAGAAAACACAATGAGTCGTGTCCGAAATGTGGCATCGATGATTTGATCGATGTGAGGGAGGAAAGGGATCCTTGGGGCAAGCCTTGTTGAGGTCTTTGAAGTCGGCGCATAGGCGCCGGATTTGTCCTTCTTTGGTACCATCACCAAATTTGCCGGCCAATCCGGGATGTTTGATATCTACGATGAATCCGGCCTCGGTAGCTAGCTAACTCTTCCCCATTACTGTCGTTTGGGCTCACGAGAATCGCCTTAGGGTCTGCTTGACTGGTTTATATCCTTTTAGAATATTGAAATTTGTGTTCGGCCGATCTGCGTGGGATGCCTAGCAGGTCCGATGGGTGCCAGGGTACTATGTCCCAATCGCGTAAGAAATCTCGTAGTCTTGGCGTCAATCGCGAGGCTCGGCTGTGTCCCGATGGAAGCTGTCTTCGTGGGGTCCGTTGGATGGTCCTGGAATTTGACTATCTCGTCTGCAGGCTTAAATGAGGTGGACTTGGGTCGCTTGTCTAGTATCACGTCGTCCTTGTCCACGGTGGACCGCAGTGTTGTTAACTCTTCGGCTGCTAGGGCTTCAGATAGTGCTTCCAAGGCTAGAGCTGCGGTTTTATTTTATTGTGAAGTGCAACGTCCGGATCATTGGCTAGAGTGATGATTCTATTGGGTCCAGGCATTTTAAGCTTCATGTACCCATAATGGGGTACAGCTTGAAAGCTTGTAAATGCGTCCCGCCCTAGAAGGGTGTGGTATCCGCTACTAAAAGGAGCCACCTGGAATGTGATTTCCTCGGACCTATAATTCTCCGGGGTGCCGAATACCACATCGAGTGTGATTTTTCCCGCACACCGCGCTTCCCGAGTAGGGATAATTCCCCTAAAGGTCGTGCCGCTTTGTTCGATGCGGCTTTTATCAATCTCCACCTTGTTGAGTGTTTCTTCATAAATCAGATTTAATCCACTTCCGCCATCCATGAGTACTTTAGTGAGCTGAAAGCCATCTACGATCGGACTAAGGACCAGAGCGGCTGGTGCCCGGACAGCCCGGAATCGAGGTTCATCACTGGCATTAAAAGTTATAGCAGTGTCGTTCCAAGGGTTTATTTTTGCCACATGGTAAATTTCAGCGGAGCTTCAACGAGCTCGCTTGCGCCTATTGTTCGAGGCAAAAGTCTCGAAGACTGTTAGTACCGTATTGTGTTTCTTTGGCGGGATGTTGTTCCGCTATATGGCCCACAAGAAGATCCTCGCCACTTTTTGCCACCTGCGGAGTATCCAACATGCCTTAAGGCTATGAGTAGGTGTTGTATCCGAGTCTTGTGGAGCTTACATGGCCCGTCGAGCCATTCTTCCAATACGGATCCCCACCCTGGGGTGGGCTTTGGTTTCTTGGGGGTTGGGTCGGACGACTTACGAGAGTTCGTCCGTTTAGTTCGGACAAAGGTTTTGGTGAGAGCAGTACTATCCCAAAATTATGTTTGGGTCTTCCAAGCGCTCTCCATTGCACAGTACTTCCGTACTATGGTTGCCAAGTCCGCGAACCATACTATGTCGCGGCGGCTTATAGCATTGAGGAGTCCTTCGTCCGTGCAGTTTTTGCAGAAAAGTGAGACCATGTTATCTTCGCGGCAGTCCTTGACCTTGTTAAGTGCAAGGAGGAATCTGGCCCAGTAGCGATGTACGGTTTCCTGGGGCTCTTTCCTGATGCGGAGAGACAGTTTAGGTCTAGGTAGGTGTTGTTAGCAGAATCCGGATTTTGATCCGATCTAACGCCCAAGGGCGCGGGCGGTCCTGAGCTCAACAGCTCAGAATCCGGAGTGCCCAATTTCTTCGGCCCGATGCCCGATTCTAAGTCTGGGACCTGGGTCAGGTTTTCCTTTGAGTAGGTCTTTGGCTCAAGTAGTTCGGTGATCCGAACATAACTTGTCCACAAAGTTGAGGGGCGATCCGCGTGTGGTTCCTCCACTATTTCTATCTCATGGGTGGCCAGCGGGGACCTGATATCCCTTTGGTCGGGTTTAAGCCCAATCCGGTCGTAGTCTGTAGCGACTCCCAGAGCCGCGATGCGATACAAGAGTTCGTTAAGGGAGGAGAGCTCCATTGGATCCATCTGTTTGGCAAGTTCCAAACTGACGCGAAGGTTATGATTGATGACCCGAGAAGTCATCGTCGGCGCCACCGCCGATGGGGCGGCCATGATAAAGCCGCCGAGCCGGAGTGTCTGGCCTACGGCCAGAGCCCCCTCCGAGGTAAAGTCGTCCTTGACAATGAAACGAGCCATCGAGCCTTGTGGTGACGTCACAGAGGAACTCTCAATGAAAGCACCAATGTCGGTGTCAAAACCGGCGAATCTCGGGTAGGGGGTCCCGATATGTGCGTCAAGGCTGATGGTAACAGGAAGCAAGGGACACAGATGTTTACCCAGGTTCGGGCCCTCTCGATGGAGGTAAAACCCTACTTCCTACTTGATTAATATTGATGATATGGGTAGTACAAGAGTAGATCTAACACGAGATCGCAGAGGCTAAACCCTAAGAGCTAGCCTATGATGGTATGATCGTAATTGTGATCGGTCTTCTAAGGACCAACCTCTCCGGTTTATATAGACACCGGAGAGGGCTAGGGTTCACATGGAGTCGGTTACAAGAAAGGAAACACAATATCCGGATCTCCAAGCTTGCCTTCCACGCCAAGGAAAGTCCCATCCGGACACGGGTCAAAGTCTTGAGTCTTGTATCTTCACGCTTCAATAGTCCGGACGATGTATACAGTCCGGCTGTCCGGATGCCCCCTAATCCAGGACTCCCTCAGTCGGCGCTTGGGTTGCTTCTTGGAGGGGTCATCCTCCGCTGTCTTGTCGCCATTGCCTTCTGTGGGTGTATCCACCATGTATATATCATATGATGAGGTGGCGGTCCAGTGCCACAGGGCGATGGCTCCTGTTAAATCTCTGCATCGTTGTCCATACCATCGATGTCTTCGGAGTCGAAGTCGAGCATGTCGGTTAAATCATCGACGGTGGATACTAAGTGGGTGGTGGGTGGGGAGTGAATTTCCTCGTCATCCGCGTCCCATTCTAGCCAGACATAGTTCGGCCAAGGTTCTCCTGACAAGGAGAGAGACCATAACGAGTTTAGCACATCGCTGAAAAGCGAGTGCTTAAAGATATCCGCGGAGGTGAACTCCATGATTGGCGCCCAATCGGATTCGACAGGCATGGGCGCGGGCGGCTCGGAGTCCGTGGCCGGAAATGAATCCAGTGGTTCGGCATCACGGCTCTCGTGAGGGCTAAGGTCAGTATTTGGCTCTATCGTCGCTGAGAGTACGGCCTCCATGGAGGGGTCTATCCACCCATCCTCGGATGGCGTAATTTTCTCCGGATTAAAAGCCGGAGTAGTCGCAGGTGCGATCTCCCAAACACTGTCCGACGGCAGAGCTAAATCATGCTCGTCGTGATCATGCGGTGCACCAGATATGGGCTCGAATCCGTCGAAGATCAAGTCTCCACGGATGTCGACAATGTAATTCAAGTTTCCAAACCTGACCTGATGGCCAGGGGCGTAGCTCTCGATCTGCTCCAGATGGCCAAGTGAGTTGCCCCGCAGTGTGAAGTCGCCGAATATAAAGATCTGTCCGGGGAGGAAGACCTCACCCTGGACCGCATCATTACCAATGATCGAAGGAGCCATCAAGCCTTACGGTGACGGCAGAGTGGAACTCTCAATGAAAGCACCAATGTCGGTGTCAAAACCGGCGGATCTCGGGTAGGGGGTCCCGAACTGCGTCTAAAGGCGGATGGTAACAGGGAGGCGGGGGACACAATGTTTACCTGTGTTCGGGCCCTCTCGATGGAGGTAATACCCTACTTCCTACTTGATTGATCTTGATGATATGAGTATTACAAGAGTTGATCTACCACGAGATCGTAGAGGCTAAACCCTAGAAGCTAGCCTATGGTATGATTGTTATTGTCCTCTGGACTAAACCCTCCGGTTTATATAGACACCGAGGGGGGCTAGGGTTACCTGAGTCGGTTACAAGGAAGGAGATCCACATATCCGTATTGCCAAGCTTGCCTTCCATGCCAAGGAGAGTCCCATCCGGACACGAGACGAAGTCTTCAATCTTGTATCTTCATAGTCCAACAGTCCGGCCAAAGGATATAGTCCGGCTGTCCGGATACCCCCTAATCCAGGACTCCCTCGGTAGTGTTACTATCTACAAAGCTAGACTTGTCGAAAAGGGTTTTTGACAAAGTTCAAGTCTGTCCGAATCATGTTAGCAATTGCCGCATTTTATGAAATCTGGCAAATGGATAAACAAAACTGCATTCCTTAATGGATTTATTAAATAAGAGTTGTATATTGATAACCCACAAGTATAGGGGATCGCAACAGTTTTCGAGGGTAGAGTATTCAACCCAAATTTATTGATTCGACACAAGGGGAGCCTAAGAATATTCTCAAGTATTAGCAGCTGAGTTGTCAATTCAACCACACCTGGAAACTTAGTATCTGCAACAAAGTAATATGATAGTGGTGGTAACGGTAACAAAAGAGCAGTGCAAGCAATAGTAAATATTTTTGGTATTTTGTAGTGATTGTAACAATAGCAACGGGAAAGTAAATAAGCGTAAACAAGTATATGGGAAGCTCGTAGGCACCGGATCAGTGATGGATAATTATGTCGGATGTGGTTCGTCATGTAACAGTCATAACATAGGGTGACACAGAACTAGCTCCAATTCATCAATGTAATGTAGGCATGTATTCCGTAAATAGTCATATGTGCTTATGGAAAAGAACTTGCATGACATCTTTTGTCCTACCCTCCCGTGGCAGCGGGTCCTATTGGAAACTAAGGGATATTAAGGCCTCCTTTTAATAGAGAACCGGAACAAAGCATTAGCACATAGTGAATACATGAACACCTCAAACTATGGTCATCACCGGAGTGGTCCCGATTCATCGTCACTTGGGTTGCGGATCATAACACATAGTAGGTGACTATAGACTTGCAAGATAGGATCAAGAACACACATATATTCATGAAAACATAATAGGTTCAGATCTGAAATCATGGCACTCGGGCCCCGGTGACAAGCATTAAGCATAGCAAAGTTATAGCAACATCTCCGAACATAGTGGATACTAGGGATCAAACCCTAACAAAACTAACTTGATTACATGATAAATCTCATCCAACCCATCACTGTCCAGCAAGCCTATGATGGAATTACTCACGCACGGCGGTGAGCATCATGAAATTGGTGATGGAGGATGGTTGATGATGATTGACAATGACGTAATCCCCTCTCCGGAGCCCCGAGCGGACTCGAGGTCAGCCTCCCGAGAGAGATTAGGGCTTGGCGGCGGCTCCGTGTCGTAAAACGCGATGAAACTTTCTCTCGATTTTTCTCCTGAAAGCCAATATATGGAGTTGGAGTTGGCGTCGGAGGGTCTCTGTGGGGCCCACGAGGTAGGGGCGTGCCGAGGGAGGCGCGCCCCCACCCTCGTGGGACAGTGTGGGCCCCCGGTCTTCATCTTTGGCGAGGATTTTTATTATTTATTCTAAGATATTCCGTGGAGTTTCAGGTCATTCCGAGAACTTTTGTTTTATGACATAAAACAACATCATGGCAATTCTGCTGAAAACAGCGTCAATCCGGGTTAGTTCCATTCAAATCATACAAGTTAGAGTCCAAAACAAGGGCAAAAGTGTTTGGAAAAGTAGATACGACGGAGACGTATCATATATGATGCAACCAGAAGGTTTTGTCAATCCTAAAGGTGCTAATAAAATATGAAAGCTCCAGCGATCCATCTATGGACTGGTGCAAGCATCTCGGAGTTGGAATATACACTTTGATGAGTTGATCAAAGCATATAGTTTTATACATACTTGCGATGAAGCCTGTATTTACAAGAAAGTGAGTGGGAGCACTACAGCATTTCTAATAAGTATATGTGAATGACATATTGTTGAATCAGAAATAATGTAGAATTTTCTGGAAAGCATAAAGGAGTGTTTAAATGGAGTTTCTCAAAGAAAGACATCGGTGAAACTACTTACATATTGAGCATCAAGATCTATAGAGATAGATCAAGACGCTTGATATATTTTTTTAATGAGTACATACCTTGACAAGATTTTGAAGTAGTTCAAAATGGAACAGTCAAAGAAAGAGTTCTTGCCTGTGTTACAAGGTGTGAAATTGAGTAAGACTCAAAGCCCGACCACGGAAGAAAATAGAAAGAGAATGAAAAGTCATTCCCTATGCCTCAGTCATAGGTTCTATAAAGTATGCTATGTTGTGTACCAGACCTATTGTGTACCTCACCCAGAGTTTGGAAAGAGGGTACAATAGTGATCTAGGAGTAGATCACTGGACAGCGGTCAAAAATTATCCTTAGTGGAATAAGGAAATATTTCTCGGTCATGGAGGTGATAAAGAGTTTGTCGTAAAGAGTTACGTCGATGCAAGCTTTGACACCGATCTGGATGACTCTAAGTCTCGATCTAGATACATATTGAAAGTGGCAGCTGTTAGCTAGAGTAGCTCCATGCAGAGCATTGTAGACATAGAAATTTGCAAAATACTTACGGCTCTGAATGTGACAAACCCGTTGACTAAAATTAGCTCACAAGCAAAACATGATCACACCTTAGTACTCTTTGGGTGTTAATCACATAGAGATGTGAACTAGATTACTGACTCTAGTAAACCCTTTGGGTGTTGATCACATATCGATGTGAACTATGGGTGTTAACCACATAAAGATGTGAACTATTGATGTTAAATCACATGGCGATGTGAACTAGATTATTGACTCTAGTGCAAGTGGGAAACTGAAGGAAATATGCCCTAGAGGCAATAATAAAGTTATTATTTATTTCCTTATTTCATGATAAATTTTTATTAGTCATGCTAGAATTGTATTAACCGGAAACATAATACATGTGTGAATACATAGACAAACAGAGTGTCACTAGTATGCCTCTACTTGACTAGCTCATTGATCAAAGATGATTAAGTTTCCTAACCATAGACATGGGTTGTCATTTGATAAACGGGGTCACACCATTAGAAGAATGATGTGATTGACCTGACCCATTCCGTTAGCTTAGCACTTGATCGTTTAGTATGTTGCTATTGCTTTCTTCATGCCTTATACACGTTCCTATGACTATGAGATTATGCAACTCCCGTTTACTGGAGGAACACTTTGTGTGCCACCAAATGTCACAACATAACTGGGTGATTATAAAGGTGCTCTACAGGTGTCTCCGAAGGTACTTGTTGAGTTGACGTATTTTGAGATTAGGATTTGTCACTCCGATTGTAGGAGAGGTATCTGTGGGCCCTCTCGGTAATGCACATCACTATAAGCCTTGCAAGCAATGTGACTAATGAGTTAGTTGCGGGATGATGCATTATGTAACGAGTAAAGAGACTTGCGATGCTTGAGATTGAGCTAGGTATTGAGATACCGACGATTGAATCTCGGGCAAGTGACATACCGATGGCAAAGGGAACAACGTATGTTGTTATGCGGTTTGACCGATAAAGATCTTCGTAGAATATGTAGGAGCCAATATGAGCATCCAAGTTCCGCTATTAGTTATTGACCGGAGACGTGTCTCGGTCATGTCTACATAGTTCTCGAACCCGTAGGGTCCGCGCGCTTAACGTTCGGTGACGATTTGTATTATGAGTTTATGTGTTTTGATGTACCTAAGGTAGTTCGGAGTCCCGGATGAGATCGGGGACATGACGAGGAGTCTCGAAATGGTCGAGACATAAAGATCGATATACTGGACGACTATATTCGGACATCGAAAAGGTTCCGAGCGATTCGGGTATTTTTCGGAGTACCGGAGAGTTACGGGAATTCGTCGGGCAGTATATGGGCCTTATTGGACTTTAGCAGAAAGAGAGAGGAGAGGCTGCACACCCCCCAAAGGCCCAGTCCGAATTGGACTAGGGGGAGGGGCTGCGCCCCCTCCTTCCTTCTCTTCTCTCTTCCCTTTCCTTGACTCCTACTCCTACTACTTGGAAGGGGGGAATCGGACTCCTCCAGGGCGCACCATAGGGGCCGTTCCTCTCCCCCCTCCTCCACTCCTTTATATACGTGGCCAGGGGGCACCCCATAGACACAACAATTGATCATTTATCTCTTAGCCGTGTGCGGTGCCCCCCTCCACCATATTCCACCTCGAATATCATAGCGGTGCTTAGGCGAAGCCCTGCGTCGGTAGCATCATCAACACCATCATCATGCCGTCGTGCTGACTGAACTCTCCCGCAAAGCTCTGTTGGATCGGAGTTCATGGGACGTCATCGAGCTGAACGTGTGCTGAACTCGGAGGTGCCGTGCGTTAGGTACTTGGATCGGTCGGATCGTGAAGACGTACGACTACATCAACCGCGTTGTCATAACGCTTCCGCTTTCGGTCTATGAGGGTACGTGGACAACACTCTCCCCTCTCGTTGCTATGCATCACCATGATCTTGCGTGTGCGTAGGATTTTTTTGAAATTACTACGTTCCCCAACAACCGCCGCCGCTGCCATGTCGCCGCTCCCCGCCCGCCGGCCCGGATTAGCGCCGCCCCGGCCGGTGGCCATCGCACCGGCGGCAAAGCCGGCGAAGGGACGAGGCGGCAGAAAACGGGCGGCCAACCGCAACCCGACCGACAGTTCTACGCGGCCGGTGAAGGCCTCCAAGGCGGCCGCGGCAGCTCGGGGCGACAACTCACAGCCGATGCGGCCGGCGGCCTGCTCCAGCAGCCACACATCCATTCCTCAACCTCTCATGCCGCCTCCGCCGGCCATGGAGGAAGATGTGGCCACGCCGACGGCTGCCGCGACTGAACAGTGGCTGGCAGCAGCCGTGCGGCCGTTTTCAGATTTTTATATCTTTGGTTTGGACCATCTACTGGAGTTGCTCTTTTGGACCATCTGTTGGAGTTGAGCGTTTTCCGGAGATCTAAAATGCACTTTTTGGCGGTCCAAATTTTACATCTTCGGTTTTGGACCGCCAAAATTTGAACCATCTATTGGAGTTTCTCTAAGAACTGTATATGCTCACGTATTAATGATACTGACAATATTATGAATAGTGCTCCCTGCCCACGACTGTGCTCCATAAATGATGGATTCCACGTCGGTCCTGTACAGTCTTCGTCGTGTGCAGTTTTTCTCGACCAGGAATTTCTCACACATGGTCCGGTTATGCATAACGATGGCAGTCGACTCAAAAAAGAAAAAGAAAAAAGATGGCACAAATAAATACAGTGGCAATCACAATCATGTTGTCCGATCGTAATACTCCCTTTGATCTTATTTACTCTGTATATTATGTTTGATTGAAGTCAAACTTTGTAAAGTTTGACCAAGTTTATAGAAATAATATAAGTATTTATCATAAAAATCAAAATGATGTGGAAGTACATTCAATAATGAATTTAATGATATTAATTTGTTATTGTATATGTTAATTTTTTTGTTTATAAACTTTGTCAAAGTTTACAAAGCTTGACTTTTACCAAAGCTAATATGTGGACTAAGTAAAAACGGAGGGAGTATAATCTTTTATTTTGTCAATAGATTGCCAGTTTTTAAAATCGCTTCTAAAATGTTCCAAAACATTATGAATTTTTTTATGAATGTTCAAAAGGCATGTGCGTACAACTTCTACATAATTCAAAATCCAAATTTGAAATACACGTAGAGCAGCAAAAAAAGAAAAGCTAGGAGTTAAAATGACACTATTCACATTTGGATTTATCATTTTCGTTTACCTATGTGTCTTTCAAATATGGATTTGAAGTTTCTAAGGTTTGTAGACACATGTCTTGTGAACATTCACAAAATAAATCAAGATGTTTTGAAACATTTACCAAACTTGGGAGAACGGAAGCATGTGAAGGGTGGTATCAGCTCATGCTCTTCCAAAACAAAGGGCAGAAAGAAGATTTCAGCACCTCCTTGTGACGCCCGGATAACTAAGCTACAGTAATCCCTTGCTAACGATGCCACGTCATCATGATTACTGTTGTTAAACTCGCGTTGGTTCGAAACCGTTATAAATTTCAAATTCAAATCAAAGTAGAAATTCAAAATTGTCAAACATGAAAACTAAAATGTTCAAAGTGTGGCAAATAATCCCTGGATACATGTCATATTGGGACCAACCTCTTTATGGATTCCCAAAGTGCCCCTCGAGATTTATTTAGTGGTCCAGCAACAATCGTTTTTGCCTTTCCGATTTTTCCCAAAAATTGTTAAACACTCCCAAATGCTTGAAACTTTTTGGTCCAACTTAAACTATTGCCTAGTATTTATGTACCAAGTGGCTCTTCTAACAAAAATCATTTGGAGGATCTACTTAATGCAAAACAGTGACTAAAATTGCATAATAGAAAATAATAATAATAATAGAAATAAAACAAAAGAAAAGAAAGGCCCCCTACCCCCCAGGCCTTAGCCACCCGAGCTGGCCCACGTCGCCGTGGGGATAAGACCGAGTTACTCCTCCCTCTCCTTGTCAGCTCCGTGGGATATTTTTTCCCCTCCTCTTTCTCCCTCGTATCCTCCCTCCCCCCACCTCGACCGAACCCGCTAAGGTCGCTCTCTGGTGGGACTCGTGGCCACCGCGCCTCACCGTCGACGCGGCCACCAGCCTCCCCTCTCCATGCGAACGGGCCCAGGAGGACCACTGTCGTCCACTCCGTCGTCCACGCCCGCACACAGGAGCCGAAAGCCCCTCCTTCGTCGGCCCAGCCTTCTTCTTCCTCCTCGGACCACCGCCGCCTCGCCAACAACTCCGGCAGCCGCGCGTCTTCCCCGGGCCTTCTCAGCAATGGTGGTGAGCTTCCGCTTCTCCTCTCCCTTGCTGTTCGTTCGCATGCGCCCCCGAGCTAGTCCCGCCACCGCGTCCGAGAGCTCGCCCCTGCAGTTCGCCTCGCCGTCGCGTCCTCAGTCCCCTGAGGCTCGGCGAAGCTTCGGCGAGTCTTCTTTGGGGCTCCAAGGGCCCCGTAGAGCAGATCCGTGCCGCTCGCCGTACCCCCCTAGCGCCGCTCCACCCGTGCCCGACCTCCGACCTCCGCCGTTGAGGCCGCTGTCGTCGATGCGCCCCGCGCTCCGACCGAGCTCGCCTCGTCGCGCGCACTGTCGTGGTTCTAAGTATGACAGTAAAATGGGGGTAGGTATGGAGAGGCAAGATCCTAGCTATGGAGTAGTTGTATACGCAATGGATTTACGAGTTCAGGCCCTTCTCGTAGGAAGTAATAGCCCTACGTCTCGGAGCCCGGAGGCGGTCATTTGGATTATATGCGTGTATGTGTTACAGAGTGCGAACCCTTCTACCTGTGGAGGGGTGGCTTATATAGAGTGCGCCGGGACCCCAGCCATCCCACGTAGTAGAGGGTTTAAGGTGCGTTAAAGCTAGGCGTTCTTGTAACATGCCTTACATAAAGTGTCATTAAGGTCATAAAGACTATTTAACTTCTGAGACCGTTTGGGCACCGAGTGCCTCTTGGACTCTGGTGGTCGAGTGGATCTTCATGGTAGAGTGTCTTTGAATACGTCGAGTGGAAACCTACCAGGTCATTTGGAAGGCTGCTTCTCTTGTGAGTGTCCTTGTGGAGGGTACCTTTGGGCAGGTCTATGACCCTACCCCAGGTACATGACTTCATCATTAGCCCCGAATGGATCGAGGTTTGAGTGAGGAAGGAGTTGATAATCTTTCCGACCTGTTCTTCGTGTTGTGAGTGCGTCTTACTCTGGATCAACGACCTTTTAGTGATGGCATCAACTTCTCTTTCGATCGCCTTGATCCATTCTTCACGTTGTCGAGTGAACTCCGTGAACACGAGGATTTCGAGCTGACGGATCGGAGGAAATCTGTTATCGGACGAGTTGCTCTATGGTTAGCGGATTTCGCGGGATCGGAATTTTGGGAAGCGGCGAAGCGAAAAGCTACGGCTTTTCGGATGGGATAAGGCGATGACGCCTCAATCTTCGCGCCGCCTTTTTCGCCACGTATCATGTGCGCGCCTGTTGCGGGATTGTGACGGGATTGCCTGGGCCTACCGGTCAGCCACTCGGAAGCGGCCCCATATAAAGCGTTGGATAGGGCATTTTGAACAGTGCGACCTCAGACTTCGCCTCTCTCCGCCTCCAAACCTTCTCGCCGCGCTCTTAAATGCATCGGCGTCGGCTCGGTACTTGCCTCGCCGGCGACCATGGTGAAGGAGAAGACCGCAGCCAGAACGGGTGAAGAAGGCGTGGCGAAGGCCAAGGAGAGCGCCAGTCAGGCGGCTCCTCTTCGCGGTCCAAGCTGCCGCGGGGCTGGGTCCAAGGAGACTGGATCCGCTCGACCATCACCGAGAAGGATCTCGCCGATCTGGCCAATGAAGGACTGATCCCCCATGGGTCGGCGAGGCTTCCGGGCACGGAGTGGCAACCGCAACCTGAAGAGGGTGAGTGTGTCCTCCTGTCCACCCACGTAGATCGGGGGTTTTCTCTGCCGCCAAATCCTTTTTCCGGGGTTTTGAACTTTTACGAGCGCAACTCCATCATTTCCTCCAAACTCCATTGTCTATCTTGCTGCTTTCATTTCTCTATGCACGAGAATTTCTTGGGTTGTCGGCGACCTGGGGTCTCTTCAAGCACATATTCACTGTCGCTCTCAGACGGTGAAGAAATCGAACCCGAATGTGAGAGGACCCAAGTAATCCAGATGTGTGGGGGACTCGGGGTCCGGATGAGGGGAAGAGCGCCTTTCCAGCTATGACTCTCCCGACTCGGTTAGAGGGTGGCGATCGACCTGGTTTCTTGCCAAGACCAGCCGACGCCGGGCAGTCGATCGGGCTCCCTCCTTTCTCCATGAGTCGAGTGAACAAGCCATCTTCCTGAAGGTGTTACGGAGGAGAAGGCCCAAGTAAAGTTGTTGATGGGCGTGTAGTCTAGCTTATTCGCGATGGGGTGACCGGCATGGATCTCACGGAGGTTTTTCTCTCGACGGCGTATTCAGCCACTCCAATACCGAGGTCATCCGATGTGGATGTACTGCGTGCGGATGATACCACCGGATCCATCCGGAGGAGGTCGATGGCGCGCCACGGAGAAGTGGATGACTGCCATCACGGGAATCAAAGACAACCCTCGCGGAGCTAGGAGGATTCCACCACTCGACCCGGAGTTACCAACCGGACAAGGTATAACCACTTATCTCCGGTGTGATTCTGCTGCATTCATTCTATTTTGATGCCAATTCATCGTTGACTCTCACCTTGTTTTGTTGTCTTCTAGGTCACCACAGAGATGTACTCGATGCCCAGTAGCGAGGAAAGCGATCGAAGAAGAAGAAGGAAGTGGAGGTGAAAGTCCGGAGGAATGGGAGTCCAACGGCGAGGAGGATGAGGAGGATGATAGCTCGATGGCGAGGAGGAGGAGGAGGAAGAGGAGGAAGGCGTCGATCCTCCTCGCTCGGAGGAAGGTCAAGTTGACGCATGACCGGTCGCGGGCGGCAGTAAGGCTGTTGTGCCCACTGCAGGCGATCGACGAAGCGACCTAGGACAACTTCTCCCGCGCCGACTGAGAAACCGCCGAAGCAACCTCGAGCGACGTCGTCAAAGCCGGCGAAGGCCCTGCCCAAGATGCGAATGGTCATCCCCACCATTTCCGGGTAACCAACAGAACCTTGTATTTCCTTATTCAACATGAGTGAACTTTTGGTCGACTTGATGACTGATCAGCCGATTCTTGAAATCTACAGCCGCTACCTCCGAGACTTCAGCCAGGGCGAAGATCGAGAAATGGAGGATGCGGCCACCTCCAACCTTGGTAAGATCTACGAGGTTTCGCTTTTAGTCATTTGGAGCTTTTAGTCGATTGGACTTCCATGTTTACTTGAATCTTTCTTGTAGTTCCGCCTCACGTCATTGATCTCCCCGATGATGACGAGGAAGCGCCATTGAGGAAGAGGAAGAACAAGAAAGTGCATCTTTGGCAAGGCTGCTCAAGTCACGGCGATTCTGAGGCGCTGATTTCCGAGGGAGGCAACCCCACTCGGACTTACGTGTCTTCATTTGTACCGCTAACAAGTGCCCGACCCACTTAAATCATTGCTGATCCACCATCTCTCTTTGCTACACACCACATCCCGGAAGACCAAGTAAGTCTTGCTAAGGAGGCCATATGCGAGCGGGGATCATGATGGAAGCGGTGAAAGCGATCCGAGAGGCTAGTCGGTGACCTATGATGCTAGTTCAGCTCTCGAGCAATGTCCAAGTAAGTCGATCGTTGCTTGCTTTGTTAGGATATGCTACACAAACTGCTTCCTACGGAGATTTCCATATCTGTACACCTTTGGGTGTGTGTGTCGATTGAACTTTTGTGGGGAGCACTGGAGTGCACCCACTGAGTGTGTCCCCGAGACTATGGTCATTGCGTGCGATCGGCTATAATCTTTATCTTGTGATCTTCTTCACTCGACACAGACGGACCAAGTCGAATGGAACCGTAAAACCGGTGGGAATGCGCTAAGTGCACCTTTGGGTGTAATCCCGAGACTATGGTCGACTGCGTGCAGTCGACTATAGTCTAAAGAGCTATGTATATATTTTTTTTTTACTGCGGCTGACCACTGACAATTAGCCATGGTTTTAGAATCATAACCTTTTTGCCTCTTTTGGTCGACTGGTCGAACCAAATTGGTAAACCGATGGGGCACGCTTTGAGTGCACCCGCTGGGTGTAGTCCCGAGACTCTTTGTCGAATGTTTTGATTCGATTTGTAGTCTTAGAAATGCTACTATTTTTCCTTAATCACTCGGAAGTGATCATCTTTGATGTCTTTCGTTGGTTGACTCTTTGTAGAAATCTTGCGAACTTGTGGCTCGCTATCTTGAGTTAGAGAACAAGCAGATCCAGCTCAACCTCGATTTGAAGCTTGCTCGGGAGAATTTGCGAAGGCAAAGGATGAAGCAAAAGGTATGGCTGGTGAGAATTTTGATGACTGCCTTTGTTTTTCTGTTCATTCTCAACTCTGTTCTCCTTTGTTGCTTTGCGAGATAAAGCTGGAAGAGACTTTGAAGAAGAAGGATCTTGACCTTGCGAGAGCCTGAAGGCGGCTTTGGAGAAAACAAAGCTCGCTGAAGAAGCTTGCCCCGGTCGACAAACTCGAAGATGAAAATGCCAAGCTGAAAGCCGCTCTTGACGTGACTAACAAGGAAGTTAGTCGGTGAAGAGCGACAAGATTGTTACGTCGACAAAATGGCCCAGCGGGGAAGCGAAAGCGACACGGAAATTTATCTTGGAGGGCTCGCCAAGAAGCTATTTCTCATGCTTGAAGGTAATCTCTTTTATCCGATTGTCTTGCTCTCCGGCTCATCGCATGATTGTTATTTTGAGTCTGAGCTGTGTTTTCAGAATTCTGTCAAAACTTCGAAGAAGAAACCAGTCGAGTGGAAACCAGCTTGGACCCCATCAACTCTCCTGTGAAGGATGAAGCTGCTATGAATGTGCTCCGTGGAGTCTCGCGTTGCTAAGCGTGGTGGATTATCTTGCTTTCGATTGAAAGTCGCGATGTCATGGATCGACTCAACTCTCCGGCGAGCAGGACTCTTGAGAATGATCTTGAATCACGATGACTCGGTGAATGAGATTCCAAGTCGAGTGCAAGAATGGAAAAAGTCTTACGCGGTGTGTGGTCTTGATGTTGCTCTATCCCTGGTTCGTGTCCCTTTGCAAAGAAGCGCAAGAGGACAAGCTGGTGTCTCTCAAGGTTGCCAATACCGGGAAGCACGACTTGAGATCTTTCATGGAGACTTTCATCGCCGCTACCCGTATTGCCAGCCGGAATCGACCTCGACCAGTTTGTTGCACCTTCCGGTCCTCCGCCGGAGGTAAAAAACTTCTAAGTCCCACTTTAAATTTGCCTCGGAATGCCGAGTGGTTTTTGTAACCGATAAACTTTAACGGGCTTAACGCTGAGCACCTTTGGATCCGTGGGGCGTTTATCCGAACTTGATTTTTCCCTTTAACATGCTTTGTTTGCCTTGAGAGAACTTTATTCCTCATTTGGAAGATATTCCGTTGAAATTCGAGTCGACTTGTGCTTCATCTATCCTGCGGTAGAGATGGAACCTGCAGGCTACCCGACCTTGTCATCCTTACGGATTGGGACGAACCGCACGTTGTACTTGTGGCGAAGCTCCGAAGGAGGAGGTAGTAGTCCACCTGCACCTCGTCGTCCTTGCGGATTGGGATGAATTCCTTACTTAGGCGAGCACTGGGCTGCAGCTAAGCCCCCGAGTGGGAGGTTTTCTCTCCACTCGGTAGGATTTTTATTACTTAGGCGAACACTAGGTTGCAGCTAAGCTTCCGAGTGGGAGGTTTGCTCTCCACTCAGTAGGATTTTTATTACTTAGGCGAGCCTTGGGCTGCAGCTAAGCCCAGTGGGAGGTTTGCTCACCATTCGGTGGGATTTCTATTACTTAGGCGAGCCTTTGGGCTGCAGCTAAGCCCAGTGGGAGGTTTGCTCTCCACTCGATGGGATTTTTATTACTTAGGCGAGTGGGCTGCGGCTAAGCCCCGAGTGGGAGGTTTGCTCTCCACTCGGTGGGATTTTTATTACTTTGGATGTTAAGGCGAATCCTTGGGCTGTTTTAAGCCCCAGTGGGAGGCTGGCTCACCACTCGGTGGGATTTGAATACTTAGGCAGTACTTGGACTGTGACTAAGCCTCCCGAGTGGGAGGCTGGCTCGCCACTCGGTGGGATTTTGAATACTTAGGCGAGTACTTGGACTGCAGCTAAGCCTCCAGTGGGAGGCTGGCTCGCCACTCGGTGGGATTTTGAATACTTAGGCGAGTACTTGGACTGCAGCTAAGCCTCCGGTGGGAGGCTAGCTCGCCACTCGGTAGGATTTTGAATACTTAGGCGAAGCGGATTCAGCTAAGCCCCGAGTGAGAGACCTGGCCTGCACTTTTCGGAAAGGATTTTTTTACAAACTTAGGCGAATCGGTTCACAGCTAAGCCACCCACAGGGGGAAATTTCAACAAAAAGCAATAACAATCACTGGGAAAATTATAACATTCTTGTCTTAGATAAACAAACTACAAAAGTACTTTTATTACATCTCAACCGAGTGAGTTTTAAGTGTAAAAGGGGTGGAGCAGCTCCACGTTCCAAGCTCGAGGCTCGTCGATCTGGCGATCAACGTTGTAGAGATGATATGCTCCGTTGTGGAAGACTCTTGTGACGATGAAGGGACCTTCCCAAGTGGGGGCGAGCTTGTGTGGTTTCTGTTGATCCACTCGGAGGACTAAATCTCCCTCTTGGAAGGCTCGACTCTTCACATTTACGGCATGGAACCGGCGCAAGTCTTGGCGATAGATAGTCGGCGGATCGAGGCCATTTCTCTCTCCTCTTCCAAGAGGTCGATTGCATCTTCTTAGGGCTTGTTCCGCTTCTTCTTGAGTATAGCTCGACTCGAGGCGCATTGTGAAGCAGGTCACTCGTGAACTGCTTCAGCTCCATAGACCGGGAAGAATGGAGTTCTCCCGATCGACCCGATTAGGAGTGGTCCTCAATCCCGAGAAAACTGATGGAAGTTAAATCGACCCAAGCTCTGCTGCGTGCTTGAGATCACGCATCATTTGTGGTTTCACCCTTTGAGAATGAGGCCGTTTGCTCGTTACGCTTGTCCATTCGGCGAGGATGAGCCAACGAAGCATAGTCGACCTGCGTGCCTTGAGAGGCTTGAAGGCTTTGAACTTGTCATTATCGAAGTTTGACCCATTGTCGGTGATGATGCTATGCGGAACTCCATATCTGAATATCAGCTCTCTGATGAAACTGGTAGCGGTGCATGCATCGAGGTTCTTGATGGGCTTGGCTTCGATCCACTTAGTAAACTTGTCATTGCTACTAGCAAATGAGTGAAGCCGCTACGCCGATTCTCAACGGTCCAATCATGTCCAATCCCCAAACAGCGAAGGGCCATACGAGTGGAATGGTCTTCAAGGCTGAGGCGGGCTTGTGCGACATGTTGGAATAGAACTGACATCCTTCACACTTGTCAACTATTTCTTTTGCCATTTCATTTGCCTTTGGCCAATAAAATCCCGCTCGATATGCTTTAGCCACAATGGTCCGAGAGGACGCATGATGGCCACAGTCCCCAGTGGATATCCTCAAGAATTATCGACCTTCTTACGGCGTGATGCACTTACGGCCGACTCGGTCATGCTTTCTACGAACAACTGTCCGTTGATCCTTTGTAAAGGCCTTGGATCGTCGGACGATCTGTCGAGCCTCTTCTTCATTCTCTGGGAGCTCTTTCCTTAGGATATATGCGATATGCGGTACCGTCCGATCGGGGAGTGATGACCACCACTTCCATAATTAGGTCGACCACGGCTGGAATCTCAACTTCGATCGGATCATTGGCACTCTTTTCTGCGGGGCTTCTTGGTGAAAGGATCCTCCTGCCTTTGAAGGTGCATGAATGTGCTCAAAAATACATTCTTTGGGAATGGCTTCCCTTTTGGATCCTATCTTCGCCAAATCATCTGCAGCTTGATTTTTCGGTTGGGGTATATGATGAAGCTCTAACCCCTCGAATTTCTTCTCGGCTTTCTCCTTTGCATTACAATAACTTTGTCGCCATTTGGGCTTCGACATCCCACTCCTTCATCACTTGATTAACAACCAGATCCGAGTCGCCGTAGACCATAAGGCGACGGACGCCGAAAGTGAAATGGCCATCGCAACCCATACAGAGTGCTTCATATTACGCTTCGTTGTTGGAAGAATCAAAGTGAATCTGGAGAACATACTTGAGCCTATCTCCTCGGGGGGAAACCAATACAACCCCTGCACCAGAACCGTTCAGCATCTTGGAACCATCGAAAAACATAGTCCAGTGTTCCGAGTGAACTTGAGTCGGAAGCTGTTGTTTAGTCCACTCGGCGAGGAAATCTGCTATTGCTTGGGACTTGATGGCTTTCTTTGCCTCGAATTTGATATCAAGGGGGAGGAGTTCAATCGCCCATTTGCCACTCGACCCGATTGCATCTCTCGTTATGAAGAATTTCACGACAAAGGGGCGTCATTGACGGCCCGTAATGGAATGATCGGAGAAATAATGAGCAACCTTCTTCGTGGTCATATAGATCCCATAAACAAGCTTACGATAGTGAGGGTATCTTTGCTTTGATGGGTTCGATTACTTGAAGAAGATAATAAAGCTGGGCGTTGAACTTTGAAGGCTTTTCCTTCTTCTTCCCGCTCGACCATAAATGCTGATCTTGGCGACTTGTCCGATTGGCTGCAATGTAAAGCAACAAATGCTCTTTGCTGATTGGAGCGACAAGCACCCGGCTGGGTGGAGAAGCGAGCTTTGAGCTCTGCAAGCTGCATCGACTTCTAGAGTCCACTCGAACTTGTCGACTTCTTCATCGATCGGTCAAGAGGCAATGCCTTTTCGAGGCGAGAGATGAATCGACTTAAAGCGGCCAAGCATCCGATAAGTTTACGGACATCGTGCACACGCTGCAGGCGCTTCATTAGGAGTATGGTGCCAACCTTTTACGGGTTAGCATCGATTCCTCGCTCGAGAAGCTTGAGAAAACCGAGTAACTTTCCACGGGAACTCCAAATGTACACTTTGATGGGTTAAACGATATCATACCTCCTAAGATTGGCAAATGTTTCAGCAAGGTCGGTCAACAGGTCGGAACCTCTTCGTGAATTGACCACTATATCGTCCATATGCGCTTCCACATTCCGGTGATTTGAGTGAGCAAACACTTACGAATCATCCTCATGAATGTGGCTCCGGCATTCTTGAGACCGAATGGCATGGTGACATAACGAAGCACCCGAATTGAGTGATGAGCGCTGTTTTAATCTCATCGGGTCCATACGAACGGATCTGATGGTACCCGGAATAGGCGTCTAAAAAGACAACCTCTCGCATCCAGCGGTTGAGTCGACTATTTGGTCGATGCAAGGAAGAGGAAATGATCTTTCGGGTAGGCCCGATTGATATGCTTGAAATCGATGCACATGCTTAGCGACTTGTCCTTCTTGGGGACCATGACAACGTTGGCGAGCCACTCGGAGTGGTAGATCTCTCGGATGAACTCTGCGCTAAGAGCCGAGCCACCTCCTCGTAATGGCCTTTCTCTTACGAATGACGGACCGCCGAAGATACTCTTTAACCGGTTTGAATTTTGGGTCGACTCGTGGCGATGCTCAGCCAGCCCACAGGAACACCCGGCATGTCGTGAGCTTCCATGCAAAGATGTCCCAGTTCTCACGGAGGAAGCTGGATGGCGCTTCTTCCTATTTTGAGTCGAGTGTTGTTGAGATGTTGGTCGGAGCAGCATTGGGATCGATCGGGTGAATGTGAACCTGTTTACGTCTCGCGGTCGGCCGAAATGCTTGACTCCGTGGCGAACTTCTTAGCTCGCAACAAATCACTTTCGGATCTGCAGTTTTACGATACTCTTGTAGCTCTACCATCGCCAAGCCCGAGCATCGGCGATCTTAGAGCCTTTACGGAAGCACTCTTACGCCTTCTTCCGATTGCGCGTGGCGGTGATCACGCCCTTGGGACCGAGGCATCTTGATTTAAGATACATGTAACATGGTCGGGCCATGAAAGCGTGCATAAGCTGGTCTCCCGAATAGCGTGATAAGCGCTCTGAAATCCACGGCCTCAAAGGTCAACTTTTCTTTCGAGGAAATGCTTTGAATCACCAAAAACTACATCAAGAGCAATTTGGCCGAGTGACTCAGCCTTCTTTCGAGGAATGACTCCGTGGAAGCTCATATTCTTTGATCTTGAGTGCGGACATCGGAATGACCATCCCTTTCAACGTCTCCAGCGTATAATATGTTCAAGCCACTACCACCATCCATCGGGACTTTGGTCGATCGAGTGCCTTCAACAAGCGGGTCGACCACCAATGCTTGCCTCCCGGGGGTGGCAATGTGCGTCGGGTGATCGACCGGTCGAATGTGATGGCGATGCAGGACCATTTCGAGATAATTGGGAGTCATGGAGCAACCAAGTTCACTTCCCGATTGATAACCTTCAATCGACTTTTGCTTTCGACGTCGACAAAAATCATCGAGGTGGAATTGACACGGGATATCCACCATCACTATCATCTCATCCTCAACTTTGTATGTCTCCTTATCCTTATCCTTGAGCTGTTTCCCTTGGGCTAACTTTGAATCAAGAGCCGACAACTGTCGAGTGGAATGTTTGGGTAAATGAGTTTACCCTCTTCATCTTCTTTTGTATGAATATGACATGGCAAATCCAACACGTCGTTTCCATCCTGGTCTTTCACCTTCTTGGGGTTCCAAGGACCCTTGGGTTTCCCCTTGAACTTTCACAGGGGTCACGGCCAAGGCCTCTCAAGGAGCATTGGCTCGACTTCAACTTCGCTTCCATTGGAATTTCCTCCTTAGGCCTCATTGGCGGCGATTTATATTTACCACTCGGAGCCGATCCTCTTCTTCACCATTTGCATACTTGGTGGCAATCTCCATCATCCGACTACGGGTCATATCTCGGTTCGACCAAATTTCAAACTCAATTCTCTGTTCTTGACACCTTCCTTGAAGGCCTGTATCGCTGGTGATCAGATACATTCTCATTTGTGTGGTGCAAAGTGATCCACCTCTGGATATAATCTCTCAAAGTTTCACTCGACTTTTGCACACACATTGCAACTCAAATCAAACCTGCTGGTCGTTTGCAAGTTCCTTCAAATGTCCTGACAAACACTCAGGCAAGATCTTCCCAAGTGTAAATACTGCTGGGTGCTAACCGATTCAACCACGCCCTGGCTGAACCCTCCAACATAAGAGGCAAATGCTTCATGGCTACCTCATCGTTGCCACCGCCGATCTGAACCGCCACTCAGTAATCTTCAAGCCAAGTGTCAGGCTTGGATTCTCCAATGAACTTCTCGACTCCGATCGCCAACTTTGAAGTTGGGAGGAATCACTGCGGCTCTGATAGCTCTGCTGAAACACTCTAGTCCCGAGACATGAACTCTGCTACTAGAAGGAACATCTCTATCATGGCCGTCTCGGTGAGCTCTGTTCCTGTCGACCAAACCTTGAACGATAATAGATCTCGCATCAAAGCCTTGGTTCCACAGGGTCGATTTGGAACTCTTCAAAGACCTTTGTGTTGGTGTCTATCGTCCTGCTGCCGAGGAGCGTATGATCCACCCTTGGGGAGGAGTGGGCACTCGGCGTCGATCGTTGCGATCGAATCGGTGCTCATCTTGCTCATGACCCTTGTATTGATCATCACGCCGACCCCCACGTTCCTCACGCCTCGGGGTGATCTCGGGACTATGGGCGGCGGGAATTTGAATTCGCAGCTGACGGATCGGTTGTGAACCTGTTCACTTGTTGGGATACAAGCGAGTTTGATCTCCGCCGCCCGGAGCAAATCCCTGATTTGCTTGCAAACCTCTACCGCCTCCGACTAGGAAGGCTGAATTGACTTTGCTATACTGGGCGGCGATACGCTAAATTCTGAATCGGAGTTCGATATACTGAGTTGGCGGTTGAAAGAGAAGTGGCGTCATTGGATTCTGGAACCCTTGGTCAGCTCACGCTCGTCAGTACTCATGAAGATTCTCGGTCGAGTGCGTTTAGCCGAGTTAATGTGGCGCATCCTCCAAGGCGCGAGCCTCGGGGGTTTCTCCAACGATAGGAGTGTGAAGTGCATCCATGTTCCGACAGCGAAGCTCCTCCCTATAGAGTGAAGTGAGGGGCTCGGGCAAGTACTCTTCGTGGGCTTGCTCCGGATCGCCTCCACTGCCACCTCCGTTGGTGCGGGTGAATCCAGGGGGACTGCATGGTCCATCGACCATCAGAACCTCTGCCGCCAGATCCTTTGCTATCGCATTTGGGCCTTGATCTCTATGGAGCCCGGTCGAACAGGCCGTGAGAGATTAAATCGGGCTCGATCGCTGCGACTTGGGGATGGTCGTGGCGGGCCACCGCATGCCTCACCCACCGCTGAAGCCTCGACCAGCCCGGAACTCTTGCTGGTGGGAGGCCCGGGAGTGAAGACGGCGCAGAGCCGACCCATCTTGGGTCGACGGTTGCCTTGAGGAGGACACCGCGGACACACGCCAGCGAAAGTCGTCGCTGCATGGACGGGAGCGCGTCCACGTCGAGTGGAGCCTCCTGAAGCCAAGTGGAGTCGTCGGCGTCGAACGTGAGCGCACCGAGACGGATCTCGTGGCCGTCAACCAGAACTCCACCGGAAACCATGGTGTAGGAGATCGAAAGAATCCTAACTTCTCCAACAAATCGCTAGAACACACCTTTACGGTGGGCGCCAACTGTCGTGGGTCTAAGTATGACAGTAAAATGGGGGGTAGGTATGGAGAGGCAAGATCCTAGCTATGGAGTAGTTGTATACGCAAGGGATTTACGAGTTCAGGCCCTTCTCGGAGGAAGTAATAGCCCTACGTCTCGGAGCCCGGAGGCGGTCATTGGATTATATCGTATGTGTTACGAGTGCGAACCCTTCTACTGTGGAGGGGTGGCTTATATAGAGTGTGCGGGACCCCAGCCATTACGTAGTAGAGGGTTTAAGGTGCGTTAAAGCTAGGCGTTCTTGGTAACGCATATACATAAAGTGTCATTAAGGTCATAAAGACTATTTAACTTCTGAAGACCGTTTTGGGTGCAGTGGCTCTTGGACTCCTGGTGGTCGAGAGGGTCTTCATGGTCGAGTGTCTTTGAATGCATCGAGTGCAAACCTACGGTCATTGGAAGGCTACTTCTCTTGTGAGTGTCCTTGTGGAGGGTACCTTTGGGCAGGTCTATGACCCTACCCTGTACATGACTTCATCACGCCTGACTCCTCACCGTCTGCTCGTGGCGCTCCCGTCGCTCCGGCCTTCCCAGCAGCAGCCATAGCGCCTCCCCCCTGCGTGTCTGCGGTTCTTGGCGCGCCCGCTGCGACCACAAGCCGCGCCCGCCCTTGTGAAACGCCCTCGCGACCACCGCGCCCGCTCTGCCGCAGCTCCATTGACTGGCCGCGCCTGGCAGCAGCGGTGCCTCTCTTTGCCTCGTCGAGGCCATAGCCTACCCGTGCGGGTTCGCCCCTCTTGGTGCACGCGCCCACACCGTCGCTTAGCTAAGCCAGGCTTATGACAGATGGGGTCCACGCCCCAGTAGTTAAAAAAACAAGAAAACAAAATTAAAATTAGTTAAAATAATTAAATGCGCATGACTCCATGGCTGGCCATACTGGCGGACTCCTAGACTATGAAGATACAAGATTGAAGACTTCGTCCCTTGTCCGGATAGGACTTTCCTTGGCGTGGAAGGCAAGCTTGGCGTCTGGATATGTAGATTTCCTACCATTGTATGGCGACTGCGTGTAACCCTAACCCTATTCGGTGTCTATATAAACGAAGGGTTTTAGTCCGTAGGGACGAACAACAATCATACCATAGGCTAGCTTCTAGGGTTTAGCCTCTACGATCTAAATGGTAGATCTACTCTTGTACTACCCATATCATCAATATTAATCAGCGGGAGTAAGGTATTACCTCCATCGGCAGGGCGAACACAGGTAAAAACATCGTGTCCCTTGTCTCCTGTTACCATCCGCCTAGACGCCTTGCGATTCGGGACCCCTACCCGAGATCCGCCCGGTTTCGACACCGACATTGGTGCTTTCATTGAGAGTTCCTGCGTAGCCGTCACCTATAGGCCCGATGGCTCCTTTAATCATCGACAGCAGCGCGATCCGGTGAGACTTTTCTCCCGGACAGATCTTCGTATATGGCGGCTTTGCTGCTGCGGGCCAATTCGCTAGGCCATACGGAGCAGATTGAAAGCTACGCCCTGGCCATCGAGTCGATTTGGAAGCTTCGAACTATCTGGCTGATGTCGCGGAGATTTGATCTTCGACGGATTCGAACCACAACCGAGCGCTGTCGCCTTGTCTCGATAGATGCGATCTAGCTCTGCCGCGAACAGCACCACAGAGGCCGCACGATATCCGCTCCGACCCTTAATCCGGGCCGGTTTTGCCGATCGAGGCGGTTGGTTGGACACCGCCTCGAGGCTGAAATCTCCATGGCGATTGAGCGAACACCATCCATGTCCTTTGCTTGGCTCGTGACTCCTAGGTGCGGACTCCTTTACGGACTCCGAACCTCCAGCGCCTCTACGATCGAATCCGACTGGCGCCCGTTATGGAGTTCACCACCACGGACATCTTCGGACTCGCCCTTTGGCGATATCCTAAACTCATTAAAGTCTCTCTATTTGTCAGGGGAGCCCTGGCCGAACTATGGTCAGGAAGGTTGGGATTCGGACGACGAAGAAATTCAACACCCACCCACCACCCACTTTGTAGCCATTGTCGATGATTTAACCGACATGCAAACTTCGACTCCAAGACATCGGCAAGGTATGGACGACGGTGCGGAGGCGATCAAAACCCGGCGCCCGCAGCGCTGGAAGGCCACCTCGTCATATGACATATACATGGTGGACATCCCAAAAGATGGGAATGGCGATGGAGCGGCGGAGGATGACCCCTCAAGAAACAACCCAAGCGCCCGGCGTCGGTAGCGCCGCTCTAAATCCCGCCACGCAGTAAAAGCGGTGATTCCGGCACGGGAGACAATAATACCCGGGACGGTGCGAAGATGACCCCCTCAAGAGGACTCAGCGTGGGAGGAGGGAGAAGCAAATCCGCCGACGGTCTTGGCGAGAAAAAAGAAGGTAGAGGGCGATAATTATCGCCCCCCTCTCAGAAGGCGAGAGGCAAGCCTCGTGACAGCGAATCGTCGTGCCGAAGGACCAGCCGGTGTCAAACCGGCGGATCTCGGGTAGGGGTCCCGAACTGTCGCGTCTAGGCGGATGGTAACAGGAGACAAAGGACACGATGTTTTTACCCAGAGTTGGGCCCTCTCGATGGAGGTAATACCCTACTCACCTTGATTAATATTGATGATATGGGTAGTACAAGAGTAGATCTACCATGAGATCAAGGAGGCTAAACCCTAGAAGCTAGCCTATGGTATGATTGTTGTTGGTCCCACGGACTAAAACCCTCCGGTTTATATAGACACGGATAGGTTAGGGTTACAGAGTCGGTTACAATGGTAGGAGATCTACATATCAGATCGCCAACCTTGCCTTCCACGCCAAGGAAAGTCCCATCTGGACACGGACGAAGTCTTCAATCTTGTATCTTCATAGTCTTAGAGTCAGGCCGTTATGATAGTTCGGCTATCCGGACACCCCCTAGTCCAGGACTCCCTCAGTAGTCCATGAACCAGGCTTCAATAACGACGAGTCCGGCGCGCATATTGTCTTCGACATTGCAAGGCGGGTTCCTCCTCCGAATACTTCATAGAAGGTTTTGAACACAAGGATAGTGTCCGCTCTCGCAAAACAAGTTCCACATACCACCGTAGTAGAGAATAACTTTTGCACGTATCTGTGGCGTATTCAGCGGCGTGACATCACACCACGGCCGGGGCCTTTATATGAATCGTTTTTCTTTATTTCCACCTCGGTAGCGTTTAGCGAGGCGGTTTCCCTGGCACGTCTTATCAAAGCATAGATCGTGCCCCCTTATTCCGGGATTCCCATCAATACAGACGTGGGTAACCCATCCGCGCCATTGATTATGGCGCTTGGGAGATAATTGAGTTTTACAAGGCTGGTGCGGGCGCATAGCCGCCGTCCATATAAGGGGATAAGGATCCACCTTTTCACCTACGCCTTCTTCCTCCTTTGCTCATCCATTCTCGCGCACTCGAGCTCCAGCGCCCAAGTCCGCACACCCACCTCAACCTTCTCCAACCATGTCCGCAGTGGGAGGCAGGTGGATGGCCTCCTCCATCACGGAGGGGCACATCCCAAGACTGCGGGAGGCCGGATATTTGTCCGGCGACATCAGCTGCCTGAGCTGCCCGGACGCAGGCAGCTCATTCCAACCCCGGGCCCCATGAGAGGGTGGTGTTTCTCCCCACTTCCTCCATGGACTAGGTTTTCCACTTCACCCATTTGTCCAGGGCTCATGTTCTACTACGGCCTGGACTTCCACGACTGGCCCCGAATTTCATCCTCAACACCTCGGCGTTCATCGTCATGTGCGAGGCCTTCCTCGCATCCAGCCCCACTTCGCTTATGGTGAAGATCATCAATGTCAGCCGAAGGTAGTGGGCGGCCGTCTAGCGGAGTCTTGGAGGTGCCATGGTTGGCAAGATGGCCAAAGTCCTATGGCTCGAGGGCTCCTTTGTGGAGACAATAAAGGGGTGGCAATCGGGGTGGTTCTATATCACCGAGCAGCGACCCCAAATGTTGGCGGCCCTCGAATTCAGATCTGGCTTCCCCACACGGCTCTCGTCATGGAAAGAGCGGGCCTGGCGTGGGGAATTCGACGAAGCTATCCGGACTCCAAACATGCGTCCAAAACACGGTGGACAAGAATCTCGGGCTTGTCCAGCGTAATCCAGTGATGCTCATCCGCGGATTCTCCCATGCCAACAACGGTCCTTCAATTTGTGGGAGTTCGATCCACAAAGACTCAACTCTAAAAGGCTCTTCGACACTACGTCACGAAGATGCCCGGAAGGTGTTGTTCAAGGGCGCCGAGGCTCCCACATCCGCTACCCAAGATCGCGGATTCAGCTCGCATGACGTCAAGCCAGGCCGAGGTAAGTTATTCTACCCTTTACGGGACTCTTTTTTCATAGATTGACTCTATGTGGGATCTAAAACTCCCTAATCTTTTAACAGATTTGGTGAAGAAGTCCGGACGAGTTAACTGTCCGGCTCCTTTGCCAGAAGACCCAACGGACGCCCGATTGACAAGGCTGCTGGCTCCGGTACCTCATGTGGTCTCTGGGAGAAGAAGGTTAAGAAGGAGGCAACGGAACTCGAAGGAGCTCCGACGCGCTGGTGTTGTCGATTCAAGGCAGAATCTTCTCCACGAGGACGAGGAGGAGGAAAAATAAGCTTCTCCCTCGGCGGGAGGAGAGTAAAGGAAGGCCGCCCAAGCCCAGGGAGGCGGAGGAATCTAAGAAGGGAAGGACCCTTCCTCCGGACCTCTCCACCAACGTCGACGACGACGAGGAGGAGTGGCCAACGAGGGCCAAGCCCCTAGCGAGATCGTAAGTGTCCGGATACCCCTGGCTTTTTATCATTGCATAGTGTTCTCTAATGTCGAACAATTATGCAGCCCGCCCAAGGGCGGAGTTCTTGTCGTCGGCGGGTCCACAGGTTCGTCGGAAATGGAGAGTACTTCACTTCCGGCCGCCTCCTCGCCTCACGCTGCGGACGATGCCGAGGTGGGGCCCCAAGGGGGGCCTGGTCAAGAGGAGGTGGCGCAGGAGGCGCCGCAAGGTGACCTCCCGGACTCCAGGCGCGTGGGGGGCGAGACCCCCAGGGGCTCTAAGCCCGACCCTTGTCCGGACTCCATAACGGAACCTTCAGCGGCTCCGAAGTCCGGCAAGCGGCCCCTTCGTAAGAATGGTAAGACACCGGTGTCCTCCGTCCAACCGGAGGCACCGGATAACTTACTGGAGGCGCTTAACAGTGCCTCCATCGAGGAGGAGCACCGCACTGTTATGAGTGCGGTGATAAGAGTGAAATTTGACGAAGCTGTACTCAGCCTTCTAACGGGCTTTGAGGTAAGTTTAGAATATGTAAAAATATTACCGCATAGGCGGTAGCCCTTGATGCTTAGTTCGGTGTTCGGAAAGAAAAGCGGACTAAGGATCTAAAAAGATATCTGTGAGGAGTCTAACATAAGTATGTCAATAGGGAATGCACGACTCTGTCTGACCTCTGCCGCCTTGACTGCGGAGGTCGATGCATTGAAGCAAAGCCTCGAGCGGTCCGAGAACGAGCTCGACCGTGCCAAGAAGCAGCTCGAGGACAAAGAAGGTAAGTAATACCTTATTAAAGAAATACCTTATAGAAAGGTTTCGGTTGCAAAAAATAACAGGAATAACATGGGTACTGCAGGGGCCACGAACGAGGTGGCGACCACAAGGAAGCGGTGTCCGTGGTCAAAACATGATCGCGGAGTGCACCGAGCGAGAGAAGGGGAGGCCTTGGCGAATATGGCAAGAGCCTGTGCTCTCGTGGAAAAACACGAGAGTTTGGAGCGTGACTCGAAGACTCGAGAGTCCGAGCTTTCCTCGGCTCTTAAGAGTGCCAAAGCCGCTAAGGCCGAAGCCCAAAAAGCCCTCCAAGAAATTGAATCGCTGAAGAATATAGCAGCGGGTAAGGCATTCTTTATGCAAAGCAAGCATGTGAAAGTGAATTGCCTATTACTTACCCGGATTCGGAGCTCTCCAGGAGCGTTCGCAGATCTGCCTCGTAGTGTATCGGATCTTTGCGCGTTCTACCGCGCCAAGGAGGGAGCTCGACGGAGAAGGTGTTCTCGGTCTCGATATCTTTGAGGCCGAACGTCCGTGCCCTGACGACCAAGCTGAAGCAGCTGGTCGAGCTCCACAAGGTTGCCGAATAGGCCATGAAGGGCCTTATAGTTCGGTTTGTGGCCATTGGAAGCCATGCACAGGAGCTACTTCGGCTTAGTCGTAAAGGGCTGGTGGGCCTTTGTCCGCAGATTGAAATCATCAAGCGCTCCGTCTGCATTGAAGGTGTCCGTCGGGCCCTTGCCCGTGCTAAAGTGCACTGCAGGGCAAAATTTGGATGCGGAGAAGCTTGTGACAGACAGGCCACCTAAGGGCAAGGAGCATCATACGCCCGAAATGTATTATGAGGGCCTCTGAAGGGTGCCCGCCGAATAAGCGGATGAGTGCTCCAAAGATGTAATTTTTGATATGACTTCGCATTTGTTATCATGTCTGCTGAAAACTTGTTCATATCGCTAAGCAATGCTTGTTAATTTAAAATATTACCTTATGTGCGGCCGTTTATCAAATTTGAGAGATGGCAAGTCGTTGGCTTCAGCCCCATGCCACAGTCTTTGGGGTGTTCGGGATAAACTTGAGCACTCTTGTTCCCATTCTTGGGTCCATCTAGGAGGCGCTCAACACAACGAACAAGGCAACCGGACTTATAATGCTTGAACACTCTCACTTAGCCATAGAATTCTATAATTCTAAATTTGGTGAAGCCCCTAGTATTCGGAAGACCGAGTTCGGGCGCTATCCACGCCTTGGCCGGACAATTCGGTTCCTCGCTCTAAGCGGCATAAGTCTTTAGGGACCGAAAAAACCTCTCAAACAGCGATCGGCTCTCGCCCTATCATGACGGTCAGTTTTAGCTTTCTCCTTTGAGGTGCTCGACCCGGCTGAACTGGGCACAATCATGATGGTTCTCCCGGTGCTACCTTAGCCGATATAACGGAACGTAAGGTACCAAAACACGGGAGCCGGGCAAACCCAACTATTGACCCAAGACATGATTCGAAGCCGATGCATATAATGCTATAAGTTCGGGATGCCGCACTTGTGAAAGTGTTCGGACTTGTCACACCATAATTTTGGGGTACTTAAGCCCCTGGTGTATTGGCCGTACCAAAGTGTGCAGGTGCAACATGTCATGAAATGAACATATATATAGATAAAGAAAGGAGTGCGATAATAGGCAAAAGCTATGTATTGTTTATTCAAAAGGTACTGCAATGAAGGCGAACGATACAAATAGTCACGATAAGCAAGGGGTGGGACTATCTAACATGTCCCCCTCCGTGGGGTAAGCTGCGGGATGGTATGTAAAAGCGGTATAATGCTCGTAATAGAGACCACTGAACACTCGACATGGCTTTACGCTTCCTGGCTGTTGCATCGTGAGTTCGGCGATTCTAGTGCCGGACAGGACTTCTGGAAGACGGAGTCCTGAAAGTAAGAAAAAGGAAGAAAAAGGAAAAAAGAAGAAGAATGACACAATCGGGAGCCCCTGGTGCAGTTGAGCCGCATTCCGGGTGTGCCGCGGTCATGCCCCTCCCCTTATGCCAATGGTATCTCCAGAGGTAGATATGTCTGGCGTAATGCGGCTTCGCAATTTCGCGAGGGCTGGGGTTGGGGCCGGATTACTCTGGCGATGCTTGAATCGTGCAGGCGGTCTTGTTGTAGGTTATCGCTGGGCGCGCTTAGCGGTGTCCGGACGCTTAGTGGCCGGACTCGAGAATTCTTGTGAGAGGCTGCTTTGTACCTCCGCCGCGAGAACGCCGTGTGCTCCTCCGTTCGGAGAAGGCGTTCGGTGTTTCCATTGACCGTGATTACTCCTTGAGGGCCTGGCATCTTGACCTTGAGGTATGCGTGGTGCGGCACCGCATTGAACTTTGCAAATGTGGTTCGTCCAAGCGATGCATGATAGCCGCTGCGGAGCGGGACGATGTCGAAGATTAACTCTTCGCCCGGAAGTTATCCGGGATCCGAAGACCACTTCAAGTGTGGCGAGCCCGTACAATTGGCCTCTACACCCGGTATGGCGCCTTTAAAGGTCGTCTTTGTAGGTTTAATCCTTGAGGGTCTATGCCCATTTTGCGCATTGTATCCCGATAAAGCGAGTTCAGTTGCTACCGCCGATCCATCGGGACTACGGTGAGGTGAAATCCGTCAATAATTGAGTCAAGAACCAATGCGGTGAAACCGCCGTGGACGGATGCTAGTGGGGTGGTCCCTTGATCGAAGGTGATCAGGCGGGAAGACCATGGGTTGAACTTGAGGCGTGGCTCCATCGCATATATGTCCCTTAGTGCATGCTTCCGCTCCCTTTTGGGTATATGGGTTGCGTATATCATGTTCACCGTCCGCACTTGTGTGGGAAAACCCTTCTGTCCTCTATTGTTCGACGGCCGGGGCTCTTCCTCGTCATCGCTATGCAGCCCCTTGTCATTGAGTTCGGCACTTTACTTGCCTGCTTGCTTGAACACCCAACAATCCCTGTTGGTGTGATTGGCTGGTTTTTCGGGGGTGCGATGTATCTGGCACAAGCGATCGAGTATTCGGTCCAAGTTGGGCCAGACCTGGGTATTTCTTTTGAATGGCTTCTTCCGCTGACGGGTTTAGAGCCTCTGAATCTGGCATTGACGGCCGTATCTTGACATTATCGCCCGTTAATGCGGCGCTTGTTCTTGTTGCGACGCGACACCTGCCATTGCTGTCCTTGGTATCCGAACTATCAGGGTGTTTGGCCAAGTTGTTGCTTCGAGCTAGCCAGCTGTCCTCTCCCGCACAAAAGCGGGTCATGAGTGTTGTGAGGGATGCCATGGATTTCGGCTTTTCCTGTCCTAGGTGCCGGGCAAGCCACTCGTCGCGGATGTTATGTTTGAAGGCTGAAAGGGCCTCTGCATCCGGACAGTCAACGATTTGATTTTTCCTTGTTAGGAACCGTGTCCAGAATTGTCTAGCCGATTCTTCTGGCTGCTGAATTATGTGGCTAAGGTCATCGGCGTCTGGTGGTCGCACATATGTGCCCTGGAAGTTATCAAGGAATGCGGCTTCTAGGTCCTCCCAACAACCAATTGATTCTACTGGCAAGCTGTTGAGCCAATGTCGAGCTGGTCCTTTAAGCTTGAGTGGGAGGTATTTGATGGCGTGTAGATCATCACCACGGGCCATGTGGATATGGAGGAGATAGTCCTCGATCCAGACTGCAGGATCTGTGGTACCATCGTATGATTCGATGTTTACAGGTTTGAAACCCTCAGGGATTTGATGATCCATTACTTCATCTGTGAAGCATAGTGGGTGTGTGGCGCCTCTGTATTGGGCTATATCACGACGTAGCTCATATGAGCTTTGTCTACTGTGTTCGGCCAGTCCGGGTTTGCTGTATCCGGCGCGACGGTAATCATCCAGAGTCGTTGGGCGCCCACGTGATCCGTAGATCGATCTTGTATGTTTTGCCTTATCCTCCAATATATCTCGCAAATCCGGCGCATTTTCCCATGCCTTGGTACTTTTTGAGCGGCGTCGGGGTGTGGCTTGAGCGGAGGGCCGAGGCTTCTGTCGCTGACCACGGGTGGCCGATCCGCCTGTCGTCTTGGTGACTTGGGTGCTTCCTCCTCCGATCGAGGCAACAGCCTGCGTTTGGGTAGCTTTTGGAGGGGTGTTCGAGTTCATACTCTTGGCTGCAAGGACTTGATCCATTTGTCGCCTAGCAGGTCTTAGTCAGCTCTAAGCTGTTGCTACTTTTCTTGAGGCTGCTTGTCGTGGCTATAAGCCTGCGTTTGAAAGCGCTCTGTTCGGCGGGATCCTCGGGCACGACAAATTAAATGCGTCGTCGAGGCTTGCCTCATCTTGGAGGGAGGCGCGTAATTATCGTCCTCGACCTCTCTTTACGCCGACCGTCGTGCGGACTTGCTTCTCCCTCCTCTGCGCTGATTCCTGCTTTGGAGGAGGTTGTCTTCAACCTTGTCCGGGTGTTATTATCTCCGTGCGGAATCACTTTGTTTCTTTGTGGCGGGATTTGGAGTGGCGCCGCTGACGTCGGCGCTTCGGTTGCTTCTTGGAGGGGTCATCCTCCGTTGTTCCATCGCCGTTCCCATCTTTTGGGATGTCCACAATGTATATGTCGTATGACGATGTCAGAGTAATTGGCGACGGGTACCCCGAAGATGGCAAGACAATTATTCAAGACATTGGGGCTAGAAAAGCCCCTCAGTCCGACTGCCTGCCGCTCGCTGCGGCTCCGTCCGACTGTTCTGCCCGCCTGCCGGCTGCCGCTGCCGCCAACGTTAACGGCTGCCGACGCCAACCAGCCGGCTGCCGATCGCAACCCGATCCGATAATCGACAAAGACCCGATGTGGCGGCCATACATGGACGAGGCAGCTGTACCTCGATGCCATCATGTATAGTGTCACTTGTCCCCTGTCACTATTTATGAAGTGGCCCAGGGGACAAGCATGACACCCACCTTGCCTTGCCCATACCACTATCTAGCTTACATACTAAGCTAGCCACACTATATATAGCATCCATCCATCCACCAGAACACACACACGCTACATGCACTTGGCCGGCCACAATGGCTCCCTGGACAAGCACTCCAAGCATGAGCACCCACATGCATGCTCACGGCCATGAGCATGGCCGACCACTAGCATGCCACATATGAGGCATATACGAGGCCAGATGCCTATGGCACTGACCTCAGATACAGCTCCAGGAGCACTCTGTACTATATATATCAGATACACTCAGACATGCAGCAGTAGGAGTATTATCTCTCCGGAGAGCTCGAACACAGGTAAACTATCATGAGCTACTCGCATACCGCTCCAGGCCTATCGGCAGTGATCTTGCCCTCACACGAAGCCACCTTGTGGCATATGTCGTCTTGCACCCCCCGTGAGAATACCACGACAGACGAGGTGGCCTTCCGGTGCCCTGTAGGCGCTAGGTCTTGGTCGTCTCCGGCATCGTCGCCCATACCGTTGATGTCTTCGGAGTCGAAGTCGAGCATGTCGGTTAAATCATCGACAGTGGCTACAAAGTGGGTGGTAGGTGGGCGTTGAATTTCTTTGTCGTCCGTATCCCAACCTTCCTGTCCGTAATCCGGCCAGGGCTCTCCGGATAAAGAGAGAGACTTTAGTGAATTCAGGACGTCGCCAAAGGGCGAGTGCTGAAAGATGTCATGGCGATGAACTCCATGACCGGCGCCCAATCAGATTCGATTGGCGGTAGCGGAGGGTTCGGAGTCCGGAGAAGAGTCCAGCACCACAGGTCAAGGTCTTCGCAGCGAGGGATGGAGTTGGCTCAATCGCCGTAGAGATTATGAACCCCGAGGCGGCGTCCAACCACTCGTCCTCGATCGGGAATCCGGCTCAATTAAGGGTCGGAGCGGATGCCGGTGCGACCTGTGGCCTTTGTTAATTGCAGAGCTAGATCATACCTATCGAGACGATGCGGCACGCTCGGTATGGCTCGAATCCGTCGAAGATCAAGTCTCCGCGGACATCGGCCGTATAGTTCAAACTTCCAAATCTAACACGATGGCCAAGGGTGTAGCTTTTCGATCTGCTCCGGATGGCCAGCTTAATTGCCCGATGCAAAGCCGCCGAATCTGAAAGATCTGTCCAGGAGAAAAGTCTCACCCAGGACCGCGTCGTTGTTGATGATCGAAGGAGCCATCGGGCCCTATCGGTGGCGCATACGGAGGAACTCTCAATGAAAGCACCAATGTCGGTGTCAAAACCGGCGGATCTCGGGTAGAGGGTTCGAACTGCGTCTAGGCGGATGGTAACAGGAGACAAGGGACACGATGTTTTTACCCAGGTTCGGGCCCTCTCGATGGAGGTAATACCCTACTCACGCTTGATTAATATTGATGATATGGGTAGTACAAGAGTAGATCTACCACGAGATCAAGGAGGCTAAACCCTAGAAGCTAGCCTATGGTATGATTGTTGTTATCCCTACGGACTAAAACCCTCCGGTTTATATAGACCTTTGGATAGGTTAGGGTTACACAGAGTCGGTTACAATGGTAGGAGATCTACATATCCGTATCGCCAAGCTTGCCTTCCACGCCAAGGAAAGTCTCATCTGGACACGGGACGAAGTCTTCAATCTTGTATCTTCATAGTCTTGGAGTTGGGCCGTGATGATAGTTCGGCTATCCGGACACCCCCTAGTCCAGGACTCCCTCAGACCCCGTCGAACAAGAGCGTTTTAAACGCAGGCTCATGGCCACGGCAAGCAGCCTCTCACAGTAATTCTCGAGCCCGGCTATTAAACGTCCGGCCACCGTCAAGCGCGCCCGGAGTAACCTACAACAAGACCGCCTGGCATGATCCGAGCACGCGTCGCAATCCAGCCCCAACCACGTAATTGCGCTCTGAAGCACCATGGGCATAGGGGACGGGCCACGACCACGGCACGCCCAGAATGCAGCTAGAACGCACTAGGGGCTCCCGTTTGTGTCATTCCTTTTTTTCCTTTTCTTCCTTTTACTTTCAGGACTCTGTTCTCCAGAAGCCCTGTCCGGCATTCGCGCCGAATACACGATGCAACAGCCAGGGAAGCAGAAAATTGCGTCGAGTGTCTAGGTGGTCTCTATTACGAGCAGTATACCTGTTTTACAAACCACACCGCAAACTTATCCCTGGAAGGGGGACATGTCAAAAGTCTCGTACCCTGCTTATCGCACAATTTTATCGTTCTGCTTTTATTCGCAGTTTCTTTTGAATAACCAATATATAGCTCTTGCCTATTATTGCATTCTTTACCATTATATATGTTCATTTATGACATTGCGCAACCGTACAATTTGGTACGGCCAATACACCAGGGGCTTATGTACCCCAAAAACATGGTGTGACAAGTCAGAACACTTTCACAAGTGCGGCATCCTGAACTTATAGCATTATATGCATCGGCTCTGAATCATGTCTTGGGTCAATAGTTGGGTTTGCCCGGCTCCCATGTTTTGGTACCTTACGTTCCGTTATATCGGCTAAGGTAGCTGGAGAACCACTGCGATTGTGCCCGGTTGAGCTGGGTTGAGCACCTCGATGGAGAAAGCTAAAAGCGGCCGTCATGATAAGGCGAGAGCCGGTCATGTTCGAGAGGTTTCTTGAGTCCCTAAAGACTTATGCCTCTTAGAGCGAGGAACCGGCATTGTCCGGCCAAGGTGTGGATAGCGCCCGAACTCGGTCTTCGAATACTAGGGGCTTCGCGAAATTTAAAATTATAGAATTCTATGGCTAAGTGAGAGTGTTCAAGCATTATAGTCGGGTTGCACAGTTCGTTGCGTTGGCGCCTCCCTCGAAGGACCCAAGAATGGGAACAAGAGCGCTCAAGTTTATCTGAACACCCCAAAGCACTCGTGGCATGAAATTTGAAATAACGACTCGCCATCTCTCAAATTTGATAAACGGCCGCATAGAAGGTAATATTTTAAATTCAAAAGCGTTGCTTAAGCGCATATGAAAAAGTTTTCAGCGTCACGGGATAACAAATGCGAGTCTACTCAAATATTACATCTTTGGAGCATTCAACCGCTATAAAGGCGGGCACCTTCAGACGCCCTCATAATACTTCTCGGGCTTGCGATGTTCTTTGCCCAGCGGCTTTGTCCGTCACCCTTTTCTCCGCGTCCGGCTTGCCCAGTGCACCTTGGCATGGGCAAGGCCCCACGGGCACCTTCAATACAGACGGAGCGCTTGATGACTTCGATCCATGGGCGAGGCATCCACCGGCCGCCGCACTAGCCCGAAAGTAGCTCCCGAGCATGGCCTCATTTGGCCACAGCCGAGCTATAAGGCCCTTCATGGCCTGTTCGGCGACCTTGTGGAGCTCGACCAATTGCTTCGATTGGTCGCTCAAAGGGCACCAGGTGTTCGGCCTCGACATACACGAGACCAAAACACCTTTTCCGTCGAGCTCCCTTCTTTGGCTCGGTAGAAAGCAGCGGCATCGGAGACACTCCGCGGCAGATCTGCGAACGCTCCTGGAGAGCTCCGGATTCGGGTAAGTAATAGATAATTGACTTTTACATTCTTGCTCTGCATAAAGAATGCCTTACCCGCCGCGATCTTCTTTATTGCCTCAATCTCACGGAGGGCTTTTTGGGCCTCGGCCTTAGCAGCTTTGGCACTCTCAAGAGCCGAGGCAAGCTCGGACTCTCAGGTCTTCGAGTCACGCTCCAAACCCTCGTGTTTTTCCACGAGAGCCTGGAGCTCTTGCCGTACCTCCGCCAGCTGTGCCTCCCCCTTCTCTCGCTCGGTGCGCTCCGCGGCCGCTTTGTTTTCGGCCGCGAACACCGCCTCCTTCAGGGTCGCCACCTCGCTCGTGGCCCCTGCAGTACCCATGTTATTCCTGTTATCTTTTGCAACCACATTTTTTTAATTCCATAAGGTATTACTTACCTTCCTTGTCCTCGAGCTGCTTCTTGGCTTGGCCGAGCTCGTTCTCGGACCGCTCGAGGCTCTCCTTCAATGCATTAACCTCCATGATCGGTCTTGGCAGAGGTCAGTAGGGCAGCCTGCATTCCCATATTGACATAATTATGTTAGACTCCTATGTATATCTTTTTAGATCCTCAGTCCGGCTTTTCTTTCCGAACACCAAACTAAGCATCAGGGGCTACTGTCTATGCGGTAATCTTCTTACATATATTGAAAACTTACCTCAAAGCCTCGTTAGAAGGCCGTTCAGAGCTTCGGTCAGACCGCTCTTGGCGGTCGAACTTTCTGGATCACCACACTCATAACAGTGCGGTGCTCCTCCTCGATGGAGGCGCTGTTAAGCGCCTCGATGCTATCCGGTGCCTCCGGTTGGGCGGAGGACACGGCGTCTTACCCTTCCTCTGAAGGGGCCGCTTGCGGACTTGGAACCGGCTGAAGGTTCGGTATGGAGTCCGGACAAGGGTCGGGCTTAGAGCCCCTGGGGGTCTCGCTCCCCTCGTGCCTGGAGTCCGGGAGGCTGCCTTGCGGCGCCTCCTGCACCACCTCCTCTTGACCAGGCCCCCCTTGGGGCCCCACCTCGGTGTCGTTAGCAGCATGAGGTGAGGAGGCGGCCGGAAGTGAAGTACTCTCCACTTCCGACGAATTCAGGGACCCGCTCGACGAAGCGGCGAGCTCGTCCTTGGGCGGGCTGCATGATTGTTCGGCATTAGAGAACACTATGCAATGAAAAAAAGCCATGGGTATCCGGACACTTACGATCTCGCTAGGGGCTTGGCCTCGAGGGCCACTCCTCCCTCGCCGTCGTTGGCGTTGGTGGAGACGTCCGGAGGAAGGGTTCTTCCTTCTTGAACCCTCCGGCCTCCCGGTGGGGCGGACTTTCTTTTCTTCTCTCCCTGGGAGAGAGGCTTATTCCTCCTCCTCGTTTTCACGGGAGGAGTCCGCCTCCGAGTCGTCGGACGATGAGTCCGACAACACCTGGCGCCGGGCACTCCTTCGAGTCCCCGTGGCCTTCTTCTTGGCCTTCTTCTCCGGCACCACGTAAGGCGCCGGAGCCAGCAGCCCCGCCAAGCGGGCATCTACTGGGTCTTCTGGCAAAGGAGCCGGACAGTTAACCTGCCCGGATGTGCTCCGCCAGTCCTGTCAAAGGCAAGGGAGTTTAGATCCCGCATAGAGTCAAACTATGAAAAGCAAGATTCCCGTGAAGGGCAAAATAGCTTACCTCGGTAGCTTGACGCCGCGAGCTGAATCCGCGATCTTACAGAGCGGATGAGCGAGCCTCGACGCCTTGAACGGCACCTTCCGGGCATCTTCGTGCGTAGTGTCGAAGAGCCTCTTGAGGTTGGATGTTGTGCCGGATCGAACTCCCACAATTTGAAGGCCCGTTGTTGGCATGGGAGGATCCGGCGGATGAGCATAACCTGGACCACATTGACGAGCCTGAGATTCTTGTTCACCAAGGTCGCATGCAGGTTTGGAGTCCGATCAGCTCTTCCGAATTACCCCATGCCAGGCCAGTCTCCTTCCAAGAAGTGAGCCGCGTGGGAATACCAGACCGAAATTCGGGGGTCGCCGCCCATTTAGGGTCGCGCGGCTCGGTGATGTAGAACCACCCCGATTGCCACCCCTTCACGGTCTCCACAAAGGAGCCATCGAGCCATAAGACGTTGGCGATCCTGCCGACCATGGCGCGTCCGCACTCCACCTGGCGGCCTCCCACAACCTTCGGCTTGACATTGAAGGTCTTCAACCATAAGCCGAAGTGGGGCTGGATGCAGAGGAAAGCCTCGCACACGATGATGAACGCCGAGATGTTGAGGATGAAATTCGGGGCCAGATCGTGGAAGTCTAGGCCGTAGTAGAACATGAGCCCCCGGACGAATGGGTGAAGTGGAAAACCCAGTCCGTGGAGGAAGTGGGCAGGAAATACGACCCGCTCATGGGGCTCAAGGGTGGGGATGAGCTGCCCTTCGTCCGGCAGCCGATGTGCGACGTCGCCGGACAAGTATCCGGCCTTCCGCAGTCTTTTTACTTGGCCCTCGTGATGGAGGAGACCATCCACCTGCCTCCCGCTCCGGACATGGCTGGAGATGGTTGAGGAAGGATGTGCGGACTTGGGCACTGGAGCTCAGAGTGTGCGGAAATGGATGAGCAAGGGAGGAGGAAGGCGTAGGTGAAAAGGGTGGATCCTTATCCCCTTATATGGACGGACGAGGCTATGCGTCCCCCACCAGCCTGATAAAACTTCGCTTATCTCCCAAGCGCCGCAATCAATGGCGCGGTTGGGTTCTGACGTCCGTATTGATGAGAATCCCGGAATAAGGGGCACGATCTACGCTTTGATAAGGCGTGCCAAGGAAACCGCCTCGCTAAACGCAGCTAAGGTGGGACAGTAAAAAATGATTGAATAAAGGCCTGGTAATTGGTGTGATGTCACGCGCGGAATACGTCAGCCAGATCTGTGCAAAAATTATTCTCTCTACGGTGGTATGTGGAACTTGTTTTGCGAGCTGGACACTATCCTTGTGTTCAAAACCTTCTATGAAGTATTCGAGGAGGAACCCGCCTTGCAATGCCGAAGACAATATCGCGGCGCCCGGACTAAATCGTCATTGAAGCCTGGTTCAGGGGCTACTGAGGGAGTCCTGGACTAGGGGGTGTCCGGATAGCCGAACTATCATCTTTGGCCGGACTCCTAGACTATGAAGATACAAAATTGAAGACTTCGTCCCTTGTCCGGATAGGACTTTCCTTGGCGTGGAAGGCAAGCTTGGCGATACGGATATGTGGATTTCCTACCATTGTAACCGACTCTGTGTAACCCTAACCCTATTCGGTGTCTATATAAACCGAAGGGTTTTAGTCCGTAGGACGAACAACAATCATACCATAGGCTAGCTTCTAGGGTTTAGCCTCTACGATCTCGTGGTAGATCTACTCTTGTACTACCCATATCATCAATATTAATCAAGCGGGAGTAGGGTATTACCTCCATCGAGAGGGCCCGAACCTGGGTAAAAACATCGTGTCCCTTGTCTCCTGTTACCATCCGCCTAGACGCACAGTTTGGGACCCCCTACCCGAGATCCGCCGGTTTTGACACCAACACTTCCCCCTCTTCTCTCCAGTAGACCCCGAGACTGCCGCTGATGCCGCTGTGATCGACTACGTCGACGACGACCCCTTCTTCTTCTCTGAGCAACCAGGCAAGCCCCCCCTTTGATCATCCTGATATCGCCCATTCCATTCTCTCATACTTGCATTAGATTTTGATATTGTTATTGATTGCTCCTATTCTGATGCATAGCCTGCTTTTGTACCTGTTATTGTACCTTACCTGCTTATCCTAAACTGCTTAGTATAGGTTGGTTAGTGATCCATCAGTGACCTCCACTTGTCCTTGATGCCCCTGCTTCATCATCGATGACTCGAGCTACATGATCGACGACCAGAGCCCGATACCGCACATCACATCACGCCCCTTTTGTTGCTCGACTCTGCAGAGCTACTATCGAGTGCCGAGGGTGATCCCTCATAACGCACTCCTGATGATAATCCTGTAGTGTAGCTATTCAGTCATGGTCATCGAGGGTGATTTCCTCTTTCACCATTTTCGATACGGCTCTGTCGTTCAACACCTCAAGTGTGAACCTCGAGGGTGGTCCCTCTTACGTTCACCTTGATGATTACATTGAGTGGAATCCTCCGGGGGTGATTCCTCGGGATTTCCCCTTGATGTTTGGACACACGGTTACCTTGGCATTACTTGAGACCTTTGGGAAAGTCGGGCGGGCCCAGAGAGCACCCGCAAGATGGTTCTGAGGCACGGCCGGAAGTCGAGCAGACCCTCGAGTGGGCTGGGCTTGCCCTGCCGTATTTCCTCGAGACGGGGCGACGGGGTCACATTATCGTGAGTCTTTGCTCGTCTCCGCAAGCTAATAATACACTAAGGTTTGGTTATTTGTTCTGAGTTGGCCTTTGGCCTTTACGCACTAACCACCACGTGAGAATAGTTATGGGCCTCGACATCGTGGTATCAGCCGAAGCTTTGTCAGACGTCGATTGACATTGCGGCACGGCCTGGTCGGCGCCCAGTGGAGGTGGCTGTAGACATGCGCATAGCGATCGAGCGCAGCGGGTGATGGGCCCAGACCAGAGTGCTTAGGATGTAGACCGGCGGGAACTCTCTCACGAGCCTAGGTCGAACTCGACATGTTGATCTTCCGAGGCGGGCATTGACCCGAAAGGTGTGTCGGCGAGTGATCGGCGTGTTGGAAAACGTGGTGCACCCTGCAGGGAAGATCTTTATTGAATATCATGTCCATGGTAATGGACGTTCGGACTTATATCTTGATCTAATACAAGCTGGAAATGGATACTTAAGATATGTGGCTCCGGATTGCTTTCACATGAGCGATCGAGGAAGGATCTCCGGGCATTAATGTTACAACATGCTTGATAATTAAAGCTGTTATTCTTTACTCTTCTACATGCCGCAAGATGCTTGGAGCTGCTTGAAGATGCTAGTCTTCGATAGGCTAGGCCTTCCTCTCTATTACGGCATTCTGCGATTCGGTCCTGAATCTGACCTTCCATTTGATACCAATGCATACTTAGTATAGATCGATGCTTGCGAGTACTTTGGATGAGTACTCACGATTGCTTTTCTCCCCTTTTCCCCTTCCTTCTTCTTAGGTTGATGCAACGGATGGTGGATCCTTGGAGCGGATGCCACCACCGACGGATGCTAATACTTGGAGATCGCCGACGACCAGGAGTAGTTAGGAGGTCCCACGCAGGAGGCCTTGCTTCTTCGATCGTTGTTGCTTTTGTGTTTGCCTTCTTAAGCCATCCTTGTTTAACATATATACGTACTTTCGAGATATTGTTGCTTCGGCCCGACTCTTGTGTATCGAGCTTGTATTCGAGCCCTCGACGCCCCTGGCTTATAATATAAAGCTTGTATTATTTTATTTGTGTCTAGAGTTGTGTTGTGATATCTTCCCGTGAGTCCCTGATCTTGGTCGTACACATTTGTGTGCATGATTAGTGTACGGTCGAATCGGGGGCGTCACACTCCTTAACCTATCCTGATTTTGGTAAATGCCAATTATATTGGGTTGTAGGGAGTCATTAGAAAATGTTTCGTTTGAGTACGTAGAACTTTGCAAAAGACAGGGAGACTAGGGTTTGCCTGTGTGCTCTCGCAAGACATGGAGACTAGGGTTTCTTGCCTCCTGCCGGTGGCGCGGCAGGTCTACCTCGTCCTATGGCCTTAGGCCATGGAGGCGCGGTGGATCTCAGTCCTTGCTGGCGGGAAGGCTCTTTCTCCGTTTTTAGATGTCTTTTGTGTCCGTTTAGGGATTCTGTGCTGCTCAGGAAGACGAGGTGGCGGCGGCTCCCTGAAGATGGAATGAAGTTCTCCCCGTCTAGCCCTTGTTTCGGCGGTGCGACAAATGTCGTCGGAGGACATATGGAGGTGTGTTCCTAACGGAGATTCGATTGGTGGTTGTCTTTGGTGGATCCTCTCGGATCTGATATTCGTTCGTCTATGTTCGTGTTTGTTCATATTGGACCCTTTCGATCTACACTTATATTCATCGGCAGCGGTTGCTGTTCTAGCGGGCTGGTCCTATTGGGCCTTAGTATGACTTGCCGACTGTCTACTACAACAAGTTTTGCCCGGCTCCAGCAAAGGAGGGGTGATGACCGCGGCACGCCTTCGGCTCGCTTCAGTACTTGTAGTCGTCGCTCGGTGGTCTACAAATCTGATTATAATATTTATTATTTCCGGTGTTCGTTGTACTTCCAAGATTGATAATGAATAGTTTGGAAGTTCTCTAAAAAAACACGCAAAACTTTTTTTTGCGGGGTGACTACATAAAACTTACTATGCTAAATAAGCCGTCGTAAGTCATAAGATCAAGGTTAAGAAGCAAATCACCCGGCGGCTAAATACAATCATCCAGCCGAGTAGGATCAACATTAGCCAACTAATGTATCCCCGGAAAAAAAAGGCAACAACTATTGCCTGTGATTTCCGGGGAGGGCACCAATTTCCCCAGCTCACACCCATTCGCATTAACTGCTGCTGCACAGTTCATCATGCTCCAAATTATTATATGAGCAAATGCCGGTACGAGCCATATCGTTGTTCTCAGTCAGTACTCGGTAGAGATAGATAGATCGAGAAGTAAGAGACACCAGAGGCTTTCCTTCCCTTGCAAGCGCTTCGCTGAACCTCCTCTAGTCCTCTTCCTCCCAGAACAGCCGCATTAGGTTCTGCCGTCGTTTCGATCCACTGGTCGCGATGGTCGTTGATCCAGTTCTCAAGGGATTTGACCTCAACATCGCGGCAGTAGATGAGTCAAGCCCCTTGGAAGGAATCGACCTTGTTGTAAGTATTCGTCAACAGATTTGGATTCTTATCGGGATTTTCTAACCGGGACGGATTGGATTATTGTTGGGTTTCGGGTTTTTAGATCCGATTTGTCGACTTTGTTGGGGTAGTAGATTCGGAAAGTTATGATATCTTTCCACCACGCACCTTATACAGTATAATTGAATTAACCTGCGTGTAGGGCCTGTATGGGACTGAGTTCATCCACAAGTACCTCAGATTCAATCCCACGGACCAGGAGCTGATGGAGTGGCTCTCGAGGCCAAGGTGAGGGATGGAGGCGCGAGATCTGACCCTGTGATTGATAAATTCATACCCACCATAGAGGTCGAGTACGGCTACCCCCATCCTCAGCAACTTCTAGGTGAGAAACACCCATCGACACCAAAGTATATCCTTCTAATCTCGAGCTCAAATTCTCCCTAGTTCCTCTATGTTCACGAGAGAGAGAATGGGCTGGTGGGTTAAGTGGGTTCCCAAATCCCAATGGGATAATAGAGATAGCCCACTTAATTTTTTACCTTTCCAATGGGATCCCATTAAGGCAAATTAAATGGGATGGGCTTGCTAGTCCCATTTAGCCCCAGTTCCACCTGCAGCCTGAGTTGGGCCGCTGTTGGCTTTAATCCAAACAGACCTACTAGTGGAAGGCGGTTTGTCTCAAAAAAAACTAGTGGAAGGCGGAGCAATTCAGTAACAAATCTGCAATTCTACTTGTCCGATTTAATTAGGCCGTAAAATTCTCAAGTAAACCTCGGTGCGTCTAGCATCCGCCAAGCTATAGAGCACTGACATTTCACGCACGGGCGCGGCCCAACTCAAACTGACAAACTGACTGTTAATTACTTCGTCTGATCATCGATCTAACAGGTGTGACGATGGACGGCACGATCAAGCATTTTTTCTGCCGTCCGAGGGCGTTTGAGAGTGGACGGAGGAAACATCGGAAGATAAAGGCGGAGCGCAACGTTCCTACCGCGTGGCACAAGACCGGCAAAAGCATGGCATTGAAGGCCAACGGCCGGCTGACGGGCTGGAAGAACATCCTGGTGCTCTACACCAACACCAGGAAGACCAACTGGGTGATGCACGAGTATCACCTCAGCAACGTCAAGGACGAGGAAGACGGGGAGCTGGTCCTGTGCAAAATCTTCTACCACGACGGGGGAGCCCAAGAGAAGAAGTGTGCTGATGACCCAAGAGAACAAGTGCCCCACGTGTGGGTGTGGGTGTGGTGGCATGGACGTTTAGCCATCCCAAAACAACCCCCCAAAAAACTAAAACTTACCGTCTAAAAGAAACTTGTCGCACTTGAACTAGAAGTTGCCATCCCTGCCGTAGTTATGGGCCCGTCTTTTGGTAGCACGAAAGAACGCGGATCTTCTCCAGAACTTGTGTCCACGATGTTGTGCTTGTAGTTCTTAAAACCTTCCAGCTCTTCTCTCGTAATGACTTGACTTGAAATATGATGTGGAAGTTGCAGCTTGGGGTTTTTTGAGCAATTAATTTAGCTTAGATGGGAAGTTGCAGCTTGAAATATGATGTGGCACTGATTCCGCCCAAAATAGGCACCACAAACTTTCCGACGTAGATACGATTTCACCTGTCTTCCTTTGGCTTCTCCACTGGCTTAAATTTTGTGTGAGGCTGAACTTCACAGGTTGATTCCTTCTTCATGAATAGGTCCATATCATGGTGGAGTGCTGCTATGCACACGATGATGTGCAAACGACATGTGAACGACAACGTATATCAGTCCGTCTACGCATATCAGTAAAGTGCAGCCGACGGCTGGATCGGGCATCGTCCCGTTGTCGTGCAGGCTGTGTCGTTCACGCAGGTGGGCTTCTCATCATCCATTGGGAACATCAATGATCGCTGATAGTCGTTTCGCTGGACCCTCTTACTACATTTCTTGAAGAGAAAAGGAACCTTGAAATCAAAACCTGCAAATTTCTGGCATCCGAAGTCCACACCAGTCAGTCGCCCACTTTGCCACTGTGTGCGGTGCGCTCCCCTTTCAGGTACCACCTATGCAGTGTCGTTCACGCAGGTGGGCTTCTCATCATCCATTGGGAACATCAATGATCGCTGATAGTCGTTTCGCTGGACCCTCTTACTACATTTCTTGAAGAGAAAAGGAACCTTGAAATCAAACCCTGCAAATTTCTGGCATCCGAAGTCCACACCAGTCAGTCGCCCACTTTGCCACTGTGTGCGGTGCGCTCCCCTTTCAGGTACCACCTATGCAGGGTCGGAGCTACGTACAGCTACCCGGTGTCACTGGCACCGGGTGCAATTTACACTTACTTATTGGTTTAGTATGTAAGTCATTGAATTGTTTGATATGTAGGAATGTGTTCTTTATGTGGACACCGGGTAATTTTAAGTCTGGATCCGTCCCTGCACCTATGCATGCAGAAAAATGCGACAGCAATGCCATCCAAACCATACCTGGACTCATAGCACTGTGATAATTTCAGACAAGTTTTGGAACAATCATACAATGACACGCGATGATCTTGGCGACAGTAAACCACCATTTATTCTGGACGCAATTCGGAGTGGGGCAACCCCCAAAATTCTCCTTATTCAGACATTACATGGTACCGTATCACAGCACGGTAACAACAGTAGCATTCCTGTATGTTTGCTCCTGATCATCTCTGTTTTTCTAATGTTCAAGGTATAACGACGACCCACTCTACACGTGTCCACAAGGAAATACACATGTCCTATAACATCTTTGAATCAATACTCCCAGCACATACACACAAAACCATACATGAACTAGCCACGGATGTTGCTTGGCACGAAGCCCTGGATCATTCGTTCTTCTTCACGGATTTCGCCTTGTCAGCGCCACTGTACGGAGCGACGTGGTACGCATATTGCTGGAGGACTGAGAAGATGACCATTTCCAGGATAATCAAGATATTCTGGATTGCCTCCTGGATGTGCTCCACGTCCAGCCAGAAATGGTGAGACTGAATCACCCCTACAGCAGCCAAAATATCCAGTGCACAGCCCTGCAGACAAGTAACGGCATTCAAGAATCAGGAGTTTGATCGTATTTGATTTGATAAAAAGAAACAGTGTTACAAAATGAAACAGGTGTCGTATTTAGCTAGTTAGTTTCCTACAGCGAAGGATTGCAAGTTAGAATGTTGCCTCAAGCACCCATAGTAGACAATAGGGTGATTCACTCACAACAAGAGTCCACTAGCAATGTCTACTGCAACAAAGTTGTGAGTTGAAAGGTGTTGTTTCTTTGCGACCTTTATTATTATTATTACTGAATTTGGATATTTACATGGCAATGCATGGAAAATTAAATTGCAGACAAAGCTCCTATATCGATAACCATCAGCCGTAATAAAAAAAAATAAGGTAATTAAATATCATGCTGGACAAAATCCAAAGAGCAAATGAGAGAAGAAGCTTCATGCAAAATTATCGCAGATAACATGGCAAGAATAAAATGTCTTAACTATCAACATTACTAAACCAATATCGCCACCTCAATTAAATGTTCCAATGCAACCATCAAGACAAACTGGCATACAATTACATCAATAACATTCATACACACAGACAAAGTAACCCCAAAGATATTTATAAGAATATTCAAACTCTTTCCTGCCAGGAGAGGAAGTGATTTACCTGCCAGAAAGAGAAGAAGACAATCCCTTTGATGCACAAGAACTTCGCAAGAGGCTTGTGAGGTGCCAACTCCTTAGCAAACAAGTGATAGAATATGACCAAGGCATATAATGCCATGGAGACTGAAAAGTTCAGTATAATTGTAAACGTCCAGCTGACCCAGCTGGGGTACAGCCCAAGAAGCTGAAGTGCAATAATCAGAATGGAGCATACAGGCCTAACAACAACAAATTGCCAGGTCCAGTACTTCAGAAGCTTTAATGTCTTGTGCTCCAGCCGAACATTGCGGGGCTGCCAAAGCACAGAACCAGAAGCATATTGGTTACTTTCAGTACACACAAAGTAAAACTAATGAACAGCGTGAAAAGCCTTAACTATCAGTACTGCTAATAGCTTCCAGACTACAAATGCAGGACAACATTTAAACGCATATAGGCAAACATAGTGAACAACACATGAAGAATCTAAGTTAAAATCATAACTTAAGCATGACTACTCATATGTACATGCTTCAATTAAACCAGATATTACTATGTGAATAAGTACTTTATTAATGGAGTATAAAAACCTTTTTGTTCAGACCGTGAATCACTTTAGTATTACTGAACAATGCAGCATCCTTCAAATATGTAAAGGTTCAGCATGGGTATGCACCCAGGACCCCCTTACTAATTTGTCATTCATGGTGCAGCTTGCATTACCAAAATTCAAGAGCAGATTACAGCAACATTCATCAAACTTTCTATAAGAGTATAGAAGGGTGTAAGTAGATACCAGGAAAAGAGAAACAGGGAAAGAATGATGAAGCACCCTCCCTTTGATTTCATCAGGTACAATATTTTTGCTAATAGATATATTTAAGTAGCTGTACATCAATGCCAGAAACTTAGCAATAACCTGCACAATTGAAAGGAAAAATTATAAGGAGAAGTGAGTGAAATCACAAACTTCAGGTGAAAATGTCATTGACCCAAGAGGACTCACCAGTGCCTCATAGCATTCTTTAACAGACTCCAAGCATGTAAAAAACGCTTTGCTTCCCTTAATATCCAGAAGACCAACAAAGGAAGTTATGGCATACAGTGGAGGCATTAGCACAATAATGAGTATGGCCTTCTGCTCTTTGGCATTTTTCCAGTAGAAAAGATGTTGTGATACCAACTGCACTGTGAAATGCATAGATAACATTACACAACAAGCTGCTCCAAGGAGGGTAAGAGTTGGAGCATCCATTTTAGTAAGATCCATCCCTGGGAACATCGACATGGTGCCTGAAGATACAGATATTCATGTTTATTCATCAGGGATATTAACTTAAGCTAATGATTATTCAAAACAAAAGAAGTAGCATTAGAAGGACAAAACACCAAGAGCGTGAAGATTTGTATGATCATTTTCAAGATAGTGAAGAGCCAACTGAATCTCCAAATCCTCATTTGGAGAGTCACTACAGAAGATCCCCTGTCCATTTTTTGCTTGCACTCCAACTCCAACCGACTCCTCAAATGCACTCATCTGTATTTTATTGTATCAATTTCCTATAACTACTAACATCAAACTAGTTGCATTTGTGTTCCCCTCACTCAACAAACTGATGTACTGATTATGGATGTACCGGTCAACTCATAAAAACAAACAGTACTTCTGAGGATAATTTACCCAGCCATACAAAAAAAAATACTAGCCAGCAAAAATCTGTAGCAAGAGAGAAGAGAGCAGATAGGAGCAGCGCACAGCAAGGCAGCAGCGGCAGCCAGCAGCACCAACGCGAGGCACCAACGCGAGGCAGCAGCAGCATGATAACGGCCCCCCGTCGTCGGAGGCGCCGAGGCAGACAAGGATGCAGACGTCCTCGGCCGCCTTGAGGGTGCGGGCAGGTACCTCAGCGGCGGCCTCCCCGAGGGCGACATGCCTCCGGTCCGCCGCACCCAAACCCAGATCGGCGGTCGCCACGCGCTGCCTCTCGGCCGGTGCGGTACAGAAAACAGAGGAGGGAGGGAGGGAGGGAGCGGGGCGTGCCTACAGCTTCCGTCGGCACGCGGGGGGGAAGGGGAGCAGCTAGCGCCGGTTGCTCGTTGCGGAGCCGCCGAGAGATCTGCAAATTTGGGCGCTGTCTGTCTGACGATACGTAGCTTCCTGTGAAGCCGCCGCGGTCTTAACTCTTTGATGTTGCGTTTCTTGTTTTTTCTTTTCTTGAGCGAGAGAAAGCTGGGATTATATTTACTGCAACAAACATCATGTCTTTACACAGAAGAAAGAGAAACACATCTGGAGGCTCCGCCTGCGTTTCTTTCCCTGTCAGCCGACTTCCACGGCTCCACCTCTCTCCCCAGCTGGCGTGACAACTGCGCACCGCGCGCGGCCATGGCTCCACGCCTGCAACTCTGCACACCTAGACCTAGAATACATGTCTTTTCTCTTTCGCAAAAACGTACAGAGTTTTTGCTTGGCAGATTGGAGCTGAGTAGCAGCTTGCCGACATGTCATATACTACTCGTAGTAGACTGATTAAGCTTTAATGCGGTCTCAACGGCCACCCACGCTGTATTAAAATTCAGCGTATAGCATGCACGAGAGAAACTTGTGCTGTTTGGATCTGTACCTATGTATGTGCTTGTTGCAAAATTTGTTATACCTATATTCTTGAAGATTTATTGTCTGGAAAATCACATTTTCCACTTTACTATTCTTTCTTGCGAAAAGCATCCTATCTTTTCTCACCACGTCAAAAATATTGTACGCAAAACAACATCCGGGTTCTACATCAAAGACAATTATTCCTTGTGCAAGTCATAATTCTCCATGTCTGTGGTTACTAAGTGAGAGGACTCTTTTTTTTTTGCGAGGTACTAAGTGAGAGGACTCATTTTCTTATGTTTTAACACTGCCCTAAGGAAGTCAATATGCTGGCAGCTGATTTGTTGGCTAGTAAGTGTGAGGGTCCGTGAACTCTTGTGTGGCAGTCCCGAGCCTCCTGACTTTTGCTTGATATTTGACCGAACCATGTAGCCCTTTTTCACATGAAATATAAATCATCATGATGGCATTTACCTAAAAAACAATTCTTATCCCTATATCACAATATACTTTTATTCTACAAAAGTTTCGAAACATTTTCCCCAAAATAATATTCTCCAACAAGCCTGCTAATTATTACGAGTACCCAGCTTAACTAAAATATTTCTTCAACATAACTCAACATATCAGTTCTTTTCAGATATTTCTCTTCAGTTTCATCAGTAATGACACCGTTTCCTTTTTTTTTTGACACGTCAACGGCGGGCTTACGCCTGCGTGAACCTTTATTGCCAACCATCGGGGTGTTACAGATCTCAGGGAGAACAGAGTACATGGGGGTTAAGGATAAAATAAAATTACATGTAGCGGGGGACTAAATTCTCCGGCAAGGTGGAATAACATGGAGCCCCAGTCCCTGAGTTGAATTTGTTTTTGAATATTATTACAGCGGTGAGACCAAAGTTTAAGATATTCCGCAGAGGAGCTTGCCACATCATGAAGCCCAAGATGTATGTTCCGAAAGACCTTGGCGTTCCGTCGCTTCCAGATATTCCAAAGAACGGAAAAGAACTGTTGATCTAGTTTTGTTGTGCCATTCGCCTCCCATGCTTGGAGCAGCCCACGTGGCGCACTTTTCGACAGAGGCTGTCTAGCTCCCCCAAAGTGGAGCGAGGTCTTGACATTCGAAAAGGAGGTGGTTGATGGATTCACGGTGGTTGCGAGAAGGGGCATGCGGATGAAGTAGCAATGCCCGCCCGAACCGACGTTCATTCGTGAAGAGGCGGTCCTTGCGGCAAGCCGAGGTAGAGTCGACATTTATTTGGGGTGTAGTTTCGCGGATGGCCGGGCAAGCGTGTGCGTGGGCTTTGTCCTCCAAACCGCTTGGTAAGCAAGCTTAGCGGTGAAAGGTTTCTCGGCGTCCCTTGTAGTTCTCACACAACACCTTTGCATATTTAAGTTCACCGTGGCCAATATAGTGCGTAGTTCAAGCGATTCGCATTCGCTGCGTGAGACAGCCTAGGTGTTAGATCCAAGGTGAGGTTGTTCGAGGTCAAAGCGTGCCACTGATGTGTGGACTCGATTTGAGTGTGAAAACAAAGCCGAAATTGTAGGGCTAGGGTTTGAGCTGAGCCAGGAGCCAAAGGTCAAGCCAAAAAGAAGTAGTGGTTCCATTACCGATGCTGACCCGGGTGGTGTCCCGGAAGAGGGCGAGGCCTTTCATAATGTCTTTCCAAATCGGGGTATGCTGGTTGTCTGACATGCCTACATCGTTAGCGGTCGACCATCCGTATTTGGTGATCAAGTACCTCCCGAGGTTTGCTCGTCGTGTAACTTGGAAATGTGTTTGAGAAGAAGACACATGTTCATGTGGGGTAGAGAGAGGACGCCAAGGCCCACATTGGCTTAGGGAGCACAAACAAGGTCCCAAGCGACCTTGCAGTTGCCGCCCGAGGTAGATTCCTGACCAGACCAAAAGAAGGCCCTACAACGTTTCTCGATTTCCTGAATGGTTCCAGCAGGTAGAAGAAGGACACTCATGGCATAGTTTGGCGGCGCCAGAGAACGAAGCGGACCAGGATAGCCCTCCGGCCAAGGAGAGCAAAAGGCCCTCCAACCAAAGAAGACGGCGATCGACCATGTCAATGATGAAGAAGAAGTCGACCAGTTTAGCTTGTGAGTGGATAGAGGCAAGCCCAAGTACGATTGCGGGAAGGTGGCAACTGGGCAGCCCAGGATTGCGGCAAGTCTAGTCGAGAGATTTGTGTCGACGTGGATCGAGGCAAAGGTGCTTTTATGGAAATTGATTTTCAGCCCAGTGGCCTCAGAAAATTGTAGCAGAATATTTTTGAGAGTCTGAATCTGAGAGGCGTCGGGGTAGGACAATTAGCGTATCGTCCATATCTTGAAGGGCGGGCAATGCATATCGTTAGCGGTCGGGTGAGTCAGGAGTCCACATTCTGAGGCCTGGTTAATGAGACGTTTTAAGACATCGGCCACCAGAATGAAAAGATAGGGAGATAGGGAGTCGCCTTATCGCAAGCCTTGGCGGCACTGGAACCAGGGCCCCGGTTCACCGTTTCCTTATGAGTACCACTTTGTTTATATCCAATATTATTCCGCATGAAATGAATGCTTAATCCCTAAAATAATATCAAAACTTCTTATCACGGGATATTTGTATGTTGTTAATGAAATTCTCCTACATTTTGGGAACAAACATTTCTATCAGAGATCTATTAAGCATGAGTGATTACCTTTCTTCAGTCCACCTGCTAGGCTCTACGGTGTAAGAACATCTACAATCGGATTGGACAAATCCACCCTCCCAAACGTCCGCCCGCGCGTCTCTAGACAACACCAAACGGATCCTCATTTGTCCTTTTGGACAACCACACCCATCATATTCAAATTCAATGCACATCCATCATATATCACAAATTCATCACCAATGCAACAATGCAACGAAGCAAAATAAAGAACAATTCAACACATGCCAGAAGAAAATACAATAATTCATAGATAGACAAATAAATCATAGCGCGTCTCTGGACAACACCAAACAGATCCTCATTTGTCCTTTTGGACAACCACACCCATCATATTCAAATTCAATGCGCATCCATCATATATCACAAATTCATCACCAATGCAACAATGCAACGAAGCAAAATAAAGAACAATTCAACACATGCCAGAAGAAAATACAATAATTCATAGATAGACAAATAAATCATAGATCTCCAAGCCACCAACACAATGAGGAGCGCCCCATCTCCATCAGATGATGCAAAGGCCGAACGACACGGAGTGTGTTGGAGGCGGCGGATACCCCCATAAGGCGGTACTCCAGCATCCTTTAAGGAGAAATGTCACCTCAGCATTTTGCCTATCTATTACAGTAAGAGGCAAGCATTGAGCCCTTGGACTCTAGCCATCGATAGCGCCTACCAATCTCAGTAACCAGTTATCTTTATCTTTTAGAAACAAATATCAACAGAGCTGAAGCTGTCATATTATGAAATGCATCTATAAATCGATAAAAATGGAACGGCGAAAATGGACAAGGTTTGAAACTTACACCTATATCCTATATTGATACAATACATCACCCTCACCAATTGAGAGACTATAACAAAGACACTATTTACAACCGGATCAACCGCTATACCTACACGATATTTACAGCAAAATCTCCTCCCACTCCTGAGCACAAGTGACAGAACAGGATACTATAACAAGACTGGATGAACTAATCTTATGTGACGGAGACTTGGCAGACATAGCATTCAGATGGTACCTAACCCAACGCTAAAGAAGAAAAGATCTTGCGACGATCAAAAACTCTACTAGCGCAGCATCTGCAGGAGCGAAGAACGATTTTTAGGGTTCAGCCAGCCCATGGGACCTCCTCGCGCCGCTGGCTGATGAATATCGGCTTCTCGTCTTTGTAGTGCTCTCAGGAACTCCTCTGAGCTCAGGTGCCCATCATTGTTCATGTCAAACACATGGAAAATGATGTCCACCACTCTGTCGGTTAATTCAACACCACAGACCTATATAACAACCAGAAAAGGCATGAAATCAGTAAAAAAAACATGTTATAGTATTAGGTACATGATTGAACAGCCGAAAGGACAGCTAGAAGTCAAGTATTCCGTCTGTCTCAAAATGTAAAAGTTAGTGTCATAAAACATCTTACATTTTGAGACAGAGAGAGTAATTATCTAAACGCTTAAAACAAGCTTGGTACAAAATCTTACATGCTGTGCTGCACGCTTCAGATCCTGCTTTGTCAACAGCCCATTTACTTGACCATAAGCAAATATAGCCATCGTCAATGATTCTAATCTTCGGCGTAAATCAGCAAATGCCTTAAACTCCTGAAGTCCCAGAAAATACATCTATAAGAACCACATGAGAAAGTAATTACATGAAAAGACCAACATGACAGCAAGTCAAACCTCAAAGGTAATGCGCAAGTGCTTGAGATAAGGGTCATTTTCCAACGTATCAGCTCTATCAAGTAGCTTGCTAATGTGATTCATGTCAGCAGAAGCCACCATGGACAGTGCAAAATCCTTTGCGGGATAGTGTTAAATCGGCGTGACATCATAATGACTGAATTCCAGACGAATAATCTGCAGAGAAATGAATCAAGGGGGCTGAGAAAAATAGAGGGAGTTTGAGAGATATACAAATGGAAAAACGCTGGACAATTGCAATATTGTAAATGTAAATTTAGATAAAAAAACACACACTTTCAATACACAAACTATGTTAAAAATATTTTATAGCTATACAAAAAATGGAAGCAAGCAAACATGCCATTCAGATTTAAACATCAGAAGAAACATTCACTTTCCATTATGAAATAAAAAATGTTGCATCCTTCCAGTATGCAAACATAAAACATTATGTACCAGCTGCCAGTTTGCAAATACGGTTATAGACTGACTAGAAGATAAATGGTTCAGGGGAGATGATGAGAGAATGTGAGATTGCGTTTCACGTTCATTACACGACATGCTTTCTGACAAGTCACTGAATATTGCATGCATTAATGAGAGGCCGTGCCTAGTGAAGTCCACAAAAGGAATATGGAAGAAGCAAATTACCTCTTCATGCAATTCCTTCAAAAAACTTGTGAACTTATCAAAGTGTAGAGGTTCATTCCCATCATTACCAAAGAAATACTCAACAACCCCACCATTTTCCACAGACTGGCCAACTTTAAATCCTGTACGTAAGCCATGCCTATGGGCAGCTCCTTGTCTGTTATAGGACCGCATCAATGCCATTACTTTCTTGAACTCTTCTTTGTCTATCTCCCTGGAAATGATGAGAATCGACAGATAAGAACAACAAAACAACCGAGGAGAAGATTGCCAAAATTTGTTCATTACCCTTGTTTTACCATCAACTAACAAGCCAGATGATTGAACATGCTCATAAAGAGCAGGTCTTTTTTTCTGGACGACAAGAGAAATTAACTGCACGCGAATGATCACAGGTAAACAACAATATAGCACAAACAAGATATATTATTCAAATGTATCTTGTTTATGCATAAATCAATCAAAGAGAACAAAAGGGGATAACATACCTTTAGCAGCTTCAGTAAACAAAACACGTCTACACGATAAACAAAGAAAATTGGATTGAAGCCACTAAACTTGATACATAACACGGCCTATTAACTAATTTCTTCTCCGACCAAAAAGTCAGTGTTTTACTATTATTTGTTTTACATGCAAACAGAACTGTAACAGGTTTGCTAATCAACAAACAGCTACATGGATAATACATATAATTCTACAGCAGGACCGTGTTCATAAGACAAAGTAGTGTGGTAGAAATAGAACTCACCCACTGAGATCAACGTCGAACATTTTGAAGGCCGCACTGAAGCTCGACTCAGGAATGCTGAGTAATGTGACAAAAAAGATGTACCTGCCATGGCCACCAAAAGCATAAATCACCATCAACGAAGCTGAGTACAGTCATATAACATGGTGTTTGTGTCAAACGGGGAGAAATCACGATTCACTTACTCGGCAAATGAGATGAGACCATCGGTGTTTGTGTCGAACAGGACAAAGAATTTGGATGGAGCGCAGTGCAGCTCTCCGGGGCTAGGTTCCCCCCTTAGCCTCCCTTCCCGCACGACGTTCGACTCCGATGGAGGGAAAACAGGGACCACCGCTCTCATCAAGTCGGCAGGCAACATGAACATTTCCCCATCCGGTTTTCGCACAGACGCGAAGTACTCGAAAATCTACACAGAATAGCACCAAAAGTTAGAAAACAAAGGACAAACCAAAATCAAATTACACGCAACCACCTACAATGCAGACAATGATGCTTCACCTTTTCCGGAGGGCTGCGAAGCCGTATCCGTTTCTCGTAGTTGAAGAACACCCTTCGGCGGTATGAGTCTGCAGTGAGAGCAGAGAAAAGGGGTTTTGATCAGATCATCATCATAGGTTAAAATTTTCAAAACTTAGCATATAATAGCGGCAAATGCGCGTAGTTATCAGACACTTCATGCGTACGTGCTGTCTGATCTGAAAACATGACAGAAAGCGTCGCAAGACTTTACTACATTAATACTAGTAGTAGGTTTGGATTTACTACACCACCCAACGCCGTGTCAACAGGTTTGGATATTTGCGGCCAGTGGGCTTATCGCTTATCTGGAGCTAGATCGGTACAGCAAGGCAAGCACCGTACCTATCGCAAACGTACTAGTAACGTTCTTTGCTAGAAGAAGAAAAGTAGAGAAGGCGTGAGATCAAACGATTGGGAAAGGTAGCAGCAGCCGCTAAAAAAAGGCAGTGTTGGTGGGGGGGAAATCATGCGAAAGCGCGCGGCTTTTCCAAACCGCAGCGGGCAAGGAAAGCAAGCGTCACGGGGGCAACGGCGGCGGCGAAATCAGACGCCTGTATCGACCAAACGCCGTTGGAACCAAGGACGGACGGAGCGTCCTGCGCCGTACATCGGAGTAAATTGGGGGAACGGGACGGCTCACCTGCGAGCAGGAACCTCGGCCGCTTCTCGTGCCGCTCCTCGACGACGCCGGCGCCCGATGCAGCAGCCGAGATCTGCCCGGCCGCGGCGATCTGTCCTGGCGCGGCGGCGCGGGCCAGCTCGCCGGAGTCCGCGAGCGCCGGCGGCATGAGCCAGAGCCCCAGCCCGGACCCGGCGACGGCGGCGGCGGCGGCGGCGATCACCCCCTCGCGGACGGTCGCCTTGGCCTCCGTCGTCGCTGCCGCGCTGGAGAAAGCTGCGCGGCAGGCGGGCGCCGCCGTCCTGAGCCGTCCGACGGCGGACCGGAGGAGTCTCAACGGCGCCATGGGCGTCGGGTTCGCAGGTCCCGGTTTCGGCGGGCGGCGCGGATGAGGAGGAGGCGGTTATTATGATGGTGGTGCGGAGGAGGAGGAGAGTGTGGGTGGACTCTGTCCGGCTTGTGGGGGAGGTTGGAGGCGGCGATGCGTCGATGCGCGGAGCACTGGGAGGGGGAAGTGGAGAAAATGGGACGGGTTGTGGGCGCGTCGGCGTCGGCAGAGGGGCCGCCCCTTTTAACGGACGGGAGGTGGCTGGCCGTGCTGTGGTGGTGGCTTGACTCACATGCCCCGTGTGATTTGTTACGTGCACCAAATGGGCTGCGCCTGTTGTACTGTACGTATCGTACTACGTACTGTGGGTGTACTGACTGCTGGCGTTTATGCTTGCACGCTTCAGAGGGTGCTTGGATACGTTTTAGTCACCATGGTAAAAGTAGTGACTAAAACTTCTTTAGCCTCATCCATGCTTGGATACAAATACTAAATAGACTAAAATGAGTTAATGAACATTTATTATCCTCCAAACCCTCCAATCCCGAACTCGTATGTGTTAAAGGAGAGGAGTTAAATGAGGAGAGAGAGGACTAATTCACATTTTAGTAGGGTTCTGACTAAAAAATTTAGTCTCAAGACTAGTTCTAGCCTCTCTTTAGTCAGGGGTGATTGGAACTTTAGCCTCTAAAAGAGACTAGTTTTAGTCAGACTAAAAATAGTCCCTTGAATCCAAGCATGGCCTCAGTTCACGGTGGCTGGTGCGGTACTGCGGGCGGGCGGTTGGTAGCACACGGATTCGGGCCATACGTAAAGCTGGTAGTGATGGGTTCTACTCATCAAACAGATAAACACAGGGCGATGCAACAAAAAAAAAGCAGATAAATATGGTGCGTGCTGTGCTGAATGAATGAACTGAAGCGATGTTTATTCATCCTTTATTCGGTAGGGAAAGCGAAAGTGGGCATGCCTTTAGCCCTTTTCCAACAGTTTTAGGCCTCCTTTGGTTTAGAGGAATCTTGTAGGAATTTCATAGGATAGGATTTCTGTAGGAAAAAATCCTTTAAAGCCCTTTGGTTTGTAGGAATGGAATCCTATTCCTATGGAGGAATTCTTCCTATCCTCCACATTTCATAGGAAAATAAACATTAGCCTAGACTCAATGGAAAAAATCCTATGATGTGAATCAAAGGGCATCTCCTTTCCTATTCCTACTCATAGGATTTGAGATACATGTCATCTCATTTCCTATAACTTTCCTATTCCTACGATTTTCCTACCCTATGAACCAAAGGAGGCCTTAAATGTCTCCAACCTTCCGGTGACAGATGGGCGCTAGTAGTCGAGTGGTGATAATAAATTATTGTGAGAGAGGAAAAAGTAGGGACGAGTAGCAGGAGGGACGCAGGTGCCCCGGCTGTTGGACGAACGGACGGCGGGCCGGCCGGAAGAATCGCTTCAGGAGAGGGAGAACGTGGGGAAGATGCCAATGATGATCTCGTGCGAAGAATCCTCGCCCGGGTGCGGGTCGAATCAGGTCAGACGGCACCGCGCGCGCCCACCGATTCCCGCGTCCCTTCCCTCCCTGGTGGAAATACTACCTTTTCCGCTAGCACCTGGAGCCTGGAGGGGAGGCGCGAGGCGCACGTCGGCGGTACGGCGGGCGCCCACCGGACTGGTTGTCGTGCTGCATCCACCGGCGTCTGGTTTGTACTCCATCCGTACCGAAGTAAGTGTCTCAACTTATAACGTATTAATTTAATATAAAGTAGTATACGTATTAAAATTAAGATATTTATTTTGGAACGGAGTACAAGTTTGCCATATCTAAAACCAAAATATGTGTTATGCACACACAAAAAGTGTTGTGATGTTTTTGTACCTAAAAATTTCCATACAAAGAGGAAAATGACCACTATTTGCTAAAAAAATGCCAAGTTCTTTCTAACGAAAAATATCGTGCCCTAAAAGAGGAAAAGAAACACATTATCTATCTATACCAATATAAAAAGACCTAAAGGGACAGATTCAATTAATCTCGGTCGTCAAATCATGTCAATCCAACTGCTTCAATGTCGAGCGCTCAACACGTTTAGCATGAGTTAATTTCATGACAAATAGTGCTAATCACATAATAACACGCAAATAATATCCTACTTAATATCCGCATGCACTTAATATACTTTCAAACTAACATGCATTGCACGTATACATTGACTAGTATAAACAAGTGCCACGGTCTTTAACATAAAAATGTCATGCGCTTTGATTTTTTGAAATACCATACTTGTACAAAAGAATGCCATTTTATGGGCTTGATCCTGTTATAACGAATGTCATGTTATTCATAAAAACTGGCATCCTATTATTAATAAAAAATGTCATGTTATTAACGATTAAAATGTTATGCTAATAATTATTAAACTGTCATCATCTTATTAATACAACTGCCATCCTATTATTGATAATGAAAAATGGTATCATCTTAACAATAACACTATCATGGTCAGATTAATAAAACTGACATGGTCTAACGAGTTAAAATGCCATGGTCTAAAGAAGTAAAAAAAATCATGCTACCTATAATGAAATTTACACATGACAAACATTAGAACAAGTTGGTTAAAATACAACAACAAATTGGCATGTTGAAAAAAATATTGTATGCCATGACAACTCTATAAATTTGCCATGTTAAAAAAATATTTTACATGTGGACATTAAGAAAAATGCTGTAGGAAATTGCCATGGCAAAAACTCTATGAATTAGCCATGTGGACAATTTTTGCACATGTGGAACTAACATATCACTGGTACAAAAAGATTTGCATCCAAAAATCTTCATGAGTTGATACTATCTCAAAACAAAAAGAATTGAGAAGAAACTTATTGATGCATGGTAATTTTGCCATGGCAATCCACACAAAAAATGCCATGTGACAAAAAAATCAATTTTCTCTAAAAAAAGCCATGTTTCACTAAACAAAAACTGTCGTGTTTTTTGAATTTGCCATATAATTTTTCTGCCATGTTTTGAATTTGCCATATGAATTTCTCGCATATAAATTTGCTCTAAAAACTGCAATTTATGCCACTTCACACTTAAATGCCATGTGACCAAAGACAATTTGCTCTAAAAAGCCATGTTTAAGTAAGCAAGAACTGCCATGTTTTGAATTTGCCATATGATTTTTCTACCATGTGTTCAATTTGTCATATTTTTCATGCCACTTCACACAAAAATGCCATCTGTTCAAATACAAGTTGCTCTAAAGAAGCCTTGGGAAGAGTTGAGAATTCGGTTCTTTGGAAACTGTCATCGAATAGAGCAAAACAATTCTTAAATATTGTGATACTCTAATAATTCAAACATGTCATGCCCTAATAATAAAGAACAAAAGGAGGAAGAGCGGATTGATCACTTGTGCCCACCTTCTAATGAGAGTAACTCCTTAACTCATACATTGTTTAATTTCCCTTCGGGCTTACCGGAGAATGAATGTTATGATCCCTTGGATTCATTTGAAATGTCCCATTTTGATGAAATTGATACTTGCTATGCTTATGACAATGATTGTTGGGAAACGTAGTAGAAAACAAAAATGTTTGACCTACAATCACGATTCAAGGAACACTATGAAGATGCATTAGAGGTTTAGATCGGATCGTTACCAACTTCGAGTTGCAGTGGAAGAAGAGTTGGTGTAGATCATTGATGAAGTTTCTCAAACCGTTCATGAATGCTCCCTCAAACCTAAGACCAGAAGCATGACCTCTGTATGGATTGCAGGCGTATAGGCTTCACATCCGGCAGCACTTCGTTCAGAGATATTGTCCCCGAAGAATTAGAGGGAGAAGAAGAGAACCACACTGGGATTCTCTATTATGAGTATTAGAGAGAATTAGGTCTAGCTCAAATCTAGATCAACTATAGATTAGAATTAGGACTAGAGAACTAAAGGAGGCTCCAAAAACTCATATGTCTAAGGGGCAAAATCCTCTAGTATATATAGGTTGAGGGGAGAGGGAGGGCGCCACCAAAGGGAGGAGGACTCCTCCCCCTTGCGCTGGCCCTAGGAGGAGGAGGAGGAGGAGTCCTCCTCCCCTTATAATTCGGCCTCCCTAGGCCTCTGAAATGGCTAAGGGGGCACTACCTTTGTTATTTGGGCCTTTGTTGTCTACTATATGACTCATGTTCGACCTTTCGGTCTCTTGTTATCTGAGGCCATGTCTGTACATGTTAGGCTCGTCAAGTTTAACCCAAGTGTTCCGCATGTGCAAAACTGGCTTGCACCTGTTTTATGCGAACGTAGAGTCTATCACACCTGATCATCACGTGGTGCTTCAAAATGCCGAACTTTCGCAACAGTGCACACTTGGGGAGAACACAATTTTATCTTGAAATATTAGTGAGGGATCACCTTATAATGACACCGCCGTCCTAAGCAAAATAAGATGCATAAAAGGATTAACATCACATACAAATCATAAGGGACATGATATGGCCATCATCTTGTGCTTTTGATCTCCATCTTAAAAGCATGGACATGATCTCCATCGTCACCGGTATGACACCATGACCTCCATCATCGTGTCGCCATGGGGTTGTCACACCAACCATGCTTCTACAACTATTGCTACCGCTTAGCGATAAAGTAAAGCATTACATAGCGCTTAATGATTGACACACAGGTCATACAATAATTAAAGACAACCCTATGGCTCCTGCTGGTTGTCGTATTCATCGACATGCAAGTCGTGATAATCTATACAAAACATGATCATCTCGTACATCAAATATATCTCATCATGTCTTTGGCCATATCATATCACAACATACCCTGCAAAAACAAGTTAGATGTCCTCTACTTTATTGTTGCATGTTTTACGTGGCTGCTATGGGTAACTAGTAAGAACCGTTCTTACCTACGCAGAGCCACAATGGTGATATGCAAGTTGATATTTAACCTTCTACAAGGACCGCCTTTGTCAAATCCGATTCAACTAAGGTGGGAGAGACAAACACCCGCCAGCCATCTTCATGCAACAAGTTGCATGTCAGTCGATTGAACCGGTCTCATGTACGTGGACATGTAAAGTTGGTCCGGGCCTCTTCATCCTACAATACCGCTGAATCAAAATAAGATTAAGGAGGGAAGCAATCTGAATATCAACGCCCACAAACTTCTTTGTGTTCTACTCGGGAAACAAACAAAATCCTACGCTCACCAAGATCAATCTAGGAGATGCACATCTACGAGAGGAGAGATTGGATCTACATACCCTTGTAGATCTCTAAGCGGAAGCGTTAAGAAATGCGGTTTATGTAGTTGAACGTCGTTGCGATCCAATCAGGATCCATCCACAAACTCCCGATCAAGTGCCGAACGGATGACACCTCCGATTTTAGCACATGTGCGGTGTAACACCCCCCAGTGTCATGCTACAGTAATCCCCTAATAATGGTGCCACATCATCATAATTAAATTTTGCTAATCATCACCTTGTCCCAACATCACCTCAAATTCAAATTTAAAAGACAAGTCAAAATTATTTCTCCTCAAGCTATAAAACTAAAATGTTCGAATAGTTCTATACAATTTCCCTGATCAAGAAACCAACTTGGTTTGACTCACAAATAAATTCCTAGGAAATTATTAAGTGGTCCAAACTCATTTAAATTAGCCTTTTCAAAATAAGCAAATATTTATAATTTTCCAAATGATGTGAGACATTGTGTGTGGTCTCAAAAATATTGCCTACTAATTATGTGCCAAATTTCAAGTTGACCTAAATTTAATTACTTTGGCAATTAAGTAGAAAACAGTATGAATTTAATAAAGCAGAAAACTTTAAAAAAAAGAATGGGCCAAGAAGCCTAGTGCTACTGATGGCTGCCCAAGCCCACCAGGGCCTTCTCCATCTTATGCAGACAGGAGGCAGAGACACATGCGTGGCGCACATCCATGCCTCCATGACCGCCGTGTCGACCATCCGGCGAGTCCCCGCGGTGTACAAGACCATCCCCAAGCCCCAGGACAAACCCTAGACGCCCAGTTCCCTCGTTTCCCCCTCGCACTCGATCTGGAAGAGGAGCCGAAGCTTCCGGCGCCGCGCCATAGTCGTCATCGTGGCCGCCGGCCTCCCCTTGCTGCACCAAGGTGTCCAGAAGCCTCCCCTTGCTGCACCAAGGTGTCCAGAAGCCTCCTCACGCCGCGCCATAACCTGTAGTGTAGCTACTTGTTCGTGGTCATCGAGGGTGATTTCCTCCTTAACCACTTTCGATACGGCTCTGTCCTGCAACCCCTCAAGTGTGAACCTCGGGGGTGGTTCCTCTTACGTTCACCTTGATGATTACATCGAGTGGAATTCACCGGGGGTGATTCCTCGGATTTTCCCCTTGATGTTTGGACACACAGTTACTATGGTTACTATGACTTTACACTGAACCACGTTACTAAAGACGGGTCGACCCTGAGGGGTACCGGCGCGAGCATAATTGCGAGTGATGTGGAGTCGGGTTGACCTGGAGGGTGCCCGCGAGATAATTACGAGGCGTGGCCGTGCATTCCTAGCCCTTGCCGCAAGTCCTCGAGACGGGGCAACGGGGTCACATCTTTTGTGAGTCTATGCTTGTTACCGCGCGTTCCTAATCCACTACGATTTGGATATTTGATCCGAGGGGCCTCTAGCCTGATAGCACTAACCATCACGTGGGCATAGTATGGGCGTTCTGCGTCGTATACATCAGCCGAAGCTTAATAGACGTCAGCGACTGAGCGGCGCGCGCCGGGTTGGACTGCGTAAGCACCTACCTTGTTGAAGGAGGTTGCTAGGTCTGCTCACCGGCAGACGCATAGCGTGCGTGAGTTCCCGGGGAGATGGCCCATGACCCCGGGGCATAGGTTTAGTCCGGCGTCTGGCCTCTCTATTAAGCCTAGGTCGGTTTATGACGTATTGTTTGGCCGAGGCCGGGCATGACCCAGGAAAGTGTGTCCGGCGGAGTTAATCGAAAGCGTGGTGGGTAAGTTGGTGCACCCCTACGGGGAAGAAAACATCTATCGATAGCTTGTCCTCACGATAACGGACACTTGGAGTTGTATCCCGATCGATACAACTAGAACTGGATACTTGTGATGAGAATTGGATGGTGATGAGAAATGGATTGTGATGATAATTGGATAGTATGGCTCTAGGATTTCTTTCTCGCAGGGAGTCGAGAAAGGATCTCCGGTCGAGGTTGATAACACTGTTACTACTTTACTTTATGCTACTCTACTCCCTCCTGATTGCTGCAAGATGGTGGTCTCGAGAAGATGCTAGTCTTCGATAGGACTAGGCCTTCCCTCTATTCTGGCATTTCTGCAGCCCAGTCCACATATACAGCCTCCCTTTGATAATGTTGCATATGTAGTGTAGATCCTTGCTTGCGAGTACTTTGGATGAGTACTCACGGTTGCTTTGCTCCCCCTTTCCCCCCTTTCTTCTTCTTCTTTCCGGTTGATGCAACCAGATGTCGGAGCCCAGGAGCCAGATGCCACCGCCAATGCTTACTACTACGTGGAGGACGCCGACGACTAGGAGTAGTTAGGAGGCTCCCAGGCAGGAGGCCTTGCCTTTTCGATCGATGTTGCTTTTGTGCTAGCCTTCTTAAGGCAAACTTGTCTAACTTATATCTGTACTCAGATATTGTTGCTTCCGCTGACTCTTATGTTTTCGAGCTTATGTATTCGAGCCCTCGAGGCCCCTGGCTTGTAATATAAAGCTTGTATTATTTTCAATTTGTGTCTAGAGTTGTGTTGTGATATCTTCCCATGAGTCCTTGATCTTGATCGTACACATTTGCGTGTATGATTAGTGTATGATTGAATCGAGGGCATCACATGCGGCTCGGCGGCGTCCTATCCTTATTGATCCAGAAAGTGAGAGAGAAGGGGTACATGAGATCAGGACCAACACGACGGTATGGTGGTGGTGGTGACAGTGGAAATCCGGCAGGGCTTCACCAAGCCCGTACCAATGAAACGTGGGAGGAGTTGGGAGAGGTAACGGGCAAGGGTCGAAGGGTGGCGGCCCCCAACGGCTCCCCACCTTTATATAGGCATGGAGGGGGCTGGTGGCTTGCCCTCCATGGCCCTAGGGTTGTTGGCCAAAGGGGAGGAAGGAAATCCCATCTTTCCTTCCCCACCGATCGCTATCTCCTTTTTAGGGATCCTGATCTTATCCCCTTGGGATATGATACTATTACTTTTAAGGGAGGATCTTGGTGTGCCTAGACCAGGGTTGTGGGAAATTTCCCCACTACTCACATTCATGTGGGTTCCCCATGCAGGCGGGCCCCACTCCGGAACATTCTTCTCCTGGTACAATACCCAAAAAACTCGAACTTTTTCTAGAATCCCAATAACAACTTTCCATATATGAATCTTTACCCTCGTACCATTCTGGAGCTCCTCGTGATGTCCCGGGTCCCATTCGGGACTCCGAACAACCTTCAGACTTTCCACTATTAATATCTCAATACTACCCTAGCGCTACCGAACGTTAAGCGTGCGACCCTACGGGTTTGAGAATCATGTAGACATGACCGAGTCTTCGGTAAATAACCAATAGCGGGACCTGGATGCCCATATTGATTCCTACATATTCCACAAAGATCTTTATCTATTGAACCAGATGTCAAGAATTCAATTAATCCCGTATACAATTCCCTTTGTCCGGCGATATGTTACTTGCCCAAGATTCGATCGTCAGTATCTCCATACCTAGTTCAATCTCGTTACCGCTGAGTTTCTTTACTCGTTCCATAATACAAGATCCCATGACCAAACTCATTAGTCACATGCTTGCTAGCTTCTTGTGATGCCGTATTACCGAGAGGGCTCCAAGATACCTCTCCGTCATACGGAGTGACAAATCCCAGTCTTGATCCATGCCAACTCAACAAACACCCTCGGAGATACCTGTAGAGCATCTTTATAGTCACTCAGTTATGTTGCGATGTTTGGTACACACAAGGTACTCCTACGGTGTCAGTGAGTTGCATGATCTCATGGTCATAGGAACATATACTTGACATGCAGAAAATGATAGCAATAAACTTGATACGATCACATGCTACGTTTATAGTTTGGGTCTTGTCCATCACATCATTCTCCTAATGATGTGATCCCATTTTCAAATGACAACTCATGTCTATGGCTAGGAAACCATAGCCATCTTTGATCAACGAGCTAGTCCGGTAGAGGCTCACTAGGGACATGTGTTGGGGAACATAGCATACAATTTAAAAAAAAAAATCCTATGATCACGCAAGATCTATCTAGGAGATGCATAGCAACGAGAGGGGGAGAGTGTGTCCATGTACCCTCGTAGACCGAAAGCGGAAGCATTAGCTTAATGCGGTTGATGTAGTCGAACGTATTCGCGATCCAACCGATCAAGCACCGAACATATGGCACCTCTGAGTTCTGCACACGTTCAGCTCGATGACGTCCCTCGAACTCTTGATCCAGCAAAGTGTCGAGGGACAGTTTCATCGGCACGACAGCGTGGTGACGGTGATGCTGATGTGCTCTACGTAGGGCTTTGCCTAAGCACTACGACAATATGACCGGAGGAATAAACTGTGGAGGGGGCACCGCACACGGCTAAGAAACAATTGATGTCCTTTAGGGTGCCCTCCTGCCCCCGTATATAAAGGAGGAGAGGGGAGGAGGCCGGCCCTAGGGGGCGCGCCAAGTGGGGGGAACCCACTAGGACTCCTAGTCCTAGTCGTCCCCCCTCTTCCTTCTTTCGGAGGGGGAAAGGAGGAAGGAGAGGGATAGGGAGAAGGAAAGGGGGCTGTCGGTGTCAAAACCGGCAGATCTCGGGTAGGGGGTCCCGATCTGTGCGTCAAGGCTGATGGTAACAAGAAGTATGGGACACAGGTGTTTACCCAGGTTCGGGCCCTCTCGATGGAGGTAAAACCCTACTTCCTGCTTGATTAATATTGATGATATAGGTGGTACAAGAGTAGGTCTACCACGAGATCGTAGATGCTAAACCCTAAGAGCTAGCCTATGATGGTATGATTGTAATTGTGATCGGCCTTCTAAGGACCAACCTCCCCGGTTTATATAGGCACCGGAGAGGGCCAGGGTTTACATGGAGTCGGTTACAAGGAAGGGAATATAATATCCGGATCGCTAAGCTTACCTTCCACCCCAAGGAAAGTCCCATCCAGACATGGGCCGAAGTCTCGAGTCTTGTATCTTCATGCTTCAATAGTCCGGACGTTGTACACAGTCCGGCTGTCCGGATACCCCCTAATCCAGGACTCCCTCAGTAGCCCCTGAACCAGGCTTAAATGACGATGAGTCCGGTAGCAGATTGTCTTCGCATTGCAGGCGGGTTCCTTCTTGAATACTCAAGGTAATTATCGAACACTCAAACCGTGTCCGGATCCACAAGATGATCTTTGTATGCCACCGTAGAGAATGATGTTTCACAAATGCAATATGTCGACAAATTTTTAGGCAACGCATAGCGTGTCACTATGGTCAGGTCATTATTGAACCGTCTTTCCACAACCAGCCATAGCGCATATTGCGAGGCGGTTTCCTTGACACGTCTTGTCAAAGCAGAGATCGTGCCCCCTCATTACGGGATTCTCATTAATACGTGCACGGTAATCCCACCACATCATTAATCGTGGCGCTTGGGAAGCAAGCGATTCCCAACGGGCAAGTGGGGAGGCGCACCGCTTTCGTCGCCTCTATAAAGGGGCAAGATTTCCTCATTTTTACCCACGCCTCCTTCGTTCTCTGCCCACTCTTGCCTCCTCGAGCTCCAGCGCCCAAGTCTCCTCCGCACAGCTAGACATGTCCGGAGCAGGAGGCAAGTGGGTGGCTTCCACCGTCGAGGAGAAGCACATCACAGATCTTCGGGCGGCCGGATACTTGGCCGCAGACATAGCGCTCCGGCTACCGGACGCTGGGCAGGTCATTCCGACCCCAGGACCCCACGAGAGGGTCGTGTTCGTCGCCCACTTCGTCCGTGGACTGGGATTTCCACTCCATCCCTTCGTCCGCGGGCTCATGTTCTACTATGGGCTAGATTTCCACGATCTAGCCCCGAATTCCGTCCTCAACATCTCGGCGTTCATCGTCGTTTGCACGGCTTTCCCCCGCATCTGGCATCACTTCAGCCTGTGGCTGCAAATCTTCTGCGTGAAGCCGAAGATTGTACGCGGCCAACAAGCGGAGTGCGGAGGGGCCATGGTGGGCAAGATGCCTAACGTTAGCTGGCTGGACGGCTCCTTTGCGGAGACCGTAAAAGGATGGCAATCGGGGTGGTTCTACATCACCGATGCGGCGCCTAACCGGGCGGCGGCCCCGAAGTTCGATCCGGAATCCCCATGCGGCTCACCTCACGGGAAAAGAAGGGCCTGTCTGGGCGATTCCACGGAGCTGGCGGACTCAAGACATGCATCAAAAGCATGAAGGACAAGAACATCAAGCTTGTCAATGTGATCCGAGTCATGCTCGTTCGCGGATCACCTTCGCCAAAGGCAAAGCGGTAAATCTATGCGAAGTTCGTCTGGCCGAACACCGACGCCCGGATGCTCTACGGCATGACGCACAAAGGCGCATGGAAAGTGTTGTTCAAGGCCTCCGAAGTACCTCCTCCCACATCCGAGGACCGCGGACTTCATGCAGCGCGGCCCCCGAATCCGGTGAGTCTTGGGACCACCATCGGGTTTAGTTTTTTCCCAATACATTCATGGGGTAGTTTTAAGTATTTATATATATTTGCCTCAGGATTATGTGAAGACAGTGGAGCAGATTGACTGTCCGGCTCCGTTGCCGGAAAATCCAGCGGATGCTCTCCTGACGGAGATGCTAGTCCCGACACCGTACAAGGTGCCGGAGAAGAAGGCCGAGAAGAAGGCCCCGGGGACCAGGAAGGGTCTCCGGCGTAAGGTTGCGTATGAAGCCTCATCCGAAGACGACGACGCGGACTCCTCCCACGAAGGGGAGGAGGAAGAAGAAGAAGACGCCCCATCCGAGAAGGATGAGGGGCCCGGCGAAGCGGGCCAGGGGGCCGGAAAAGGCCATCTGCGCAAGCCCGTTATTCCTCTGTCGTCCGATGATGACGAGACACATTCCTCTCGCGGAGGCGGGGGGAATCAAGAAGAAATTCCACCTCCCTGCACTAGGGGGGAGAAGAGGAAAACCGCCCCGGAGGGGGGAGGTCAAGCGTCCCAAGAAGGGGAAGGTAACCCTTCCGGACTATTCCGCCACGGCCGCTTACAACGAGGAGGGGTGGCTGCCCCGGGGGAAGCCCCCGGTGCGATCGTAAGTGCCCGCATCCTATCATGGTTTTACTTCATAGTTTTTGTACTTATAGTGCCGAACATATATGCAGTCCGGCCAGGGCTCACCCCGAGGAATCCTCCTCCGGGTCCCTGAGCGATTCAGTGATAAATTCGCTCCCGACAGCCACTACCCCTCCACACGCGGATGACCCGGAGATGTTGTCCCGCAGGCTCTCAGAGCAGGGAGAGGTGACTCTGGAGACGCCCCACGGAGGGATTCCAGATGTCGGGCATGCGGGGTTCAAGATCCCCGAGGATCGCGTCGACGAGAGCCGTAACAAGGCGGACTCCCGACCGAACACTGCCCCGGAACCTCCAACGGTTCCGGACTTGGGCAGGCAGCCCCTCGTTAGGGAGGGCGAGCCGCCCATGCCGAGGACTTCCGTCGCATCTATGGCGCCGGATAGTCTGGTGGAAGCGCTTTGAGGCGCTTCCATGGAAGAAGAGCACCGTACTCTTATGAGTGCAGTGATTCAAAAGGTCGTGTCTGCCAAAAGCGGACTAACCGAAGCCTGCACAAGCCTCCTGATGGGCTTTGAGGTAAGTAATAAAAATGTATAAGATTACCACCCAATAGGTAGTAGCCCTTGATACTCTGTTTGGTGTTCGGAAAGAAAAGCCAAACGCAGGGTCAATTATAATCCGCAGGAGTCTAATAATAAGTATTGTTGTGAATAAGTAGGCTGTGTTGCTTGCTGCTGCTGCCCGTACTGCCGAGGTTGCCGAACTGAAACAACACCTGGAGCACGCAGGAGAGGCTAAATCCTCACGAAGAGGCAGCTCGAAGAGAACAAGGGTAAGTAATTCCCGCTCTTATGCGTTTAATGACAGTAGAATTGATGAGTCTAACACCTAAGTGTCGTGACTGCAGTAATGAGGGCCACCGCCGAATTGGCGTCCCTGAAGAAGGCGCTGTCCGAGGCCGAAAACAAGGAGGCCTCGGAGTGTAAGGAGCGCGAAAAGCAAAGTGCTAGAGTGGGCGAGGTACAACAGGAGCTCCAGGACCTCGACAAGAAGTGCGAGTCCGTGGAGCATGAGCTGAAGGCGAAGGAGGCCGATCTTGCGAAGGCCCTTGTGAATTTGAAAGATGCGGGGCGAAGCCGAGAAAACATGATGGAGATCCAGGAGGCCAAAAGATAGCAGCGGGTAAGAAATTCATTATGCAAAGCAAACATGTGGAGGAGGCGTTTCTTTTACTTACTCGAATACGGAGCTCTCCGGGGCATTTGCAGGATCTGCCATGCAGCGTCTCGAGCTGCGGAGTTCTGCGTGCCGGGATGGGAGCTCAACGGAAGCTGTTACGGTCCCAGATATCTTTGGGGCCGATCATCCGATGCCTCTGGCGACCAAGCTGAAGCGATTGATTGAACTCCACAGGCGGCCGAATCGGCTATGAAGGACTTCATAGTCCGGATGTGACTGGTGAGCTCCTGCCCAAGAGCTACTTTGGCACGATCAAGCGGATGGTGGATGCTCGCCCGCGGCTTGAAGTGATCAAGCGATCTGTTTGCATCGAAGGTGCCCGCCGAGCTCTTGCCCGCGTCAAGGTGCATTGGGGCAAGCTGGATGCGAAGAAGCTGGTCAAGGACGGGCCGCCGGAGGGTAAAACGCATCACCATCCCGAAATGTACTATGATGGCGTGATGAAGGGTGCTCGTCTCGTTGCCAATGAGTGTACCAAGGACGCCATATTTGAATGAATTCACGTCTGTCATGTTTGTACTTAAAGACGAAGTGACTTGCGCTATGGAGCGCTTTTGTTATTTAAAATATTACCTTCTGTGCGGCTGTTTATAAAATCCGGAAAGTAGGCGATTGTAAACCTTCGCCCCCACGTGACTAGCGCTGGGTGTTGGTGGAAAACCCGGACACTCTTTACCCAAATGTTTGGTCCCTTAAGGAGGTGTCCGGCGCAGCGAACAAGGCAATCAGACTATGCGGCTTTATAACTTTCACTTAGCCATAGAAGTCTACAATTTTAAATTTCGACGAAGCCCCTAGAATCCGGAAGGCCGAATTGGGGCGCTATACACGCCTAGATCGGACAAAGCCGATTTATCGCCTAAAGCGAAAAATCTTTAAGGATTTTAAAACCTCTCGAACAGCGACCAGCTCTCGCCACATCATGCTGGTCAGTTTCGGCTTTCTCTCTTTGAGGTGCTCGTCCGGAAGAACCAGGACACAATCACGATAGTTCTCCCTGCGCTACCTTAGCCGATATAATGGAACGTAAGGCACCAAAACAAGGGAGCCGGGCTATCCCAACTGTAGACCCAAGACATGATTCAGAGCTGATGCATATAGTGCTATAAGTTAGGGGTGCCGCACTGTTGAAAGTGTTCGGACTTTAGTTGCCATATAGCGGGGCGCCATAAGAAGCCCCTGGCAAACCGGCCGCACCAAGGTGTACGGATGCAAAAATAAAAAATGCTCAAATAAGAAAAATAAGCTGACGCTATATATAATCTCCCATTGACGAAAAATACGTTTAAGCGTACATTTACAATGGGTGCGTTAAGCAGAGATAAAATAGGACTATTTGACATGTCCTATCCAAGGGCAGGTTGTGTTCAGGTAGATAAAGCAGGTATAATGATCGTAAATAGATTCCACATGGGTATTTCCTTCTGTGCACAACGTCTATTGCCTCCTTGGATGTCTCTTCCCTATAAGTCCGGCAATTCGGCTCTTTGGAGGATGTTGCGCCAACGCGGTGTCCTGAAAGGTAAGAGGGAAAGAGTATGAAAGTATTTGGCGGTTACCCGCACTATTAATTGTGTCGTTGATGCGCCTCCGCCTATGCCCATGGTATTTTAAGTGCGTAATTGTGTGCACGTGGCATGAATGCTGCTTTAATGGGGCTTAAGCGGAGGCCGGACTGCTAGTCGCGCTCTTGGCGTGCACAGCGATCTGTTGCGGGGTGCTCGGACTCGCTTGAATGTGCTCGAAGTTGTTGTCGTCGGATTGGTTTCTGGAGAAGGCGCATTGTACTTCCGCCGCAAGGGCTGCGATATGTTCTTACCGCTCGTAGGGAGCGGTCCATATTTCCGTTCACCGTTATGACCCCGCGCGGTCCTGGCATCTTGAGCTTGAGATATGCGTAGTGTGGTACCACATTGAATCTGGCGAATGCGGTTCGTCCGAGCAGTGCATGGTAACCACTGCGGAAGGGGACGATATCGAAGATTAACTCTTCGCTTCAGAAGTTATCCGGAGATCCGAAGACCACTTCCAATGTTATAGAGCCCGTACAGAGGGTCTCTACTCAAGGAATTACACATTTAAAGGTGGTTTTAGTGGGCTTGATTCTTGAGGGGTCAATGCCCAATTTGCACACTGTGTCCTGGTAAAGCAGGTTCAGGCTGCTACCGCCGTCCATAAGGACGCGCGTGAGGTGGAATCCGTCAATGATTGGGTCTAGGACCAATGCGGCTGAGCCACCGTGACGGATGTTAGTAGGGTGATCCCTACAATCGAAAGTGATCGAACAAGCCGACCATGGGTTGAATTTGGGGGCGACTGGCTCCATCGCATAGACATCCCTTAGTGCCCGCTTTCTTTCCCGCTTGGGGATGTGCGTGGCGTAGGTCATGTTGACCGTTTTCACCTGGGAAATTTCTGTCCCCGTGTTCGGACGTCGGGGCTCCTCATCGTCGTCATTGCAGCCCTTGTCCTTGTCTTCGCGTTTATCTTGCCGGCCTGTTTGAATACCCAGCAATCTCTATTGGTGTGGTTGGCTGGCTTGTCAGGGGTGCCATGAATTTGGCACGAGCGCTCTAGTATGCGGTCCAGACTGGACGGTCCCTGATTATTTCTTTTGAACGACTTCTTCCACTGACCGGGCTTGGACCCACTGAATCCAGCGTTGACTGTCGTGTCTTAAGTGTTCTTGCCGTTGTTTCGTCACTTATGTCTGTTACGCCGTGGCTTGCCGTTATTGTCGCGGCCATCCGAATTGCCAGACTGTGGCGTAGTGCTGCTGCGAGCCAACCAACTGTCCTCGCCCGCGCAAAAGCGGGTCATTAATGTTGTGAGAGCTACCATGGACTTGGGTTTTTCCTGGCCGAGGTGTCGAGCAAGCCACCCGTCACGGATATTATGCTTGAAAGCCGCTAGGGCTTCGGCGTCCGGACAATCAACTATTTGGTTCTTTTTGGTTAGGAACCGAGTCCAGAATTTCCTGGCTGACTCTCCGGGCTGTTGAGTGATGTGGCTCAAGTCATCGGCGTCAGGTGGTCACACATATGTGCCCTGGAAGTTGTCGAGGAATGCGTCCTCCAGGTTTTCCCAACTGCCAATGGAATTTCTTTGGCGGCTGCTTAGCCGATGTCGGGCTGGTCCTTTGAGCTTAAGCGTAAGATAATTGATGGCGTGTAGATCGTCTCCATGGGCCATGTGAATGTGGAGAAGGAAATCTTCGATCCATCTGCGGGGTCTGTTGTGCCATCGTATGATTCGATGTTCTGAGTTTAAACCCTTCCGGGAATTCATGATCCATTACTTCATCGGTGAAAGCGAGAGGGGTGTGGCGCCTCATGTCGGGCTATGTGGCTACGCAGGTCAAATTGCTCTGGATGGCTATATTCGGCCCGGCCGGACTTGTTGAAGGTGTGTCCGGCGTGACGGTCCTCGTCGCGTACCGAGGCGCGCCCCCGCGATCCGTAGATCAATCTTGGCTGTCCCGTTTTGTTGCCCCGGGCCGTAGTATGTTGGCGTGGGGGTGTTGGCTGGTATGTGGACTGGTATGCCGTTTTATCCCGGCCACGAGGTGGCCGGTCAGCCGTATGGTGCTCGAGTCCGTATTCCTCGGCTGCCTGGATTCCGTCCATCTATCTGTGAGCAGATCTTGATCAGCTTGGAGTTGCTGTTGTTTCTTTTTCAGGCTCCTTGCGGTGGCTATAAGCCGGCGCTTGAAGCGCTCTGCTCTCACGGGATCCTCGAGCACGCCCGAACTAAATGCCGCCGAGGCTAATCTAAATCTTCGGAGGAATGTAGCTGTCCTCCTCCGGGTATTAAATCCGTCGCTTTGTTCTTCCGGGCTGACCTGCTCATCCTCTGCTCGCCTGCTCGAAGGCGGGCTGATCAGGGTTGTATTCTTCTTCGGCACCATTCGGATTGTTTTCATCTCCTGGGCCGGTATTGGTATGGCGGGGCTTGGAGTGGCGCCGACGGCGTCCATTCTTTGCTTTTTTCCCCGAGGTTTTATCCTCCGTTGCCTCATCGCCCTTTGTTTCCTTTGGAGTGTCCACCATATATATATCATAAGAAGAGGTGGCCGTCCACCGCCCAGTGTGCGGTGGTTCATGTTCTTCTCCTGCATCGTCGTCCATACCGTCGATGTCTTTGGAGTCGAAGTTCAGTACCTCGGTTAAGTCGACGACCGTGGCAATCAAGTGGGTGGTGGGTGGGCAACGAATTCCTTCGTCGTCTGCCTCCCACTCGAGCCGGACATAGTTCGGCGAAGAGCCTCCTGACAAAGAGAGAGACTTTAATGAGTCCAGCATGTCGCCAAAGGGCGAGTGCTGGAAGATATCTGCAGCGGTGAACTCCATTACCGGAGCCCATCCTGGCCCGACGGACTCGGGAGTGTCAAAACCAGCGGATCTCGGGTAGGGGGTCCCGATCTGTGCGTCAAGGCTGATGGTAACAAGAAGTATGGGACACAGGTGTTTACCCAGGTTCGGGCCCTCACGATGGAGGCAAAACCCTACTTCCTGCTTGATTAATATTGATGATCTGGGTGGTACAAGAGTAGATCTACCATGAGATCGTAGAGGCTAAACCCTAAGAGCTAGCCTATGATGGTATGATTGTAATGCAGTGGCCTTCTAAGGACCAACCTCTCCGGTTTATATAGGCACCGGAGAGGGCTAGGGTTTATATGGAGTCGATTACAAGGAAGGGAATATAATATCTGGATCGCTAAGCTTGCCTTCCACGCCAAGGAAAGTCCCATCCGGACACGGGCCGAAGTCTTGAGTCTTGTATCTTCACGCTTCAATAGTCCGGACGTTGTACACAGTCCGGCTGTCCGGATACCCCCTAATCCAGGACTCCCTCAGGGGCCGCGCCCCCTCCCCTTGTCCAATTCAGACTCCCCATGGGGGGGGGGGGGCGCCACCCCTCGTGGGCTGCCCTCTCTCTCCCCTATGGCCCATAGTGGCCCATTACTTTCCCCGGGGGTTCCGGTAACCCCTCGGTAGTCCGATAAATATTTGAAACACTCTGAAACCATTCCGGTGTCCGAATACTATCGTCCAATATATCAATCTTTACCTATCGACCATTTCGAGACTCCTCGTCATGTACGTGATCTCATCCGGGACTCTGAACAATTTTCGGTCACCAAAACACATAACTCATAATACAAATCATCATCAAACGTTAAGCGTGCGGACCCTGCGGGTTTGAGAACTATGTAGACATGATCGAGACACATCTCTGATCAGTAACCAACAGAGGAACCAGGATGCTCATATTGGTTCCTACATATTCTACGAAGATCTTAATCGGTCAAACCGCAACGACAAAATACGTCATTCCCTTTTTCATCGGTATGTTACTTGCCCGAGATTCGATTGTCGGTATCTTCATACCTAGTTCAATCTCATTACCGGCAAATCTCTTTACTCGTTCCGTAATGCATCATCCTGCAACTAACTCATTAGTCACATTGCTTGCAAGGCTCGTCGTGATGTGCATTACCGAGAGGGCCCAGAGATACCTCTCCGATACTCGGAGTGCCAAATCCTAATCTCGATCTATGCCAACCCAACAAATACCTTCGGAGACACCTGTAGAGCATCTTTATAATCACCCTATTACGTTGTGACGTTTGATAGCACACAAGGTGTTCCTCCGGTATTCGGGAGTTGCATAATCTCATAGTCAAAGGACTATGTATAAGTCATGAAGAAAGCAATAGCAATAAAACTTAACGATCATTATGCTAAGCTAATGGATGGGTCTTGTCCATCATATCATTCTCCTAATGATGTGATCCCATTCATCAAATGACAACACATGTCTATGGTCAGGAAACTTAACCATCTTTGATTAACGAGCTAGTCAAGTAAAGGCATACTAGGGACACTTTGTTTTGTCTATGTATTCACACATGTATCAAGTTTCCGGTTAATACAATTCTAGCATGAATAATAAACATTTATCATGATATAAGGAAATATAAATAACAACTTTATTATTGCCTCTAGGGCATATTTCCTTCAACATGTTGTTGTCTATGTATCCACACATGTATTTGAGTTTCTGATCAATACAATTATAGCTTGGATAATAAACTATTATCATGAACAAGGAAATATAATAATAACTACTTTATTATTGCCCCTAGGGCATATTTCCAACAGGTAACACATGCACCTTTTCCAAACTTATGAGGTTGTAGTAGCTTGTTCGAGTTCCCAAACTGAATCTGGGCTCCAATGACCCTTTTACAAGTAAATAATATTTGAGATTTAATTCTTGTATTCTGAATTTTATGGCATGTTCATATAGATGGAAGTGGATTATCCATAGGAGTTATGTGTCAACTTGGAAGTGTTGTTCATGCACAACTTAAAGATCATACTAAACTTTAGTTTTGACTAAGTGTTGCCCCGTTAGTTGCAATTTGTACGCATGGATAATAAAAATTTGTAGTTTAGACCAAATTATATCAATTAAGTTAAAAAGACTCCAACTATGCTAATGGGGCCTATGTTTTAGGCATCGCTGACTCTGGTGTGATGACATTTCAAGAGGACAGACGTTAAACCTAGCTCTTGGCATGCTACGTCATTCATATAGTTCTCAGGGGTTACTATGGTTTAATGAAGATTTGGAGGAAAATCTAAATTTTGCAAGTTAGCTTTTTGCGTGTTATTGTTGGCGCATCTCAATGGTGGAGGTGACATCACGCAAGATAGATGTCTCACGATTTTATCCTTATCCTGTTGTTGTCGTCCCGGCAAACAACAAGAGCCTATGGTGTTATCGTCCATGTGAGTTGTAGGTTCTAGGTTTGATGGATTATCATCTGATGTTTCATCTTGTCATGGCAGGGATGGTGACAAGTGTCATTTCAAGTTTGGTTTTGCCAGTACGACACTAAACCACTGTTTTCTAATCAACCTTGCAAGGGGTGCATCGCCGACCATAGTTTCAAAATGGGCTACTGTATGTCCTTTCCTATTGAGATGGGCAACTCGTGCACCTTTTCAAAAAATTTGAGGTTAGATTAGCTTGTTTGAGTTTCCAAGATTGGATCTGGGCTCCAATGTCCCTTTTCAAATAATTCTTGTATTCTTTTTTTGGCATGTTCACATAGATATGGTATATGTGATTACAAGTTTCCATATAATATGTGTTTGTAGACACGTGTAAAAACAAATACTTAGATTTGAAAATAGCAAATAATACACACATTGTTTGTTATAAGAATTCAAGAAATTGACCTTTTTATGCGACTCACATGGTAATTGTTGGCTTGCATTTGAGGAATATTTGGTGTGAATCTTATCTTGAGTGAGTTTCCTCTTGTATTCCCCTTGTGTTCATCCTTGAATCCACCTCCAATTCAAATCATCATTGAACTTTAGGCCACCCTAGCCGTTCGTCCCATATCAGTATTCCTCTCCATTATGAAACTTAGAAGAGAGGATGCACAACCTCTTATTGATAACTTTTGGGTAGAATAGCTCGATGGGGAGGTAAGCTCCTATCCTAAAAAGGAACACTTATCCTTATCTAAGCTTGATTGCCCAATGTTCTGATTTATCTTCTATCCCTTTTTTAAATTCCCTAAGCGGGCATTAGACCTTATTAACACTCAAATGACACACTACTTTCTGAATAATTTTAGGGGCACAAAGAAAATCCATTTAGCTAACTGGAATATGGTTTGCACGAAGGAGTTTGGGGGCCTTGCATCCAAACCCTCAAGGATATTAATATCTGTTTGTTTTGGTCTTGGGTCATGAGGTACATCAATAAAGATGAGAAATTCTAGAAGCATGTCATTGCTAGTAAATACAATACCAACTCTCCCAACTCTTCACCTCCTCTTCTCTTAACTTCCCTGTCTTCTGGAAAAGAGTTTTAGATGTAGCTAAATCTACCAAGTTTGGTTATAGGTGGGCGGTAGGTGATGGACTTAAGGTTAGATTTTGGGAAGATACCTGGTTGGTACTTCACCTTTAGTTGTCTAGTTCTGGGACCTTTATGTTCTTTGTATTGAGAAAGGCTACGTAATTTAAAAGGTTTGAGATGGATCTCACCTAAAGATTATAAGTATTTAGGAGGATTTTCTCAATCTCTATGATGGATAGATGGTAAGAATTTCCCTTTGCTAGTAGTGTTGTGTTGCCTCTTGATACTGGTTCTCTGACCTGGCAATTGGATAGCAAAGGGCAATACTCGACTAGTTCTCTTTATAGTATTATCAATTTCATAAGGGTGACACCTGTTTGTATTCATGTTGTCTGGAAACTTTGTGTCCCACCTACAATTCACATGTTCTTGTGGCTCCTGGCCAATAACAAGTTGATCACAGAAGACAACCTAAAGAAAAGAGATCTTGCTAGGTTTGAAGATTGCATGTTCTGCACTAATCATGGTTCTGTCCAACACCTTTTCTTTGGTTGTCTAGTTGCTAATGAACTTTGGTTTAGTAATTGCTAGATACTTTGGTGTTTATTGGTATTTTCTTTGAATCAACTGCTAGATTTTGGATTGCCAACAAAAAAACATGGTAAACTATTCAATCTAGTTACTTCCTCCTTCCATCTATATAGGGCCTAATGCGTTTTTCGAGGCTAACTTTGACCAAATGTTAGAGCAATAATATATGACATGCAACTTACATAAAGCATACTGTCAAAATTGTATGTGAAAGGAGCTTCCAATGATATAATTTTGACATTATACATCTCATTTACTATTAAAAAAATTGAATGAAAGGGGTCCCCCCGGCCCCATTTTATTAATGAAACGAACCTAGAATAATCATCCACGAGTTCAAACATAAGATGATCAGGTTCTCTCCCAAGCACTCTCAAACTCTCTTAATCATTACAGACCCAGAATGGAAGGGACAACTACGAAGTACACTAACACCATGGCATAATCCCAGCCATCTGGACGTCTGCGCCTCATCTCCAAGTAATCAGCATCAGCTCCCCGCGCTTTTTATCCAGCAGAAGAATACATCTTTGTAGCAGCACTGCTTGAGTGTCGTCGCAGAGCACCTTCCATTGCTGTAGATGAGACCTTAGTTTCACAAGAACACATGCGGCATTTCTCCAAGTGCGGCCCTGAAAGCAGAATTCATTTCTTAGTTTCCAAAGGCTCCATAAGGATGCAACCACTACCAAGTTCGGCACATGCTTCTTTTTATATTTTTGCCAAAAAGCAATAACATCACAAAAACTGGTAAAGAAAGGGCATTCAAAACAGACAGAGATAGCTGAAGGAAATATGCCCTAGAGGCAATAATAAAGTTATTATTTATTTCCTTATATCATGATAAATGTTTATTATTCATGCTAGAATTGTATTAACAGGAAACATAATACATGTGTGAATACATAAACCCTCTGAGTGTCACTAGTATGCCTCTACTTGACTAGCTCGTTAATCAAAGATGGTTGTGTTTCCTAACCATGAACAAGGAGTTGTTATTTGATTAACGGGATCACATCATTGGTTGAATGATCCGATTGACATGACCCATTCCATTAGCATAGCACCCGATCGTATAGTTTGTTGCTAGTGCTTTTCTTCATGACTTATACATGTTCCTATGACTATGAGATTATGCAACTCCCGTTTGCACGAGGAACACTTTGGGTGCTACCAAACGTCACAACGTAATCGGGTGATTATAAAGGTACATTACAGGTGTCTCCGAAGGTACATGTTGGGTTGGCATATTTCGAGATTAGGATTTGTCACTCCGATTGTGGAGAGGTATCTCTGGGCCCTCTCGGTAATGCACATCACATAAGCCTTGCAAGCATTGCAACTAATGAGTTAGTTGTGAGATGATGTATTACGGAACGAGTAAAGAGACTTGCCGGTAACGAGATTGAACTAGGTATTGGATACCGACGATCGAATCTCGGGCAAGTAACATACCGATGACAAAGGGAACAACGATATGTTGTTATGCGGTCCGACCGATAAAGATCTTCGTAGAATATGTAGGAGCCAATATGGGCATCCAGGTCCCGCTATTGGTTATTGACCAGAGAGGTGTCTCGGTCATGTCTACATAGTTCTCGAACCCGTAGGGTCCGCACGCTTAACGCTTCGGCGATGCTTACTATGAGTTGTTATGATGTTTCTGTACCAAGGTTGTTGAGTCCCGGATGAGATCACGGACGTGACGAGGAGTCTCGAAATGGTCGAGACATAAAGATTCATATATTGGAAGTCTATGTTTGGACATCGGAAGTGTTCCGGGTGAAATTAGGAATTTTACCAAGTGGGAGGTTACCTGGAACCCCGGAATACTAATGGGCCAACATGGGCCTTAGTGGAAAGGAGAAGGGGCCCAAGTGCTGGCCGCACCTTCCCCCTTCCCTAGTCCTATTAGGACTAGGAGAAGCGCCCCCTCTCTCTCCCTTCCCACTTGGGGAAACCTAGTTGGACTAGGATTGGGGGGGGGAATCCTACTCCTAGTAGGAGTAGGACACCCCTGGCGCACCTCCCTTGGCCGGCCAGCCCCTCCCCCTTCCCTCCTTTATATACAGGGGCAGAGGGCACCCCATGACACACAAGTTGATCCTTGAGATCTTTCCTTAGCCGTGTGCGGTGCCCCCTTCCACCATATTACACCTCGAGAAAACCGTAGCGGAGCTTAGGCGAAGCCCTGTGTCGGTGGAACATCATCATCGTCACCACGCCGTCGTCTTGTGAAACTCTCCCTCAACACTCGGCTGGATCGGAGTTCGAGGGACGCCATCGAGCTGAACGTGTGCAGAACTTCCGGAGGTGCCGTCGTTCGGTACTTGGATCGGTTGGATCGTGAAGAAATGCGACTACTTCCTCTACGTTGCGTCAACGCTTCGGCTGTGGGTCTACGAGTGCGTAGACAACACTCTCATCTCGTTGCTATGCATCACCATGATCTTGCGTGATCGTAGGAAAATTTTTGAAATTACTACGTTACCCAACGGTGGTATCGAGCACGGTTTTATGCGTAGATGTCATATGCACGAGTAGAACACAAGTGAGTTGTGGACGATACAAGTCATACCGCCTACCAAAGCATGTCATACTTTGGTTCAGCGGTATTGTTGGAAAGGCGATCCAGACCAACCTTACGCTGCTCTTACGCGAGACCGGTTCCCTCGACGTGCTTTGCACATAGATGGCTTGTGGAAGACTGTCTCTCCAACTTTAGTTGAACTGAGTGTGGCTACGCCCGGTCCTTGAGAAGGTTAAAACGGAGTCTATTTGACGAAGTATCGTTGTGGTTTTGATGCGTAGGTAAGAACGGTTCTTGCTCAGCCCGTAGCAGCCACGTAAAACTTGCAACAACAAAGTAGAGGACGTCTAACTTGTTTTTGCGAGGCATGTTGTGATGTGATATGGTCAAAACGTGATGCTATATTTTATTGTATGAGATGATCATGTTTTGTAACCGAGTTATCGGCAATGGCGAGAGCCATATGGTTGTCGCTTTATTGTATGCAATGCAATCATACTGTAATGCTTTACTTTATCACTAAGCGGTAGCGATAGTCGTAGAAGCATAAGTTTGGCGAGACGACAACGATGCTACGATGGAGATCAAGGTGTCGCGCGGTGACGATGGTGATCATGACGGTTGCTTGAGATGGAGATCACAAGCACAAGATGATGATGGCCATATCATATCACTTATATTGATTGCATGTGATGTTAATCCTTTATGCATCTTATCTTGCTTTGATTGACGGTAGCATTATAAGATGATCCTTACTAAATTATCAAGAAGTGTTCTCCACGAGTATGCACCGCTATGAAAGTTCTTCGTCTTTGAGACACCACGTGATGATCGGGTGTGATAGGCTCTACGTTCAAATACAACGGGTGCAAAACAGTTGCACACGCAGAATACTCGAGTTATACTTGACGAGCTATGCATATAAGATATGACCTCGGAACACGAGACCGAAAGGTCGAGCGTGAATCATATAGTAGATATGATCAACATATTGATGTTCACCATTGAAACTACTCCATCACACGTGATGATCGGTCATGGTGTAGTTGATATGGATCACGCAATCACTTAGAGAATTGGAGGATATTTTTCTAAGTGGGAGTTCTTAAGTAATATGATTAATTGAACTTAAATTTATCATGAACTTAGTACTGATAGTATCTTGCTTGTCTATGATGTGTAGATAGATGGCTCGTCTTTGTTGTTCCGTTGAATTTTAATGCGTTCCTTGAGAAAGCAAAGTTGAAAGATGATGGCAGCAATTACACGTTGGGTCCGTAATTTGAGGATTATCCTTATTGCTGCACGGAAGAATTACGTCCTGGAAGCACCGTTAGGTGCCGGGCTGTGCAAGGGCTGCGCCAGATGTTGTGAACGTCTGGCAAAGCAAAGCTGATGACTACTCTATAGTTCGATTGTGCCATGCTTTACGGCTTAGAACCGGGACTTCAACGTCGTTTTGAACACCATGGAGCATATGAGATGTTCCAGAGTTGAAGTTAATATTCCAAGCGAATGCGGATTGAGAGATATGAAGTCTCCAATAAGTTCTATAGCTGTAAGATGGAGGAGAACGGTTACATCGGTGAGCATATACTCGAATGTGCGGATATAACAATCACTTGATTCAAGCTGGAGTTAATCTTCCGGATGATTGCGTCATTGATGTAATTCTCCAATCAACGCCACCAAGCTACAAAAGCTTCGTGATGAACTATAATATGCAAGGATGACCAAAACAATGCCCGAGCTCTTCGCGATGCTGAAAGTCAGCGGAGGTAGAAATCAAAAAGGAGCATCAAGTGTTGATGGTTAACAAAACCACTAGTTTCAAGAAAAGGGCAAAGGAAAGAAAAGGAAACTTCAAAAAGAACGGCAAGCAAGTTCTTGATCAAGAGAAGAAACCCAAGTCTGGTCCTAAGCACAAATCGAGTGCTTCTATTGCAAGCAGGCTGGTCCTTTGAAGCGGAACTGCCCCAAGTATTTGGCGGATAAGAAGGATGCCAAGGTTAACAAAGGTATATGTGATATACAAGTTATTGATGTGTACCTTACTAATACTCGCATGAGCACTGGGTATTTGATCTTGGTTACATTGCTAATATTTGCAACTTCGAAGCAGGGCTACTGGATTAAGCGAAGATTGGCTAAGGACGAGGTGACGATCTTGGCGTGGGAAATGGTTCCAAAGTCGATGTGATCGCGATCGGCACGCTACCTCTACATCTACCTTCGGGATTAGTATTAGACCTAAATAATTGTTATTTAGTACCAGCGTTGAGCATGAACATTATATCTGGATCTTGTTTAATGCGAGACGGTTATTCATTTAAATCAGAGAATAATGGTTGTTCTATTTATATGAATAATATCTTTTATGGTCATGCACCATTGAAGAATGGTTTGTTTTACTTAATCTCGATAGTAGTGATACACATATTCATAACGTTGAAGCCAAAAGATGTAGAGTTGATAATGATAGTGCAACTTATTTGTGGCACTGCCGTTTAGGTCATATCGGTGTAAAGCGCATGAAGAAACTCCATCTTGATGGACTTTTGGAGTCACTTGATTATGAATCACTTGGCACTTGCGAACCGTGCCTTATGGGCAAGATGACTAAAACACCGTTCTCGGAACTATGGAGAGAGCAACAGATTTATTGGAAATCATACATCTTGATGTATGTGGTCCAATGAATGTTGAGGCTCGTGGCGGATATCGTTATTTTCTCACCTTCACAGATGATTTGAGCAGATATGGGTATATCTACTTAATGAAACACAAATCTGAAACATCTGAAAAGTTCAAAGAATTTCAGTGAAGTGGAAAATCATCGTAACAAGAAAATAAAGTTTCTACGATCCGATCGTGGAGGAGAATATTTGAGTTCTGAGTTTGGCCTACATTTGAAACAATGCGGAATAGTTTCGCAACTTACGCCACCGGAACACCTGGCGTAATGGTGTGTCCGAACGTCGTAATCGTACTTTATTAGATATGGTGCGATCTATGATGTCTCTTCTTGATTTACCGCTATCGTTTTGGGGTTATGCTTTAGAGGCGGCTACATTCACTTTAAATAGGGCACCATCTAAATCCGTTGAGACGACGCCTTATGAACTGTGGTTTGGCAAGAAACCAAAGTTGTCGTTTACGAAAGTTTGGGGCTGCGATGCTTATGTGAAAAAGCTTCAACCTGATAAGCTCGAACCCAAATCGGAGAAATGTGTCTTCATAGGATACCCAAAGGAGACTGTTGGGTACACCTTCTATCACAGATCCGAAGGCAAGATTTTTGTTGCTAAATTCGGAAACTTTTTGGAGAAGGAGTTTCTCTCGAAAGAAGTGAGTGGGAGGAAAGTAGAACTTGATGAGATAATCGTATCTACTCCCTTATTGAGAAGTAGTACATCACGAGAAAACAGTTTCGTGACACCTACACCAAATAGGGAAGAAGCTAAATGATGATGATCATGAAACTTCAGATCAAGTTTCTCTGAACTTCGAGATCAACCAGAGCAAGATCCGCATCAAAGGTGGTACGGTAATCCTATTACGGAAGTCATATTCTTGGAACATGATGAACCTACGAACTATGAAGAAGCGATGGTGAGCCCAGATTCCACAAAATGGTGGAGGCCATGAAATCTGAGATGGGATCCATGTATGAGAACAAAGTGTGGACTTTGGTTGACTTGCCCGATGATCGGCAAGCAATTGAGAATAAATGGATCTTCAAGAAGAAGACTGACGCTGATGGTAATGTTATCGTCTATAAAGCTCGACTTGTTGCAAAAGGTTTTCGACAAGTTCAAGGGATTGACTACGATGAGACCTTCTCACCCGTAGCGATGCTTAAGTCCGTCCGAATCATGTTAGCAATTGCGCATTTTATGATTATGAAATTTGGCAAATGGATGTTAAAACTGCATTCTGAATGGATTTACGGAAGAAGAGTTGTATATGATGCAACCAGAAGGTTTTGTCGATCCAAAAGGAGCTAACAAAGTGTGCAAGCTCCAGATCCATTTATGGACTGGTGCAAGCCTCTCGGAGTTGGAATAAACGTTTTGATAGTGTGATCAAAGCATTTGGTTTTATCTGAGACTTTTGGAGAAGCTTTGTATTTACAAGAAAGTGAGTGGGAGCTCTGTAGCATTTACGATATTATATGTGGATGACATATTCTTGATCGGAAATGATATAGAATTCTGGATAGCATAAAGGGATACTTGAATAAGAGTTTTTCGATGAAAGACCTCGGTGAAGCTGCTTACATATTGGGCATTAAGATCTATAGAGATAGATCAAGACGCTTAATAGGACTTTCACAAAGCACATACCTTGACAAAGTTTTGAAAAAGTTCAAAATGGATCGAGCAAAGAAAGGGTTCTTGCCGGTGCTACAAGGTGTGAAGTTGAGTAAGACTCAATGCCCGACCACCGCAGAAGATAGAGAGAAAATGAAAGATGTTCCTATGCTTGACCATAGGCTCTATCATGTATGCAATGCTGTGTACCAGACCTGATGTGTGCCTTCTTTGTAAGTTTGGCGGCGGTACCAAAGTAATCCGAGTGGATCATCGGACGTGATCAAGAACATCCTTAAGTACTTAAGAAGGACTAAGGATATGTTTCTCATTTATGGCGGTGACAAAGAACTGTCAGAACGGCAGTTACGTCGACGCAAGCTTTGACAATCGATCCGGACGATTCTAAATCGCAAACCGGATACGTATTTACATTAAGCGGAGGAGCTGTCGGTTGGTGCAGTTCCAAACAAAGCGTCGTGGCGGGATCTACATGTGAAGCTGAGTACATAGCTGCTTGGAAGCAGCTAATGAAGGAGTCTGGATGAAGGAGTTCATAACCGATCTAGGTGTTGTACCTAGTGTATCGGGTCCAATGAAAATCTTTTGTGACAATACTTGGTGCAATTGCCTTAGCAAAGGAATCCAGATTTCACAAGAGAACCAAGCACATCAAAAGACGCTTCAACTCCATCCGGATTTGGTCGGTGGGAGACATAGAGATATGCAAGATACATACGGATCTGAATGTTGCAGACCGATTGACTAAGCCTCTTCCACGAGCAAAACATGATCAGCACCAAGACTCCATGGGTGTTAGAATCATTCTTGTGTAATCTAGATTATTGACTCTAGTGCAAGTGGGAGATGAAGGAAATATGCCCTAGAGGCAATAATAAAGTTATTATTTATTTCCTTATATCATGATAAATGTTTATTATTCATGCTAGAATTGTATTAACAGGAAACATAATACATGTGTGAATACATAAACCTACAGAGTGTCACTAGTATGCCTCTACTTGACTAGCTCGTTAATCAAAGATGGTTGTGTTTCCTAACCATGAACAAGGAGTTGTTATTTGATTAACGGGATCACATCATTGGTTGAATGATCCGATTGACATGACCCATTCCATTAGCATAGCACCTGATCGTATAGTTTGTTGCTAGTGCTTTTCTTCATGACTTATACATGTTCCTATGACTATGAGATTATGCAACTCCGTTTGCACGAGGAACACTTTGGGTGCTACCAAACGTCCACAACGTGAATCGGGTGATTATAAAGGTACATTACAGGTGTCTCCGAAGGTACATGTTGGGTTGGCATATTTCGAGATTAGGATTTGTCACTCCGATTGTCGGAGAGGTATCTCTGGGCCCTCTCGGTAATGCACATCACATAAGCCTTGCAAGCATTGCAACTAATGAGTTAGTTGTGAGATGATGTATTACGGAACGAGTAAAGAGACTTGCTTAACGAGATTGAACTAGGTATTGGATACCGGCGATCGAATCTCGGGCAAGTAACATACCGATGACAAAGGGAACAACGATGTTGTTATGCGGTCTGAACGATTAAGATCTTAGTAGAATATGTAGTAGCCAATATGGGCATCCAGGTCGCGCTATTGGTTATTGACGAGAGTGGTGTCTCGGTCATGTCTACATAGTTCTCGAACCCGTAGGGTCAGCACGCTTAACGTTTCGATGACATTACTATGAGTTGTTATGATGTTTCTGTACGAAGGTTGTTCGAGTCCCGGATGAGATCACGGACGTGACGAGGAGTCTCGAAATGGTCGAGACATAAAGATTCATATATTGGAAGTCTATGTTTGGACATCGGAAGTGTTCCGGTGAAATTAGGAATTTTACCAAGTGGGGAGGTTACCGGAACCCCGGAATACTAATGGGCCAACATGGGCCTTAGTGGAAAGGAGAGAAGGGGCCCAAGTGCTGGCGCACCTTCCCCCTTCCCTAGTCCTATTAGGACTAGGAGAAGGCGCCCCTCTCTCCCTTCCCACTTGGGAAACCTAGTTGGACTAGGATTGGGGGAATCCTACTCCTAGTAGGAGTAGGACACCCTGGCGCACCTCCCTTGGCCGGCCAGCCCCTCCTCCTTCCCTCCTTTATATCTGGGCAGAGGGCACCCCATGACACACAAGTTGATCCTTGAGATCTTTCCTTAGCCGTGTGCGGTGCCGCCGTCCTCCATATTACACCTAGAGAATTGCGTAGCAGAGCTTAGGCGAAGCCGTGCGCCGGTGGAACATCATCATCGTCTCCACGCCGTCGTCTTGTGAAACTCTCCTCAACACTCGGCTGGATCGGAGTTCGAGGGACGCCATCGAGCTGAACGTGTGCAGAACTCGGAGGTGCCAGCACGTTCGGTACTTGGATCGGTTGGATCGTGAAGAAGTACGACTACTTCCTCTACGTTGCGTCAACGCTCATTGTGGGTCTACGAGGGTACGTAGACAACACTCTCATCTCGTTGCTATGCATCACCATGATCTTGCGTGATCGTAGGAAAATTTTTGAAATTACTACGTTACCCAACAATAGCTTCCCAAACTATTTTTGCAACAATACAATCAAACAACAAATGTTGCACCGTTTCATTCTCATTGCAAAAAAGGCAAGTCGTGTTATCAACCTGTCTCCTTTTGGCTAAATTATCACGAGTAAGGATCTTGTTGTAAACCCCCAGCCAAAGAAAGACATGGATTTTTTTAGGGCATAGAACTTTCCAGAGCTTGTCATCTACAGCCCAAACTATTCCCCCCAAATTGATCTGCTTATAAAGAGACTTGACTGAGTACACCCCGTTAGTCTCTAAAGAACAAATGGGGGTGTCATTCTCATCCCATAACTTATTTTTTCTAACCATTTCTACTAATTGGTTCCATCTCTCAAAACATGTCCTATCCACACATCTACGAAATGTTAGCTTAAGTTGGACCCCATCCCAGACTTGTGCCACAGAGCACTCAGTTTGATTACAAATGATGAAAAGGTCCCATAATTGAGTTTGGACGTGGCTAGCCAGCGCTCGGCGCTCGTTCATGTGATCCAGCGCCCTACCATATATATATGTAAATACAATAGATTGCTCCACACACTTTCCAAAAAAGGAAGCCTGTCACCATCTTTTCGCGTACCCACATGACGCTGCTACGTTACCAAAGAAATCAGCCCTGACCTTGTCCCTGCGTGCATTTATTTGGAGTTCAAAAATCTTAAAAGCCATAACTTTTGAATCAAGCGTCGAAATATAGTTCTGTTTTCTCATTGGGTTTCTGACGACGAGTTCTTCAAAACTAGATCCCTTATGGATAGGTTTCATCAAACTTTTTTTAGGGCAACTTCGGGTGTGATGGAGGCAACTATAGTGCTATAGGGAAGCAACTTCATATTTTTAGCCTAGTAGGACTGGCTATTAGGTTGGTTTGCGTAAAATAAATAAGAAAATCACATAAAACATAAGCCACGTTTAGTTCTACATACAAAGCAACTTCACCGCATTATGTGTACATGTGAATTTTTTTAACATTATCCCAACTTGCCTATCATGACTCCTCAGTTGCCTATTATCGATGGCCAGTTGCCTACGGTTGATGGTCAGTTGCCTATAAATACTAAATTGCCTAGCATTGATGCCCAGTTGCCTGTTATTGGTAATCAGTTGCCTACCATTGCTGCTCAATTGCCTAACTTTATGAACATAGTTGCCTACAATATTGTGAAGTTGTTTACCATTATTTTTTTAAAGTTGCCTACAAATAGTCTAAAGTTGCCTAGATTCACCACCAAGTTGCCTACCATAACTAGCAATAGCAGACACAAGAGCATCAGCTAGACGACTTCACAGTAGTATATGCAACTTAGAAACACAACATATGAGCATGAATAATAGGCAACTTAGAAGTACTAGTGAGGAAGTTAGAAGAATGTTAGATAACACTAACTAGGACCCAGAATGTAGTGAATTTGCTTATTTTTAGCACTAAAGTTGCTTCTAATATAAGGAAAGTTACTTACAAAGATGATGTGATTTTATCTACCTCTATTTGAAGTTGTTCTCTATTACTAGTTAGTTGCTTATTATTATTAATTAGTTATTTTTAATGGAGCAAAGTTGCTTCAATTTATAACTATACTTGTCTCATCTAGCATTAAAGTTGCTTTTAGAAAAAAATCATCGAAACATATTCATGTGGGGTTTAGTTATAAAGAGCTCATCGTGACCTGGCTAGCCAACACTAGCACAATACCTTTGGCGGCAAACTCCCCCGAAAAAGGAAAGCACATGGTTCTTATAACATCCATCCCAACATAGTTTTAAACTTTGGAATCATGATAGATAACTTAAATCCCACAAAAAAATCAACATTGTAGGCAACTTCGGTCCCTTGATGAACAACTTCCATAGTATTGTAGGCAATTGAGGATCACTCGGAAATTTCGTAGCAACGTAGACAACATAGTTTTTAAGGTAGACAACTTAGAAGCAATGTTAGAAATATTTTCCCTCTATGGTAGGCAACTTTTACCGTATTATAGACAACTAAGCTATCTACAACTTAGTTTCTGATGTATGCAACTTAGCCATCATGATAACCACCTATTATAGTACTGCACACATGGGAGGCTTCTAGGCGAATTCACCTATACACATGATGCAATTCATATAGCATCAAAGTTGCTCATGTTTAACACTAAAGTTGCCTCATATAGCATCAAAGTTGCTTTTGAAAAAACACACCAAAACATATACATATGAGATCTAGTTTCGACGAGCTCGTCGTGGGGAACCCAACGGTGAAAATGGTTCTTTGTTCTGACACTCGGTTCAAAAGTTGTAGCTTTTTGAAAAAAATTGAAACGAAATAAATAGGTGAGGACAACACATGCATGCACACTAGTGTTGGTTATTTACATGCACGTGGGTGCGGTCTTCACACACTATCACCGTCCGCTATTTTAAATAATCACGTGCGTCGGCACGTGCATGCATCAGACCGCTCTGATCCGTGCGCTCGATAGCTCTAATTAGTGCAGCTGCACTAGTAAGTTTTTAGGATTGAGTTTTGAGGGAACAATCCCCTACCCAAGTGTCGTGCCAAAAGCTAATTCTCTCCCCATTTCCCAGTTGCCACTTGTAAAAGACTTTGGCAGCTTAAAAGGCCCAAGTGGCACTCCTCCAGAATGTGGAGCCAACCGCACATTTGGACCAGAGGATGTTGGGAGATTAAATATCATATTTGATCAGTTTCTTCCAGTCACTATAATTGTTATGAAAAAACCTCTTGCTCCAGGAAGCCAATAGAGCCATGTTGAAATCCCTTATGTTAGGGATCCCTCCACCTCCAAACTCCTTCTTCCTAGTAACCATGCCCCAGTTAGCTAAATGATATTTATGCTGGTTATCCACATTCCCCAAGAAAAAATGAGCCATTTGAGAGTTAATAGCGTTTACAGCCTATTTTGGAAACTTAATCATAGACATCAAATAAGTAGGAATACTACCATTATAAGCACACAACAAAATGATTTTTCCTTTGTAAGTAAGGTATCTCCCTACCCATATAGAGATGTTTTTAATAATCCTATCAATGATAGGTTGCAAGTCCTGTTTCCTTAGTGAAAGGGCATGTAGCCCCTAAGTGTGGTTTTGGTAATTAATGAAGATCTTTATGGACTAATGTTTTCATTGAGATATATTTGAAGGGATTGTCCATAGATGGTGCATCAAGGATATTAGATAGAATCAAGGATAAAGTCTATATATATGAAGATATGTTTGCTCTAAGCATTGGTATTATTTGACAAATTCCTATGGAGCATCAAGTGCATTCAATCCTATATGAAGAAATGTTCCATAGTGATGCATGAAGCATGTTGGATTTATGTGGGAAGAATGCCATCAAAACATACAAAGAAGTCCTCATGGTATCCCTCTCTGGATACCCTGTGCACACGGGCCTCCTGAGCCCTATGCGCACGGGGTGGAGTGTCAACTCTCTGGATACCCCGTGCGCACGTGGTCCCTGACCCCCGTGCACGTGTTTTGGCACTCGAGGTCACATATCCAGTAAGGTTTCAAGTTGGTCTTTGGGGATTTATGTTGAAGCCATCAAGATTGATTTTAATGTCTAACCAACTATATTCAAGGTGGAGTTCATTAGAGGATCTCAAAGATTGACATATTTGTGCTTTTAAGGATCAAGATCTTGAGAGTATAATCAAATAGAAGAATTCAAGTTATGGTTTCAAGACAAGACCATGGTAAGCTCATGTGTTGGGTTTTCGGTTGATCAAGTCTTGAAGCAAGCAACCAGAGCGAAGAATTCATTGTGCCTCTCAAGAGATTATGATGGAGTTTTTGGAGAGCAAATGATGACCAATATGATATTCATAGTGAAACTTGATATGGTCATGAAAGAGTCTTTGGTGATCTCTTTCTTGAAGGAATGAAGGGAAATGAAGAGTTCATTGTGGCTTTCAAGAAACCAAGATGGGATATGAAGTAAAGATGTTGGTTGACCAAGATGAAGCTCGAAGATTATCTAGATGGTCAACTCTCAGAGCGCAATCTTTGTACCACGTGGGATCAAGTGATCTAGTGGTACGGTAAGTAATTGTGAATTGTGCTTTGCTACCTAACCCATGCTATGTGCTTTCTATGTCTATGTGGGTTAGGTGTTCCTCATGGGCTTGCATCAAAAGAGAGATTTCAAGTAGCCTATGTGTGGATGACATCAAGTGGTGATGGTCATCGGGTTCGAGGAGTCCAAGTGCAAGATGAGAAGCTAGAGGTTATATGCTTTGAACCTTGTGGTCCACATCATGATAATGTGCATGTGTAGATGGGCTTAAGTTAAGGCTTCCCTCATTGCAATATGAGGAAGCATTTTGAGTATGTTCACCAAGTGGTTGTGTACAAGAAAAAGATTCCAACTTGAGGCAAGCATCAAAGTCATCACCAAGCTCAAGTTGAATATGCAAGGAAAAGGTATACCTTATCTAGGTTTTCCTAGTTTTGCCGGCCTCATGGTGCTTGGAGGGAGACCGGATTATAGGTTTGATAGCCGTACTATCAAGAGGGACTTTCGGGGTGTAGCTTGATCACGTCGCATATAGAAAGCTCAAAAATTTGCATTACTTGCATTATTATTTATTGTTTATCTTGGGTAGTTCTCTTTGTGAGGACCTTGGTATTTTCCCTAGCTTCAAAACGAGCCCAAGATCATCGAATTCGGAGTCCGTATGCCAAAGTTATCACTGTTTTAGTGGGCTGCTGCAGGCTGTTCTGGGTACCCCATGGGCACGGGGCCCCGTGCACACGGGCTTGTACTGTGCGCACGGGACCCCGTGGGCATGGGGTCTCCAGGAAATACCCATTGAGCCCCAATGGCTAGTTTTGGGTTTTGGCTATGTAAGTGCATGCTCCTTCCTCGCACCGGTTGGGGGGTTGTTCATACACTTTCCTAACACCATTTTGAGCCTCTTATCACCTCTCCCAAAGCCCTATCTCCCCTCTATGTGAAGGGAGATTTGTGGATGGATTTGTGAGCCATTTGTTGATCCTATCCATTGTATATCCTCTCTTCAATCTCCTACTTTCGATAGTGCATCTTGTGAGATTGAGAGAGTGAGTTGAGCATTTGTTGCTTGACCTTGCATTGCATTTGTTGCATTGGTTTGAGCTCCCCACATCGATTAGTTCGAGTGAGAGCCCGTGAGTTTATTACTCTGGGAGGCTTCCGCCTCCTAGACGGTTTGGTGAAACATTGAGAAGATTGTGAAGAGGCCTCTATGGCCAAGGTTCTCCCGGAAGCTTCCTTTGGTGGTGTGCTCCGGGGAAGGGTGTTGAAGTGGCCTATGTGGTCAAGTTCCTCTGGAAGCTTCCGTTTTTGTGGTGTGCCCCGGAGAAGAATGTAAAGGTGTGGTGGTCGCCTTCAAGACCAACCTCGAGTGAATCGAGGCTCATCCGTTAGGGGTGACTCGAAAGGGAGAACGCGGTGAGTCACTTGGTGACGCCCTGGAGCTTTGGCTTCGGCACCGCTCTAACGGAGATTAGCACTCTCACGAATGTGAACTTCGGGATAAACCCGCGTCCCCGACTCACTTGTATTATCTCATACCCACACCCTTTACTTTCTGCAATTCATTCTTGCTCATATTGATATATCTTGTGCTAGTTGAATTGCTTAATTGTTCCTACATTTCCATATCTTGTGATATAGTTTGTGCTTGCTAGTTTGCTTAAGTGCCTATCTTGTTTAGCATTGGTTGTTGGTGCACTTAGTTGAGCCTAGCATATTTAGGATTTGTGCTTGAAAAGTATCCGTTAGTTTAATTCCGCATTAGGATAAAGCCAAATATGTAAAAGTTTTAAAACGCATATTCACTACCCCTCTAGTCGTCATCTAGATCATTTCAATTGGTATCTGAGCTTTGGTCTCTCCTTGGTAGGCTTCACCGCCTAGAGAGTAAAGATGTCGACTAGTGGTATAGTGCATGATGACACCTTTTGTTTTAGTGGCACAAACTATCACTTGTGGAAAATTCGCATGCTTTCTCATTTCCGGACCATGGGTCCAAATTTTGTGCGAATTGTTCTTGTAGGAGCTTTGATACGTCTCCAACGTATCTACTTTGTCTCAAGCTTTTCCTCTTGATTTGGACTCTAATTTGCATGATTTGAATGAAACTAACCCCGTACTGACGCTGTTTTCAGCAGAACTACCATGGTGTTGTTTTTGTGCAGAAAAAAGAAGTTCTCAGAATGGAACGAAACTTTGCGAGGATTTTTTATATCAATAATAAGAATTTCTGGAGCCGAGACCCACCAGAGAGGGGCCCTTGGTTGGGCACAACCCACCAGGGCACGCCCCCTCTTCTAGCGCGCCCAGGTGGGTTGTACCCACCTGGTGGCCTCGCTGATGCCCCTCCTGATACTACAAAATCACATATTTCGGGAGAAAAATCAGGGACAAAAATTATCGCGATCCACAAGACGGAGCCGCGCCAAGCCCTGTTCTTCCTCGGGAGGGTAGATCTGGAGTCCGTTTGGGGCTCCGGAGAGGGGGGTCTTCATTCTTCGTCATCACCAACCCGTCTCCATCGCCAATTCCATGATGCTCCCCACCGGGAGTGAGTAATTCCTTCGTGTGCTCGCTGGTCGGTGAGGAGTTGGATGAGATTCATCATGTAATAGAGTTAGTTTTGTTAGGGCATGATCCATAGTATCCACTATGTTCTTAGATTGATGTTGCTATGACTTTGCCATGCTTAATGCTTGTCACCTTGGGCCCAGGTGCCATGAACTCAGGTCTGAACCGTTTATGAATTCATCATTATATCCATGTTTTAGATCCGATCTTGCAAGTTATAGTCACCTACTATGTGTTATGATCCAGCAACTCCGGAGTGACAACAACCGGGCCCACTCCCGATGATGACCGTAGTTTGAGGAGTTCATGTATTCACTATATGTTAATGCTTTGTTCCAGTTCTCTATTAAAAGGAGGCCTTAATATCCCTTAGTTTCCAATATGGATCCCGCTGCCACGGGAGGGTGGGACAAAAGATGTCATGCAAGTTGTTTTAATAAAGCACGTATGACTATTTACGGAATACATGCCTACATTATATCGATGAACTGGAGCTAGTGCCGTATCGCCCTAGGTTATAACTGTTACATGATGAATATCATCCAACAAGTCACTGATCCAATGCCTACGAATTTATCTTATATTGTTTCTGGTAAGTTATTACCGCTATCATCACTGTTACACTTGCTACAAATTACTGCTATCACTGTTACTGTTATCGTTGCTGTTGTCACTACTATCAAAACTATCAAACTACTTTGCTACCGATCACTTTGCTGTAGATAATTAATCTCCAGGTGTGGTTGAATTGACAACTCAGCTGCTAATACCTTCAAATATTCTTTGGCTCCCCTTGTGTCGAATCTATAAATTTGGGTTGAATACTCTACCCTCAAAAACTGTTGCGATCCCCTATACTTGTGGGTTATCAAGACCTTTTTCAGGCGCCGTTCTTGAGCATAGCTATATTTGTTGAGTCACTTGGGATTATTATCATATTATCATGAAGAATCTGAAGGATCCAAAGACTAAGATATTTCCCTCAAAGACGAGGGGAGGTAAGGAACTGCCATCCAGTTCTGCTTTAGATTCACCTTCTGTTATGAGTAAACTTGGAACACCACCAAATGCTATCAATTCTAATATGTCGCAAGTTAATGATGATGCTACTTCTGCTATGGATAATGCTTATGATGATGCTAGTACCTTGCTTGATAATGGTGATGTGCCACTTGGTGATTTTCTTGATGAACAAATTGCTAGAGTTATACAACATGATGTTGTTGAATCTGATGATAAGCTTGAAACTGAAAATCCCGAAACACCTGCTAGAACTAGCCTTGCTAGATATGAATTGCCTAAGGTACCAGAAGGTTATGTTATGAGTGAAGAACCAACTAGAGATATTCTTGCTTGCAATGATAGAGATGATCTAGAGAAATTACTACAAAAGTATGAAGAAAAATCTCTGAATGCTAGAATAAAATGTGACCTAAGTTTGCTAAATCATCTATCTTTATTGATGACAAGGATTATGAATTCTGTGTCGACCTAGAGTTAATTACTTTGGTTGAATCTGATCTTTTCCATGGTTATGAAACTGAAACTGTTGTGGCACATCTTACTAAGTTGAATGATACAACCACCCTTTTTACTCATGATGAGAAGACCCGCTACTACTTTATTCTCGAATTATTTTCTTTCTCATTAAAGGGTGATGCTAAAGCTTGGTACAATACTCTTGCTCCTGGTTGTGTGCGTAGTCCCCAGGATATGATTTATTACTTCTTTGAAAAATATTTTCCTGCTCATAAGAAACAAGCTGCCTTACAGGAAATATTTAACTTTGTGCAAACTAAAGAAGAGAGTCTCCCACAAGCTTGGGGGAGGCTTTGCCGATTATAATGCTTTGCCTGATCATCCTCTTAAGAAAAATGAAATACTTGATATCTTCTATAATGGACTAACCGATGCTTCTAGGGACTTCCTAGATAGTTGTGTTGGTTGTGTTTTCAGGGAACAAACTATTGCTCAAGTCGAAGAATTATTGAATAACATATTGAAACATTATGATGATTGGACTATTCCTGAACCACCGCCTAAACCCACCCCGAAGAAGAGGGGTATATTATATCTCAGTCCCGAAGATATGCAAGAGGCAAAGAAATCTATGAAGGAAAAAGGTACTAAAGCTGAGGACGCTAAAATTTTACCTCCTATTGATGAAATACACGGGCTTAATACACCACCACTTCCTAAGGTGGTAGAGGTAAATTCTCTTATGAAGTTCAATGAAAATGATAATCCTCACAATATGCATCCTAGTCAATGCCTTTATGAGTTTGAAAACTACATTAGAAAACAAGATCACTTCAATGCAAATGTTACGGAACAATTGAAATATAATTATGATATGAGTGCTCGCTTGAGTGACTTGTTATTTAGAATCTCAAATGATGTTAGAGGTGTTGGAAAACATGCTTCTATGGTTCAAACTCAACTAGAACAAGTTACTAAATCACAAAGATAATTGCTTGATGAAATGAATCGTAATATGCATGACTTTGCTGTTAGAGTTGAAACTAGGGGAGGTAAAATGACTCAGGAACCACTTTATCCCGAGGGACACCCAAAAAGAATTGAACAATATTCACAAAGAAATAACACTAGTGCACCTATTCCTTCTAAAAGGAAAAAGAAGAAGAAAAATGATAGGACTTTGCACACTTCTAGTGAACCTGGAATACAAAACCTCCCGATAATGATAATGAAACTTCTATCTCTGATGCTAAAACTCAATCTGGTAATGAACACTCACGTAGTGGTAATGAAAAAGATAATGATGAAGTTCATGAAGACACTCAACCAAATAATGATAAAGAACCAGATAATGATGTTGAGATAGAACCACCTGTTGATCTTGATAACCCACAAACTAAGAATAAAAGATATGATAAAAGAGACTTTGTTGCTAGAAAACACGATAAAGAAAGAGAACTGTGGGTTAAAAAACCTATGCCTTTTCCACCCAAGTCAACTAAAAAGAATCATGATGAAGAATTTGAACGCTTTCTTTGAAATGTCGAGGCCGATCTTTTGTGTACCCGCTTAGTCGATATCTTGAAAATGCCTCCTTATGCAAAGTATATGAAAGAAATCATCACTAATAAGAGAAAAAATACCGGAAGCTGAAATCTCCACTATGCTTGCTAATTATACTTTCAAAGATGGGGTGCCTAAAAAACTTGGAGATCTGGGAATACCAACTATACCTTGCTCTATCAAAAAGAATTATGTGAAACTGCTTTGTGTGATTTAGGAGCTGGTGTTAGTGTTATGCCTTTCTCTTTATATAAAAGACTTGACTTGAATAAACTCACACCTACTGAAATATCTTTGCAAATGGCTGACAAGTCAACTTCCATACCTATCGGTATCTGTGAGGATGTGCCCGTTGTTGCTGCTAATATTACTATTTTGACTGACTTTGTTATACTTGAGATGCCCGAGGATGACAACATGTCGATTATCCTTGGTAGACCCTTCTTGAATACTGCAGGGGCTGTTATTGATTGCAACAAAAGCAAGGTCACTTTTCATATTAATGGTAATGAGCATACGGTGCACTTTCCGACGAAACAATTCCAAGTGAATGGTATTAATGTTATTGAAAAATCTCCGACAATCACTATTGGAAGTATTAAAGTACCTCTACCTACTGTCAAAAGAAATATGAAATGCTTATTGTTGGGGAAATGCAAATCCCCATTGACGTAACTTAGTGATTTACGAAAGTTCTTCGGTTTCATGCTAATCGAAAGTGGTTGTTAATAAGACCTGATCAACCTTATTAATGAATCATTTTTGAGTGGTATGAAGTTGATGAATTTAGTAAGCACTACTTTCTGTCCCTACTTTTTATTCTCTGTTTTTATTAGTTAAATAAAATAAAATGCCATGTTTTGTCTGTTTTCTGAATTTTCCGTGCAAAAAATTGACCCAAAAATAAAAGTTCTCAGAATGCCTTGAAAACTTAATACGATTTTTTCTGAATATTTAATAATTTTTGGTGCAAATAATACCAGAGGGAGGTGCACCAGGTGGGCACAACCCACCTGGGCGCGCTAGGACCCCCATGCGCGCCCTGGTGGGTTGTGGTCCCCATGTGGGCCCCCTCACTCACCTCTTCATCCCACATCATCACTCCACATTGCTCTCTCTTCTGTGTTCTTGAGCTCAAACCCACGGATTTTGACCTCTTTGCTCGAAGCTCCGTTTCTGAAACTGTTTCGGGGGATTGTTGCTTGGTATGTGGTTCCACCATTTGTCCAATTAGTTTTTGTTTTAGTGGTTTATACTTTGAATAAATAGCTACTCTTGGTGCTGCTGTAGATGTGCTTGCATGTTCAATTCTTAGTGTTCTAAGTAGTTTGAATGCTTGCTATGGCCTCTATGTATCCCTATGAGTAGGTGCTATCAATTTTGTGAAGTTTTGTTGAGAAATTTTTGTGAACTAAAAATTCAGATTTTTATTCAAAGGAAAAATTGTACGCGGACATGAATATCTTGAGGAAATTTGGCTCTAAGAAGAACTCCAAGGGCGTTATTGGGGAGTCTTTTGACAGTGATCTCCACCCTCGGAGGTTGGCAGAGGTATGGCCGTGCGAATGGCCGCACACCCCATTCCTGCAAGAGGCTGGAATTCATGAGGAGTTCATGCAATTTATTGCCAACACTGGCCTCACCGACTTCATCGCAGATGAGTGTGACCAGCACCAAATCCTCACAAATAACTTCGTTCAAAGTTTTACTTTCCTGCCTAGAAATAATCCTCCTGAAGTGAGCTTTTATTTATATGCTGAAAACCATAAGATACCACTTACTGAGTTTTGTAACATATGCATGATCCCGTTTGATGGGAGCTTGGCTGAGCCTAGGCCGGCTGAGTTTGAGGCCTTCTGTCGCACTTTGACAGTGGGTGATGAGAGAAGAGTGTCAGCCATCACTGCCGGTGGCTTACATTTTCCTGTTGTTCGTTACTTTGCACTCTTCATTACAAAATGCTTGCTTGCTAGGGAGAAGGTGGGTGCACTTAGTTCACCAGACCTTGCTGTTCTACGTCGTGCACTTACGGGCGACAACACTTATAGTTTGGGAGCTATTGTGGCTCGTCGCCTCCATCTTAATAAATCTCAAGGAAAAATACATGGTGGGATTTTTGCTACTCGGTTGGCGGCTCACTTCGAGGTTGAGATACGCCCTCATGATTACCCTCTGACCAAGGTTTACAGGACCGAGCGGCCATGGATCACCATCACTTTCTTGCACATGATCGTCTTGATATTGCCATTCCTTATAACCTGGTCTATAGCGTTGATACTCGTGATGTTATCCCCATGCCTACACCTGCTTTGTTTGATTATGTTGCTAGGGGTGGATACCGGATTATGTCTGCAGACATCCTCGCCTACTGGAATGCTCACGCTGCTGCAGAGGCTGCTCAGGAACCTCAGCAGTGGGATGTGTGGATGCCCGCTCCACAGGATCCCTACTACCCTCCAGGCTACTGATCTACTACCAGGTTAGGCGAAAAGCCTAAGCTTGGGGGAGTAAGTGTCTCTCACCGACATTATATTCATGCTCACAGTTTATTCCAATTGTCGGTGTTCACACTTTTTCATTGTATCATCCATGCTTAGATTTATTTACTTGCTTTCTTCTTGTGTGTTTGAAAAACTTTAGAAAAAACCAAAAAAAATTAGTTTTAGTAATTTACTTTCTATGCATGCTTAGTAGTAGTATTAAAAAGAAAACCCAAAGAGATTTCCTTGTTCTTCTTTTGCTTGTTGGGAGCTTTCCCGTGTAAATAGTTTTTCTCGTTTTTGCTTTTTATTTGCTTGTTGAAGAAAACCAAAAACTCCAAAAATATTTTAGTGTGTTTCTCTGAATTTCTTTTCTTTTTATTCGAGTCTTATCAAGGAGAAGACCACGATGAAAATGTTGAGTGGCTCTCATATGAATAACTGTTGAACTAATAAAGAGCTCATTTTACCTTGTCTTCTCCCGTTGAATAAAATGTTTTGCAGATTCCAGCTTAGTCCACGGCACTCTTGCACTATTATTATTTTCATATCATTCGGTCATGCAAGTGAAAGGCAATAATGACGATATTCGATGAGCTGGCCGTGGCAAAGAGAAACTGGTATGAACTCGACGTGTTCATGTTCGTAAATATGTTTAACCTAGTATCCAGGCTTCAGCCCATTATGATTAAACATGTTTGCAATGACAATTAGAGATTATAGTTTCTCATGCCATGCATAAGTAGTTGGGAGTTGATAATGATTTATCTTGGATGTCAACATAGCGTTAAAATGATTGTGATGTAGTATGATGATATGGTATCCTCCTCTGAATGTTTGAGTGGCTTGACTTGGCACATGTTATGCATGTAGTTGAATAAAAACCAACATAGCCTCTATGATATTTATGTTCATGGTGTTCATATCCTACTCATGCTAATGTCCAATGTTACTTATGCATGATGACTGGTTATGATCGTTGTTGCTCTCTACTTGGCCACTTCTCAATCTTAATTGCTAGCCTTCGCCTGTACTAAGTGGGAATTCTGCTTGTACATCAAAAACCTTGAACCCAAAAGTTATTCCAGATGAGTCCACCATACCTACCTATATGCGGTATTACCCTGCCGTCCTAAGTAAATTTGCATGTGCCACCTCTAAAAACTTCTGAAAAATTATCTGTTTTGTGTGCGTGGATCGTTCATGGAACAACAGGAGGTGGTCGATATCTTCCGTGCTAAGCGGGTTATTCTCAGGTCGAGTGTTTATTCACTCGCCATCGCACGAGAAAATGGGCGGTAATAGGGATGCCCAGTCCCAAAATGCAAACATGAAAAAGAGTTCATCTCTGGATTAATCAAACAAAAACTCCCAATGGAGTCAAAACCTTTACTTTTATCGCTTGGGAACCGCCACTAGCGTGCTTAGCATGGAAGATGTTGATAACTGATAGTCGTGAAGTGAATAAGAAGGGTGTATGTCTCAAAATATCATTTACCTCTGTTTTAAAAATTGAGCTCTGGCACCTCTGCAAATCCCTGCTTCCCTCTGCAAAGGGACTTTCTATTTACTTTTATGTTGTGTCATCACCTTCTAAAACAAGTGCCAGAAACTGAGTAGAGCATAGCTGTCATGATTTATACATTGTGTATAGCTAATGTTGGGTGCATCATGGCTGGATCTTTTCTACCATGAATTACAATGTTTAGTCGCTGCTTGAACTTTGGAGGTGCTCTGCATTTATGCTTTGCGGTCTCAGAAAGGGCTAGCGAGATATCATTATTGTCATATTATATCATGGTTGTTTTGACAACGTGTTGCTGTTTGAGATATCTTATTATTGCTCGCTAGCTGATTATGTCATTGATATGAGTCATTATAATCTTGAAGAGTTATTGTTGACATGGTTAGTTATAATGTTGGTTGAAAACCTGGGTGTTGTTTAAGCTTATTTACGGAAACAAGAGCAAAAGAGTTTGTAAAAGTTTTTCTTTCTCACTTTTAGTTTATCAACTGAATTGCTTGAGGACAAGCAAAGGTTTAAGCTTGGGGGAGTTGATACGTCTCCAACGTATCTAATTTTCTCATGCTTTTCCTCTTGTTTTGGACTCTAATTTGCATGCTTTGAATGAAACTAACCTCGGACTTGACGTTGTTTTCAGCAGAACTACCATGGTGTTGTTTTTGTGAAGAAATAGAAGTTCTCGGAATTGTACTTTGCGAGGATTTTTTATATCAATAATAAGAATTTCTGGAGCCAAGAGCCACCAGAGAGGGGCCCCTGGTTGGGCACAACCCACCAGGGTGCGCCCCCCTCTCCTGGCGCGCCCAGGTGGGTTGTACCCACCTGGTGGCCCCGCTGATGACCCCCCTGATATTATAAAATCACATATTTCAAGAAAAAAATCAGGGAGAAAGAATTATCGCGATCCACGAGACGGAGCTGCCACCAAGCCCTGTTCTTCCTCGGGAGGGCAGATCTGGAGTCCATTGGGGCTCCAGAGAGGGGGATCTTCGTTCTTCGTCATCACCAACCCATCTCCATCGCCAATTCCATGATGCTCCCCACCGGGAGTGAGTAATTCCTTCGTAGGCTCGCTGGTCGGTGAGGAGTTGGATGAGATTCATCATGTAATCGAGTTAGTTTTGTTAGGGCCTGATCCCTAGTATCCACTATGTTCTTAGATTGATGTTGCTATGACTTTGCCATGCTTAATGCTTGTCACCTTGGGCTCGGGTGCCATGAACTCAGATCTGAACCATTTATGAATTCATCATTATATCCATGTTTTAGATCCGGTCTTGCAAGTTATAGTCACCTACTACATGTTATGATCCGGTAACCCCAGAGTGACAACAACCGGGCCCACTCCCGGTGATGACCGTAGTTTGAGGAGTTAATGTTTTGTTCCGGTTCTCTATTAAAAGGAGGCCTTAATATCCCTTAGTTTCCAATATGGACCCCGCTGCCACGGGAGGGTAGGACAAAAGATGTCATGCAAGTTCTTTTAATAAAGCACGTATGACTATTTACAGAATACATGCCTACCTTATATCGATGAACTGGAGCTAGTGTCATATCGCCCTAGATTATAACTGTTACATGATGAATATCATCCAACAAGTCATTGATCCAATGCCTATGAAGTTATCTTATATTGTTTCTGCTAGGTTACTACTGCTATCATCACTGTTACACTTGCTACAAATTACTGCTATCACTGTTACTATTACCGTTGCTGCTGTCACTACTATCAAAACTATCAAACTACTTTGCTACTGATCACTTTGCTGCAGATAATTAATCTCCAGGTGTGGTTGAATTGACAACTCAGCTGCTAATACCTTCAAATATTCTTTGGCTCCCCTTGTGTCGAATCTATAAATTTGCATTGAATACTCTACCCTCGAAAACTGTTGCGATCCCCTATACTTGTGGGTTATTAGGCTTCTCCGTGGAAGGATGACCTATTTGCAACTAATGAGGAAAATGATGATATGCTTTGTGGGTATGGTGCTAAGAATGCCATAAGCCGGTCTATATCCCTTGAAGTGTTTGAGTTAATTATGACTTGTGTGACGACTCACGAGATGTGGACCAAACTTGAAGAAATATATGGTGGGTCCAATCTTGTTGATATTCATCATCTTTCGGAGGAGTCAATTGAGGAGGTCTCCGTATCTTCAAATCATGAAGATCTCCATATTTCTTTCTTCCTCCGTGTACTTGGACATTTCACTTCTTCCACCTCACCATCATGTCACTACAAAAAAATACACTTGTGTGATGATACGTGTTTGTCACAATAGGTCGCGTTTTTTGTCATGCATGTACATCCCTGATGATTTTATGACAGAATCAAGATAGTCATACACAGGTCTTTGCCGAGAAGTGTTCCATGACATTACCAAAATTATCATCACGGAAGTGTCCACTTCCATGACGATAAATCGTAGCGTCACGTAAGTGCTTTCATCAAGGGTGACCGACATGTGGCATCCACCGTAACGGAACGCCGTTAAACTATCGGGTCGGGTTTTGGATCCGATAACCCGTTAACAGCCCCGACCAATGGGAAATTTCCACATGTAAAATTCTTATTGGCCGGACGAAACACGTGTCACTCGTCGATTGGGTCGATAGGCGCCTATGATATGTCGACACGTACACGCCCACCATTGGCCCATTTAGCTTACAAAGCCGCCCGCTTTGACTTGGTCAAAAGTTAATGGGCTGGCCCATGAAAAGCTCCGTTAATGCCTCTTTGCAAATAGCCCATTTACGGCCCGTTAACTCACGGCCCGTTAGGCCCTAAAGGAAATCGCCCCAACAACGTCATGTGGGCCGTCGAATATAACACCAGCCCATTTCACTTTTGGCCCATGTATGGCCCATGACGTCTTCGGCCCATATGAGGCCTTTCAGATCTTTCGGCCCTTTACAGGCCCACGGTGACTCTAGCCCATAATGAACAGTAATTTTTTTATACCCGTTAACGGCCTGTGATTTGCATGGGCCGTTTCGAGCCCGTGTTAGCTTTCGGCCTATTGACGGCCCATACATTCTTGGGCTCCTTTTCGGCCCTCGATTACTTCCGGCCCGTTACTGGCATGTTCCCCTAATGGGCCAAATTCGCCCATGGCAAGAGTCGGCCCACATCGCCCGTTCCCTAATGGGCCAAATTCGCCCATGGCAAGAGTCGGCCCACATCGGCTGTTACCCTAATGGGCCAAATTCGCCCATGGCAAGAGTCGGCCCGCTTCGGCATGTTAACCCGCTATGCTGCTTCCAAATTTCGCCTTTTATATTCTGGCCATTAACGACCCGTTATGCCTGTGACAGAATTAAGCCTTTGTTGTCCTACGACCTGTTAACAGCCCGTTACCGTGCTAGGCTGATACCAATTATGCCCGATTACGGCCCATGTAGACCCATTTATCCGACGGTCTGAGGCCCACCGATTACAGGCCCATTTATCGACGGCCTGTATATGGCCCATTGTAGTTGCAGCCACTAGCAAACCAGGGAAAAAGAAGACTAGGAAATAAATAAGGCCGAAACTAATGCTAGGCTATTAAGGCGATTGCACAGATTACATCCACTCGGCATCAAAGATCGCCACCAGTGCAAATATAGGGAACACCCTACACTATACAAAAATTGCTTGCTATTTTCTTCAGCCGGTGGCTGAACGTTAAGAATAAATTTTGTATCGCACCAAAACAAATTACAACTATATAACAAAAGGAAGGTTGGCACAAAACTTAACAGTCTAGCAGATAAATGCACCACGAAGTTGAAGCTTCGATTCATTTGACCTGGTATTACGTTTTCATGTTGTATTGTCCGATGGAGCACCATAACCCTCGCCTTCATTTCCCCTAGGCTCCTGAACAACATAGCAAATGTCTGATAGTCTAGTTTCAAAACCATGCATATCTTGACGACATTGAGCAATGTTTCTCCTTGTTTCAAAAAGGTCTCTGTTAGGGAATGGCCTTGTGTCTGGAGCGCAGATACAACATTTCTTTGAGCTTGCATATCTTGATCATGAGGCAGTTTGGACGATATTGCCTTAACAACCAACCCAGTATTACGCAGGAACATGCTTTTGGCACTGTTAGTGGATGTGCATCTTGACCCAATGTAGCAAGAGTCGACATTGCGGTTATAGTTGCCTCGCCACCTTCGTAAGGTGGCGGTTCCACCATTTTTCCATAGCTCGCTGAAAAGTTGAGGTTTTACATTAGTAGTACCGTAACGTAAGATATTAAGGAGGCAGCAAAACCAAACAAAATAGCTTTGGCCTATATACAGAACTTATTCTGGTGAACCCATGTAAAATATTAGTTGTATTTTATTGCAAAGTAAAACCAGGTTCCAAACATATGACCATGTACCATCGCTAATGTATTGTCTATTTCTTCACATTGTATTGAGGGCTAAGGATAAAGAGACGATGTTTATAATACGGTAAGCATAGTATGACATCATTCATATCACAAAACAACTGAGAACAGTAAAACAGGCAATTGTAACGTTGTGTGGGCAAGTCCAAAGACGGAACTAGATTACGGGTCAAGATCAAAGGAACATCACTCCTCTCTTTTAAACCTTGTAAGGTGCAATGATACGCTAAGACAATTGTGTATAAAATTGAAAAGAGTAATAGACATTGGCTGCAAACCATGCAGTTCAAGGCACAAGTCAGAGTAAGTAGTAGTTAAAAGTCATGAGGATTAAGGACTTACAACAGCGGCTTTGACTGGTGTAGTCATGCCCTTCTTCTTGCTAGTGTGACAGTAATTGAAGATTTCCACAACATTTGGTTAAGGTACTTTTTGGTCCTTGCGGGCTTTCCTCTGCATTTTGAACAAGTCAATATAGATCTGATAATATGGTACAACGAAAAGAGTGAAACAACAGCTAATTACAAGAGCCTCGAAGTGTGCAATATAGCTACGAGATCATGTCGTCTGTTGGAATTTCACTTTTGTAGGTTGGCCTTGTTCTTTGAATAGTTCACCTACAAGAAGATAGATTTATGTGGCACATGCGTAAATACGACTTCAACATGTGATCTGATCACATATATATATATAATGTACCTGATACTTCGGATCAGACCAGTGTTTAACAAGGCCCCTCCAGTCTTCATCCGATATATTTTCCACTGGAGATGTTTGGGAAAGTTCACTGTTAGCCTTGCCTTCAAAGTGAGTTTTCCTCAAGTTATACCGACATCTTGCCGCAGAAAGCGAGACTTGAAAACATGGGTGCAAGCTTGCAGTTGCATCATCTTGGCTATCCAACTTGAACCTCGTCTGCATTGAAAATTATGGAGTCTCATTATCAACAACCTAGAAAGTATGGGATGAGCAAGACGATATTACTAGTTTCCATACATAACCATACTTACAGATAAATGGTCGAGGAAGGTGTTGAACTGGGTTTTGTCTTTGTCATTCCTGTACTGAATCCATGTTGGGAGGATACGTACATGACACCTAACGAAAACTGCTGCCTCTGATACTAACTTGGCTGCCTCTGTAGCATCACGTGGCCTTTTTAAACCTGCCTCAAAACGGATCTCCATTCTTTCTCCTCTAGATTTAGTTAACCTATCGAGCATTATCCCTGATGTTTGTTTCCTCTTGCACCTAGGTGCTAGTCCAACAATGAACATAGGAAGTGTTAGTGTACATCAAACTGTGAGACTACATATAAAGAAGCATGCAATCGTAACTTGACTCCAAAGAACTACCTTGTTGTTGTTGAAGCTCACAAGGTTCATCTGATATTGCCAACTCGTCTAGTGTCAAGAGTGCTTGGGAAGTAGTGTCGTGGCAAGGGAGCTTGGGAACGTCTGCTAGCTTTCAGTTGACGACGAGTAAGTCGTGGCACCGGTAGTACTGTGGTAGGTGTTGCAAGAACTAGGGCTGTCTCTGCTTGTTTGGTGGCAGCTATTTGTTTCGGTTTGGCTTTTTTTGCAACTCGTGTAGCATGGGATGCCGTGTTTGTAGAATTTTCCGCTGGACTTTGATCTTCTATTGCACCATCGCATGCAGCAGAATCTGCAGGATTCATCCGCTTCTCATTCCCCGCCATTCTGTGTTTCTTCCTCTTTCTACGTGCCATGTTAAGTCAAGCCGACAAGAAAAATGAATAACAATTTAGTTCTTCGTAACAAATTGATGCGTGATGCATAAACTGAACTTTGATGTTTGACAACCACATGATAGGAGGATGTAATATGTATGAAAAACAGGAGGGAAGAGATAACCAGAACTATGATGTGTAAACTAAGAAGAAGACATTTCACCAAATTAGAAGCAATGCAATGGAAGGTAGACACCATATGAAAGATGCTACAAGTATCGCTCTGCCAAGTTAACAGTGTCTCATCATAGATATCTTTTAAACAAATGTGAAGCAGTACAAGAAATAAATCATATGCAAGATGCAAACAACATCACACTACCATGTTAGAGGTCTCTTGTCATTAGTGCCATTGCATATTCACAGATTATGATGTGTAAACTAAGGAGAAGGCATTTCAACAAATTAGAAGCAATGAAAGCTAGACACCATATGAAAGATGCAACGAATATCACTCTACCAAGTTAAAACTGTCTCGTCATAAGTGCCATTTCAACAAATTAGTAGTACAAGCTAGAAAAGAATGTGAGATGTAACCTATATCACACTCAAGTCAAACGTGTCTTATGATAAGTGATTGTTGCAGGTTACACAACAGTAGTAATTTGATGTAAGAACATGGTGTGATAGATGATATTGTATGTTCTAGAGACAGGAACACGTGTCTTATTCAAGTATAATGTGTAAAGTAAGCAGATGGAATTCAACAAAATTAGAAGCAATACAAGCTAGACATCACACATAACATGCAACCACATATAATAAAGTGCCAAGTTAGAGGGAGCACCGTGATGCTGCACTAGGGAGACGTGCTCATCATAAACACAGCTACCTTGAGTGTCTATGCATGTGTTGTCTTGGAAATCATCTTGGGGGATGGAGGAGTAGAACCGTAGAGGCCCTCCGTTTGGAAGGAGCACCTTTATCCGCTGCCTTGCTAACTTCCTTCCGCTTTATTGATTTTGAATTGTCAAGTAAAACCGACAAGAAAAAGCAATAAAATTCTCTCTTTAGAACTCATTCATGCATGATACTAACAATCACTACTTTGATGTAAGGCAAACACATGATACCAGGATGGAATATGTACAAAAAACAGGACGACATGGCATGCTCACAACTTTTTGTGTAAACTAAGCAGAAACCATTCCAACAAATAAGAAGCAATGCAAGCTAGACACCACATGAAAGATGCAACCAATATGACTTTGCCAAGTTAAAAGCATCCCATCATAAATGGAATTTCAACAAATTAGAAGCAGCGCATGCTATAAATCATATGAAAGATGCAACTAATATCGCACTGCATATACTAAATGTGTCTCGTCATGTTGATTGATGCGGGATACAGAAAAAACAATAGTTTTATGTAAGGACATGCTTAATAGACAGATGTACTATGTACTAAATACAGGAAGGCATGTCACATTAACAGGTATAATGTATAAGCTAAGCAGACTAGCACATGCAGTTTAACTAGATTGGAAGAATTACAATCTAGACACCATATGCAACATGCAACCACATATCACGCTGCCAACTTAGAGCAAGCACCTGTGATGCTAGTGTAGGGGAAATGATGTAATCAACTACAGAGCTACGTTCGCTATCTTCATCTAGCATTTCTGTTTCTTGAGAATCATGTCGGGAGGCTGACGCTGCATTCTTTAAATGATGAGTAGTCCCATTGCCTGACTGCCTCGTCATAAGTGATTGATGAGGGATACACAAGAACATTAGTTTGATGTAAGAACATGGCTAATACACAGATGTACTATTATGTACCAAAAATATAAAGGCATGTCATATTCAAAGGTATAATGTGTAAGCTAAGCAGATGCAATTTAACCAAATTGGAAGCAATACAAGCTAGACATCCGGCTGGAGTGGTGAGCATGATCATCTAGGACCTGAGAGCCTGGTGGGAGGCGGGCTGCTTCACCACCATCGCAGCTTTTTAGTTGGCTTCCAGGTGATGCCTATCTTTGCTGGGCTTGTCACTGGCTCGGCCAAGTGCTACGACTAGCTATTTATCTTCTGGTGCTCACGGGATGGTGGTTCATGTAAAAAAATATCTTTCCTTATCTTACCGACTTCGGCCTTTCGAATACAAGCTAGACACCATATGGAACATGAAACCACATATGACACCACGAAGTTAAAGCAAGCACCTGGGATGGTGGTTCATTGCGAGCGAGGTCATCAACTCCAGAGCTACGTTTACCGTCTCCATCTGCTGACACTGCACCCTTTATAGCGCTGTAACGTGTCTTGCCTACCCGCATACGAAGCTGGAGCGACTTCTCTCTTTTCTTTTTGGCTTCTCCCATGGCAGCAGAGTCTGAAATACCCTTGCATAAAAACACAATAGTGAGAGTAAGGGTGAAGTGTGTGCAGAACTAATGCCTTTGTAAAAGTAGCAGATAGCAGGTGGCTGAAAAATAAATGACAGGAGACATATGATAGCTCTACAACATTTCATGGCAAACAAAATTAGATTCTACTCCGTATGATTTTGTAATATATGAGCACAGGAAATGCAGGTGCTCCTCCAGCACACCATCACATGTGGTCATATCTAAGATAACAGTCGACTGAAAATAAATAGGCCAGTCGCTTTTTTGAATGAACCGTCCGATCTATAAGGAACGGGCAGATGGCCTTCGTCTACCTCCCGCCAGTCACTTTTGACGATCTTTCTCGAACCGCCAGTGACCACCGGCCCAGAACCCTGCCTCCGTCGCCCCGCCCTCCCATCGACCTCACACCACCGCCGTGCTTGGCAAAGGCCCCTGTGCCATCCCTTTAATCCCGGCCGACCTCCGGATCGGGCGCCAAGAGCTCTAGGCCGCACGCCCCTAAGATAAACACCAAGGCGCTGCTTCGGGCGTAATAGGCGATTAGCGCTGTTACGCTGGGAATGCTTCTGCTAATTGGTAATCAATCGCCGTAAATTGAAATTCAGGGGGGCGACGGACCTCTAGCTAAGGTGAAATAGTATATGAGGAGAAACCTTGTGCATCGTGAGTTACTAGGAACATCTAGTATCAAGAAGTGGAGGCCAACTAGTGTCTTCTGTGGGATGAATACCGTGCAAGCAGAGACGTAAGATTTGCACGAATAAGGGAAGAGGAGTACCTTTTTCGGTTGCCGGTGTGGTCACCTCCACATGTCGCACCGATCTTCTTCTTTTTACCGGGGAAACCGATGTTCTGGAGGGTGCAGGCTTGGACGAACCCATGGCCAAATTGTTGACTGTTTTGCCGTGGCCGTATGTCGGCGGAGGGGAAGCAGATCCGAGGCGGCGAAGGACGGCGCAGCAGGAACAACTCTGGTCCGGTGGAGGGTGGCGAAGTTGGAGCGGCAGCGGTGAGGCGCAGGACGACGTGGTTGAACTGGCTCGGGTACGGACGGCTCGGCCTCGGCTTCAACTACTAGCCGTGGAGGACGTTGCGGTTGAGGTTGCGGTGGACAATGACGTCGGGGTATCGGCTCCGGCGTGATGGAGGAGGGCGGCGGTTGATGGGTGGGATGGGGTGGCGGACGGAGGACGCGGGGGTTTCGCGGCTGGTGGAGAGGTAGTTTTGGCGCCCACAGAGTACGAATGGGGAATCGGACGGGTGGGGGGAACCATGTTTCGGTCTGGGACGCGCTTGTTTTTGGCTTTTTTGAACAGAAGATTGGACGCGCTTGTTTGAAATTTGGGGAAAGTACAAACTTTGCCCCTCTCTTAAATTTCAGACCTACTGTGGGTCGGGGATAGGATGGTAATCCCAGGTGTCCCAAATAGTGGGCGAGAGCGATTTCGGCCGCGTGCATGTGTGCTTAGGTGGCCATTGTGTATGAATGTTTTTCGGATGCGGTTGCATGGCGTCTAGATGAAGCTACAAACCTACCCCGGTTTAGACCTTTGGACGTAGGGCCGGTATGTTTCACGGGTCGGAGTTATTAGAAAAGTAATTTCCTTGTACTACCAAACATTGGTCTCACGCGGTTTCAAGTAGTAGAGGCTCTTTAGCGCTTCGCTCAAATTTTGAAACACAAGCATTCACGTTTAGAGTACTCTTGAACTATGAGGATTGACCTAAATAGACAACGTTATATTTTACCTTGTATGTTTGAAAACCTCATTAAATTATCCGCTTCCTTTTGAAATTTTGACACTTGAAAATCCTATAACTACGATTATTTTGGAATGGAGGAGCTAAATTTGAATCTATTTTGTACACGAGTACATATGCTATTATGTACAAAATCAGAGCAAAGATTGGTGCCCCCATAATTTAGGTACGGTTTACAAATGCCATGATATCAAATTCAAATAATTGAATGGACTTCATGTTGAATTCGATTTTTTTAAACCACCTTAAGTTGAATTCGAATGTATGCTAGTTCATAGGTAGCTATTTATATTGTCCATTGTGTAACTTTCGTATGTATAATGTGCTTTACACACGCAACATGAACTATACTCACGTTTATATTCGATTTCTAAAGCGATGCATTGTCTGGAGTTCAAAATACTAACTATATGGATCAATTGTGTCGAATAATAACATAGACATGCTCAAATTCGATAGAATCTAGATGTCTGATGGATCAATGACCGCTCCTTACGCGAATTGCAAATATCATGATGCCATCCTAATATTTGGATACAATTTATATCTTTAATCAATGTGTAGAGCAGTCTTTTACGTGTAGTTTCGCTCTCCATCGGTGGTCTCTCACACATGCTCACACACTCTCTCCCGAGGTGTCTTTCTCGCACACATGCTCTAGATATAACCCTCCCTCCCTCTCGTAACCATTTACAACTGTTTTCACTTACCTTTATCACAAGCACTCTTCCTCTCGCAAACATACACACGCACAATCCTCATCAACCCTTTCTATATACATGGACCTGCCTACGTGTCTCATGTACGCACATTATCTTTACGCCTGTCTCTCATGCATTGTCTCACACCTCTCTTCCTAATCGACGAGTATGATTCTAGCAGAGCATTCTGTAGAATGCCCCTTAAAGTTAGGTTGGATGAATAGTAATATCAGAGATAAAGGGGTTACCTTAGTCCGAGAACCTAGGGTTACAAATCCTTGCCAGCTTTGTCAGTGGACACAGAGTCCTTCACAATTCTGCTATCTTTGTCTTGTATGACTAGTCATCCATGGGTCTTCCTAAATGCGTCACGGGCCGACTAATGTGGCGCAGGACGGAACCGAACGAAGGGCCTCACCTCGACCCACCGGACCTCACGCGGTGACACACCCTCTGCCCCCATGTCTCATTATCTTCTCACACCAACACATACCAACACAAACGCCACACACACAGAAAATTTCTCTTGGTGCCTCTATTCCCTCCCCCCTTGCATATACACACTCAAGGGAATGGTCTTGTCGTGACGTCATGTTCGTCTCTCTCTCTAGACCACTCTCATTTCTCGTGCTATCTCTCCCACGCCCCCCCGTCGGCCCCTCTATCCATGCCTCTCTTGAATACATAATACACACACATACCTCTCTAGGTCCCTCCAAATGCATCAACTACACATTCACACATATTACATCACGTACCCCATTGATCTAAAAATCCCTCTCTTCACGTTTATTTCGCATACAACATTCCTTTTGAATAAAGTGTGGCCAAAAAATTATTTTAGAGTTTCTACATATATACAACATTACAAAGTTATATGGAGGAGTACGAATGCTAATTTGCATTGCATGGTGCCCACAATGGTATTTATTCCGCACTGTGAATTTGTATATTTTTTACTATATACAAAGTTAGTCATAATAAAGAGAAACGAGGAGCATCTCTCTCTCCATCGTGATACCCCTCAGACGCCTTTCACGTATGCACACAAAACTATCTCCGTGTCCTCTAAAAGTAAGCCCCCAGAAAATTCACGCATGTTTCATCTTTCTCTCGCGATATATGCAATGACGATCATTGTATTTGAAGCGAAAGCACGATACGTACATTGACCTTCAGAATCCACTCATTACGGTCACCATTTACGTTTAGTGGTTATTATACAGTCACGGGCTCACCGTACAACTTTGTATTTGCTCATCACATGACTAGTTGACCAGTTAAACGCTCTACGTGGCACCTCTAGTGTTGCATGACATTATCTCACTACCATCGTGCCCACCTGTTGACTTGTATCTACTCTACATCTACACTCTTATAAAATACATAAAATACACTCTTATAAAAAACAGAGTTGATGATGATGGTGTGTCTGCCATCCTGCAATAAAGGCCGTCCGATTTATATCTGGCGGATAGGAAAGAAACTATGGCAATTTTGCAAAAAGGTACCCACACACCTCTCCACATTTGCAAATAAGGCCTTCCCTCGTTCATCCTTTTCTCTCACAAGATAAACAAGTCATACAAATGCATCTTGATGTTACGTGCAACACACAGGCATCTTGCTAGTAAGAATGAAAACAAACGACAAAAAAATTATTTGGACGGTGGTTCGAAGTCATTACCGCGGGCATAGCGGACAAGGTGGCCTTGTATTGGTATGCTGAGCCGTCTGTTTTAACACACATGAGCTGGTGTGGTGATTATACACACACGCACGCATGCACAGGAACTGCATCCATGCAACACTCACACAAACACATGCACCCACGCACGCACGCAACACTCACACGTACACACGCAGCCACACATGCATGCAACACTCACACGCACACACGCAACACTCACACGCACACACGCACGCATGCATGCATGCACATACCAGTACACCACACGACCAACACACACTCTCACGCTCAAGTGCTCAACCTACACGTGCATGCGCACACACCAGGCCCTGACAGACACATACACAACCAGGTGATTCCACAAGACGGGTTGGAGCCTTGTCGCGCTTTGCATAAATTTGTGTTTATCGACCTTTTGCCTATGCGAATCGACAGTGGGACCCACAAGGAACATGGTCAATTTAACTAGCCAACATGGCGCCACGCAGACTATTTGGCCGGTCAACAGAGTGCAATCCGATGCTTAACTGTGAGCAAGTGACCGTATAATCACCGCAAAACGTATATAGTGACCGTAATGAGCTTATTCTGAAGTTCGGTGACCGTATTACGCTTTTCTCTATGTAGGCCCTCGAAAACTACATCTCTACACGTTCTCGCATGTTACATCTAACAACTATGAAATACAGCACTACTACTACACTCTAACACAATAAATGATATGTGTTTTTAGTTTTACTAGATATCATATTGTTACTTATAATTATTCAGTTTGCATACATTAAAATTGCCTTTGAAATGTATGGCCAATATCATCTACCGCGCGGAAAAAATCCCGCCCTTTCTGTTTAATCGGGTTTGTATCGATGGATCGTATGAAACAACAAAACTATAGTACTATACAAAGTACAAGTGACAATTCCTTTGGGCCGTCGTGTCGCCTACTCCTCCGTCGTAAGAGTGGAGCACTCGCTTTCATAAATCTTCTAGTCCCTTTTCGCCGACATGTGGGACATCAAGCTACCAGTGTCCATGTGCCATACCGAATACAAAGGCAGAGCAGCCAGGGTGAAGCACCCCAGTCATGGCGCTGGCATAGTAATGAGCAATGAGGCGTCAAATCACAAAGCTGCACCTTTCCCGCAGTTAAGTTGGAGGGACAAGTAATAATGCTAAAAAAAGAAGTTGGAGGGACGAAGCAACCATCATTTCACTCGTTGCTGAATCCGCTTCTCCCCCATCTTCTTCAACTTAACCATGTGTTGCTTCTGCCGTTGTTCTGCCTCATATCGGCTTGGTAAAGCACTGACACGTGGGACCGCATGTTAGCAAACCGCCAGAACAACGTCCTCCGAAAATAAGAAGCCTAATCCTAGACTTACAAAGGGCTACGTAGCTGCTACGTGTACTTTCCATCTAATCTATATATGCCCCCCTGATTTTCAGGTGGGGTGGGCCTAATCCTCTCCTTTAATCCAATCAAATAGTCCCACATCACATCAGTTTGTAACTTTACGTAAACCATTACGTGGATGTAGCATTGCTCAAATTAGAAACCTCCCCCGCCATCCGCGCGGCAAAATCACCTCCTTTTTACTAATCTTGATTCTATAATATTTTAGATCAATATAATTGAGATTTGTATAGATAGCACACAGGAGCAAAACCAAGTGGTACGGTTAAGGGCATCCATAATGTGTAGACAAATGTGAAAATAGCTTTTGGCATCGTGGGAACTATTGTGGACGGTGTTGCCAAAGCCAAAAAGATGGAACCGAAGCTCCCTGATTGATTAATTGAAGGAATAGAAAAATGCAACGTCTCTCCTCTTTCTCCCATGCTTGGATGCATGTAGTACAGTATAGAGCATGAGTCTACTCCCTGTCCCTTCTATCACAAATCACAAAGCAGTGAGGCGTCAAATCACAAAAGGACGGACGAAGCAACCATCATTTCACTCTTCGCTGACTCCGCTTCTCCATCGTCTTCTTCGAGAAACCGTCTCACCGCACTAGTACTCCTAGTAGTACTAGTAAAGGACTTCCTGGATGCAAATAAGGCGGTTGTCTCGGCTTGCAGGCGGCACTTGCGAACGACTTACCATGGTCTCCCTCAATGGTGTTCTCCGTCGAACGCACTTCGCCAAACCACCAAAAAAAAGATATCATCGACGTCACCGCAATGGGGAAGGAAGTCAAATATAGTTACTACCTCCATTTTTTTGTACACAAGGCCAGTATATCAAAATTACAATTTGCAAAGGGCCACTAACACTAATCAAGGCAAAATTGTTGGGGTTAGCAACCAAGGACATTAATATCCCCTGCATGCATGCAGAAGTGAGAAGGTTGGTTTGCATGGCGCTGTATTAATCAAGCGATGAGGAGTGAGATGGTTAGCTCTTTGGTCTTTGGAGAAAAAAATACGCATTAATTGACACGTGAAACGAGGATTTGTATCGATTAAATCCCGCGAAGGAAAACCCCGCCTTTCTTTTTAACACTAGTACTCCTAGTACGTACGTACTTATCCTGTTTGGGTCTAGGCCTTGCATTGCCAAACTTCGCCACACATTTTTGCCAAGCTTGCCTAAAGTTTTCAAAATGAGAAGGAGGTACACTTGCGCATGGCTATCGCGGTCGCACCGCACCCTCACACGGTCGCTCCTGCACGCCGCGGTCGCACCGCACCCTCACACAGTCGCTCCTGCACGCCGCAAACCCAACCAAGGGAACGCACCCTCACTGACACGTGCTGTCGCATGTGAACAAACCAAACTCAGCCATCCTATCGCTGACACATAATTTTTGTTCATAGAGTATGTTTATCCAACCGCATGTTGAGGAGTATCCGTAGCCCGTGCGGTGGTCTGCTGCGTAAGAAGAAGAGGTGAGGAAGAAGGAAAGAAGGGTTAGGAGGCGTGGGATATTCATCCAACCGCTTTGAAATGGTAGACTGGCCCAAGTCAGGCGACTTGCATAACAAATATATGTTTTTACACAGCAAAAGATCCATAAAAACAACAACATAAAGAAAAACTATCACTGCTCGTAGAAAGGGACGGCCTCGTCGTCTTTGGCTGCCGGTGCGAACCAGCCGTCGCTGCCAACGTGTGTCTCTGCACCGTGGTTGTCCTCGGCCTCCAGCTACCCGTTCAAGCGGAGCGTGCGGGCGCTCTGCACGGACGAGAGCACAGCCCGGTTCAAGTCGAGGACGTCCAGTTCCGCCTGCAGGAGGGCCTCGATGGCAGCGGCATCCATGCGCTCCGCGTCGAGTCGAGCCTCCATCGCCCGATTCAAGTCCAGGACGTCCGGTTCCGCCTGCAGGAGGGCGTTGATGAGAGCGGCATCCGCGCGCTCTGCGTCGAGTCGAGCCTCTACCACCCTGTTCAAGTCCAGGACGTCTGATTCCGCCTGCAGGAGGGCCTCGATGGCAGCGGCATCCGCATGCTCCACCTCAAGTTGAGCCTCTGCCGCCCGGTTCACATCCATGACATCCGGTTCCGCCTGCAGGAGAGCCTCGATGGCAGCGACATGCGCGCGCTCCGCGTCGAGTTGAGCCTCTGCCTCCTGGTCCTCCTTTAGTATCGCCATGTTGAACCGCTGGTCCGTCTGCACCATGGGGGACTCGGACGCCGGCCGCGAAGTCGGCGTCCATCGTCTCATACCCATCAGGGGCCTTCTGCGCCGCGACCTCCGCCATGAACATTGGATCGGCTTCCTCCTCCTCCTAGCTTGGCTCCAGAGAACTCGGGGATTGGCCCGCCGCAAAGCGAGCTTGGGAACAGAGGTCTGTGGCGCCGACCGCCGCCACAATTTCTGCGCGGCGATCCGGCGTCAACATCTTGTAGTAAGTGATCTTGCGGAGCACCATGGCTTTCCGACGAACTAGGGGATGCTTGATGCGGGCTAGGGGATCGAAAGGTGGGGGAATGGGCCGGAGATTTGGTGTGGTTTTAGGGCAGTGGCTGGCGAGGCGGCGATGAAGGTTACGTGTGAATAGTGGTTCCGGTGACGACCGGTCAATCGGTTTTGACTGTACATCTCTCTTGTCGCGTTTGCGTTGCAGCTCGGCACGCTGGACCCTCCACGTCGCTCACCGAATGGAACATGCTTCGTCTTGCGTTTTCGCTCGCTTGTGGGACCGTAGTTGAGAGCAAACCGACGTCCCTCCCTCCCCGCCAGCGTCATTTATTCTACCAGCACTCCCTCCCTTTTATGCGGAGTAAATAAAAACAGAGGGAGTATACTACGGATGAGGATCCCCTGACGTGGCCGAACCCATTGAGTAACTGACATGCGGGGCCTAGCAAGCATGGGGTCCGCCAGTAAGTGACCGAAAGGGAGGGTAAGGCAGGGATACCTACGTTAGAGGATCCACTTCCACTATACTACTTTGACCAAATGTTAGAGTAATAATATATGACATGCAACTTACACAAATGTTAGAGTAATAATATATGACATGCAACTTACACAAAGCATACATGGTCTAATGCGTTTTTCGAGGCTAACTTTGACCAAATGTTAGAGTAATAATATATAACATGCAACTTACACAAAGCATACGGTCAAATTCGTATGTGAAAGGAGTTTTCAATGATATAATTTTCACATTATACATCTCATGTACTATTAATCTTGTCAATAGTCAAATTGGAAACCATCTCGAGTACAAATCTAGGAGTACGTACGAATCTAACAATATTGATTGGGCGTTGTTGAATGTTGATACCTTTTTGATCAAAGTAGAGATACTTTGACTACACATAAAACTTATATGTAAAGTAGAAAGGATAGGAGGGAGTATATTGTACGTTAAAAAACGAAACAAACATTGAATACCCTTTATATATGATTTGCGAATGCTATGATCACCGGTTCAAAATTTTGAATCCGCCTTAGGTATCACATGCCCCCACTCGTTCCCTCTCGATTTCATCTCGGGGTCCGGAGATCTATTGAAAGAGGACTAGGGTGGGTACATGCGAATGATACTCGGCGTAATGTTCAAATGAGGCATGCGGGAGGATGGACTCATTTGGAGGCGACATGATCGATGGAGAAGAGGGTTGGAGAGGAATGAGAAATAAGCAAACGCCACATGATTATACTTGAACGGCTCAAATAAACAATAAGTTGTCTCGCTTGGCCTACATAGTGAAAGGCCTAATGCATAGCGTGGAGCAACGGCCTTTCGAATATGGCCGGGAAAACAGGGAAGCCGACATGTGGGGCACACCCGTCGGGACGACGTAGCGCAGACTAGTCCAATGGAGGAGCCGGCCCACGACCTCCTCGCCACCGACAACCGTTCATGTGGGTCGTTGGGGCCAACAATGGGGCGCGGCTCCAGCACCGCCTCTGGACACGGCGGCCGCGGTGAGCGACACGCTCATATCGTCTCTAGACACGGTCGGTTTCAGTGTGCCGAGGGTGGCGTTAGTGCTGTGGCACGACCAATGGTATGTTTGGTTTGTGCCCAAGGTTGCCCCATCAAAGCATTGGGTAGCCAAAATTTTGGTTGAGGTATTGGTTTCCCATGATTTGGCCAACATTGGCAAGAAAAACGGACTAGAGTTGGCTAGAGTTCATTGGCATGCCAAAGAAATGGCAACCATCCAAACAAAGACCAATCTTTGGGTCATGACCAAAATTTTGGTTGAGGTATTGGTTGCCCATGATTTGGCCGACATTGGCAAGAAAAATGAACTAGAGTTGGCTAGAGTTCATTGGCATGCCAAAAATATGGCAACCATCCAAACAAAGACCAATCTTTGGGTCATGACCATAATTTTGGTAAGGTGCACTTTGGCCGCAATCCAAACACACCCCAACACCCGGCTCGTCGAGGATGCACGGGGCGCCGTGACGCGTCCGCAGAGTGGTGTAGCGCGGCCAACTGCATCCTCTGGACCTGAGACCATGCCGGGTCGTCTTGCGTTTTCAATGACATGCGGGGATTGCATGTGAGCAAAGGGCATCTCCAACGTTGCCACGACCACAACTGACTACCCTGGCACACCAAAACCCTCGTCCCTCGCGCCGTCGTGCGGTGCGTTCCCAGCCGGCGCCAGCTGCCCGCATTCATGTCATCCGTTCGTATGTCGTTGTTAAGAGGCTCGGTGCCCGAGGAACCAACTCCGGTGACTTAATGACACACCCAAACGCTTGGCCTCACCGGAATGCGCTACTTAAAGCGGCAACGCCCAGCTAACCTCCACACCATAACGCATCGTCCTCCTACCTGGCACCACATCCGCCATGACCGCAAGTGCGAACACTCTGCGGGAGAGCTTGTCTTCGGGGATGAAGCTCGAGGTCGCCGCCCTCGCTCAAGTCGCCTCTCGCGACGCAATAGCGGCGTAGCCGGAGCGGACATGACCGCACAACCGGTGGCCACGCTGGCAGCCGACGACGGGAGCACCGTCAGCCACGCGTCCTACTTGCCACCGTCCAACATCCGGCACCGCCGAGGTCGGGGACTCCTCCGAGGATGAGTAGGGCATGGGAGGCGGCAGGGCATGGTGTGCCAACTGGCCGGTCCGTATCCCGTGTTCTACTCTTCCTCGCCGGAGACCGCACCTTCACTTCACGGGTCTTGAACCCCGCCTGCATATAGAGAGATCGCAGATGGAGGACGTCGGTCGCCGCCGTAGAATAGGTTTAGCGTCGGGTTTCTTTTATTTTTTTGTCCTATAAAAGTTCGAAATGTAATGAAAATCTGCCTTGTTTGCATTAATCTCGGCCGGTGTATATGAACTTTCACAATAATATACATATTGTAGGAGTACTAGCATGATGCCCGTGCGTTGCACGGAAGATCAAGATCTTGTGGGAGAAAAGTATGAACGAGGGAAAGCCTTATCTGCAAATGTGGAGAGGAGTGCGGGTAAATTGTCATAGTTCCCTTCCTATCCGTTAGATATAGATCGGACGACCTATATTGCAGGATGACAAGCACACCATCATCACCAACTCTGCTTTTTATTGAACCGAGACAAATCTAACATGCGAAGTAAAATAAACACATAGGGTCTATACATACACAAATTATCTTAGGCACTCCAATAGTACGTCCACTACACATTCACGCATTTCACATCTTTCTACATCTACGGGAACCTACGAAAGGGTTAACGTAAATTGCCTCTCTCTCTCCTCCCCAGATTTTCATGGTGGTGGGCCCCTCCCTCCCCCAATCTACAATAAACAGCTCACACGTTTCACATTAAGTTAATTACGTAACCAGGATTACGTAGGTGTAGCATTACTCGTCCTAAAAAACCCAACTAAGCCAACCTCCCAGCATATCGCGCGAGAAAAGACCCGGCAGCGCCGTTTTAGTCGGGATTACAGGATTACTAGTAGTAGTATCGATGGATCGCGCGAAGCAACAATATTTTTTTGAGTTGGTGAAGCACCTAGTTTAAAAGGAAAAAAGGCGGTACACTCACAGCACTCCTGTCGCGGTCGCATTGCACCCCACACACGTTTGGTCCTGCACACGGCTCACACAAACGGAACTCGCTTCAGCTTGCCTCTTCACTGACACGTGGGACTGCACTTGGAGAAACCGACCATGCGCCAAACTCCCCGCCCACCGCTACAAAAATCCTCCCCCACACACCCAAAAATTCCCCAAATCCGATTCAACCGCCCTTCGGCCAACTAGCCAATAATATTCCCCAAACCCCCCTCCCCGCCTGTCCCCCTCCACTCCATTTGCTCCACCAAAGCCACCCTCCCCGCCGTGCCGATACGTCGGCGCCGCGGTTTGGCGATTCTCTCGCTCCCACAAGACGCTCAGAGATCGCCGTCCTCTAGCCGCGCCGCCACCTGCAGCTACGTTCTTGTGGAGGCGACGGCGGTCTGATGCCGCCATCACCGGGCGATGTTAGGTAATGGAGACGCATGGCGGTCAGCTTCTCCCATGGTACACGCATTCTAGATCGAGGCCCGTTCATGTCGGTGTAGCGCTGAATGTTAGCCGATAGACTGTTAATCTCACCTTTGTTTGCCAAAGTAGTTTATCGTTAATATGCTCGCTTAAGAAGCTTCCTTGCCTGCTTCTCGCACTCAATCTGCTTAGCTGAGATGGCATGCCAAGGCCGATTAGTTGCTAAAATATCCTGCCATATATTTATTGTGACGTAGATTGCCATGGTCTAGTAGCCAATTTGTTAGGTAAAATAGCTCTACACCGTTTTATACTCGATCTTTGTTGCTGCGATTGCCTTCGATAGTTTGATGGCTGTGTGCTCGGCCTCATTGACTGCTGAAACAGCTTGCCATAATTTGGCACTCAAATCTGTTTGCTGAATTAGCTTTACATATATTTCGTTACTTAGATCTGCTCGTCCAAATATCTTGCCATAGCTTTAGACATCGACCTAGGTATTTTTTTCTGGACTTCATAAAAAGCATATATGTTTTTCCTGTAATATCTAGTAGAAGAACTAATTTGTATGTCTAACAGATGGACTTGACTTGGATAACTTCTGCTCGAAGATTCCCCGCTGCATATGTCGAGGGGGTTGAAAACTTCATGAACTTTATCAGAGCTGAGTGCGGTGGTCCGAAATCAGATGTGCTCTGCCCGTGTAGCAGTTGTATGAATTAGTTACAAGACCCCAGTCAACTGTGCAAAATCATCTACACTTGTATGGGATGTCAGTCACATGTACTAGGTGGGTTCATCATGGTGAAGTTGTGAACGTCAATGTTATTGACTACATGGAAGCAACAGATCACCATCTTGATCTGCCTGATGCTTAGGTGGAAGAGGAGGAGGAGGTGGTGGCGGAGGAGCCAGTGAGTTTGACCAACATTGAAACAATGCTACGAAATGCTCGTGCATTCCGTGAACTTTCACCTGCAGAAGAAAAACGGTGGGGCCGCATGTTGGAACAATGCAACGTTGCTGTAACCCAGGAAATAAGTTATCAGTATTCTCAGCTATGGTCACCTTTCTTGGTGAAGACATCCGAGCGGATGACCAACAAATCATTCGATGCGACGCTATTGCTTTTCGCAAATCTTTCCCAGATGCGTCGAGCTGCCACACACCTACGATAAAATGAAGAATTTCCTTCGTGCAGTTGGAATTGGATAGATATGATCCATGTTTGTAAGAATAATTATGTTATGTTCCGAAAGGATTATGCCAACTTAAGTGAAAGCCGAAATGCAAATCATCAAGATGGAAAGATGGCGATGCTGTGAAGAGGATTCCTCATAATGTTCTGAGACATTTTCCAATTACACCAAGATTAAGAGGTTGTTTCATGATCTTTGAAACAAGAGAGGATGTCTTGTGGCATTCTAGGAACCAGAGTACAGAGATCGAGAATCTAATGAGCCATCCATCTCATGGTAGTGAGTGGAAAAGCTTCAATGATAAACACAAAGAGTTTGTCACTTGACCCGAGAAACATTAGACTTGGCTTAGCTTCAGATGGATTTAACCCATTTGGCCACAGAGCGCCACATATAGCATGTGGCCAGTGCTTGTTATCCTTACAACATGCCTCCAAATATACGCACCAAAGAATCAAACTACATGATGGCCTTGCTCATCCCAGGTCCAAAAAGTCCTGGAAAGGATTTTGATTTGTTCATGGAGCCTCTTGTGGAGGAACTTCAACAACTATGGAAGGGTGTTCACAATCGAGACCTATATAGCAGCCCACCAGCTGATTTCTTTCTGCGTGCTGTTATAATTTGGTGCATCCATGATTATCCGGCTTTGGGAACTATGTCAGGGCGAACGACACATGGTTACAATGCATGTGTTCGTTGTGACAAGAATCATTGTCATCGCAATACTTAGCAAGATCTGTTACATTGGACACCATCGTTTCCTTGCCAAGGACAAGCCGCATCCTAGAAAATACCGAAGACATGTGTTCAATGCAAAGCATGAAAGCCGTGATGCACCAAAGAGGCTCACCGCCGATGAGTTGCAAGTGGAATTAGAGAAGGTCAGGCATATTACACGGAAACCATCCACGGTAATGGTAGCGGAAAAGGAAGCGTCGCAGGGTAGAAGAGAGATTATTGTTTACCCGCAGGTCCACTTTGTGGGACTTGGAGTATTGGAAAGATTTGGATCTGCGGCATAATCTTGATGTGATGCACATCGAGAAAAATATATGTGACAACATTGATACGTCTCCAACGTATCTATAATTTTTGATTACTCCATGCTACTTTATCTATTGTTTTGGACTATAATGGGCTTTATTTTCCACTTTTATATTACTTTTGGGACTAACCTATTAACCGGAGGCCCAAATTTTAATTGTTGTTTTTTGCCTTTTTCAGTGTTTTGAAGAAACAGAATATCAAACGGAACCCAAACGGAATGAAACCTTCGGAAACGTGATTTTCTCACCGAACGTGATCCAGGAGACTTGGACCCTACGCCAAGGAACATCGGAGGCTGTCACGAGGGTGGGGGGCGCGCCCCCCCTAGGGCGCGCCCCCTGCCTCGTGGGCCCCCTCATGCTCCACCGATGTACTCCTTCCTCCTATATATACCTACGTACCCCCAAACGATCAGTACAGAATCCAAAAACCTATTTCCACCACCACAACTTCCTGTATCCACGAGATCCCATCTTGGGGCCTGTTAGGAGCTCACGGAGGGGGGCATCCACCATGGAGGGCTTCTACATCAACACCATAGCCTCTCCGATGAAGTGTGAGTAGTTTACCAGACCTCCGGGTCCATAGCTAGTAGCTAGATGGCTTCTTCTCTTTTTTGGATCTCAATACAATGTTCTCCCCTCTCTCGTGGAGACCTATTCGATGTAATCTTCTTTTTGCAGTGTGTTTGTTGAGACCGATGAATTGTGGGTTTATGATCCAGCTTATCTATGAATAATATTTGAATCTTCTCTGAATTCTTTTATGTATGATTGAGTTATCTTTGCAAGTCTCTTTGAATTATCTGTTTGGTTTGGCCAACTAGATTGATAGTTCTTGCAATGGGAGAAGTGCATGCTTTCGGTTCAATCTAGCGGTGTCCTTACCCAGTGACAGAAGGGGTCGCAAGGCACGTATTGTATTGTTGCCATCGAGGATAACAAGATGGGGTATTTATCATATTGCATGAATTTATTCCTCTACATCATGTCATCTTGCTTAAGGCGTTTCTGCTTTTTAACTTAATACTCTAGATGCATGCTGGATAGCGGTCGATGAGTGGAGTAATAGTAGTAGATGCAGAATCGTTTTGGTCTACTTATCTCGGATGTGATGCCTATATACATGATCATACCTAGATATACTCATAACTATGCTCAATTCTGTCAATTGCTCAACAGTAATTTGTTCACCCACCGTAGAATATTTATGCTCTTGAGAGAAGCCACTAGTGAAACCTATGGCCCCCGGGTCTATTCTCATCATATCAATCTCCATCACTTCTATACTTTCTTTGTTTTTTACTTTGCCTTTTACTTTTCACTTTGCATCTATATACCAAAAATACCAAAAATATTATCTCTATCAGATCTCACTCTCGTAAGTGACCGTGAAGGGATTGACAACCCCTAATCGCGTTGGTTGCGAGTAGCTATCATTTTGTGCAGGTACGAGGGACTTGTGCGTGGCCTCCTACTGGATTGATACCTTGGTTCTCAAAAACTGAGGGAAATACTTACGCTACTGTGCTGCATCATCCTCTCCTCTTCGGGGAAAACCAACGCCAAGCTCAAGATGTAGCAAGAAGGATTTTTGGCGCCGTTGTCGGGGAGTCTACGCAAAAGTCAACATACCAAGTACCCATCACAATCCCTTATCTCTCGCATTACATTATTTGCCATTTGCCTCTCGTTTTCCTCTCCCCCACTTCACCCTTGCCGTTTTATTCTCCCTCTCTTTTCCGTTTACCTTGATGTCTTACTTGGCTCATTTTCTCGCTTGGTTGAAATAGTTGAGTATTTATTCCTAAACAAAGAAGCCAATATCTATGGATCCTCATCCGCTTGCCAATCTTTTTAAGAGATCCAATTATGATGAACCAATTCCTAGTGATTTGGATGCACTAGATTATCTTTATAAGGTTTTGCACGAAATCCGTGAAGTGACTCACGATAGATCTTTGAATAAAAAACATGATTGCAATGATTTTATTATAAATTCTTTTGATGTCAATTATGCTAATAATATGCAAAACCCTAAGCTTGGGGATGCTAGTTTTGCTATGTCCAATAGTCATGATTGGGGAGATTCTTCTTATGATCTTGAAAATTTATTTAAGCCCCATGATGAATATAAGATTGATAATAGTGTTTGCCATAATATTGAAACTGGGTTTGGAAGAGTGTCAACTTTAGATCCCACATATTTGGATAACATTCAATCTTATGAAATTTTTGATAAAAGTGGGCTTGGAGAAATCTTGACTTTAGTTAATGATAATCCCACTATTTTGGAAGAGTGTCAACTTCGGATGCATGTGGATCGTGTCGAGAATATGTTGTTTGATAGCTATATTGTTGAATTTTCTTATGATCCTACATGTAATTATTATGAGAGAGGAAAATATGGTTATAGAAATTATCATGTTACTAAATTACCTCTCGTTATGTTGAGATTGCTATTGTTCCTTTCCGCTTCCTTGCATATGCTAGTTTTTGCTTGCTACGATAAATTTTTTTCCTATAATATGCCTATGCATAGGAAGTATGTTAGACTTAAGTGTGTTTGTCACATGTTTTATGATGCTCTCTTTGTGCCTCAATTCTTGTCTTTCTTGTGAGCATCATTGAATCTCAATGCCTAGCTATAAGGATTTAAAGAAAAGCGCTTGTTGGGAGACAACCCAATTTATTTCCTTTATGTCGTTGAATAAATAATCCATCTAGCCTCTGTTTGGATGTGGTTTTATGTTTTAATTAGTGTTTGTGCCAAGTTAAACCTATTGGATCTTCTTGGATGATAGTTATCTGATCTTGCTGTAATTTCCAGAAACTTTGCGCTCAGTGCCCGAATTGTTAAAAATCACCAGAACGTGATAAAATACTGATTCCAGTTGCTGCTGATCAATAAAAAAAATTCTAGCTCGTCTAATTTTGGTAGAATTTTTTGAGTTCGAGAAGTTTCCGTTAGTTACAGATTACTACAGACTGTTCTGTTTTTGACAGATTCTGTTTTGCGTGTGTTGTTTGCTTATTTTGATGAATCTATGGCTAGTAAAATAGTTTATGATCCATAGAGAAGTTGGAATACAGCAGGTTTAACACCAATATAAATAAAGAATGAGTTCATTACAGTACCTTAAAGTAGTCTTTTGTTTTCTTTCTCTAACGGAGCTCACGAGATTTCTATTGAGTTTTGCGTTGTGAAGTTTTCAAGTTTTGTGTGAATTCTTTTGATGGATTATGGAACAAGGAGTGGCAAGAGCCTAAGCTTGGGGATGCCCATGGAACCCTCAAGATAATCCAAGGACACCAAAAAGTCAAAGCTTGGGGATGCCCCGGAAGGCATCCCCTCTTTAAATCCACTTCCATCGGTAATTTACTTGGAGCTATATTTTATTCACCACATGATATGTGTTTTGCTTGGAGCGTCTTGTATTATTTGCATCTTTGCTTGTTAGTTTACCACAATCATCCTTTCTGTACACACCTTTTGAGAGAGCCATACATGAATTGGAATTTGATAGAATACTCTATGTGGTTCACTTATATCTTTTGAGCTTGATAATTTTGCTCATAGTGCTTCATTTACATCTTTTTGAGCGTGATAATTTTTGCTCTAGTACTTCACTTAGATGTTTTAGAGCATGGTGGTGGATTTGTTTTAAAGAAACTTGATCTCTCAAGCTTCACTTAGATTATTTTGAGAGTCGTTAATAGCATGGTAATTTGCTTAATGTTAATATACTTGGTATTCAAGATATGTGAAACTTTCTTTTGAGTGCGTTGAATACTAAGATAAGTTTGATGCTTGGTAATTGTTTTGAGATATGAAGATGATGATATTAGAGTCATGCTAGTTGAGTAGTTGTGAATTTAAAGAATACTTGTGTTGAAGTTTGTGATTCCCGTAGCATGCACGTATGGTGATCCGTTATGTGATGAACTCGGAGCATCATTTATTTATTGATTCTCTTCCTTATAAGTGGCGGTCGGGGACGAGTGATGGTCTTTTCCTACCAATCTATCCCCCTAGGAGCATGTGCGTAATACTTTTCTTTGTTAACTTCTAGATTTTTGCAATAAGTATATGAGTTCTTTATGACTAATGTTGAGTCCATGGATTATACGCACTTTTTCCCATCCTTCCACCATAGCTAGCCTCTCTAATACCACGCACCTTTCGCCGGTATCATACACCCACCATATACCTTCCTCAAAACAGCCACCATACCTACCTATCATGGCATTTCCATAGCCATTCTGAGATATATTGCCATGCAACTTTCCACCATTCCGTTTATTATGACATGCTCCATCATTGTCATATTGCTAGCATGATCATGTAGTTGACATCGTATTTGTGGCAAAGCCACCGTTCATAATTCTTTCATACATGTCACTCATGTTTCATTGCATATCCCGGTACACCACCGGAGGCATTCATATAGAGTCATATTTTGTTCTAAGTATCGAGTTGTAATTGTTGAGTTGTAAGAAAAATAAAAGTGTGATGATCATCATTGTTAGAGCATTGTCCCAAGTGAGGAAAGGATCATGGAGACTATGATTCCCCCACAAGTCGGGATGAGACTCCGGACGAAAAAAAGAGGCCATAAAAAAAGAGAAAAGGCCCAAATAAAAAATGAGAGAAAAAGAGAGAAGGGACAATGTTACTATCCTTTTACCACACTTGTGCTTCAAAGTAGCACCATGATCTTCATGATAGAGAGTCTCTCATTTTGTCACTTTCATATACTAGTGGGAATTTTTCATTATAGAACTTGGCTTGTATATTCCAATGATGGGCTTCCTCAAATGCCCTAGGTCTTCGTGAGCAAGCGAGTTGGATGCACACCCACTTAGTTTCTTTTGTTGAGCTTTCATATACTTATAGCTCTAGTGCATCCGTTGCATGGCAATCCCTACTCACTCACATTGATATCTATTGATGGGCATCTCCATAGCCCGTTGATCGCCTAGTTGATGTGAGACTATCTTCCCTCTTTTTGTCTTCTCCACAACCACCGTTCTATTCCACATATAGTGCTATATCCATGGCTCACGCTCATGTATTGCGTGAAGATTGAAAAAGTTTTGAAAATGTTAAAGTATGAAACAATTGCTTGGCTTGTCATCGGGGTTGTGCATGATTTAAATACTTTTTGTGGGGAAGATGGAGCATAGCCAGACTATATGATTTTGTAGGGATAACTTTCTTTGGCCATGTTATTTTGAGAAGACATAATTGTTTAGTTAGTATGCTTGAAGTATTATTATTTTTATGTCAATATGAACTTTTGTCTTGAATCTTTCGGATCTGAATATTCATACCATGATTAAGAAGATTTACATTTAAATTATGCCAAAGTATCACTCCGCATTAAAAATTCTCTTTTTATCATTTACCTACTCGAGGGCGACTGTGAATTAAGCTTGGGGATGCCTGATACGTCTCCAACGTATCTATAATTTTTGATTGCTCCATGCTACTTTATCTACTGTTTTGGACTATAATGGGCTTTATTTTCCACTTTTATATTACTTTTGGGACTAACCTATTAACCGGAGGCCCAGCCCATAATTGCTGTTTTTTTGCCTTTTTCAGTGTTTCGAAGAAACAGAATATCAAACGGAGTCCAAACGGAATGAAACCTTCGGACACGTGATTTTCTCACCGAACGTGATCCAGGAGACTTGGACCCTACGCCAAGGAACATCAGAGGCGGTCACGAGGGTGGGGGGCGCGCCCCTGTGCCTCGTGGGCCCCCTGATGCTCGACCGACGTACTCCTTCCACCTATATATACCTACGTACCCCCAAACGATCAGAACAGGAGCCAAAAACCTAATTCCACCACCGCAACTTCCTGTATCCACGAGATCCCATCTTGGGGCCTGCCCGAGCTTCACCGAGGGGCATCCACCAGAGGGCTTCTACATCAACCCATAGCCTCTCCGATGAAGTGTGAGTAGTTTACTTCAGACCTTCGGGTCCATAGCTAGTATCTAGATGGCTTCTTCTCTCTTTTGGATCTCAATACAATGTTCTCCCCTCTCGTGGAGATCTATTCGATGTAATCTTCTTTTTGCGGTGTGTTTGTTGAGACCGATGAATTGTGGGTTTATGATCCAGCTTATCTATGAATAATATTTGAATCTTCTCTGAATTCTTTTATGTATGATTGAGTTATCTTTGCAAGTCTCTTCGAATTATCAGTTTGGTTTGGCCAACTAGATTGGTAGTTCTTGCAATGGGAGAAGTGCATGGCTTTCGGTTTAATCTTGCGGTGTCCTTACCCAGCGACAGAAGGGGTTGCAAGGCACGTATTGTATTGTTGCCATCGAGGATAACAAGATGGGGTATTTATCATATTGCATGAATATATTCCTCTACATCATGTCATCTTGCTTAAGGCGTTACTCGCTTTTTTAACTTAATACTCTAGATGCATCTTTGGATAGCGGTCGATGAGTGGAGTAATAGTAGTAGATGCGTAATCGTTTGGTCTACTTGTCTTGGACGTGATGCCTATATACATGATCATACCTAGATATACTCATAACTATTCTCAATTACATCAATTGCTCAACAGTAATTTTTCACCCACCGTAGAATATTTATGCTCTTGAGAGAAGCCACTAGTGAAACCTATGGCCCCCGGGTCTATTCTCATCATATCAATCTCCATCACTTTTATAATTGCTTTGTTTTTACTTTGCCTTTTACTTTTCACTTTGCATCTATATACCAAAAATACCAAAAATATTATCTCTATCAGATCTCACTCTCGTAAGTGTTCGTGAAGGGATTGACAACCCCTAATCGCGTTGGTTGCGAGTAGCTATCGTTTTGTGCAGGTACGAGGGACTTGTGTGTGGCCTCCTACTGGATTGATACCTTGGTTCTCAAAAACTGAGGGAAATAATTACGCTACTGTGTTGCATCATCCTCTCCTCTTCGGGGAAAACCAACGCAAGCTCAAGACGTAGCAAGCATTATCGGCACACTTCTTAATATTGAAGGCAAGACGAAAGATACCTTAAAATCTAGGATTTATTTGACACACCTGGGTATCAGAAAGGATTTGCAGGTGCAAGATGAAGGTAAACCACGGGATATGGCACCAGCTGTGTACGTCTTGGACAAGGTAAAAAGAAAAGAATTCTGCGAGGTCTTGTCACGTGTGAGATTCCCACATGGATTTGCTTCCAACCCTGAAAGCAGAGTCAGTGTAGATGGAAACAAGGTACAAGGGTTGAAAACTCATGACTGCCACGTCCTAGTTCAAAGGGTTTTACCTGTTATCCTTAGAGGATTGGGCATACGACTTACTACTGAGCAGTTGCGAGTTGGGACAATTCTTCGTGGAACTCTGCTGAGGAATATCGGGATAGATGCTTTGGAGCATCTTAGAGACAAGATACCAACTATCCTATGCGACCTTGAGAAGATATATCCTCCGACCTTCTTTGATGTGATGGTGCATTTGGCTGTTCATCTACGATGAGGCACTACTTAGAGGTCCAAGACAAGATGGCTGGATGTACCCTATTGAAAGGCGGCTAGGCACTTTCAAGGGCTATGTTAGGAATGAGCTAGACCCGAGGGTTCCATTGCAGAGGCCTACATTGCTACAGAAGCGTTGACATTCTGCTCAAAATACATTGAAATAGCTGATCAGCTTAGCAAAGAGGTGGGTGAACACAATCCCGGGCTCAATGTTTTCGATTATTCTGTTCGAGTTACAGGGAAGAGTCGACAAGAGGACAAACCTAAAGATTTGGACAAAATGGTTTGGTATGTGTTGAATAACTGTCACGAGATACTACCTTATATCAAGTAAGTGCGATCGCAGCTTATACATCGTAATCTACTAAACTTGCAGCACATTCTTATATATTTAGATTTTGACGCGATCACTATGTTGTGCAGCATCTACAAAGAGGAGTTCTCGCCAAAATCCAAGAAACATTGACAAACCGGTTATGGCAGGATTTGCGAAATGGTTCAAGAACCATGTAAGCTTTTTTTAATATATTGAGTACATAAGATGATCAGCTTGTCTATTTTCTAACCATAGGTTAAGAAGATGCGGGAGGATGGGCAGGCAGTTGATGATGCCCTTTACTCACTAGCAATGGGTCCTGATACTCGGGTAAGACATTATGAATCTTGCGTTGTTGGAGATGTGCGCTACAACACCCTTGCACGAGACGAAGGCAGGAAGACACAAAACAGTGCCATCATGAGCACGGATATGTATGACAAAGAGACAACTGAAATGTATGCTAACATAACTGACATTGTTCAGTTAAGATATCTCGATTCGAGGATCATCGGTGTGGTTCTCATTGTCTTGTCGTTGGTATAACCTGTTTTCCGTGATCGCAAAACCCAGAGCTGATGATAATTTCAAATCCATCAATGTCAAGGTGGCGTACTGCACCAACGAGCCTTTTATTTTGGCAAATCAAGCAACACAGATATTTTTCTTGGAAGACACATTTGCACGTAGCGATGACTGGAAAGTATTGCAAAGGTTTGAGCAGAGGAATTCATTTAATGAAGTTGCACAACAAGATGATGCTTACACTGCTCCTGATGTACAAGATAACACATATGTTCCTAATATGTTTGAGAACCATCACGTCAATGACACCGGCGAAAAGATTGCCTGTCGTGCTGTGGACATACAAGAGTTGATCAAGAAGAAGCCAACGTTCGAGGATGTTGAGGACGAAGAAGAAGATGACACCGTGGGAAATTACGATTCAGACTGATACACATGGCGAAGATGTTGACGCTGCTGCTGCGGATGATGATTACATTGCTTTTGTCGTATTTTCCTGTCAGAAGATGTTTTTTTATCTATTATGTGAAATTTTGTTTGCTATGACAACTGAAACCTGATGAACATGTTGTTTAATATTTTGTTGTGAGAACGTCACTTGTTATGTATGCTGATTTGTGTTTGGTGATTGTATGACAACTAAAACATGATGACATTGTTGTTTAGTTGTACTCATATTTGGCTGTGAAACTTGAATTTGATGACATAGTTTGCTGTTGGACTGCAATTTGCTCGACATCTTGAATGAGAACAAAGCTGACCCATGTGGCCTCTGCTATTTATTTATTTATATGAGCAAAAGGGGATATCCCTGATTTCCGTTAATAGAAATCATTAGATGTTCAAAACACTACGCCCAGCCTGCTACATAGGTTTCATTCATTACTAGTTTCAGCAAAGTGCTCATGTCGTAGCCACTGAATACATCATGAGTGCTACATACACTGCAAATAAAGAGACAATCATCCTACAGAGCACATCGATTTTTCCCATTATCTTCACAAGCTCTTTCATCTCCTCATTGTCATCAAGGTTGTTCAAAGAATTGTTGCTTGGCCATGATCGGAGGAACTGCATCTTTAACCTTCGCTCTGCATCTTCCTCTTACGCCGTTCCTTCGCCATTTGTCCAACACCCCAACCTGCTGGTATTGGGATTCCTCGGCTAACCAAATAATCAGCGTAGTTGCATTCCCCCACATCAGCAACTTCCCAGAAATACAAATCACACGAATCATCCCTTTCCTGCACGAATCAAATTGGAAGATCATCAACCAAACTATTAAAAAAATCAGCAACTGAAAGCAGTAGAACAACACTTAAACATATTATCACCCCATGATTCGGGCATTTGTAGAAGACTCGGCCTGGATTGCGGATTGTGGTTGAGACGCAACGGATGACTCTGCGTGATTTGCAGCAGTGGCACCACACCAACGGCAGTGGGTTGCAATGAGCAATCGGTTGTGGTGCGCGTGCCGGCGGGGGTGTGATGAGACCCACAGGCAATGGTACGGGTGGCGACTTGGCGCATATCTGGTTGTTACTGCTTTGAAGAAGCAGGTGGACGAGCAGCCGGCGGACATGGTTGCTACGGCGAGCTTCGATGCTAGGCGAGTAAGTAGAGAAGAGGAGAAGCGAACGTTGGATTTGTCGGTTTCATTACTTGCAGAGTAGCATAGCACCATATATAGTCATAGTCTAGGTTTGGATTCGAACCAGCCATGTGAGCACGTCTTTCTTTTTTCTAAAACTTCGCAACGTCTCTTTCTTGGTACACTAGCTTGTTTTGTACGCCTTCCCAAGTCTTTGATTTTCTTTCCCTTTTTTGCGAGGAAGGAAGGAGGAAAAATTGAGAGTTCTGGGACTCGAACCCAAGACCTCTCGGTTGAAAACCAAGGGTGCTAGTCACTTATGTGGCGAACATTCCCTATGAGGAGGATGGCGTATTTAACGCATTTTCCTCGCAGTTTTCTTCCTATATATAAAAAAGTATGCTACTTGGTGTCCGCTTAGTCAACAAACGATTGTGCCAACCTTGACTGTTGCATTTACATTCAACGTCTATCGCGTTTCTTCAGTCTCTTCTTCCTCGAGCCACCAAAGCGAAACCAACACCGGCGGGACCGCCTGCTCCCGCATCCCACGGCTGGCTGTGATATTCCCCGGCTCCTGTTCGTTCCCGTCCGAGGCCTCACCATCGTCCTCCGCCTTGGTTCGCTCGTGGCCTCGCCCTCGGTGTTGTCAACATGGTCAACAACCGAGAGGAATAAGGAGATGACTGTACATGGTGAGGATGATGAGGGACCAAAGACAGCGCATAATAATTTTGTTTTTTCGACGGAGAAGGGTATCAACTGGGTTGTGCAGGACCAAGGTCTGCCTAGCCTGTGCTTTTATTTCATATGTTTAGCACATGACCAACCCAGTTTGTTTTTTTCCTTTCTGAGAATGGCTAGCCAGCTATTTTGTTTTTTGCAGGATAACCAATGTAGGCCTACTTGCTTTTCTACGCCCTGCTGGGCTGGAAATATTTCAAGACGAGGAGGGATGCATTTTTCCCAGAAAATGGGCTATAAGTAATAAGAAATGGGCTATAAGTAATAATAAATGGGCTGTAAAATGAAAAAATACAGCAAACATGCAATTAGTTCCAAAATACTGTTTTCTTTCGGATTTTGATATTTTAAATTTCATTGTTTTTGTGCGGGTAAAAATCCATTGAATTTAAATTAAGGTATATTTAGATTTAAAATTAATTTGAATCTGGCTAGAAATTTTGGGCTGTATGTCGCTTTGGGACAGATTTGGAGGCTGACTTGTGGGTCTACTAGGTTGACGTGTACTTTGGCTTTGTCAACTTAGTCCACAACGATTCTAGCAAAGAATGATCGTTGGATGTTAAACCAACGGCCGTGCCGCTTCTTCAATATCTCGATCTTCTTGCTCCAAATTACCAAACCAGCTCCGGTGGGACTGCCTACTCCCGACTCCGTGGCGGTCAGGTTGCCAAGATAGGCCGCACCGCCCACCCTACTTCATTGCTGGCCAGCCATTCCTCTACTCACCCACACCTCCTGTTATTTTCCGGCGACGGCAATAGGACCAAGAACCTCAGACTTCCCCACCGCGTGGGAAACTATTGCCGAGTCTTCCCTGGCTCCGTGTCGTTCCCTTACTAGGCCTCGCCGTCATCCACCGCCATGGTGCTCTCGGCGCGGCCTGGTCAACGTGGTCAACGAACGACATCCATCGATCATGGACTAAACTTGCAAAATAATGATTCCTCCACCTGACAGCTGGGACCCACCGGAAGGGCCTCTGTATTTCGCGAAAAAATGTTCCCCGCGCTGACATGTCGGACCCACCAGCTATATCTTCGCATGCAAGGAAGTGCCTCCTTATTACGCACAAAAAAAGAATACCCCCTGCTAGCTGGGACCCACCATAGTGGGAGGATGACTTGTGGGCCAACTAAGTTGACGGGACGGAGGGCTTTGTCAACTTAGTCAATATGAACGATTCTAGCTCCAAGGACCGTGACGATGTCCATCCAACGGCCGTAGTGCTTCTTCAACCTCTGGTCTTCTTGCTCCAGCCGCCCAAAGCAGCGCCTGTCGTGCCGGATGCTCCTGCCTCCCGTGGCTTTGTCTTTGCCGCGGAGGCGTCACCGCCCCTACTATTCCCATCGCTGGCCAGGCCCTGCGGCGACGGCAGCCTCACACCGCAGCCGAACCAGTGAACCCTCGTACTTCTCTCCGCGCGGGCTTCCACTGCCGCGTCTTCCCCGGCTCCGCGTCATCCCCTTCCTAGGCCTCGCCATCGTCCACCGCCGTGGTGCTCTCAGCGCGGCCTGGTCAATGTGGTCAAGGAACGATTTCCATCGGACGTGGATCAGACGTGGAGAGGTCGATACCGGGTCCACGGCCGCAAGAAGGAAGTGCCTCCTTATTACACGGAAAATAATTATTCCTCCACCGACAAATTGGGACCCATCGGACGGGCCACCGTATTTCACGGAAAAACGCTTTCCCGATCGCTGGGACCCACCAGCTTCATCTTCGCACGCAAGGAAGTGCGTCCGGGCAAAAAAAACGATTCGCCCCCCTGACTGCTGGGACCCACCAGCTACACCTTCGCATGCAAGGAAGTGCGTCCGTGCAAAAAAATAACGATTCGCCCCCCTGACTGCTGGGACCCACCGGCTACATCTTCGCACGCAAGGAAGTGCGTCCGGGCAAAAAAGACGGTTCACCCCCTGACTGCTGGGACCCACCAGCTACATCTTCGCAGGCAAGGAAGTGCCTGACAGTCGGGACCCACCTGGTCGAAGCGTATGTAGCGTTGTCATTCTGGTCGCGAATGTGTACGCACATATTGGTCGATGTAGAGGCGCGCACATGTCGTAGTAGAGGCGCGCACGTAGCATGTACATGTACGTACATCGGCCAGGGTGCAAGAAAGAAAATACGGCCACATATGTGTACATACGGGCGGGGTCGCAAACGCCTACTCGCGCATACATACGGCTAGGGCTCGTGTACATGGCTGGGTCGGAACGGAGAAACAGCATCGTCGTCGTGTTCATGGGGAGGCAACGGAATGCGTCGTGTTCATGGGGAGGCAACGAAATGCGTCGTGTTCATGAGGAGGGGTGCGGCGTACCATAAAACGGAGGAAACGGACCTCCTACGGTCCAAACAGGGGTCCTCTTGATCGGGAGGAGTGTGGCGTAACGCAAAACGGAGGAAACAGACCTTCCTACGGTCAAACGGGGTCTGTTGATCGGGAGGGTGTGGCGCATCGCAAACGGATTTAAACGGACCTCCTATGGCCAAAACGGGGTCTGTTGATCGGAGGGTGTGGCGTACCGCAAAAGCATTTAAATGGACCTCCTACGGTTGAAACAGGGTCCTGTTGATCGGGAGGGTGTGGCGTACCGCAAAAGCATTTGCAGACCTCCTACGGTCGAAGCAGGGGTCTGTTCATTGGGAGGTGTGGCGTACCGCAAAACGGACTCCACGGGATACTGTTCATCTCCACCGTCGACCTCCTCCAGCCTCCACGGGCTCCTGTTCATCCAGCCTCCACCGTGCGCTACTCCACCGGCTACTGTTCAACCACCCCTCCACGGGCAACCCTCCACCGTCTACTGTTCATCCAGCCCTCCACACCACGGGGTCCTGTTCAACCACCCCTCCACGGGCACCCTCCACCGCTCATCTGTTCATCCAACCCTCCACACCACGGGTCCTATTCATCCAGAGGCAACGCCACCGCCACCGCTCAATCAACCCCCGCAACGCCAATCGTTCATCCAATCGATCGGCTTGGCTTAGCAGCAGATGGCGAAGGAACCGCCGATCGGGTTCGATTAACAACCATCGATCGATCGCCGGGTTCGAGAACGCGTAACTGCGGTCTGTCGCCCGGGTTGATTAGAGCCCAACGCCTCGCCGGGTTGATTAGAGCCAACGCCGCGACACACGCTGCAGCGTACATGTACGAGAGAACGCAGCATCGCCGCCCCGACCTCCCACCGTAACCGAGAACTCCCCGAAATTTTCCTCCCCCTCGCTTCTACCACGGTTTTTTCTGTCATGGACGGCCCAAAGAATGTCATGCAGATGCGTCTCCGGCCCGCCCAGGACGAAAAGGCCCATTTTCGGTCATGATTTTTTGTCATAGAAGTAGGAGCCCACCACATCTATGATGATACCGGGTTTTGTCACAATTATCGTCATAGAAGTGTCATATGTATGACAGAAAAAAAATTCGTTCGGCCCAAAATGTCACGGATGTGTCTTTTTTTGTAGTGTGTGGCATGTCCCAAGGTAATGACATGGTGAGTTTAAATATCATTTGTGATGATGATGATGATGTGCTCAACATTGATGATCTTTCATGCATAAATTCTAATGATGTAGCTTCTTTGGACTTGAACACATCTAGGATAAACGACATACATTCTTCTGTTGATAGTCCATGCATGTCATATAGAGATTCCTCGAATACATAGTATGATGATATGCTTGATACTCCTTGTTGCCATGATCTATATGCTTCTATTTCCTCTAGTTGTTATTTGACTAACCATGTAGAGGAAACAAGAGAAATTAGTGCACACAACACTAATGGAGAAATTGCTAGAAGAGCAAAGAAGGAAATCACCATGTTGGAGAGGAAATGCTATGAACGTCAAGAGGATGGAAATGAATCTCCTACTCTTGTTTATGAAGAATCTTCCTCTCCAAAAGAATCATCATCAACCTCCGATGTTTATATGTGCCTCATGGCAAGAGGTAACACCGAGGTATCATCTACTCTTAGTAATGATATTGATGAGAGTGATGATGAATGTCATAGGGATATGAGTCAAGAAATATTTGAAATTGGTAATTCTCTTCGTGGGATAAATAAGAACACTTATTTGATGTTTAAAGATCTTATTACTCACTTTGGTAAGTGTAATGATTTACTTCACGAAGAGCAAGAACAAAATGAAAAACTTGATTGTAACCTTATTGATTCTCTAGAAACTCTTAGAGATTTAGAATCTTCCAAAGAAGAGATTGAAGTTGCTCATGATCAACTTAAAGAGGATTTTGAGCACCTTGACCTTGGCTACAAGAATGTCAAAGGAGAGCTCATCAAACTCTCTAAGCCTTATGAGGAACTTCAAGCTACTTATGTGAAATCTCTAGTTTCTTCTAGCTCCTCCCATATTATCAATGATGCTTGTGCTACTAACTCTACTTCTTGTGAAGCATCTATTTTGAAGGATAATGTTGAGCTAAGGGCTCAACTTGCTTTGCTAACTAGCAATTATGGGAAATTAGAAGAAAGTCATGAAAAGCTCTCGGGCTCTCATGATGACCTTCTAGTCTCCCATGAAAGGCTAAAGTTAGCTCATGAGGCTATTGTGACTAAGGTACCATCGCGTGAGCCTCAGGTGGACATTACCAATGTTTTATTAACATGTGCTAGTCCTAGTAATTGACCTAGACATATTATAACCAATTCTTGTGATGAATTGCTCTCCTTGCCTTGTTGCTCTAACAATGAGGCTTCTACTTCTAGTACTTATGTTGATACTAACCTTGTAGAGGAAAACAAAGAGCTCAAGTCCCAAGTCACTAATTTGAAGAAAGACTTGGAAATATGTCATGAAGGAAATACCTCTCTCAACGCTATCTTGAGTGTTCAAAAATCTACTCATGTCAAGGGCGGACTTGGTTTCATCGCCAACAACAAGAAGTCCAAGAAAAAGAAGAAGGGACAAGATCAAGTCAAGAATCCGGCCAACATTACATGCTTCAAGTGCAAGAATGTTGGACACCATGTGAGATCTTGTCCATTGAGGAAGAAGGCTTCAAATGTGAAGCATCAAGGGAAGTGTCCTCAAGTTCAATCTCAAGGTCAACCTCATGTTGAAGAAAGGCCACTACCAATGAAGAACAAAGATAATGCTCCCCAAGCTGATGAAATAAAGAAGAAGAGAAGCGGGAGCACATGTTGCTATATTTGTTGTGAGAAGGACACATATCCTCATCTTGTCCCAACGGTAACATCCCTAAGCCTTCTCTAGTCAATGATCATTATTCGCTTAGGAAGGGTGTTGTTGGCAATTTGTTTGACAAGTTTGTTGGTGCCTGATGCGGCTTGAAGCTACGTCGGTATTTCCCCAAAGAGGAAGGGATGATGCAGCACAGCGGCGGTAGGTATTTCCCTCAGTTATGAAATCAAGGTTATCGGACCAGTAGGAGAAACAAACAACACAAAGTAAAAAGCCCCTGCACACAAATAACAAATACTCGCAACCTGACGTGTAAAAGGGGTTGTCAATCCCTTTCGGGTAGCGGCGCCTCAAGATAGGCAAACAGACGTGAATAAAATTGTAGTAGATTGATAGATCGAACGCCAAACAAAATAAATAATAATAAAATGCAGCGAGGTATTTTTGTATTTTTGGTGTAGTAGATATGAAAATAAAAGCAAACGAAAAGTAGATCGCAAAGGCAAATAATATGAGAAAGAGACCCGGGGCCGTAGGTTTCACTAGTAGCTTCTCTCGAGAAAAATAGCAAATGGTGGGTAAAAAAATTACTGTTGGGCAATTGATAGAACTTCGAATAATCATGACGATATCCAGGCAATGATCAATACATAGGCATCACGGCCAAGATTAGTAGACCGACTCCTGCCTGCATCTACTACTATTACTCCACACATCGACCGCTATCCAGCAAGCATCTAGTGTATTAAGTTCATGGAGAAACAAAGTGATGCAATAAGAACGATGACATGATGTAGACAAGATCTATATATGTAGACATAGACCCCATCGTTTTATCCTTAGTAGCAACGATACATACGTGTCGGTTCCACTTCTGTCACTGGGATCAAGCACCGTAAGATCGAACCAACTACAAAGCACCTATTCCCATTGCAAGATAAATAGATCAAGTTGGCCAAACAAAACCCAAATATTGGAGAAGAAATACGAGGCTATAATAAATCATGCATATAAGAGATCAAAGATACTCAAATAACTTTCATGGATATAAAAAGATAGATCTGATCATAAACTCAAAGTTCATCCGATCCCAACAAACAAACCGCAAAAAGAGTTACATCATACAGATCTCCAAGAGACCATTGTATTGAGAATTCAGCGAGAGAGAGGAAGCCATCTAGCTACTAACTACGGACCCGAAGGTCTACAAAGAACTACTCACGCATCATCGGAGAGGCACCAATGGAGGTGGTGAACCCCTCTGTGATGGTGTCTAGATTGGATCTGGTGGTTCTGGACTCTGCGGCGGCTGGAATTGATTTTCGTCGACTCCCCTAGTGTTTCTGGAATATTGGGGTATTTATAGAGAAAAGAGGCGGTCCGGTGGGCACTTGAGGTGGGCACAACCCACCAGGGCGCGCCTGGGCCTCCTAGCGCGCCCTGGTGGGTTGTGCTCTCCTCGGAGCACCCCCCAGGCGCAGCCTTGGCCCATTAGGTGTCTTCTGGTCCATAAAAATCTCCGTGAAGTTTTGTTGCATTTGGACTCCGTTTGGTATTGATTTCCTGCGATGTAAAAAACATGCAGAAAACAACAACTGGCACTTGGCACTATGTCAATAGGTTAGTACCAAAAATGATATAAAATGACTATAAAATGATTATAAAACATCCAAGATTGATAATATAACAGCATGGAACAATAAAAAATTATAGATACGTTGGAAACGTATCAAGCATCCCCAAGCTTAACTCCTACTCGTCCTCGAGTAGGTAAGTGATAAAAATAGATTTTTTTATGTGGAATGCTGCCTAACATGTCATATCATATTTCTTTTCTTCATAGCATGGACATTTGGACTTTTTATATTGTTCAAAGCAATAGCCTAGTTTTGACGGGATAACTTAAATACTCAAGCATATCAACAAGCAACCATGTCTTTCAAAATATCAACGCTAAAAAAAGTTATCCCTAGCCCATGATGCTCAATCATTGATCCATTCATGAAACACACTCGCATATTAGCTACACCCAATACTCAAGTACGATCATAGTGCCTCCTAGTTGGTGCTTTTATAAGAGAAGATGGAGACTCAAATTCAAAAATAAAAAATTGCATAAAGTAAAAGAAAGGCCCTTCGCAGAGGGAAATAGGGATTTGTAGAGGTGCCAGAGCTCAAAGCGAACAACTGAGAGATAAAAACATTTTGGGAGGTGTATCCTTCCCACCGATGAAAACGACTTAGAGTCCCCAACACTTTCCATGCTAGATATATCATAGGCGGTTCCCATACAGAAAATAAAGTTTATTCCTTTTTCAACCATACTTTCACTTTCCATGGCTAGCCGTATCCACGGTTGCCTTCCATACCAACACTTTCCAAGTTATTTATTATTGGACAACATATATTAAATTAAATTTTCATTTTGATACTGGGCATCCCTAATACCTTTTCCTTACTCTTGTGTAATGACAAGTGAATAAACCCTCATCGTGACAATAACACGTCTAGCATGGAAAATATTAGCCACCCCTCACCGCTGCACGAGCGGAACAAACACACAAAAGAGAAGTTTATTTTGAAAATTAGAGATGGCACATAGAAATTTGCTTAGAACGGCAAAAGAATACCGCATATAGGTAGATATAGTGGACTCATGTGGCAAAACCGGTTTAAAGGTTTTTGGATGCACAAGTAGAGATCATACTTAGTGCAAAATGAAGGCTAGCAAAAGATTGAGAAGCGACCAACCAAGAAACGAAAAATCTCATCAGCGAGCATTAAGCATAATTAACACCGAATAATGCACCACAAGCAGGATATAATTTCATTGCATAATTACTGATTTTCGTGCTTGCATAGGGAATCACAAACCTTAACACCAATATTCTTACTAAAGCATAATTACTAATCAATATAACTCACATATCACATCATCATATCTCAAAACTATTACTAAGAATCAAGTTTATTTTGTCCAATGATCTTCATGAAAGTTTTTATTATATCCTTCTTGGATATCTATCACTTTGGAACTAATTTTCATATGTTGCTTGATAAGCTCAAACAAATATAAGTGAAGATCATGAGCATAAAATTTATTTCTCTCAAATTAATTTAAGTGAAGCAAGAGAGAATTTCTTGAAAATTTTACTAACTCTCAAATAAATCTAAGTGAAGCAAGATAGCATTTCTTAAAAAAATACTAAAGCACACCGTGCTAAAAAATATATAAGTGAAGCACTAGAGCAAGTCCATAGCTCATAAAAAATTTAAGTTAAGCATAGAGAGCAATTCTAACAAGTCATGACATAATTTTGTCTCTCTCAAATAGGTGTGTCCAACAGGGAATCAAGACTTAAAACACAAAATAAACAAATGAAGACTCATATCATACAAGACGCTCCAAGCAAAACACATAGTATGTGACGAATAAATATATAGTTTCGAGTAAAATATCGATGGTCGTTAGAAGAAAGAGGGGATGCCACTCGGGGCATCCCCAAGCTTAGTTGCTTGCTCACTTTTGGATAATAGCTTGGGATGCCGGGGCATCCCCAAGCTTAGGCTCTTCTTACTCCCTATTCCTTCGTTCATCGTAAGATAACCCAAAACTTGAAAACTTCAATCACACAAAACTCAACAAAACCTTCATGAGATCCGTTAGTGTAAGAAAATAAATCACTAATATAACTACTGTTGCAACATATTCGTATTTTTTTCTTGAATTATATCTACTGTATTCCAACTTTTCTATGGCAAAAACTCATCAAAGAAAACCATAGAGCCATCAAAATAAGCACACAACGCAAAGAAAACAGAATCTGTCAAAAACAGAACAGTCTGTAGCAATCTGATTTGTTCGAATACTTCTCAAACTCCAAAAATTCTGAAAAAATAGTAAAAACCTGAGCAATTTGTATATTAATCTTCTGCAAAAAGAATTGGCATTTTATCACGCTCTGGTAAAAAATAAGAATTTTTTCGTGAGCGCAAAAGTTTCTGTTTTTTTCAGCAAGATCAAACAACTATCACCCAAGAAGATCCTATAGGTTCTACTTGGTACAAACACTAAATAAAACACAAAAAACACAATCATAACAGTATCATAATTGTGCAAACACTCAAAAACAGATAGCAAAAAGCAAAAAATAAATTTTATTCATTGGGTTGCCTCCCAACAAACGCTGTCGTTTTACGCCCCTAGCTAGGCATCAAATTTCAACGATGCTCACACAAAAGATAATAGTTGAAACACAAAGAGAGCATCATGAAACATGTGACAAACAAATTTAAGTCTAACATACTTCCTATGCATATGAATTTTATAAGCAAACAAATTATCAAGACAAGAAACATATGGCATATGCAAAGGAGAGGAATAAAACATTGACAATCTTAACATAACGAGAAGTAATTTAGTAACATTAAAATTTCCACAACCATATTTTCCTCTATCATAATAATTACATGTAAGACATAATGAAATTCAACAATATAGCTATCACATAAAATATTCTCTTTATGATCCACATACATGCGAAGTTGACACTCTTCAAAAATAGTGGGATTATCATCAAATAAAGTCACGACCTCTCCAGACCCACTTTCATCAAAAATTTCATAAGACTGAACACTCTCCAAATAAGTGGGATTATTTTTACTTAAAATTGACGCTCTTCCAAACCCACTGTCAATATTATTGCAAACATATTCATCATGAGGTTTAAATAAATTTTAAAGATCATAAGAATCATTATCACCCCAATCATGATCATTGCAACAAGTAGTGGACATAGCAACATTAGCATCCCCAAGCTTGGGGTTTTGCGTATTATTAGCACAATTGACATTAATAGAATTTATAGTAAAATCACTGCAATCGTGCTTTCCATTCAAAGAGCTATCATGAATCACTTCATAAATTTCTTCATCACAATTTTCAGATTCATGAATCTCAAGCAAAACTTCATAAAGATAATCTAGTGAACTCAATTCACTAGCAATTGGTTCATCATAACTGGATCTTGTGAAAGTATTAGCAAGTGGATGAGGATCCATATCAATAGATTACTAGAAAGCAAAAATGCAAGCAAATATAAGGCACATGGTAACACTAGGAAACATGAGATGTGACGAGAAAAACGGCGAACGGAAAAAGAGGGCGAATAAAACATAATTTTTTTGTGAAGTGGGGAGAGGAAAACAAGAGCAAATGACAAATAATGTAAATTTCAAGGAGATGAGATTTGTGATTAGGAACCAGGTAGATGTTGATGATCCTCTCCGGCAACTACGCCAGAAATTGGCACGTGGCCGGGAGACTATCTTGACTTGATCCTCCCCGACAACAGCGCCAGAAATTCCTTTTGATGCGGCTTGAAGCTACGTCTATATTGCCCAAAGAGGAAGGGATGATGCAACACAACGGCGGTAGGTATTTCCCTTAGTTATGAGACAAAGGTTATCGAACCAGTAGGAGAACCAAGAAACACAACGTAAACAGCCCCTGGACACAAATAACAAATATTTGCAACCCGACGTGTAAAAGGGGTTGTCAATCCCTTTCGGGTAGCGGCGCCTCAAGAAAGGCAAACAGACGTGAATAAAATTATAGTAGATTGATAGATCGAACGCCAAACAAAATAAATAAGAATAAAATGCAGCGAGGTATTTTTTTAGTTTTGGTTTAGTAGATCTGAAAATAAAAGCAAAGGAAAAGTAGACCGCAAAGGAAAATAATAGAGAAAGAGACCCAGGGGCCGTAGGTTTCACTAGTGGCTTCTCTCAAGACAAATAGGAAACGATGGGTAAACAAATTGATATCCTTTGTTTGCTTGCTTCAATTGGTATCTTTTCATTGCATGCTTGCTTGTTTCTCTCTTTTTTATGTCTTTGTGGCATATCATTATTTTGCTATCTTTGTGCCTCAATATAGTTTGTGTTCCTCCAAGTATTTACCTTTGGATATGTTTGTTGCATTCCACTCAATTGTTGAGAAATACAGAATTTATGGAGGACCACAATTTATATTAGCCTTCTAAGCTTTTCGCCCATTTTGGCAATCGATGCCAATGGGGGAGAAGTTTCAAAGAGTTTTGTGGAGAAGTTTAGAGAGTTGTCTCCTCTTGCTTTGGTTTTGTTCCTTAGCATTTTCATCTCATACACATGGTGATGCATAATTCCTTATATAAACTCTCTTGAAAGTGATTGTCATCAATTACCAAAATGGGGGAGATTGAAAGGACATGCGGTGCCCCCATGTGTGATCTTGGTAATTGATGACACTCTCTATGGACTAATGGTTGCATTGAGTTATATTTGAAGGATTTGTTCATAGGCTCTTCTTGAAGTCCATGTGTTGGTTTCAAGGAGTTTATGAGTTGACCAAGGTGCTATTAAGGAATTATCCAAAGATTGGTTATGTGAGTGTTGAGCTCATTGCAAGCATGTCTTGAAGAATAAGATTGTGTGATCATTCATGTTTACCTTCAAGACATCATCCAAATGAAGAGAGTTTGAAAGATTCAAGGTTGATCAAGACTAAGTCAAGAGTGAATCAAGTTGATCAACTCACAAAGCGTAGAAGATGTACCGAGAGGGATCAAGTGATCCCATGTTATGGTAAGCATTGTCCATTGTGCTTTGTGTACTAACCCATGGTCTATGTGAGAGTTCTATGTGGGATTAGGTACGTGTTTATGGGCTTGCGTCAAGAGGAAGATATCACTCAACCCATGGAGGATGACATCAAATCAAGGTTGTGTTGTGCAAGTTCAAGTGGAGCATCACGAAGAAATCATGCTTGTAGCGTGCCGTCCATTATGGTATCAATGGACTTGTGAAGATGTGCCAAAGATTGGCTCACCCGTAGTGGAGTATGGGGGAGCAATCAACTAGTCTTCATCGAGCGAATGCAATCAAGAAAGGTGGTCCAACTTGAGGGAGTCAAGATCGTCATCATCTAGCTCAAGTGGATTTTGTGCAAGGCAAAGGTTTGCCCTTGATAGGTTTTATATTTTACCGGTCTCATGGTTATAGTTTGGAGGCCGAGTCATAGGATCGATAGTCGTACTATCAAGGGGGGCTCTCAAGTGAGTAGCTTGATAGTATCGTTCGTCGAGAGCTCAAACCATTGCATCCTTGCATCATGTTTCTTGGTTCTTGTTTGGTTCTCTTTGTGAGTATTAGAGCTTATGGTCATCTTGATTACAAGCTTGAGTTCATCAAAAATGGAGTTTGCATGCGTCTTCTATGATGTTTTCGATGTTGGAGGTTTTACCGGTCTTATCCGAGGAAGGATTCTCACCATTTTATTTTGGGCCTTTTCTCATTTGATTCTTATTGGTATTTCTATCAAGATTGTGTTAGCTCTTGTCGCTAGCTTTCCAACAAACTTGGTTTCGTCGAATTCGGAGTCCGTTTGCAGAAGTTGTGTTAGTTTTGGTGTCCTTAAAAGGGGCTGCTGCGGATGTAATTTTTAGTAACGCTCTTGGGAGCGGTACTACCGCTTGGAGCGGTACTACCGCGACTACTTCCATGGCTACTTCCGCTCGGGACCAAAAACTCGTCACAAGTCCAGCAGTGGTAGGCACGTATGTAATTTTTTAGTACCGCTCGCAAGCAGTAGTACCGCTATCCCTAGTGGTAGTACCGTGAGGTCAAGCGGTACTACCGCTCCGATGGTTCTTCTTACTTTTTTGCCTCCTCGTTGTTGTGTTTCAAAGGGCTACTACAGCCCTAGCGGTAGTACCGCTCCTTGGAGCGGTAGTACCGCTCGGTGCGGGTTGTGAGCATAACGGTTGGATTTTTCCCCACCTATAAAAGGGGGTCTTCTTCCCCAACTAACCTAATCCTTTGAGCTCGTGTTCTTCCCCCATTGTTGACCTTCTTCGAGCTTGCTAACTCTCAATCCCTCCATGGATTCTTGCTAGTTTTTGAGGGAAAAGAGAGAGGAGATCTAGATCTGCATTTCCACCAATCACTTTCTCCTCTATGTGAGGGGAACCCCTTGGATCTAGATCTTGGAGTTCTTGGTGTTCTCCTTCTTGTTCTTCCACTCATTTTCCTCCCTAACATTAGTTGCTTCGGTGGGATTTGAGAGAGAAGGACTTGGGACTCCGTGTGCCCTTACCATTGCATTTGGTGCATCGGTTTGAGTTCTCCATGGTGATACGTGGAAGTTACAAGTTGAGAAGCTTATTACTCTTGGGTGTTTGGTACCCTTGAGCTTGTTCCTCTTGGGTGCTTGGGCGCCCTAGACGGTTGGTGGTGTTCGAAGCTCAATCATTGTGGTGTAAAGCTTTGGGCAAGCGTCGGGGTCTCCAATTAGGTTGTGGATATTGCCTCGAGCAATTTGATTGCATCGTGACCACCCCAAGGGTTGCCAAAGTGTACGGGTTCGGTGACCGCCCCCAAGGGTTGCCATTTGTACGGGTTCGGTGACCGCCCTCAAGGGTCCCTTAGTGGAATCACGGCACATTGCATTGTGCGAGGGCGTGATGAGATTACGGTGGCCCTAGTGGCTTCTTGGGGAGCATTGTGCCTCCACACCGCTCCAAACGGAGATTAGCATCCGCAAGGGTGTGAACTTCAGGATACATCATCGTCTCCGCGTGCCTCGGTTATCTCTTACGCGAGCCCTTTACTTATGCACTTTACTTTGTGATAGCCATATTGTTTCTTGTCATATATCTTGCTATCACCTAAGTAGTTTTTTTTTGCTTAGCATAAGTTGTTGGTGCACATATGTGAGCCTAGTTGTTGTAGGTTTTGTGCTTGACAAATTAACCGCTAGGTTTATTCTGCATTTGTTTAAGCCTCAACCGTAATTATTTTAAAGCGCCTATTCACCCCCCTCTAGGTGACATCCACGATCTTTCAATTGGTATCAGAGCCTTGTCTCTCTTTATAGGCTTAACCGCCTAGAGACTAAGGATGTCTACTAGGGGTTTAGGATTCTCTGACACTCTTAGTTTCAATGGCACAAATCTTGATGTTTGGGTAATTCGCATGCTTAATCTCTTTAGGGTCATGGACCCAAATTTAGAGTGAATTGTAGATATGGGTTTTTCTCCTCCAAAGGATCCCCAGAAATTATCTTTAGAGGATGAGAAAAACTCTTATCTCAATGCTCAAGCTTCTAATATGCTTTTTGATGCTTTGAGCAATGTAGTTATTTTTCAACTCATGCCGTTTCGGGATGCTCATGAGTTGTGGACAAAGCTTCAAGATAAATATGGCGTGTCCAAGTTTTGTGGGGATGATTGTTCTCCCTCCACCTCCGACCGTGTTGCTTTCTCAACTTCTTCTACTTCACCTACATGTAGATTGCCACAAGGTAATGTTATGGTGAGTAGTGGTGTTCATTGCAATGATGATAGTGTGCTTATCGTTGATGATTCCTCATCACTATCTTATTGCAATGCTCCATCTTTGGACTTGAACACTTCAAGCTCTCTAAATGTTTCACATGCTTGTGTTGATAGTCCTTGCATATTATGTAGAGATTTCTTTACTAAATCTCATGATGATATGCTTGCTATGTCTTGTTGCCATGATAAAAATGCATCTATTTCCTCAAATTGTTGTGCTAACAATGTAGAGGAAACCCAACACCCGATGGAACAAGATGTGGTCTTGAATGGTGCCTCAAGGGATCCTACATCATCATCGATTATGCTTTTGCCTTATGGCTAAGGCTTCAAAGGTATCTCCCACTTTGAATCCCAATATATCTTGTGATGATATTGATGATGACAAGAGTGATGATGATGATGTTGATAGTGATGAAGAGAATGATAATGTTGCCTCCTTAAAAATTAAGGGGGAAATGATTTTTAAAGCTCTTCATAAGAATAAAATTTCTCGTTCCAACTTCGTGGAAATCATGTCTATTGCTATTGAGGACAAGAAATATATTGATGAGTTGGAATCTCATCTTGAGGAGTATGAGGTCACCATTGACAATATGGAAGGTCATGAGCGTGATTACACTAATGAGATTGCGGACCTCTCCCAAGCTCTTGAACTTGAACAAACCACCAAGGAATCTCTTGAGGAGACTTTTGCTCTAGAATTATCTAGAGTGAAGGAATCTCATGATAGAGCTCTTGAGGTTGCCAATGTTTTTAAAACTAAACATGCTAAGCTTGAAGTTGATCATGCTAGACTCCTTGAGGATTTTGAGCACCTCAAAAATGGCTCAAGGGTCATTAAGGGTGAGCTCATCAAACTCACCGAGTCTCATGATCAACTTGAAGCTTCGTATTCAAAAGAGCTTGCCAAGTTGTCTTGTCCTCTTGTTTTTAATGATGATTCTTGTGCTACTAACTCTATCTCTTATGAAGCATCCATATTGAAGGAGAATGTTGAGCTAAGGGCTCAACTTGAGTTGCTATCTAGCAATTATGGGATGTTGGAAAAAACCATGTGAAGCTCTCAATCTCTCATGATGATCTTCTAGTATCCCATAATGTGCTAAAGATAGCTCATGAGGCCATGATTTCTAAGGTAACATCTAGTGAGTCTCATGTGGATACTAGCACTACTTCTAGTCAAAATGCTATTTTGCCATGTGCTAGTCCTTGTAATTCATCTACTCACAACATTGGAACATCTTGTGATGAATTTATTTCCTTGCCTTGTTGCTCTAACGATGAAGCTTATACTTCCTCTAGTGCTTGCGTTGAGACTAACCATGTAGAGAAATCAAAGAGCTCAAGGCCCAAGTCACTTCTTTGAAGAAATATTTGGAAAAATGTCATGAAGGGAAGGCCACACTCAACAATATCTTGAGTGTACAAAATTCCCCAATGACAAAGGTAGACTTGGATTCAACTCCAATAAGAAGAAGAAGTTCAAGAGCAACAACAAGAAGGGCCAAAAACAAGTCAAGAATTCGGCCAAGATCATTTGCTTCAAGTGCAAAATTGAAGGGCATCATGTTAGATCTTGCCCTTTGAAGAAGAAGGCCATTAGTGACAAGCAACAAGGGAAGCGGCCACAAGTTCACTCTCATTCTCAACCTCAAGTTGAAGAAATGCCTCTTCCCAAGAAACCTCAAGCTAATGCTTCTCAAGTTGAGAAATCAAGTGAGAAGATAGTGAAGAGTAGACATTGCTACCTATGTCGCGAGAAAGGTCACCTTGCTTCCTCATGCACTAGTGGTAACTTATCCAACCCTATTATTATTGATGATATCTATTCTCTTGGGAAGGATAAGGTTGGCAATGTGTTTGCTAAATTTGTTGGTACTCAAAGTGGCGCCAAGAAAAGAACCATTCGGGTAGCCAAGCCTATTGTGACTAACCTCTTAGGACCCAACTTGGTTGGGGACCAACTAGCTCAAACTTGATCAATAGGTGTTGTTGGAGGGCATTGGAGACTTGGCTACATTATGAAGAATTAAGGGAACTTCATCACTCTTATTTTCTCAAGCCAAGTCAATTGAATTATCAAGTTTATATCTTATATCCAATGTGCTTCCTTGCGGTAACTTGTACTTAAATTGATTACATTGAAAGTTACTTGCCCCCTTGCATGTTTTGGTTTTGTTCCTTGCATGTGTTTGTATATGATGTGTCTCCAAATTGCTTATGTGTATGTTGGGTTGCACATCATGTACGTGTGTGTCGTGCATTGAGCCTTAATGCTCCTTGTTCGTATCTTAGTTGTCTCTTGTGAGAGATTAATGGAATATCCCATTGTGGGGGAGTGACGTGCTTTGTGCACCTCACAATCCTATAAATCGGTGTACATGATTAATACCATCTAGTATTGATATTACAAGATTATCTAGTCGCTATGTGGTATGTATTCTCATGAGAAATTCAGATTCTAAATAGTCCATTAATTATCTCTTGTTGGATCCTTTTAATTGCCTCTTGTCTATCTTTAATTGGTATCACATTATGGGGGAGTAATATGCTATGTGCATATTACAAGCCTAGAAAATGTGTACATTTGAGATATTGTCACCTAGAATTGATATTGTAAATTATCTTGTTCCTAGGTGGCATGTTAGCTCTACAAGTCGCAATTTGCTTGTGTGTGGTGTTAAGATGATGTTTGATATACTTGCTATCTACCAACGGGAATTATTTCCAAATACTTCTTGTCTTTTGAAAATTGGTACTCACTTATGTGTGGTATAAATTATTGATCATCTTTACATTGGCCTTTGCTTTTATTTGCCTTATCTCTTGCCTAGGAATGTATCAACTCCCTTTCTCTTCCATACCACTTGTGGATCTTGTTTATTTCTTGATCTTGTCTAGTGTTTTCTAGATATAGTGAAAGTGGTGATCCCACCTTGTGCATTTTGCATTCAAATACAAATTCTCTATAATGCACTAGTCTTGGGGGAGCTATCCTATTTTCTATAAAACACTCATCTTGCGATACTTATCAAGTGTGTGTTGGAGGAAGGCAAGCCATTTTCGTTTTGGTACTTTGTGCCATCATGAAACTTTGTAGAGAGCTTGGTTTGTTTGGAACCATCCTCTCTTTTGGGAGTTTGATATCTTTTATTTTGAGTGTATCAATGGATATCTCATTCCTTGATGTATCTTTTATGGATATCCTCCAAGTGATGTTTTATTCATTTGGTATCTTTTCTTCACTTGGTTTTTCTTTGTCATTTGGTATCGGTTCTTGAAGGTCTTGAACATGCATATTTACTTCATGTAGTCTCTGTGGCATGCCTTCTTTATTTGACCCAATATATAGGGAAACTCCACCAAGTCTCAAATTGGATGAGATGTGCATGAAATTCATTTCCTTCTCTATATGCACATATTTATGTGGAGTTTGTCCTATGTATATTGGTGTTTCTAACTCTTTGGTCCCAATGAGTTTGGGTACCATTTTGTTTGTCTTGTTGTTCTAGGAACAATTGGAGATGCATTGGATGCTCGGCTCACTCACAAGGAAGGTGGTGTCACCATGTGCTTATTGGAGTCAAGCTAGGATGCTCAATGAACTACTATCTACTACCTTCCATTGGTTTCTTCTACATCCTTCCAATGATATCTCGGTAACAAGTATCTATTCATGCATTATTTTCTTGCATTCAACCTTGTGTAGGTTGCATCTTGGCATGCTATTCATTCCATCTTGTGATCTTGTTTCCTTCCTCAAAGCATCTCAACGACGATCTCATGTTGCTAGTTGTGATGTCTTTGATGGTTGTATGGTAGGAATTCATTTATATACAATAAGACCATATCTAGCCATGTGCTACGCTTCCAAGCAAATATCTTATTGGTATATGTATGACTTCCTTTTGGATATCTTGTTCCTCGTGTTGTAACTATTTCAGGTGTACATCCTTCTTTGTAGATATATATCATCATGATTTCGTCTACCTAGAACCTTATACACTTGAGAGAAATTACATCTCTAGATGATACCCTTTCTTTCACATACACCTTGTCTTTCTTATGTTATTTCTTTGGTGGCTCCATGAAAGCTTTTTCCTTGAGTGCGTGTCTTATCTTGTTGCATCTTGATGCACTCTTGTGTGGTGAAGATTATTTTCCTCATGCTTATCTCTACGAGGCTTTTGCCATCTTAATTGGTATCCCTCGTCTTGATGAGGCTTTTATTTTCTATCTTCACCATGGGTTGTCGCAAGCTTTGATGTTATCTTCTGATTGAGCTTGTGAACCCACTTGCTAGTGGGTGTGTGTGGGAAGGAATGTCATGCATCGTGTGTTGGGGATATTACTAGTGGGTGTAAACCAGCCAGGAGAGGCCGGGTTAACTTCATCAGTGGTTATTATATCTGGAGCCCGTGAAGATAGACGAAGATGCTTCAAGAAGGCCCAGGGCCCAAAACCAGTTTACGGCCCGTAGACATAAACCGGCATTGACAATGTAACTTGTATTGTAAGGTAGAAAGAGTAGATACCAGGTCGGACACGTTTATGAGCCGGCCTCGGGACTCTGTAAACCGACGGGCGTCAACCCATGTATATAAGGGGACGACCCGGTGGCGGTTCAAGAGGACAGACAACAACACGAGACGCGGGCAAAGCGTATTTGCTCCCTGGTCATCGAAAGAACATCAATTCCATCACAACTAGACGTAGGCTTTTACCTTCATCGTGGTCATCCTTATTTTAGTTGATGCTTAATGAGGACATCTGTCGTGACAAAACCACGACACCGTGTATCTCATTTATCCAAGACTATGTTGATGCTTAATGCTCATCCTTATTTTAGTCTTCTCAAGTGCTTTGCCATGACTCACACACATCATGTTGGTTGAGCCAATTCTTAAGTTGCCTCTTTTACATGTTGCTCAACCATGTGTTGTTGCAAGTGCTAGGCTTTGTTTCCTAGATGCTCACTTACAATTGTTGTGAGTTTCTATTGATTTTGGGGGACTATGATCCTATTTTGTGCACTTGGTATCCTAATACAAAAAATTCTTATGTGTGCACAAATCATGGGGAGCTCCTCTAGTTTTCTTTAGAACACTCCTTTACTCATATCGTAATATCCTTATTCATGTGTCTCATAGGATCTTCGGTCTAGTTGGTTCAATTGATATCCTTTGTTTGCTTGCTTCAATTGGTATCTTTTGATTGCTTGATTGCTTGTTTCTCTCTTTTTTATGTCTTTGTGGCATATCATTCTTTTGCTATCTTTGTGCCTCAATATAGTTTGTGTTCCTCCAAGTATTTACCTTTGGATATGTTTGTTGCATTCCACTCACTTGTTGAGAAATACACAATTTATGGAGGACCACAATTTATATTGGCCTTCTAAGCTTTTCGCCCATTTTGGCAATCGATGCCAATGGGGGAGAAGTTTCAAAGAGTTTTGTGGAGAAGTTTAGAGAGTTGTCTCCTCTTGCTTTGGTTTTGTTCCTTAGCATTTTCATCTCATACACATGGTGATGCATAATTCCTTATATAAACTCTCTTGAAAGTGATTGTCATCAATTACCAAAATGGGGGAGATTGAAAGGACATGCGGTGCCCCCATGTGTACCAAAATGGGTTAGGTACGTTTTCATGGGCTTGCGTCAAGAGGAAGATATCACTCAACCCATGGAGGATGACATCAAATCAAGGTTGTGTTGTGCAAGTTCAAGTGGAGCATCATGAAGAAATCATGCTTGTAGCTTGTCGTCCATTATGGTATCAATGGACTTGTGAAGATGTGCCAAAGAGTGGCTCACCCATAGTGGAGTATGGGGGAGCAATCAACTAGTATTCATCGAGCGAATGCAATCAAGAAAGGTGGTCCAACTTGAGGGAGTCAAGATCGTCATCATCTAGCTCAAGTTGACTTCATGCAAGGCAAAGGTTTGCCCTTGATAGGTTTTATATTTTACCGGTCTCATGGTGATAGTTTAGAGACCGGGTCATAGGATCGATAGTCGTACTATCAAGGGGGGCTCTCAAGTGAGTAGCTTGATCGTATCGTTCGTCGAGAGCTCAAACCATTTCATCCTTGCATGATGTTTCTTAGTTCTTGTTTGGTTCTCTTTGTGAGTCTTAGAGCTTATGGTCATCTTGATGACAAGCTTGAGTTCATCGAAAACGGAGTTTGCATGCGTCTTCTATGATGTTTTCGGTGTTGGAGGTTTTACTGGTCTTATCTGAGGAAGGGTTCTCACCATTTTCTTTTGGGCATTTTCTCATTTGCTTCTTATTGATATTTCTATCAAGATTGTGTTAGCCCTTGTCGCTAGCTTTCCAACAAACTTGGTTTCATTAATTCGGAGTCCGTTTGCAGAAGTTGTGTCAGTTTTGGTGTCCTTAAAAGGGGCTACTACGGATGTAATTTTTTAGTACCGCTCTTGGGAGCGGTACTACCGCGAATACTTCCGTGGCTACTTCCGCTCGGGACCAAAATTTGTCACAAGTCCAGCGGTGGTAGGCACGGATATAATTTTTTAGTACCGCTAGCAAGCAGTAGTACCGCTACCCTTAGCAGTAGTACCGCTACCCCTAGCGGTAGTACCGTGAGGTCAAGTGGTACTACCGCTCCGACGGTTCTTCTTGCTTTTTTGCCTCCTCGTTTGTTGTGTTTCAAAGGGCTACTACCACCCTAGCGGTAGTACCGCTCCTTGGAGCGGTAGTACCGCTCGGTGCGGGCTGTGAGCATAACAGTTAGATTTTTCCCCACCTATAAAAGGGGGTCTTCTTCCCCAATGAACCTAATCCTTTGAGCTCGTGTTCTTCCCCCATTGTTGACCTTCTTCGAGCTTGCTAACTCTCAGTCCCTCCATGGATTCTTGCTAGTTTTTGAGGGAAAAGAGAGAGGAGATCTAGATCCACATTTCCACCAATCACTTTCTCCTCTATGTGAGGGGAACCCCTTGGATCTAGATCTTGGAGTTCTTGGTGTTCTCCTTCTTGTTCTTCCTCTCATTTTCCTCCCTAGCATTAGTTGCTTCGGTGGGATTTGAGAGAGAAGGACTTGGGCACTCCGTATGCCCTTGCCATTGCATTTGGTGCATCGGTTTGAGTTCTCCACGGTGATACGTGGAGGTTACAAGTTGAGAAGCATATTACTCTTGGGTGCTTGGTACCCTTGAGCTTGGTCCTCTTGGGTGCTTGGGCGCCCTAGACGGTTGGTGGTGTTCGGATCTCAATCATTGTGGTGTAAAGCTCTGGGCAACCGTCGGGGTCTCCAATTAGGTTGTGGAGATCGCCCCGAGCAATTTGATTTGCACCGGTGTCGGGCGCTCGGGAACGGGGTCCCAGACTTGCCTGCTCAAGGCCCCGTCATGGCGTGGCTCAAGGGGTGGCCCACCAAGGCCCATCTTCATAAGCACAAGCTCAAGACCCTCGCGAGGGGCCAATCCTCGCGGGGCGGACGACAGGGAGCTTCCTCAGGCACAGCCTCGTGAGGGTGGCTCGCGAGGAGGTGGAGAGATCAAGGCGGGGTACCTCACGAGGTGCCCATGACGCAAGCCATGACGACAAAGGGCGCCAGGCGGGCGCCAGCCCGCGCAGTGTCCTCCTTTCCTCTTTGGTTCAAAGGGCGCAAACGCAGGCAAGAGTATCAAGCAAAGGCATCCGTTTCGGTGCAACAACACCAAGACCGTCGCAACGGCAGGAAGGAAGTCATTGTGGAGCCCAAGCTGGCGTCACCACCAGAGCCTTTGACAAACGAGGACCAACTTTAGTCAGGATAAGTGTACTAGATGTTCCCCTTCAAAATGGCCAATTGTTGGCGCCCTTCCCGCTCAATATTTGGGGAGAGGCCCAGGGCCTTTGCCTATAAGTAGGACTAGCCACCCGCAAGGTAGAGGCATCGAGAAATCTAGAGAGAGGATCCAGCATCTGGGATCAGCAGAGAGAGAGAGAGAGAGTGACTGAACTCCTCCTAGCAGTTCATCGCACCAGCCAAGAATAGACCCTCGCGAGGCTGTTCTTCTTTGTATTGTTCATCATCGTCAGCCCAAGAGGCAATCCACCACACCACAAACTAGAGTAGGGTATTACACCACAATGGTGGCCCGAACTAGTATAAACCCTGTGTCTCTTGTGTTGTTCCTTTCATGGCTTAGATCTTAGCGAGGCGGCGAGGCTGGAAGGTAGAGGGGAAATCTCCGCGCACCCCAGTTGTTCGAACCTAGAGGGTCTACCGAACCCAAAATCCGACATTTGGCGCGCCAGTAGGGGTGCGCTGAACTTGTCTTTTGCCGCCTGTTCTTCGCCGACCACCGCAGATCCATGTCGACGCCGTCGAGTTCGCGCCGAGCGCCGAGCCGCTTGCTTCCTGCGTCGCCAGACGGCCCTGCCGGGCGGCCGTTCCCGCCGCTCCTCGTCACCTGTCTTAACGCCGCCACCGCCCGGCGGGGAACAAGCAGCAAGCATCGCCCCAAAGACTCCGTCCGTGAGGCGAGATGGCTGTACCGCTACTCCTTCGCCGCTTCGCTGGTTCTTTCGTCCCGCGCTCACAAGACTCCATGGAGGCTCGAGCTGCGCTCATCGCGCAAACAAGCTCCTGCGCTACCGCTGTCGATGACGTCTACAAAGAGTGGCTCGACCGCCGCCGAAGCTTCGTCCGCGCCGCAGGGGCTCCCCGCGCCGTCCTTCTCGCTGCTGCGCGCCCGCCTCGCGGGCGATGAAGCTCCATGGGCGCCACCGCCTCCCCTCAAGAAGGCGCCTTGGCCCCAAGGCGCGTGGCCTCGGGCGGAATCCGCCAGTCCGCGCCAAATAAAGAAGAGCAGAGCTGCCAAGAAGTCCTCGCCCCAAGAAGCTGCCCGAGTGCTCCTCGCACCGCTGCCTGCCTCGACCACGCTCCTGCTCTAGCACGCCAAGACCCTGCGCTGCTCCCAGCTGCAGCGCATGGGGACCCGCAAGGCCAGGCTCTGCGTCACCAAAGGCCCCACGTGGCCACAGCAGGCTGCCGCGCCTTCACCGCCGAGCTGCGCAGCGTCGCGTGGCCCGGCAAGTTCAAGCCAGACCTGCCTCCTCGCTACGACGGCACAGCCGGCCCTACGGAGTTCCTCCAGCTCTACGAGCTGGGCATCGAAGCCGCCAACGGGGACGAGAAGGTCATGGCGAACTGGTTTCCCATGGCACTCAAGGACGAAGCCCGCACCTGGCTCCTAAACCTGGCTCCTGGCACGATCTCCTCCTGGGACGAGATGCGCACCCGCTTCATCGCCAACTTCCAAGGTACTCGCGATCGGCCTCCTGCCGTGAGCGACATGCGCCGCATCAAGCAGCAGCCAGGGGAGACCCTGCAGAAGTACATCCAGCGCTTCAACAACGCACGCCTCAAGATTCCCAAGGTGACCGAGGAGGCCATCATCTCCGCCTTTCTCCGACGGTGTGCGAGACGTCAAGATGAAGGAGGAGCTGGTGATGCATGAAGATCTGCACTTCCTTGGAGCTGTTCAACTTGGCAACCAAGTGCACCAGGGGCTGAGGAAGGGCGCCTTTCCCTCCTCGGTGACAGCCACGCATACGTAAGAGAAGAAATCCAAGGCCAAGGACGTGAAGCGCAAAGGGGCTGCCGTGCTCATGGCGTAACCAGACTAAGCGGGCGTAGATCAGCCCGAGTCTTCCAAGGGCAGCCGGTACTATGTGTACCACGACCTCCACACGCACAACACCAACGAATGTCAAGAGCTCCGGCCGTGCGAGAAGGGAGGATCGGTGACGCCCGACCGCAACGATCGGGGCTACGGCCGAGGAGGAGGAAGAAACGCAGGACGCTGGGAAGACCGTGGACCTCGCCAAGGGTGGCGCGACCGACCTCGCGAGGATCGCTGGCAGGAGCAGCCTCGCAAGGGAGACTGGAGGGATCAGCCTCGCGAGGATCGCACGCAAGGAAACACATGCCTCCCTCCTCTGTCGCCGCAGCCAAGGAGAAACGAGGGCCATCATCAGGACGAGGGGGCTGGGGGCTTCCAGGAGCCACGCGCGATCGCTTGCATCCTGGGCGGAGCTCAAGCCCCAGCCTCTCAACGCATCTTCAAGCAGTTCGCCCATGAAGTGAATGCAGTCCTCCCCAAGCTCGAAGCCACGCGCCCTCTAAGGTGGTCAGCATGCGCCATCACGTTCAGCTCAGCGGATCATCTCAAGCGCGCCATACCGAGTCCTCCGATGCTTTGTTCCCCAATCATCAGCAACGTGCAAGTCACCAGGACCCTCATCGACGTCGGAGCAGGGCTCAATGTCATGTCCGTATAGACATTCAACGATCTCCAAGTGCCTTACAATCAACTTCAGCCAACCAAGCCTTTCTCCAGAGTCACCGATGGCTCCACGGTTCCGATTGGGCAGGTCCGCCTCCCTGTCACCTTCGGGCGCGCGACAACTACCGCACCGAGCTCATCGACTTCGATGTCGCCCACATTCGCCGCCATACAATGCCATCCTCGGGTACCCAGCTCGCCAAGTTCATGGCCGTGACTCATCACGGCTACAACGCCCTCAAGATGCCGTGAAGCGGCGGAGTCATCACGGTGCCTTGTGAAGAGAGAGACGCAGTGTGCTCCCTGGGGCGAGCCTTTCAAGCCGCATCACTTGAAGACCCAGATCGCAGGAGTGTGAGGCTCCCTGAGACCGCTCCCAAGAAGAAGAAGACATCGCCAGGACCGACCCCTTAGGAGGCAGGCCCCTCAGGGTCCGCGCCTGCTCAGGGGGCACCGCCTTCTGTCGCATAGGAAGGCGCGCCTGACACCCTCCTCAAGCAAGGCTCGAGGGCTCTCCCCTGGAGGGCCACCGACCTCGCCAAGGTCACGAGGGAGGCACTTGGGCACCACTTGGAGGTGTGCTTCAAAGCACGTTTCCCTCAGGAAGGAGCAAGGCAAGGAGGGCCAAGCCCTCAGGAGTTCGTCAGTCAGATCACGCAGGAGTTGCAGGAGTCAAGAGTCATGAGTGGCAGCCGCCGCCACTCCACCGTAGCTCCCCATCCAGGCGAGGATGGTGGGCTGCGCGTCTGCATCGACATCCTGTGGCTCAACCGAGCCGCCTCAGAGCACTTCCGCCTCACGCTGGGTGCTGCAAGGCCCACCCCACGCCCACGTTCAGATGCCCCACGACCTGCCGAACGCGGGCCGCGACGCATCAAAGACCTCATGAGGAGCATCCCGAGGCTCAAGAGGCCAGGCGTTCCATGATCTGGCGGAGATGGAGATGGTCCACGAGGAGCCACCAGCGCCTCCAGAGCCTCCCGAGGCTCCTGGGCCTAGGGGCTCGTGAAGATCGGCTTCCGCAGCCCACGACGTCCGCTACCTCAACATCTCTTCGTCCCCAACGTTATCAGGTGACATCCTCCAAGTTTCATTTCCAGCTAGGAGCGCCCCCCAGGGCTGCATCATTACCAGGCCGTGTGGGTCCGTCCCTGCAGCGTGTTTCCCTTTTACTTCATGTTCTTACCTTACTTTGTTGGGGGCGCCCCTCGGGCTGCGTCCTCCCCAAGTCGCTCGGGCCAGACCCAGCGATGTCTGCCTTTCCTGCATCTATCTAAATGAACTTATTTCTTCGTGATTAATGTGCTTGACCTAGTTGCCTGCTCGACTAACACCAACTGATGGAGCTACTCCCCAGCCGCACGGGCGCTATGCATGGGTCCGCCTCGCAGCCGATTTAACCTGAACGGCTGAGCTCTGGCCGCGGCAGCCCCGCACAGCGCCACCTCGTCAAGCCTTCAGTGCCTCGTCACCTCTCCAAAGCAACCCACAGTTGGCTGTCGCTTGTCATAGCGAACTCTTGTTCTTTTTATGGTGAGCCTGCAGGATCCCTTCAAGGTGCAGCGCCAGGCGAGGCCCTCGCGGCGTCTTCTTCACTCTCGCCCATGCGAACCGCTTGCACATTAAGGGGGGGGGGGTACCTGAGCATCGCGGCTCATGGGCTCCTACTGGCCCTCCAGCCCTCACCCTCTGCCCTTTTCCACGGCATCGCGACCTGGCATACCAGCGATGGCTGAGACCCGCTCGAGGGCCGGGACCCGAGGACGTAGAGCAGAAAGGGGAGCAAAGGCGAGAGGGAAGAGGCACGCGGGGACCTCGCCAGGCAACCCCTCCCCAGCCGATGCGCGGACCTAGTGCCGCACCAGGAAGCGGTTCCTGACTCTCGAGATAAGTCACCCTCCGGAAACATCAGCCACCGCAGCACCATCCCCGCACCCAATGCAATCCCGTGTTAGCAACGTCGCGCTCCTTTCTCACCAAACGATGGCTGCATGAGCGCTAAAGGGGACCTCGTGAGCATCGCGACTCAGGGGCTCTTACTAGACCCCGGGCCGCTCACCTCCTGGCCTTGACCACGGCATCGCGACCTGGCATACCAGCACGGCTGAAGCCTGCGTTGAGACCGGGACCTGTCGGCGCAGAGCACCAAGCCCTCGTGGAGTTCGAAAGGAAGAACTAAGCTAAGACGGAATGAGCATCTCGTACTTCTTCGTGGCAAGGACTATATTAACAAACAGAACCATAGGCACCTTACAAGCCCCCACGGGGCGCACTTTTTGATTCCTCGCAAGGAACAAATCCTAAAGAATGCTAACTACACATGCCCCTGCAAGAGATGCCATCATCAACAGTGGGCCGCCGGGCACCAGCGCCAACCTCATCCAGATCAGAGGCGGCGCAGGCTTGGGGGCTCGTAGCTGTCGTCGCTCGTCTCCGGAGTCGCGAAGAGCTCGGTGGAGTCGCTGGACCCTCCGACGCCTCCGCCGCCTGAGGAGCCGCTGAGGGAGCAATCGGCGAGCCTGGTCCTCGCCGCAGCAGGCCCCCGACCACCTCTCTCAGGGCAGAACTCCAGCCGGCGTCCGTCCGCGTCGAAGACCTTGAAGAGCATCATGGAAGCACCGTCGTACTCCAGGTGGATCGCGAGGGCGCCCCTCGTCTCAAGAGACCAGGCGATCTCGCCAGCCTCGAGTCATGAAGACCTTGCCCGGGGCGACGACCGCGACCTCCGCTTCGGTCGCGAGGGTGTTGCAACCGGCGTGCTGCAACCACAGCTCCAAGTATCCCCCCTGCGGCATCACGAAGGCGAAGGAGGAAGGAAGGCGGATCCAAGACTGAGGAGGCATGGTGGCGTGGAGCACACACTCTCGGGAGGAGCCCTCGGCATGGACTCCGGGGAGGGACAACGCGCACCGCCGTGACGCCGACGCCGACGGTGGCGTCGGCCATGGCGCTCGGCATCGACTCCTGCAGGGCCCTGAAGGTGGGCGTACAAGGGCAACGGGAACCCTGGTGGCGGCCACTCGCACCAAGGCCTCGACACCTCCTGCCGGGCGCCAACATCTCGACAACATAGGGCTAGCCATTTCTTTTGCGGAAGCGGGTCGGGACCCTCTCGGGGAGCCTTTCCCTTCTCTTCCATGGAGACCCGGCGGATCGGAGCCATTGCAACAAGGTGGAGCAAGGACGGAGAAGAAGGAGAAGCAAGAAGGGATGGACTGGAAGGGCACGCACCGTTCCGTACTTATAACCGGAGAAGGCCAACCGCCGACTTCCACGATCGCAGGTAATCATGACCCACTTTGCATGCAGGGACTTGTCAATTCGTGCAGTCGCCGAGGCGTCGTGGGGGAGCAGGGCCGCCCACGTCCAATCAACCGCCACGCGGCGCCCAAGGCCGCAGGCTGTTAGGGCCCGCGGCGCTTCTCACTTTCCCCTTCGCTCCTCTGCTCAGCCAAGTCCGCGTGCGCCTTGGGCCCGGGGCTACTATCAGCATTCTGGGAACGGGGGTCCCCAGACTTGCCTGTCTGCGGCCTGCGGCGTGGCTCAAGGGGTGGCCCACCAAGGCCCATCTTCATCAGCACAAGCTCAAGACCCTCGCGAGGGGCCAAGCCTCATGGGCGGATGATGTGGAGCTTCCTCAGCACAGCCTCGTCAGCTGGCTCATGAGGAGGCGGAGAGATCAAGGCGGGGTACCTCATGAGGTGCCCATGACGCAAGCCATGATTTACCAAGGGCGCCAGTAGCGCCAGCCCGCAGCAGGTCCTCCTTTCCTATTTGGTGCAAAGGGAGCAAGCGCAGCAAGAGTATCAAGCAAAGGCATCCGCTTTGATTGCAACAAGACCAAGACCGCCGCAACGGCAAGAAGGAAGTCATTGTGGAGCCCAAGTCAAGGCGTCACCACCAGAGCCTTTGACAAAGTAGAACCAACTTTAGTCAGGATAAGTGTACTAGATGTTCCCCTTCAAAATGGCCAATTGTTGGCGCCCTTCCCGCTCAATATTTGGGGAGAGGCCCAGGGCCTTTGCCTATAAGTAGGACTAGCCACCCGCAAGGTAGAGGCATCGAGAAATCTAGAGAGGGGATCCAACATCTGGGATCAGCAGAGAGAGAGCGACTGAACTCCTCCTAGCAGTTCATCGCACCAGTCAAGAACAGACCCTCGCGAGGCTGTTCTTCTTTGTATTGTTCATCATCGTCAGCCCAAGAGGCAATCCACCACACCACAAACTAGAGTAGGGTATTACACCATAATGGTGGCCCGAACTAGTATAAACCCTGTGTCTCTTGTGTTGTTCCTTTCATGGCTTAGATCTTAGCGAGGCGGCGAGGCGCAGGAAGGTAGAGGGTGAAATCTCCGCGCGCACCCCAGTGTTCGAACCTAGAGGGTCTGCCGGAACCCGAAATCCGACAACCGGTGACCACCCCCAAGGGTTGCCAAAGTGTACGGGTTTGGTGACCAGCCCCAAGGGTTGCCATTTGTACGGGTTCGGTGACCGCCCTCAAGGGTCCCTTAGTGGAATCACGGCATCTTGCATTGTGCGAGGGCATGAGGAGATTATGGTGGCCCTAGTGGCTTCTTGGGGAGCATTGTGCCTCCACACCGCTCCAAACAGAGATTAGCATCCGCAAGGGTGTGAACTTTAGGATACATCATCGTCTCCGCGTGCCTCGGTTATCTCTTACTCGAGCCCTTTACTTATGCACTTCACTTTGTGATAGCCATATTTTTTCTTGTCATATATCTTGCTATCACCTAAGTAGTTTTTCTTGCTTAGCATAAGTTGTTGGTGCACATATGTGAGCCTAGTTGTTGTAGGTTTTGTGCTTGACAAATTAACCGCTAGGTTTATTCCGCATTTTTTCAAGCCTCAACCGTAATTATTTTAAAGCGCATATTCAGCCCCCCCCCCCCCTCTAGGCGACATCCACGGTCTTTCACCTGGGATCAAGCACCGTAAGATCGAACCCACTACAAAGCACCTCTTCTCATTGCAAGATAAATAGATAAAGTTGGTCAAACAAAACCCAAATATCATAGAAGAAATACCAGGCTATAATAAATCATGCATATAAGAGATCAAAGAAACTCAAATAACTTTCATGGATATAAAAAGATAGATCTGATCGTAAACTCAAAGTTCATCCGATCCCAACAAACACACCGCAAAAAGAGTTACATCAGATGGATCTCCAAGAGACCATTGTATTGAGAATTCAGCAAGAGAGAGGAAGCCATCTAGCTACTAACTACAGACCCGAAGGTCTACAAAGAATTACTCACGCATCATCGGAGAGGCACCAATGGAGGTGGTGAACCCCTCCGTGATGGTGTCTAGATTGGATCTGGTGGTTCTGGACTCTGCGGCGGCTGGAAGTGATTTACGTCGACTCCCCTAGGGTTTCTAGAATATTGGGGTATTTATAGAGCAAAGAGGCGGTCCGGGGGGCACTCGAGGTGGGCACAACCCACCAGGGAGTGCCAGGCGCCTGGGCCTCCTGGCGCACCTTGGTGGGTTGTGCTCTCCTCGGAGCACCCCCCAAGCACAGCCTTGGCCCATTAGGTGTCTTTTGGTCCATAAAAAATCTTCATGAAGTTTCGTTGCATTTGGACTCCATTTGGTATTGATTTCTTGTGATGTAAAAAACATGCAGAAAACAACAACTGGCACTTGGCACTATGTCAATAGATTAGTACCAAAAAATGATATAAATGACTATAAAATGATTATAAAACATCCAAGATTGATAATATAACAGCATGGAACAATAAAAAATTATAGATACATTGGAGACGTATCAGTGCCCAAAGTGGTTTGGAAATGGAAAAGACCATTTGGGTTGCCAAGCCTATTGTGACTATCTTCTTATGACCAAACTTGGTTGGGGACCATCAAGCTCAAACTTGATCAATAGGTGTGTGGAGGACATTGGAGATTTGGCTAGTTCATGAAGAAAAGGATATCCACCATTTATTTGTTCGAGCCAAGTCATGTGGTTTATTTTAATATTATCTATCCAATGTTCCTCTTTGCGGTAACTTGTATTTATATTGCTTACATTGAAAGTTACCCGCCCCTTGCATGTTTAGGTTTTGTATCTAGCATGTGTAGGTTGCTTTGCACATCATATAGTGGTGTTTGTAGGCCTGAGCCTTATTGTATCATATTTGAATCTTGCTTGGCTTTTGTGAGATATTAGTGGATCATCACATTATGGGGGAGTGTTATGTTTTGTGCACATCACAAACCCGAAATGTGAATATGAGAAATACCACCTAGTATTGATATTCAATATTATCTAGTCATTATGTGGTATGTCAAGCTCATTTGAAATTCAATTTCTCAAAGTATCCATTAATTATCTCTTGTTGGTGTTTATTTTGCCTTCATAGTGTACGTCGCCGTGGTGTCCTTAGAGTTTCACATAATCTTCTAGACACTCCATGCGCACGGGGTCTTTGACCCTGTGCACACGGGGTGCCGCGTAACTCTCTGGACATCCCGTGCATGCGGGGTCTGTTGAATCCCGTGCGCACGGGGTGGGGTTTCAGTCTCTGAGTACCCTGTGCGCACGGGGCTGACTTAGCCCATGCGCACGAGGTCCAACAGGCAAAAATGCCCACCCAGCCAAGAACACTATGATTCTCTCTTCTTGAAAGTGCGTTATATCGACTAGAGGGGGGTGAATAGGCGATTTTTGTGAATTCTTCACTGAGGAATTAGCGGGTGAGGAAATTCCTTAATGAAGAACTACTTGCAGCGGAGTAAGTACTCAGAAATAAACATAACAGAACACAAGCATGGTCATCATGGTGAAATGAATACAAGGACAGAGTACAGAAAGCGTAAACACAGGATGAAGACAAACAGACTGAAGAAGTTGGACTGAGGAAATTGAGAAAGTCTTCAATCAAAGTCTTCAAACACAGATATGAACAAGCACACAACACAGTAATGAGGAACTGAAAGAGTTGAGGAAATAAAACCAGTAAGCTTGGTGAAGACAATGATTTGGTAGACCAGTTCCAACAGTTGTGTCAGTTGTATATCTGGTTGGAGCGGCTAGGTATTTAAACCTGAGGACACACAGTCCCAGACACACAGTCCTCACCGTATTCTCCGTGAGCTCAGGTCACACAGACCTCGCCCAATCACTCGTGGTAACTCTTCAGGTGACTTCCAAACCTTCGCAAACTCGGTCACTCGGTGATCCACAATTTCCTCTTGGACGCTCTAGACCATGACGCCTAACCATCTGGAAGAAGCACAGTCTTCAAAGGTAACAAGCGCCGATTCACGCAAGATCAATCTCTTGATGATGCTCAATCACTTTGGATTTGTAGGTGTTTGGGTTTGGATTTTCCTCACTTGATGATTTTCGCTCAAAGTCCTCGGAGGATGGGATGCTCTCAAATGACAAGTGTCAGTTCCTCTCGGAGCAGCCAACCAGCTAGTGGTTGTAGGGGGTGGCTATTTATAGCCTAGGGAGCAGCCCAACATGATAAGACATAAATGCCCTTCAATGATATGACCGTTAGGTGGGTAAATATTTTGGGACAGCTGGCACAAGGCACAACAACGGTCGTAAATTTGAGTATCAAATTCCTCAGGGCTATCATGTTCCTCACTGTGTATTCAATCTGCTCTGGTGAATTCCTAACTCCTCAGTCAGAACAAATTCCTCAGATACCAGAAGAACATCGTCTCTGTCACTGAAGAATATGACTGAACTGTATGAGTTTTCCAATGGCTTCACTCAAAGGGATTGGTAGGTGTAGGATTTTGAGTTGAGCATCACTTGGAAATTTTTCCTTAGCATTTCCTCGACCCCCTTTAACAGTACGGTGTTTCCTATGACTCAGAAAGATAAAATGAAACTACGAAAACAAAAGTATTCACGCTTCATGTTCCTCGAATGGATACCTAGTCTTCAAGGTCACACCAATTTCTTCACTTTCAAAGTCTTCAGAAATGCAAAGTCTTCAGTCGAAGAACTTCATTTTTAGGGGTCGACTTTCTCTCTAAATATCAAACTCCTCATAGACTTATAGACCTGTGTACACTCACAAACACATTAGTCCCTTAACCTATAAGTCTTCAATACACCAAAATCACTAAGGGGCACTAGATGCACTTACACTTCTTATCCTTTCGAATATGATTTTGATCTTGTGCATCTTCGGAATCTACCACTGAGTGTTAATTCCAAATACCATTGTTATTCTCTTACAATTGGTAAGAATTCTTCATGTGGTAGAACTTTATGATCATCTTCTTCTCGGCTCATGCTTCAACTTGCCTTATCTCACTACTTGTTCTATGTCAATCTACTTTAGTGAGATAACCCTTTGAGCATGTGTGTAGTGTATATCCTATGCTCTTTGGTCTTTGCTTAGTTCATATGTTGTTCTTTGTGTGCGGTATTGTGTGGATTTGTCACTTTGATATAATTTTGACAACTTGGATGCTTTGTGATATTGGTGGTGCATTCATCGTGTATGTGTTATTTTGTCCAAATTCTATCTGTTTGGATCTTGGTAGGCTTGTGCATGTACATTTATTTATATACTTCTTCATGCCTTGCTTGCTCTACTTGATCGTCTCTATTGGGTAATCTCCCTAATATCCTTAATGGTTAAAGATGTGCATGAATTTCGAGTTCATATCCATATGCACATATTTAATGTGGAGTTTGCCCTATGTATTGTAGTTGGTCTAACTACTGAGGACCGAATAAGTCTAGGGACCAAATTGTACCTTAATGTGTTTTAGGTACTTTGGAGAAGGACTGGATGCTTGGCTTATTCATGAGGAAGGTGGAGACACCATGGAAAATTACTAGAGCCAAGCTTGGTTGATTCTTTGCTTTGAGGGAGAAGAAAATTAAAAACCCGGTTCGATTGTAAGTGTTTCATTCTTATCATGAAAACCCGGTTAACAAAAATTTGGGTCAATTTTTTGGATATGCATCAAACTCCCACAGTTACGTATTCTCAATAAATCCACGGGATGTATTGAGGAAACGACGAATGTGGAGTGTGATGAGAATAACGGCTTCCATGCGGAGCAATTTGTTTCAAGTGTTGTAGGTGATGAGGCTCCTTCCCAAGCTACAAGTACAATGGGGATTGATCATATTCTTCCACAAGAAACATCCCATGTCCATGTAGAAGAAGAAGGAGTAAGATCCCCTCTTATGGATCCACCACAAGGGAAGTCATCACCCCCAACACAAGAGCAAGATGCCCTGGGAGATCATGTACCTATCCAAGAACAAGATCAAGTCCCTCATGTTCGCGTACTAGATCAAGGGCCCCTTGAACCAATGCTCTCTCGGTAACAAGTACTCACTTCATGCATTTATTTAAATTAGAGTCAACATTGTGTATGTTGCACCTTGGAATGATTAGTACTTGTTGAGTTTGTGTTTCTTGCAAGAGCTTAAACCTCCTTATTGCATCTATGAACCATTTGAGAAGAAGCATATCATGGGGATCTATAAAACCATGCTTATGGTTCACTTATCCCAAATATGCCAATTAAGAAATTTATTGCATACCAATTCCTCAGAGTGCTCTTATATGCAATATTGATAAATTTGCAAAAACACTCATTTTGGTTGTGGTATTATCTCTCGTGCTTAGTAATTCATTTTTATGCAAATGAGATCAATTTACGCCATGTGCCTTGTGCCATGTGCCATGTGACAAAGCTCTTATGCTAAAGATCAAGTTTGTATAATAATGGATTCATTCATGGATATCAAGTTCTTATCTTTTGTACCTTTTGTGTGTGCAAGTTTCTTTGTGGATGCTCATCTTGATGATTATTTGCCACATAAGAAACTTATACACATGAGAAAGTGCATAACTTTCTTTGATATCTATTCATTTTCTACCGGTCCTTGGGATTGTCTCTTTTTTGATTCTTTGATGGATCCAGTAAGAGGATGAGTAGTGAGTGCTTGTATGTATTTCTTATATCTTTGCGCTCATGAGTTTTTTTATGTATTTGGACCCATTCTTAGCATGATGATTGATACGTCTCCAATGTATCTATAATTTTTTATTGTTCCATGCTATTATATTATCTGTTTTGGATGTTTAATGGGCTTTAATATGCTCTTTTATATTATCTTTGGGACTAACCTATTAACCGAAGGCCCAGTGCCAGTTTCTGTTTTTTGCCTATTTCAGTGTTTTGCAGAAAAGGAATACCAAACGGGATCCAAATGAAATGAAACCTTCGTGATGATCTTTCTTGGAACAAACGCAATCCAGAAGACTTGGAGTTGAAGTCTGGAACTCCGCGAGGTGGCCACGAGGCACGAGGGTGCGCCCAAGGGGGGTAGGCGTGCCCCCCACCCTCGTGGGCCCCATAGAGCTCCACCGACGTACTTCTTTCGCCTATATATACTTTTATACCCTAAAAACATCAGGGGGAGCCACGGAACCACTTTTCCACCGTCGCAACCTTCTGTACCCGTGAGAACCCATCTTGGGGCCTTTTCCGGTGATCTGCTAGAGGGGGATTCGATCACAGAGGGCTTCTACATCAACACCATAGCCACTCCAATGAAGCGTGAGTAGTTTACCACAGACCTTTGGGTCCATAGTTATTAGCTAGATGGCTTCTTCTCTCTCTTTCGTTCTCAATACAAAGTTCTCCGCGATGATCTTGGAGATCTATTCGAGGTAATACTTTTTGCGGTGTGTTTGGCGAGATTCGATGAATTTTGGATTTATGATCAAGATTATCTATGAATAATATTTGGTTCTTCTCTGAATTCTTATATGCATGATTTTATATCTTTGCAAGTCTCTTCGAATTATCGATTTAGTTTGGCCTACTAGATTGATCTTTCTTGCAATGGGAGAAGTGCTTAGCTTTGGGTTCAATCTTGCGGTGTCCTTTCCCAAAGGATGAGGGGCAGCAAGGCACGTATTGTATTGAGGATAAAAAGATGGGGTTTATATCATATTGCTTGAGTTTATCCCTCTACATCATGTCATCTTGCTTAATGCGTTACTCTGTTCTTATGAACTTAATACTCTAGATGCATGCTGGATAGCGGTCGATGTGTGGAGTAATAGCAGTAGATGCAGAATCGTTTCGGTCTACTTGACACAGACGTGATGCCTATATTCATGATCATTGCCTAGATATTCTCATAATTATGCTCTTTTCTATCAATTACTCGGCAGTAATTTGTTCACCCACCGTAATATATGATATCATGAGAGAAGCCACTAGTGAAACCTATGGCCCCCGGGTCTATTTTCCATCATATAATCTTCTATTTTACATCATATTAGTTTCCCGTCAACTTGCCAATTTCTGTCGCCGTTTATTTTGCAATCTTTACTTTCCAATCTATACAACAAAAATACCAAAAATACTTACTCTACTATCTTTATTAGATCTCACTTTTGCGAGTGACTGTGAAGGGATTGACAACCCCTTTATCGTGTTGGTTGCAAGGTTCTTGATTGTTTGTGCAGGTACTAGGTGACTTGCATGTAATCTCCTACTGGATTGATACCTTGGTTCTAAAAAACTGAGGGAAATACAAAACTTTGTTTTTTCCACTCTAGTTTTTGCCAACTTTGCTTATGCCACTCTAGAATTTGACATTTCACTTTTGCCACTCTTAGCTTTTGACAATATATCACTTTTGCCATTCCGTGGCAAAAGCAAAAATTTCATAGTGGCAATTGTGATACATGTCAAAAGCTAAGAGTGGCAAAAGTGAAATGAAAATTTATTGTTTTTGCCACGAAATGGCATTTATGATGTATTGTCAAAAGCTAAGAGTGGCAAAAGTGAGATGTCAAATTCTAGAGTGGCATAAGCAAAGTTGGCAAAAACTAGAGTGGAAAAAAAAGTTTTCCCAAATACTTATGCTACTTTGCCGCATCACCCTTTCCTCTTCAAGGAAAAACCAACGCATGCTCAAGAGGTAGCAAGAAGGATTTCTGGCGCTGTTGCCGGGGAGATCTACGCTCAAGTCAAGACATACCAAGTACCCATCATAAACTCTTCTCCCTCGCATTACATTATTTGCCATTCGCCTCTCGTTTTCCTCTCCCCCAGTTCTAAAATGATTTTCAAAAAACCTTTGCCTTTTCTTCGCCTTTTTTCCATTCGCCTCTTTTCGCTTGCTTTTTGTGTGTTCGTTTTTAGTGCGGTTTGTTGCTATCATGTCTGAAACTGGGGAGGTTATCATTGAAAAGGATAATAGTAACAACAGGGGAAACTTTGATGCTTTTGATAATCCTCATGAAGAACTTACTATTTTACACACTAAAATATTTCGGATTGGTAGTGGTAATATTATTGGAAAAGGAGTTATTCAAGATTTCTTTACTTGTGCCGGTGCTCTGCTCACTACGGGTGGGTCTATTCTTCATAGAACTAGTAGTCTTGTGGATGCTATATCTTTGCTCGTAGTTGAACTTGAAAGACAATTTATTCATATGCATCCTTGCATACAAAGGATTTTTCTAGAATTTTCCAATATTGAGCATTCTTCTGTTAAGCGAGCAGCTACTATCTTTTTAGCACATGAGTTCAGATTTATAATGAAAGAGGCCAATGAAATTTTTGCGCATTATAGGGTGGATTCTGGCCGTCCTCCCATAGAAGCTATCATTTTTAATCAATAAGACATAATGTGTTTATGATTGTTAGATCATGTTGCTTATAATGAAAACCTTAGAGAGAAGGTTCCTACCGATGTTATAGTTGATAGGATTTCTGAACTTAATGATAATTTTGCTATTCAGAAAAATGGGTTAGGTTTTTTTCTTGAACAAAGGCTCATGACTTTTTGCCAAAATAATGCTCATAATGTTGAATTGGTTGTGCAATATGAGGGGCCAAAGGAGGAACCAATACCTCCCGAGCTTGATCTTGGGGACTTTTGTCCCATTAAATTTAGCCCTTTTGATTACGTTTGCCTGCCGCAGAGAAAGCTTGCTGCTGAACGTAGGGAATATGAGATGAGTTTTCGCGATTTGCCCTATCATTATTATGGCAATACCTAGATCTATTCTTGTTTTATGCCTAGCTAGGGGCGCTAAACGATAGCGCTTGCTGGGAGGCAACCCAATTTTATTTTTGTTCCTTGCTTTTTGTTCCTGTTTAGTAATAAATAATTCATCTAGCCTCTGTTTATATGTGGTTTTATGTTTTAATTAGTTTTTGTGCCAAGTAGAACCTTTGGGAAGACATGGGTGAAGTCTTTGCAATCTTGCTGTAAAAAACAAAAACTTTTGCGCTCACGAGATTAGATGCCATTTTTTTACTGGAGAGTGATTTTAGGTTGATTCTTTTTGCAGATGATTAATAGACAAATTCCTCACGTCCACCAATTTATTTCAGAATTTTTGGAGTTCCAGAAGTATTCATTTGATACAGATTGTACAGACTGTTCTGTTTTGACATATTCTGTTTTTCGTGTGTTGTTTGCTTATTTTGACGAATCTATGAGTAGTATCGGGGGGTTTGAACCATAGAGAAGTTGGAATACATTAGGTTTAACACCAATATAAATAAAGAATGAGTTCATAACAGTACCTTAAAGTGGTGGTTTATTTTCTTATACTAACGGAGCTCATGAGATTTTCAGTTTAAGTTTTGTGTTGTGAAGTTTTCAAGTTTTTAGTAAAGATTTGATAGATTTTGGAATAAGGAATGGCATGAGCCTAAGCTTTGGTATGCCCAAGGCACCCCAAGGTAAAATTCAAGGACAACCAAAAGCCTAAGCTTGGGGATGCCCCGGAAGGCATCCCCTCTTCGCCTTCGCTTCATCGGTAACTTTACTTGAGGCTATATTTTTATTCACCACATGATATATGTTTTGCTTGGAGCGTCTTGTATGATTTGAGTCTTTGCTTTTTAGTTTACCACAATCATCCTTGCTGTACACACCTTTTGGAGAGACACGCATGAACCGGAATTTATTAGAATACTCTATGTGCTTCACTTATATCTTTTGAGCTAGATAATTTTGCTCTAGTGCTTCACTTATATCTTTTTAGAGCGCGGTGGTGGTTTTATTTTATAGAAATTATTGATCTCTCATGCTCCACTTATATTATTTTGAGAGTCTTTTATAACAGCATGGTAATTTTCTTTGGCTATAAAATTAGTCCTAAGATGATGAGCATCCAAGTCGGGTATAATAAAAACTATCATATAAAGTGCATTGAATACTATGAGAAGTTTGATTCATTATGATTGTTTTTAGATATGAAGATGGTGATATTAGAGTCATGCTAGTTTAGTAGTTGTGAATTTGAGAGATACTTGTGTTAAAGTTTGTGATTCCCGTAGCATGCGCGTATGGTGAACCATTATGTGATGAAGTCGGAGCATGATTTATTTATTGATTGTCTTCCTTATGAGTGGCGGCCGGGGCCGAGCGATGGTATTTTCCTACCAATCTATCCCCCTAGGAGCATGCGCATAGTACTTCGTTTTGATAACTAATAGATTTTTGCAATAAGTATGTGAGTTTTTTATGACTAATGTTGAGTCCATGGATTATACGCACTCCCACCCTTCCACCATTGCTAGCCTCTCTAATACCGCGCACCTTTCGCCGGTATCATACACCCACCATATACCTTCCTCAAAACAGCCACCATACCTACCTATTATGGCATTTCCATAGCCATTCCGAGATATACTGCCATGCAACTTTCCACCGTTCCGTTTATTATGACATGCTCCATCATTGTCATATTGCTTTGCATGATCATGTAGTTGACATCGTATTTGTGGCAAAGCCACCGTTCATAATTTTTCTTACTTGTCACTATTGAATCATTGCACCCGGTACACCGCCGGAGGCATTCACATAGAGTCATATTTTGTTCTAAGTATTGAGTTGTAAGTAAATAAAAGTGTGATGATCATCATTATTAGAGCATTGTCCCAGTGAGGAAAGGATGATGGATACTATGATTCCCCCACAAGTCAGGATGAGACTCCAGACGAAAAAAAGAGGCCATAATAAAAAAAGGAGAAAGGCCCAAATAAAAAAAGAAAAAATGAGAGAAAAAGAGAGAAGGGACTATGCTACGATCCTTTTACCACACTTGTGCTTCAAAGTAGCACCATGATCTTCATGATAGAGAGTCTCCTATGTTGTCACCTTTATACTAGTGGGAATTTTACATTATAGAACTTGGCTTGTATATTCCAATGACGGGCTTCCTCAAATTGCCCTAGGTCTTCGTGAGCAACCAAGTTGGATGCACACCCACTTAGTTTCTTTTGTTGAGCATTCATACACTTATAGCTCTAGTGCATTCGTTGCATGGCAATCCCTACTCACTCACATTGATATCTATTGATGGGCATATCCATAGCCCGTTGATACACCTAGTTGATGTGAGACTATCTTCTCCTTTTTGTCTTCTCCACAACCACCATTCTATTCCACCTATAGTGCTATGTCCATGGCTCACGCTCATGTACACTACTAGGAAAACAGTTTTTAACGACGGTATATGTGATAGTTAATGGGTTGGATTGTGGTCGTTAAAGGTCAATAACGACCACAATCTGCTGGTCGTAGTAGGCTCCGTCATTAAAAGTATAACGACCACGTACCTTTCATGGTCGTTATTCTTATAACGACGGGATGGTGTGTCATCGTCAATCCCAAGGCAATAACGACCACTTTTGTCGTCGCTAATAATAGTGGGATGGTGTGTCAATCCCAAGGCAATAACAACCACTTTTGTCGTCGCTAATAATGTTACCATGCTGGCCAAAGTATCATTACCGACCACTCTCTTCACACTTTCATATCCTTCAGAACCACTTATATTATAACATTCCTTCAACAATCACTTTATGAAGCAAACGACATTTCAATATTAACATCCACATTAGTATAGAAACAAAAGAATCTTAATTGAAAGGATCATAACCTATTTTATTAATAGAAGTACCAATATTCTGACATACAATTCTGAAACTAAAATATCTTGTAAGAAATTTGAGTCAAAAGCACTCCTTATATCACCAATGTACTTGATCATATCTATATGGAAAATGAGACAAGTAGAAAAGATAATATTTATCGCGTTGGTTGCAAGGTTCTTGATTGTTTGTGCAGGTACTAGGTGACTTGCGTGTAATCTCCTACTGGATTGATACCTTGGTTCTCAAAACTGATGGAAATACTTACGCTACTTTGCTGCATCACCCTTTCCTCTTCAAGGGAAAACCAACGCATGCTCAAGAGGTAGCAATGATCCTATTGGATACTTCTCGTATATCTTGCCCAAAATATGTTCTTTGGATCTTTTGATTGTGTGACTCTCATGTTTTATATTCTTGTCACATTCTATGGATCCCCAATATAGTTTGAGCTCCTCCCTTTATACATAAATGGGTATGTGCATTTGATTCCACCCACATTTGAGAAATACACAAATTAAGGAGGAACTCATACTATATTGGCCTTCTAGATTTCTTCCATTTTGGCATTTGATGCCAACGGGGGAGAAGTTTAGAGGGTTTAGGAGAAGTGTGTTGGTTCTTATCATTCATGCATGTTTACATTCGGTGTGTTTGCTTGTTGCATGAATTTGTATATAGAGAAAACTCCTCCAAGTTCTTTCATGTGCATATACTATGGGGGAGTTTGCTCTATATAGTATGGTTCTACTGACATCAAATTCTTGTGTAGTATCTCGATGCTAGTACAACCAGTTTTGATAACATCAACTATCTTTGTGATATTTGAGGCTATCAAAACCAGCGCAAGTATACAATTTATTCTCGGATAGATTGCATACTTGTTTTAAATTCATTATATAAACCCTCTTGTTGATTTTGTGATGAATTGTCAAAATGGGGGAGATGGAAAGGGCATGTAGCCCCTAAGTGTGGTTTTGGTAATCAATGACAATCTCTATGGACTAATGTTTTCATTGAGATATATTTGAAGGGATTGTCCATAGATGATGCATCAAGGATATTAGATGGAATCAAGGATAAAGTCCATATATATGAAGATATGTTTGCTCTAAGAGTTGGTATTATTTGACAAATTCATATGGAGCATCAAGTGCATTCAATCCTATATGAAGAAATGTTCCATAGTGATGCATGAAGCATGTTGGATTTATGTGGGAAGAATGCCATCAAAACATTCGAAGAAGTCCTCATGGTATCCCTCTCTGGATACCCCATGCGCACGGGCCTCCTGACCCCGTGTGCATGGGGTCAAGTGTCAACTCTCTGGATACCCCATGCGCATGGGGTCCCTGACCCCCGTGCACACGGGGCCTAGGTTTTGGCACTCGAGGTCACATATCCAGTAAGGTTTGAAGTTGGTCTTTGGGGATTTATGTTGACGCCATCAAGATTGATTTTAATGTCTAACCAACTATATTCAAGGTGGAGTTCGTTAGGGGATCTCAAAGATTGACATATGTGTGCTTTTAAGGATCAAGAGTTTGAGAGTATAATCAAATAGAAGAATTCAAGTTATGGTTTCAAGACAAGATCATGGTAAGCTCATGTGTTGGGTTTTCGGTTGATCAAGTCTTGAAGCAAGCAACTAGAGTGATTATGATGGAGTTTTTAGAGAGCAAATGATGACCAATATGATATTCATAGTGAAACTTGATATGGTCATGAAAGAGTCTTTGGTGATCTCTTTCTTGAAGCAATGAAGGGAAATGAAGAGTTCATTGTGGCTTTCAAGAAACCAAGATGGGACATGAAGTAAAGATGTTGGTTGACCAAGATGAAGCTCGAAGATTATCTAGATGGTCAACTCCGAAAGTGCAATCTTTGTACCACGTGCGATCAAGTGATCTAGTGGTATGGTAAGTAATTGTGAATTGTGCTTTGCTACCTAACCCGTGCTATGTGCTTTCTATGTCTATGTGAGTTAGGTGTTTCTAATGGGCTTGCATCAAAAGAGAGATTTCAAGTAGCCTATGTGTGGATGACATCAAGTGGTGATGGTCATCGGGTTCGAGGAGTCCAAGTGCAAGATGAGAAGCCAGAGGTTATATGCTTTGAAGCTTGCGGTCCACATCATGATAATGTTCATGTGAAGATGGGCTTAAGTTAAGGCTTCCCTCATTGCAATATGAGGAAGCATTTCGAGTATGTTCACCAAGTGGTTGTGTACAAGAAAAAGATTCCAACTTGAGAAATCATCAAAGTCATCACCAAGATCAAGTTGAATATGCAAGGCAAAGGTATACCTTAGCTAGGTTTTCCTAGTTTTACCGGTCTCATGGTGCTTGGAGGGAGACCGGATTATAGGTTTGATAGCCGTACTATAAAGAGGGACTTTCGGGCGAGTAGCTTGATCACGTCGCATGTAGAGAGCTCAAACCTTTGCATTACTTGCATCATTATTTCTTGTTGATCTTGGGTGGTTCTCAATGTGAGGACCTTGGGATTTTCCCTAGCTTCAAAACGAGTCCAAGATCATCGAATTCTGAGTCCGTATGCCAAAGTTATCACTGCTTTAGTGGGCTGCTGCAGGCAGTTCTGGGTACCCCGTGGACACGGGTTTTTTGACCCCCGTGGGCACGGGGCCGTACCGTGGACACGGGGTGTCCAGGAACTGCCCATTGAGCCCCAACGACTAGTTTTGGGTTTTGGCTATTTAAGGGCTCCTTCCTCCCACCGGTTGGGGGGCTGTTCATACACTTTCCTAACACCTTTTTGAGCCTCTTACCACCTCTCCCAAAGCCCTATCTCCCCTCTATGTGAACGGGGATTTGTGGATGGATTTGTGAGCCATTTGTTGATCCTATCCATTGCATCCCCTCTCCTCAATCTCCTACTTTCGAGAGTGCATCTTGTGAGATTGAGAGAGTGAGTTGAGCATTTGTTGCTTGACCTTGCATTGCATTTGTTGCATTGGTTTGAGCTCCCCACATTGATTAGTTCGAGTGAGAGCCCGTGAGTTTATTACTCTTGGAGGCTTCCGCCTCCTAGACGGTTTGGTGATACATTGAGAAGATTGTGAAGAGGCCTATGTGGCCAAGGTTCTCCCGGAAGCCTCCTTTTGTGGTGTGCTCTGGGGAAGGGTGTTGAAGTGGCCTAGGTGATCAAGTTCCTCCGGAAGATTCCGTGTTTGTGGTGTGCTCCGGAGAAGATTGTAAAGGAGTGGTGGTCGCCTTCAAAACCAACCCCGAGTGAATTTAGACTCATCCGTTGGGGGTGAATCGAAAGGGAGAATACGGTGAGACACTTGGTGACGCCCTGGAGCTTTGGCTTCGGCACCGTTCTAACGGATATTAGCACTCTCACGAGTGTGAACTTCGGGATAAACCCGCGTCCCCGACTCCCTTGTGGTTAGCTCATACCCACACCCTTTGCTTTCTACAATTCATTCTTGCTCATATTGATATATCTTGTGCTAGTTGAATTGCTTAATTGTTCCTACATTTCCATATCTTGTGATATAGTTTGTTCTTGCTAGTTTGCTTAAGTGCCTATCTTGTTTAGCATAGGTTGTTGGTGCATTTAGTTGAGCCTAGCATATTTAGGATTTGTGCTTGAAAAGTATCCGTTAGTTTAATTCTGCATTAGGATAAAGCCAAATCCGTAAAAGTTTTAAAATGCCTATTCACCCCCCCCCCCCCCTCTAGTCGTCATCTAGATAATTTCACTTAGTTTGTCATAGTGCAGAGGCACTCCTAAGTACTTAATTGGGAAATTCCCAAGTTTACAGTAAAAGATTTGAGAAAATTCCCAAGCAGTCTCATTATCCACATTGATGGTTAATAGGTCACTTTTATGGAAGTTGATCTCCATACCCGACAGATTTTCAAAGCAAGATAGCAACCATTTAAAGTTCCTAGCTTTATCTACAGAATTTTCCAAGAACAAGATAGTATCGTCAGCGTACTGTAAACTGATCACCCCACCAGGGATAGCATGAGGCAGAAGCCCCGAGATCAGACCTTGTGAAGCGGCTTTGTGTAACATTTTAGAGAAAACATCAGCAATCCGATTAAAAAGAAAGGGAGACGTCGGGTCCCCTTGTTTCAACCCCTTCCCAGCTAAGAAATGAGGCCCCACTGTATCATTGATCTGCACACTAAACGTGCTTTGAAGAATAATAGTTTTGATCCAAGAGATCCACTTGGGACCAAACCCCCTGGAATGGAGCCTGTCAAATGAAAATTCCCAACTAACCCTATCGTAAGCTTTCTCATAATCTAGCTTAAGCACTAGGCCTTGAGAATTAGTTTTTTTAACCTCATGAATCACTTCATGTGCCATCACTACACTCTCTAGAATATATCTCCCCTTAATGAAGGATGTCTGGTTCAGGGAAATGAGTCTATGACCAATAGGGGACACCCTATTTGTCATTGCTTTGGAAAAAAAAGTAACAGCACAGTTACTCAGGCTGATAGGCCTAAATTTTTTCATGTCTTTAGCGTTTGGTTCTTTAGGGATAAGCACAATCAATGCAAAATTCAGTCGATGGAGGTCTAGTTTCCCTTTCTCAAAGTCCCTAACAAGGCCCATGAAATCTGTTTAATTCACTTCCCAGAAAGTTTGGTAGAATAAAAATGACAGCCCATCAGGGCCCAGGGCTACATGTGCATACGAGCCGAAAATGGCTTCTTTAATTTCATCTTCAGTGATTTTTTTTGCAGCATATCATTCTCCTCCTTCGTAACCAAATCCTCCTCCTTCCAAAAGGAAGGACCCAATTTAATATTGTGTTTCTCTTCATAGCGGAACAAATCCTTATAAAAGGACGTTGCTACATCTAGCATTTCTTTCGTGGTATACACAGGTCCGTGTTCACCATTTAGTTCAGATAAATGGTTTTTCATATGCCTATGATTAGCCAGCACGTGGAAATACGTGTTGTTCTTATCCCTATCTTTAATTTTATGGTCTCTAGAACGTTGCCACAAGGCGATCTCTTCTTTATGCTAGATACGAGATAGCTCCTCTTTAATCTCGTACATGCGAGCCCTATCCTTGTCATCTATTTGGTTTTGTTCCGAGAACACATCCAGAATATCGAATTCTATCATGAGATCTCTCTTTCTTTTCTTCATATTGGCCTTCAAATTAATACTCCAACCTTTCGCTTTTTTCCGAAACATTCTGGCTTTGTTCATCCAAATATCTAGCGCACATTTCCCCGGAACTATAGAATTCCAAACCTCACTGACCAGCTCTTTAAAGCCAGGTTGTTCCAACCACCTTTTTTCGAAACGAGAAGGTTTAGGGGAGGTAACCCTCCTAGCTCCAGTATCTAAAATCAAGGGGGCATGATCACTCACAATCCTGAAAAGTGCCGTCAAATATGTACTCCCTCCGTCTAGGTGTGTAAGTTATCTTACGTTGCGCACCGTGACCAAGGTGGAGGAGAAAATGAGAGAACTTAATGTGTTTTTGCTAATTAATAACAATGCATGTAACGAACTGACCAACGCATGTCGTGTTTGGTAGTCTCAAATCATTTAAAGCATGCATGACCCACATCTCTTATTGGTTGATATGTCACGAAACAAGAAACGAGATGAGAGTTAATATACCGCACCTAAGTGTTTTGGGATTATTTGATTTTTGTAAGATGACTTACATACCTAGACGGGGGGAGTACTATTAATCTTGTTAATAGTCAAAGGCGGTCTTGAAAAACGTATTAGGCCCTATATAGATGGAAGGAGGGAGTAGCTTGATAATGATATGGTGTCTTTGGAAATATAGTACTCCCTCCGTCCCATAATATAAGACGTTTTTGACACTAGTGTAGTGTCAAAAACCTCTTATATTATGGAACGGAGGGAGTAGTAGTTTGCTCGACAGTGATGTGATGACATGAAACGCGTTTGGTGGAAAATTCTGAAAACGGTAAAAATAGGAAAACCCTGTGCCTGGTGCGACTGAAAGATCAAGTGGGTCTATTTTGCTCCCCCGCAGAAAAAGTGGATCTATTTTGCTCCCACATGTCGCCGGGTCGAGGACACCTTTGACAATACAGGGTGACTAGCTGCAGATTCCATCGTGCCTTGTGAGCTGGTTGTTTCTACACCCGAGGATTTGCCGCTTCTTTCTGAAGGCATACCGCGGGCTCTCAAGCTTGACGATGGAGGGGAACCACCCTCTCCTCCCCGAGGCAAGACTGATGAGAAGCATGTGTTCCTATGCCCAGCGTCCACACTGGAACTAGCTGCTGGTCGCCGACGCAGAGCGCAACTCCTGCAAAGAAGGCCAAGACCATCCCCTTGATGAAACTTTGATCTTGTCTATCTTAGCTGTGCTAGAGCATGCTCTAGTCGCTCCTTTTCACTTTCAGTTTCCCCTTCTTAGTTTGGGATTGCAACGCACTACGTTCTGGATCTTTGTTACTCTGTTTTGGATTGCAAGGTACTACTAAAAACAAGAGCGCACCGAGCGCCTCCCCATCTGGACTCCGGCCGGCTGCGCCGACGGAGCAGATCCGGGTTCGGGCCGGGCAACGAAGCTTGGAGACGCCGACTCTCAAACTGCAACAAACAACAGGATACCAGGCGCAATCTGCAATTTGTTCTTAAGATATCTCTCACTTCTGTGCCCTCACTAGCACAGGAGAGAATGGAAAAATATCCATGGGCTCAACCACGAGTGTTGAAATATGCTAAAGAATTGTACTGCTGGCAACTGCAAACTGCGCCTTCAGAGTTCAGAATATATACAAATACAATACAAGATGCTGAAATTTGATATAGAATAGATAAACTCGTGGCACCACGAAGGGGAATGCACAAGATACTGCCCACTGCGCAGCATGCCCAAAACTTCCCTGGTCTCCTGATTTACAACAGTACAACATCTGCTCATATATACACACCCCCAAGTTTCCGTCCAGCGGTATCGTCGATGAGCGGCTGGATACCTTACCTTACACAACAGGAACAAATTATGGAATGAAAGGAACTCTCTCATATGCTCCCACACCAATAAGGAATGAATCAAACAAGCAACCCTCTGAGACAATATATAGCGCGGCAACTGACAAGAAGAAGGCAGAATTACTGACAACCAGCTGACAACTTCCTCTGTTCTTTTCTGTTCTCATACTTGAAAGTTTTCCTATTGATGCCACTTACTCCATCAGTACAGCTGCTGCTGTCGAGGGTGTCTGAACGACCCGCTGGCATAAAGCATCTGATAAACCGGCTTGATCCTCGCGATGAAAACTAGGCAGATCAGGGTCCCACAGCAGCACACCATGGCACAAACGTAGAAGGTGAGCCTGAAGCAGTCAGGTCCAAAGCAGTTTGAAGGGTCCAGCATGCCCGGGTTCTGCCTCTCCGACTCCTTGTCGTAGACGTAACCGGCGAGGAGGGCCGAGAAAAAGAACGCGCCGATCGGGTTCACCATGAGCATGAAGTTGTACATCAGACCAAAGTCCTTGAGCCCGAAAAGCTCCGACACGGTCGGTATCATGACCGCGAACTGGACCCCGTAGCATATCCCCAGCAGCGTCGTTGACACGTAGATCAGGCTATGGAGGCCGGTCGCGAAAAGGAGGAAGGTTACCACCATGATTATTTGTGTGCACATCATCCAGAAAGGACGAGGAAGCATTCTTGTTCTGCAATATATCCAGCCAAATATTATTCAACTATTCTCAGAAGTAGCAACTCGAATCATTTCATGATGTTTAAACAGAAAAATCATTCAGATAATTTTGGATAACTGTGTGTTCAAACAGATGCAAAACATAAAAGATAATGAGATCAACAACTAGTACTATGTCAGAACGGCTATCAATAGTTAGCACAAGTGCACGAGCATTAGTGATTTTTCAACAATCTTTCAAGTAATTGTGGAAATATGTGTTCATCGTACAGATAACCCGACTCATCGAACGTAATCCTTCTGATGCATCATAAAAAAAAAGTTGCTGCAAACTAGTTAAAAGAGAGCTTACCTTACAAAATATTCTGAGATAGATCCACCAAGGATACGGCCAACAAAGTTGCAGAAGCCGAAGAGGCACAACAAAACAGTTGTGTCATTAGCACCAACAGAAGTCCCAATCTGAGCTAGGTTGTTCAGAGCAGTGACACCAGTGCCAACACCACAAAAGTATACGATGAACAGTAGCCAGAAATCTGCCTTAACCAAGGCTTCAGCAAATGTGAAATCGTCCCCTCTTCTTGGTCCTTTTCTCTTCTTCATATTCACTGCCCCCTCACCCTCAGCCAGCAGAAGATCCACATCGGTCTCATCAGAATCATTGTTGCCTGGAACAAACGTCGCCGACGTGCCACGCAGAAGTGGTTCACCATTCTCTTGATCCGCACCGGACAAACTATCCGTTGAATAAGACGGAACAAGAAGGGTGCTGGCCTTCTCCTCCTTTGGTTTGCTTGGATAAAGTGTCATTTTGATTGGTATGGCAAGTGGAGAAAGGAGCAGGAGTATCATTATACCAAACAAAAGGTAGGTGATAGTCGCGCTTAGGTTCAAAGTGTCGCCAAGTATCGTAGCCACCATAAGATACACACCGAGAACCACGCTAGAGACTTGCGTGAACACGAAGTGGCTGTGTTCTGTTGCATTATCCTCATCCAGTGATGGGGTGCAGGGCCTAACAAAATACATCACCACAACACATGCTACCGGGATCCCCAAAGCAAGCAACAGCAAAAGGTTTGTGGGCGAATTGTTAAGCATTCCATTGAACGTTTCCGTGTAGACAGCAGCACTGACAGCAACATAACCTTTGATGAGACCAGCAACGGTTCCTCGACTGAGGGGAAAGTTCCTCATGTTGGTCACAAGCGCCGCAGTTCCCAACCATGCACTGCTGTTTGTGCCAACACATAGAGCTATACACAACTGCAATAGCAAAGAGAAAACGTTCATGGTATATAAGACTATGCTGAAATTTTGGATACAAGATGTATAAACAATCGTGTGTGGATTATTCATCAAGCTGCCACATTACTCAGAAGAAAACATATATCGAGAGTAAATTTGATGCTTTTAAGATTTTTTGCCAAACGAAAAAACATTGTATCAACAGGTCATGCCGTCATGCATTGAGCATTCATGCTCATCATGAAGGATTTTTTTGGCACAGAACCCAAATACTAGAAGCTTAGAACAGGCTGAAATTCCTGATCACCTCAAACCGAAATTTGCAACCATACCAATTTTTTGGCCATATCCAAAATTTTGGCTCTTGCTTGGATGGTTGCTAATATTTTGGCATGCTCATATCCTTTGTCTCTAGCCAACTCCAGTTTGTTTTTCTTGACAACATTGGCGAAAACATGGGCAAACAAAACCTTAGCCGAATTTTGGTAGCGTTAGCTTGGGCTCAAACCAAACACGCCAAATCCCAAATATAAAACGAGATATAAGAACCATTATCAGTGCTTCTTTTGGCAGCTAACTACATTTCCGCGGGAAGAACTTTACAAGATTTATGAAAAAAAAATGAATGCAAATAAATCATTTTTTTTTGCGACGGAAAGGGTGCTTGCATTAATCAAGCATTGGCCATGTCTGCAAGTAAATCATTGATCGCGCCCGGAAGCTAAATTGACGATCAAACAAAGAAGGGCTCACTTTTGTTCATAGAAGCTTTAGTTTGTTCACTCAGATATTGAACATGCAAAAATAATGATGCCAAAGTAGCTGGTGTTTGGACGGAAATTTCGATGAACTCAACCTCAGCAATATGAAAAGTTGAGCAGTAATTTCCAGATCATTGAGCACAAAAATTATAACCTTAAAAACTTGCTCTCTGCAATACCAGTGTTCTTGGTAGCAACATATATTTTGTAGGAGAAAGTTTAAATCACCCCTCCCCCCTGAGGTTTACTTTCAGCATCTATTCTGGTAAACCTACAGTACTGAAGTGATTTGCAGATGATCTTATAAAACTATATTAAGTAAAGTCAACTTGACCTTTTCATGAGAAAAGAAGTCATTTTCACCAAATTTCTCTCTAGAAACTGGCATTGAAAAATATTCCCCGCATATCCAACATCATCTAAATCAGGTAGGAAGATCTGCTTCCATCCGTGGAGGCTATTGGGGTCATAATACATCAGTGTGAGCTGTCGGGTTGAACAGAATTGAAAACCCAGATTTATCGCGCGGTCCAACGCCGAAACCAACTCTGGCCTACTACTTGCAGAAATGATTGGCAAGATAAACAATGCACCCATTTTGCCTGGAGAATGGGCCAACGAAATCACGACAAGTTCAGCTGATGAACATAATACTATCCCGATTAAAAACAAGTAGTATGTCTGCTACCACATTTAGCTTCAGGCCAGATTGATAGGAAAATGTCTACTGCCGGTGTTAGCGTCAATCATACAATGGGAACACAATGATTTACTTACTTGAAAGGAGATATCATAAGGCACACTAAGAGCCATCTTGCTGAGTTCCACCAGACAATCAACGCACTGACACGCGTTTGATGCCTGACGAACTACCACCAAAATAGTAGCAATCATAGCCATTGGAAAAGAATAATGGCAATCATGCACAGAATGGAATACTAGAAGTGGATTTGAATAATTGCGCGCTTCAATTCAAGGTCGGATTAATAATTAATTAGCTCATCTCGCCGTTCACCATGAAAATCAATGGAAGCAAACGGGGCATGCAGGCGGGATAACGGCGGATGTGCCGATGCAGAGAGGCGAGGGGGGAAAGGGGGAACGGAGCGTACCACCCAGTAGGGCATGGCGACGGTCTTGGTGACGGCGAGCCAGACGGTGCCGAAGCCGAAGAAGGCGCAGGCGGAGCCGATGAGGAGGATGAGCCAGGGCGGGAGGCGGTTGGCGAGCACCCCGGGGACCAGCCCGACGTTCTCGCCCACGTCGTTGGCAACGCCCAGCATGGTGAGCGCCTTCTGGTTGTACCCGAGCGCCTCCTTGACGGCGTGCGAGTAGAGCGGGAAGACGTAGGCGCTCCCGGCCGCCACCTGCACCCACACCGCGGCCGCCAGCCCCACCCACGGCGGCCGGCTCCCCGCCTTCACCTTCCCCAGCCCTCCGCCGCCCGCCATCTCGATCCCCCTCGGCGTCGCACTCGTCGAGCTCCCTAGCGATAGTAGCAGCTGCTAGTACTATGGCTGCGTGATTGATGTGGCCTGTCGGGCACTCGGGGCGTAGGCGTGGTGTGTGGGGGAGAGGAGGCCGTGCTTGCTTTTGGGCTTTTGGCTGAGGCAGAGGAAGCTCAGTTGGCACCACTCTGGTAGCGTGGCGCCGTCAGTTAAATAGTCCTGTCCTGCTTCGCTTTCTCCTTTGTGTGTCGCCTCGCCTCCTGGAACCAAGGAAAGCCAGCGAAAATATATTCATATACATTTATCAACACTTATAAGAACTGGTACTTGGTCACATTTCACCGAGACATGCATATGGGGTGATAAATGATAAATGTGCAGCTGATTCCCTCTCAAGTCGATAATATTTAAATGTACTCATTTTTTGACTAAAAAATCTGTAATATTTTTACCTTTTTGTGTCTCTACATGCGGAAGAGGAGATCGAGAATAGATGACGATGGTATTTCAATAAACTGTTCAATGGAGAGAACGAGACCTCTCCCATTGAGCTGGACGACTCCTTTGGTGGCATCAACTGATGTTTTTTATTTGATGAATCCGGAAAGCCAGAAGTCCTAGCTATGTGTCTTGAATGTATCTCTATTGAGATGTGAATATTGAAGGAAATATGCCCTAGAGGCAATAATAAAATTATTATTTATTTCCTTATATTATGATAAATGTTTATTATTCATACTAGAATTGTATTAACCGGAAACATGATACATGTGTGAATACATAGACAAACAGAGTGTCAGTAGTATGCCTCTACTTGACTAGCTCGTTGATCAAAGATGGTTATGTTTCCTAACCATATACATGAGTTGTCATTTGATAAACGGGATCACATCATTAGGAGAATGATGTGATTGACTTGACCCATTTCGTTAGCTTAGCACTTGATCGTTTAGTATGTTGCTATTGCTTTCTTCATGACTTATACATGTTCCTATGACTATGAGATTATGCAACTCCCGTTTACCGGAGGAACACTTTGTATGCTATCAAACGTCACAACGTAACTGGGTGATTATAAAGGTCCTCTACAGGTGTCTCCGAAGGTACTTATTGGGTTGACGTATTTTGATATTAGGATTTCTCACTCCGATTATCGGAGAGGTATCTCTGGGCCCACTTGGTAATGCACATCACTATAAGCCTTGCAAGCATTGTAATTAATGAGTTAGTTGCGGGATGATGTATTACGGAACGAGTAAAGAGACTTGCTGGTAACGAGATTGAACTAGGTATTGAGATACCGACCATCGAATCTTGGGCAAGTAACATACCGATGACAAAGGGAACAACGTATGTTGTATGCGGTCTAACCGATAAAGATCTTCGTAGAATATGTAGGAGCCAATATGGGCATCCAGGTTCCGCATTTGGTTACTGACCAGAGAGGTGTCTCGGTCATGTCTACATAGTTCTCGAACCCGTAGGGTCCGCACGCTTAACGTTCGTTGACGATATAGTACTATGAGTTATGTATGTTGGTGACCGAATGTTGTTCGGAATTTCGGATGAGATCACAGATATGACGAGGAACTCCGGAATGGTCCGGAAGTAAAGATTGATATGTGGATAGTAGTGTTTGATCTCCGGAAGGGTTCCGGAATCCATCTAAGGGGTTCCGGATGTTCCCGAAATGTTTGGGCACGAGAACACTTTATCCGGGCCAGAGGGGAAAGCCCACGAGGTTTTTGGAAAGTGTAAAGGAAGTTTTATGAGTCCGTGGGCTAGACGCTAGGGTCTCGGCGTTCGGGTCCAGACGCCGAACCTGGCGTTCGGCCCCGGAGTCCGAGAAGGACTCTTGCCTTTCGGGTGAAACCGACTTTGTGGAGGCTTTTACTCCAAGTTTCACCCCAAGGCTCAACATATAAATAGAGGGGTAGGGCTAGCACCCAAGACACATCAAGTAACACCAAGCCGTGTGCCGCAACCCCGCCCCTCTAGTTTATCCTCCGTCATAGTTTCCGTAGTGCTTAGGCGAAGCCTCGCGAGATTGTTCTTCACCAACACCGCTACCACGCCGTCGTGCTGCCGGAACTCATCTACTACTACCGCCTTGCAGGATCAAGAAGGCGAGGACGTCATCGAGATGAACGTGTGCAGAACTCGGAGGTGCCGTGCGTTCGGTACTTGGATCGGTCGGATCATGAAGACGTACGACTACATCAACTGCGTTGATAAACGCTTCCGCTTACGGTCTACGAGGATACGTAGACTACACTCTCCCTCTCGTTGCTATGCATCACCATGATCTTGCGTGTGCGTAGGATTTTTTTTGAAATTACTACATTCCCCAACAGTGGCATCCGAACCAAGTTTTATGCGTTGATGTTATATGCACGAGTAGAACACAAGTGAGTTGTGGGCGATACAAGTCATACTGCTTACCAAAGATGTCATACTTTGGTTCGGCGGTATTGTTGGATGAAGCGCCCGGACCGACATTACGATACGCCACGCGAGACTGATTCTACCGACGTGCTTTGCACATTGGTGGTCGGCGGTGTCGGTTTCTCCAACTTTAGTTGAACCAGGTGTGGCTACGCCCGGTCCTTGAGAAGGTTAGAACAACACTAACTTGACAAACTATCGTTGTGGTTTTAATGCTTAGGTAAGAACGGTTCTTGCTCAGCCCGTAGCAGCCACGTAAAACTTGCAACAACAAAGTAGAGGACGTCTAACTTGTTTTTGCAGGGCATGTTGTGATGTGATATGGTCAAGACGTGATGCTATATTTTATTGTATGAGATGATCATGTTTTGTAACCGAGTTATCGGCAACTGGCAGGATCCATATGGTTGTCGCTTTATTGTATGCAATGTAATCGCCCTGTAATGCTTTACTTTATCACTAAGCGGTAGTGATAGTCGTAGAACCATAAGTTGGCGAGACGACAACGATGCTACGATGGAGATCAAGGTGGCGCGATGGTAACGATGGTGATCATGACGGTGCTTCGGAGATGGAGATCACAAGCACAAGATGATGATGGCCATATCATATCACTTATATTGATTGCATGTGATGTTTATATTTTATGCATCTTATCTTGCTTTGTTTGACGGTAGCATTATAAGATGATCTCTCACTAAATTTCAAGGTATAAGTGTTCTCCCTGAGTATGCAATTGCCAAAGTTCGTCGTGCCTGCAGACACCACGTGATGATCGGGTGTGATAAGCTCTACGTCCATCTATAACGGTGCAAGCCAGTTTTGCACACGCAGAATACTCAGGTTAAACTTGACAATCCTAGCATATGCAGATATGGCCTCGGAACACTGAGGTCGAAAGGTCGAGCGTGAATCATATAGTAGATATGATCAACATAGTGATGTTCACCATTGAAAACTACTCCATTTCACGTGATGATCGGTTATGGTTTAGTTGATTTGGATCACGTGATCACTTAGATGATTACAGAGATGTCTATCTAAGTGGGAGTTCTTAAGTAATATGATTAATTGAACTTTAATTTATCATGAACTTAGTTCTCGTAGTATTAGAATATCTATGTTGTAGATCAATAGCTCGTGTGTAGCTCCCCTGTTTTTATTTTTGATATGTTCCTAGAGAAAACTAAGTTGAAAGATGTTAGTAGCAATGATGCGGATAGGATCCGTGATCTGAGGATTATCCTCATTGCTGCACAGAAGAATTATGTCCTTGATGCAATCGCTAGGTGATGAGACCTATTGCAGAGCGTATGCGCACGTTATGAACGTTTGACAAAGCTCGGTATGATAACTACTTGATAGTTTAGTGCACCATGCTTTACGGCTTAGAACCGGGACTTCAAAAATGTTTTGAACGCCACAGAGCATATAAAATGTTCCAAGAGTTGAAATTGGTATTTCATACTCATGCCCGTGTCGAGAGGTATGAGACCTTTGACAGTACTTTGCCTACAAGATGGAGGAGAATTGCTCAGCTAGTGAGCGTGTGCTCAGAATGTCTGAGTACTACACTCACTTGAATCAAGTGGAAGTTAATCTTCCAGATAAGATAGTGATTGACAGAGTTCTCTAGTAACTATCACCAAGTTACTAGAACTTCGTGATGAACTATAATATGCAAGGGATAACAGAAACGATTCCCAAGCTCTTCGTGATGCTGAAATCGACGAAGGTAGAAATCAAGAAAAACATCAAATGTTGATGGTTGACAAGACCACTAGTTTCAAGAAAAGGGCAAAGGGAAGAAGGGAAACTTCAAGAAGAACGGCAAGCGAGTTGCTGCTCAAGTGAAGAAGCCCAAGTCTGGACCTAAGCCTGAGACTAAGTGCTTCTACTGCAAAGGGACTGATCACGGAACTGCCCTAGATACTTGGCGGATAAGAAGGATGGCATAGTGAACAAAGATATATTTGATATACATGTTATTGATGTGTACTTTACTAGTGTTTATAGCAACCCCTTAGTATTTGATACTAGTTCAGTTGCTAAGATTAGTAACTCGAAACATGAGTTCCAGAATGAACAGAGACTAGTTAAGGGTGTAGTGACGATGTGTGTTGGAAGTGGTTCCAAGATTGGTATGATCATCATCGCACACTCCCTATACTTTCGGGATTAGTGTTGAACCTAAATAAGTGTTATTTGGTGTTTGCGTTGAGCATGAATATGATTTGATCATGTTTATTGCAATACGGTTATTCATTTAAGAGAATAATTGTTGTTCTATTTACATGAATAAAACCTTCTATGGTCATACACCCAATGAAAATGGTTTGTTGGATCTCGATCATAGTGATACACATATTCATAATATTGAAGCCAAAAGATGCAAAGTTAATAATGATAGTGCAACTTATTTGTGGCAATCGCCGTTTAGGTCATATTGGTGTAAAGTGCATGAAGAAACTCCATGCTGATGGGCTTTTGGAATCAATTGATTATGAATCACTTGATGCTTGCGAACCATGCCTTATGGGCAAGATGACCAAGACTCCGTTCTCCGGAACAATGGAGCGAGCAACTGACTTATTGGAAATAATACATACTGATGTATGCGATCCGATAAGCATTGAGGCTCGCGGCGGGTATCGTTATTTTCTGACCTTCACAGATGATTTGAGCAGATATGGATATATCTACTTGACGAAACATAAGTCTGAAACATTTGAGAAGTTCATATAATTTCAGAGTGAAGTGGAAAATCATCGTAACAAGAAAATAAAGTTTCTACGATCTGATCGTGGAGGAGAATATTTGAGTTACGAGTTTGGTCTTCATTTGAAACAATGCGGAATAGTTTCACAACTCGCGCCACCTGGAACACCACAACGTAATGGTGTGTCCGAACATCGTAATCACACTTTATTAGATATGGTGCAATCTATGACGTCTCTTACCGATTTACCACGATCGTTTTGGGTTATGCGTTAGAGAAAGCTACATTCACGTTAAAAAAGGGCACCATCTAAATCTGTTGAGACGACACCGTATGAACTGTGGTTTGGTAAGAAACCAAAGTTGTCGTTTCTTAAAGTTTGGGGTTGCGATGCTTATGTGAAAAGGTTTCATCTTGATAAGCTCAAACCCAAATCGGAGAAATGTGTCTTCATAGGATACCCAAAGGAGACAGTTGGGTACACCTTCTATCACAGATCCGAAGGTAAGACATTCGTTGCTAGGAATGGATCCTTTCTAGAGAAGGAGTTTCTCTCGAAAGAAGTGAGTGGGAGGAAAGTAGAACTTGATGAGGTAATTGTACCTTCTCCCGAATTGGAAAATAGTTCATCACAGAAATCAGTTCCAGTGATGCCTACACCAATTAGTGAGGAAGATTAATGATGATGATCATAAAACTTCAGATCAAGTTACTACCGAACCTCGTAGGTCAACGAGAGTACGGTCCACACCAGAGTGGTACGGTAATCCTGTTCTGGAGGTCATGTTACTTGACCATGACGAACCTAAGAACTATGAGGAAGCGATGATGAGCCCAGATTCCGCGAAATGGTTTAAGGCCATGAAATCTGAGATGGGATCCATGTATGAGAACAAAGTATAGACTTTGGTTGACTTGCCCAATGATTGGCAAGCCATTGAGAATAATGGATCTTCAAGAGGAAGACGAACGCTAATAGTAGTGTTACTATCTACAAAGCTCGAATTGTCGCAAAAAGGTTTTCGACAAGTTCAAGGTGTTGACTACGATGAGATTTTCTCACTCGTAGCGATGCTTAAGTATGTCCGAATCATGTTAGCAATTGCCACATTTTATGAAATCTGGCAAACGGATAAACAAAACTGCATTCCTTCATGGATTTATTAAAGAAGAGTTGTATATGATGCGATCAGAAGGTTTTGTCAATCCTAAAGGTGCTAACAAAATATGCAAGCTCCAAATGATCCATCTATGGACTGGTGCAAGCATCTCGGAGTTGGAATATACGCTTTGATAAGTTGATCAAAACATATAATTTTATACAGACTTGCGGTGAAGCCTGTATTTACAAGAAAGTGAGTGGGAGCACTACAACATTTCTGATAAATATATGTGAATGACATATTGTTGATCGGAAATAATGTAGAATTTTCTGGAAAGCATAAAGAAGTATTTGAAAAGATTTTCAAAGAAAGACCTCGGTGAAACTGCTTACATATTGAGCATCAAGATCTATAATGATAGACCAAGGCGCTTGATAAGTTTTTCAATGAGTACATACCTTGACAAGATTTTGAAGTAGTTCAAAATGGAACAGTCAAAGAAGGAGTTCTTGCCTGTGTTACAAGGTGTGAAATTGAGTAAGACTCAAAGCCCGACCACGGTAGAAGATAGAAAGAGAATGAAAGCCATTCACTATGCCTCAGCCATAGGTTCTATAAAGTATGTCATGGTATGTACAAGATCTATTGTGTACCTCACCAAGAGTTTGGCAAGAGGGTACAATAGTGATCTAGGAGTAGATCACTGGACAGCGGTCAAAATTATCCTTAGTGGAATAAGGAAAAATTTCTCGGTTATGGAGGTGATAAAGAGTTCATCGTAAAGAGTTACGTCGATACAAGCTTTGACACCGATCTGGATGACTCTAAGTCTCGATCTAGATACATATTGAAAGTGGGAGCTATTAGCTAGAGTAGCTCCGCAAGAGCATTGTAGACATAGAAATTTGCAAAATACTTACAGATCTGTATGTGATGTAATCTGCTGACTAAAATTATCTCACAAGCAAAACATGATCACACCTTAGTACTCTTTTGGGTGTTAATCACATAGTGATGTGAACTAGATTATCGACTCTAGTAAACCCTTTGGGTGTTGGTCACATGTCAATGTGAACTGTGGGTGTTAACCACATAAAGATGTGAACTATTGATGTTAAATCACATGGCGATGTGAACTAGATTACTGACTCTAGTGCAAGTGGGAGACTGAAGGAAATATGCCCTAGAGGCAATAATAAAGTTATTATTTATTTCCATATATCATGATAAATGTTTATTATTCATGCTAGAATTGTATTAACCGGAAACATGATACATGTGTGAATACATAGACAAACAGAGTGTCACTAGTATGCCTATACTTGACTAGCTCGTTGATCAAAGATGGTTATGTTTCCTAACCATAGACATGAGTTGTCATTTGATAAACGGGATCATATCATTAGGAGAATGATGTGATTGACTTGACCCATTTCGTTAGCTTAGCACTTGATCATTTAGTATGTTGCTATTGCTTTCTTCATGACTTATACATGTTCCTATGACTATGAGATTATGCAACTCCTGCTTACCGGAGGAACACTTTGTGTGCTACCAAACGCCACAACGAATCGGGTGATTATAAAGGTGCTCTACAGGTGTCTCCGAAGGTACTTGTTGGGTTGGCGTATTTCGAGATTAGGATTTGTCACTCCAATTGTCGGAGAGGTATCTCTGGGCCCACTCGGTAATGCACATCACTATAAGCCTTGCAAGCATTGTATCTAATGAGTTAGTTGTGGGATGATGTATTACGGAACGAGTAAAGAGACTTGTCGGTAACGAGATTGAACTAGGTATTGAGATACCGACCATCGAATCTTGGGCAAGTAACATACCGATGACAAAGGGAACAACGTATGTTGTTATGCGGTCTGACCGATAAAGATCTTCGTAGAATATGTAGGAGCCAATATGGGCATCCAGGTTCCGCTATTGGTTATTGACCAGAGCGGTGTCTCGGTCATGTCTACATAGTTCTCGAACCCGTAGGGTTCGCACGCTTAACGTTCGTTGATGATATAGTACTATGAGTTATGTATGTTGGTGACTGAATGTTGTTCGGAGTTTCGGATGAGATCACGGATATGACGAGGAACTCCGGAATGGTCCGGAAGTAAATATTGATATGTGGATAGTAGTGTTTGATCTCCGGAAGGGTTCCGGAATCCATTGGAAGGGGTTCCGGATGTTTCCCGAAATGTTTGGGCACAAGAACACTTTATCCGGGCCAAAGGGGAAAGCCCACGAGGTTTTTGGAAAGCGCAAAAGGAAGTTTTGCAGAGTCCAGGGGCCAGACGCCAGGGTCCCTGGCGTCTGACCTTGGAGTCCGAGAAGGACTCTTGCCTTTTGGGTGAAAACGACTTTGTGGAGGCTTTTACTCCAAGTTTCGACCCCAAGGCTCAACATATAAATAGAGGGGTAGGGCTAGCACCCAAGACACATCAAATAACACCAAGTCATGTGCCGGCAACCCCATCCCCTCTAGTTTATCCTCCGTCATAGATTTTGTAGTGCTTAGGCGAAGCCCTGCGGAGATTGTTCTTCACCAACACCGTCACCACACCGTCGTGCTGCCGGAACTCATCTACTACTTCGCCCATCTTGCTGGATCAAGAAGGCGAGGACGTCATCGAGCTGAACGTGTGCAGAACTCGGAGGTGCCGTGCGTTCGGTAGTTGGATCGATCGGATCGTGAAGACGTACGACAACATCAACCGCGTTGATAAACGATTCCGCTTACGGTCTATGAGGGTACGTAGACTACACTCTCCCCTCTCGTTGCCATGCATCACCATGATCTTGCGTGTGTGTAGGTAAATTTTTGAAATTACTACGTTCCCCAACAAATATGCCTTCAAGACATAGTATGTCTAACTAAGAGCAACTCTACCTGATATCCTAAAATTTAGAGGAGTAAACGGTCAGGTATCCTTTACTTGAGTATTTTTTAATTCTCTAAATTTTGATTGTTTCTATCCGATCCCATAAACTTGGCCGTGCAAAAATGAATTCGGTGCATACACACACAAATTCGATTCAAACAAGTACTTATAAAACCCACTAAAACAAAATTCGATGTCGATTGATAAGAAACTTAGACTAAACTAATAGAAACTTACTTAATTAATCGATATATGTCTCTTCGGCGAGCTTCTTCCAATCACCTCTGGTCAGCCTACCAATCATGGGGTCGGGTCCTTGGCCGCTGTCGTCGTCGCCGGCGCCACCGTCTTCGTCATCGCTGGACAGAACAATGGCATTCGTCCCTCCTGCCACTAGCTGCTCGTACAAGCGGGGCTCCACCTCGACTTGCTTCGGGTAGCGACAGTGGAGCCCCGCCATGTACGCCTCATCGGCGGCCTCTGCCGCAATGCGCTCCCGAGCCTCCCGGTCCTCCCTCCTATCCCGCGTGGAGACCACCTGCAAGTCGACGGGATCCAACCGCGGCATCTGTCCAAACTCGAAGTTTCGGTGGTCGTCGACGCCGTACAGGCAAATGGACATGATTTCGTATGTCCGTGTCACCTGCTCAATGGAATGGAAGCTATCAATATAGATCTTCTTGTGGGTGTGCCGGTCGGTTATCTTGGCCACTCATGTTCCCCAATTTTGCTATCACATGCCGATGTATTGCCTCTATGACGGTGGCATTGGCGGGAGCTCGAGGAAGCCGGGCAGGCGGTCGCGGCAGGAAGAAGCGGCGACGCAGCGGGAGGAAGAAGCGTCATAATAGCCATGGCCTCGGGGCCGCTCATGGTGGCGCAAATACGCGTTGCGGATGGACGGCGGGGAGCGGTGGCGGTGGGATCCCACCATTATCAATGAAGGAGTGGGTGCGGTATGGTGTGGGGCTCGCTGGCGGAGATTGGGTGATGGGGATTGGGTGGAGGAGAGGCGGAGAGGCGCAGTTGGATTTCACTCCACGACCGCGTGGAAGAGTAAATATAAGGGTTCGACACCACTCAGAGTATTTTTTTTACTCCTGTAAGCACTTTTGGGCTTCGGCTCAGGAGAAAAATCGAATTTTTCCCTCTCTTCTGACCAGTTTTAATGGATCGTCTAGAATTGCTATAATCTTTGCAACCTCATTTTTTGGTCAAAAAAGATATTTGAAGAATGGAGGGTGGGTTTATAGTTTACTAGTACAAATTTTCAAGAAATAAGGGGATGTTCAAAGTAGTATTAATTACAGTGGAATTGAGCCATACAAAGAAGAATGACAAGCGTGACAAATAATCAGCTTCGGTTCATGCCTAGAAAGTCGACCATGGGAGTTACTTTTACAACATTTTATGAAAAGATACACAGAAAAAAAGAAGGACATGCATATGGTGTTCATTGACTTGGAGAAGGTCTACAACTATATATTCTGAAATGCCATGTGGTGCCTTGGAGAAACACATAGTCCCAACAAACTACATTCCCTTGTCAAGGACATGTACGATAATGTTGTGACAAGTATTCATACGAGTGATGGTAGACTGATGACTTTCCAATTGAAATAGGACTCAACTAAGGGTCGGCTTTGAACCCTTATCTTTTTTTCTTTGGTGATGGATGATGTCACAAGGGATATACAAGGAGATATCTCATGGTGTATGATCTTTGCGAATGATGTGGTGCTAATTGATGATAGTTTGATGGAGGTTAATAGAAAGTTTGAGTTGTGGAGGCCGACTTTGAAATTAGAAGGTTTAGATTTAGTAGAACTAAAACTGAGCACATGAGGTCTGGTTTCAGTACTACTAGACACGAGGAGGAGAAGGTTAACCTTGATGGACAAGTGGTACCTCAGAATGACACCTTTAGATATTTGGAACCAATGATGCAGAAGAATCTGAGATCGATAAATATGTGAGCTGTCGAATCAAAGCCGGATGGACGAATTGGCACCAAGCTTCTGGCGCCCTTTATGATAAGAAAGTGCAGCAAAAACTAAAAGGAAGGTTCTATAGGATGGCAATTCGTCCAGCAATGTTGTATGGCGCAACATGTTGGTCAGCTAAAAAGGCTACATGTCCAATAGCTAAGTGTAGCCGTGGTTCGCATGATGAGATGGTTATGTGGTCATACAAAAAATAAATGCATCTATAATTACGATATACATGATGGAGTTGTGGTAGCATCAATTGAAGAGAGGTTTATCCAACATCATTTGAGATATTTTGGGCATATCCAATGCATGCCTCCTGAAGCATCAGTGTTGGCGGAGGAGTACCTATGGAGTAGGCCCACAAATACATATGGCCCATGCCCATGAAAAAGGAATTTGAAAAAGGAATATTTTTTAGAATATTTTGGAGTTACAATTTGTTTAAATTTTCATATTTTTTAGAATTTTTTGGAGTTACAGAAGTTTACTAAACTTCCAGATTACTACAGACTGTCCTGTTTTAGGCAGATTCTGTTTTCTATGTGTTGCTCGCTTATTTTGATGAATCTATGGGTAGTATCGGGGGTATGAACCATGGTGAAGTTGGAATACAGTAGATATAGTTCTAATATGAAATTGGAATGGGTTTGCAATAGTACCTAAAGGTAGTGATTTGCTTTATTGTACAAACAGATCTCACAAAGTTTTTGTTAAGTTTTTGTGGATGAAGTGTTCGAAGAACAAGGAGTTACCGATGTGAGAAGAATAAAGAGAGGCAAGAGTTCAAGCCTGGGGATTCCCAAGGCACCCCAAGTAAATATTCCAAGGATACTCAAGCATCTAAGCTTGGGGATGCCCCAGTTGGCATCCCATCTTTCTTCTTCAACAATTATCGGTATACCTCGGTTTTTGTTTTGTTCACATGATTTGTGTCCCTTGTGTTTTTTCTTTTTTCTTTAAGAACCATGCTAGTATGATATATCCCTTCATCTATTTATATAATAATCCATGTGCTTCACTTATATCTTTTGAGTATGACCTTATAGAATGCTCTTTGCGCTTCACTTAAATCTTTTGAGTATGGTTTTATAGAATGCTTCATGTGCTTCACTTATATATTTTGAGCTTGGATATTGGTTAGACTATATTAATTGTAGAATGCTCCATGAACTTCACTTATATCTTTTGGAGTATGAATAATACTATCATCTCAAGTGGGTTTGGAAGAGTGTCAACTTTAGGAATTAGTGACCCCACTATTCCGAATGAGAAGAATTTTGCTTATGTGGAGAGTAGAAAATTTTCTATGCTAGTAGATCATGAAAAAAATACTTTATGTGATGGTTATATTGATGAATTCATTCATGATGCTACTGAAATTTATTATGAGGGAGGAATATATGCTTGTAGGAGTTGCAATAATATCAAGTTTCCTCTCTATGTGCTTAAAGTTTTGAAGTTATACTTGTTTTGCCTTCCTATGCTAGTTGATTCTTGTTCCTATAAATTATATGTTCACAAAATCCCTAGGCATAGGAAGTGGGATATATTCAAATGTGCTAGTCATATTGTTCATGATGCTCTCTTTATATTTCAATTCTTTTCTTTTATGTGAGCATCATTGAAATCATCATGCCTAGCTAAAAGGCATTAAAGAAAAGCGCTTGTTGGGAGACAACCCAATATTTACCCTTACTGTTTTTGTGTGTTTACATGATTAAGATACTGTAGTAATCATGTTTTATAGCTTTTTTTCAATAAATTGGCAAGTAAGACCTTTGGGAAGACTTGGGTGAAAGTTAATGTGATCTTGCTGTAAAAAAACAGAAACTTTGCGCTCACGAGATTAGCTGTCATTTTTTACAGAAGAGTTCTTTTGAGTTGATTATTTTTTAATAATATTAATAGACAAATTCCTCACGTCCACCAATTTATTTCATAATTTTTGGAGCATCATAAGTATGGTTTTTGTTCAGATCATTACAGACTGTTCTGTTTCTGACAGATTCTGTTTTCATTGCATAGTTTGCTTGTTTTCTAGTTTCTATGGCTTATATTTCTCAATATAAATTGTAGAAATGATATGGTACAGTATAAATTGTGTGAGCCCAATTATGAACCTTGTCTTTGACAGTACCAAAGTGAATGGTTTACTCTTTATCATACTAACCTATCTCACGAAGTTCCGTTAAGTTTTGTGTGATTGAAGTTTTCAAGCTTTGGGTGAGATATCGATATGAGGAGAATAAGGAGTGGAAAGACCCTAAGATTGGGGATGCCCAAGGCACCCCAAGGTAATACTCAAGGAAGACTCAAGCACCTAAGCTTGGGGATGCCCCGGAAGGCATCCCCTCTTTCGTCTTCAAAACTGTCGCTATACCTTACTCAGAGCTATATTTTTATTCGTCACATGATATGTGTTTTGCTTGGAGCGTATTTTCAATTTTACTTGTTGTTTGAATGAAATCATTGGATCTGAAATCTTGAATGAAAAAGAATCCTCCCATGGCTAGTTAATTATTTGACTACTCAGTGTTCTTTACTTATATCTTCTGGAGTAGTTTGTCATTTACTCATGTGCTTCACGTATATCCTATGAGTAAATGGTTGAATGAATTGAATATCGTAAATATGAATTTATATATGTTTCATATGCTTATACCATGGGGAGTAATGACTTCACACATGATAAGTATAGGTAGTAAACTTATTTGAAAGTTAGCAAACGCAGAATTGGTCACTTGAACAATTCATGAAAGAATATTGAAGGAAGAGAGATTTCACATATAAATATACTAGACATCTTTTGTAATTGTGAGCACTCATTACAATATGACACGCTAAAAGGTTGATGTTGGAAAAGGAAGACAACATAATGGGTTATGTTTTCTTATATCCGAAATAAAGTATATTGTCATGGATCATCCAACATGCCGAGCTTGCTTTTCCCCCTCATGCTAGCCAAATTCTTTGCACCAAGTAGAGATACTACTTGTGCTTCCGAATGTCCTTAAACCTGGTTTTTCCATGAGAGTCCACCATATCTACCTATGGATTGAGTAAGATCCTTCAAGTAAGTTGTCATTGTTGCATGCAATAAAAAATTGCTCTCTAAATATGTATTATCTATTAGTGTGGAGAAAATAAACTTTGTACGATCTTGTGATATGGAAGCAATAAAAGCGACGGACTGCATAATAAGGGTCCCTATCACAAGTGGCAATATAAAGTGATGTTCTTTCGCATTAAGATTTTGTGCATCCAACTATAAAAGCACATGACAACCTCTGCTTCCCTCTGCGAAGAGCCTATCTTTTATTCTTGTCTTAGACCTTATACAAGAGTCATGGTGATCTTCACCTTTCCTTTTTACATTTTATCCTTTGGCAAGCACATTGTGTTGGAAAGATCCTGATATATATATCCAATTGGATGTAGGTTTTCATAAATTATTATTGTTGACATTACCCTTGAGGTAAAAGGTTGGGAGGCGAAACTATATGCCCCTATCTTTCTCTGTGTCCTATTAAAACTTTGAACTCATAAATATCACATGAGTGTTAGCAATTGAGAAATATTAAATGATAGTTGAGTATGTAGAGTTTGCTAAATCAAAGCTCTTACATAGACCCTTCCCGAAAATAAGATGAATTGCAATTGTTTGATGACTAAGAGCACTATTTGTTAGTTTTCAAGAAAGTTTATGATCTATACTTTAACATGTGAATAGCTTGTTACTTGATCATGAAATTTTTTATGAGATGAGCTACTGTTATGACATATAATGATGCTAGAAAAGGTGATTGTAATTATCATTGATCAAACTTGTGCACCTGCTAGCATTCACACTTCATAAATTATTTTTTATCATTTACCTACTCGAGGACGAGCAGGAATTAAGCTTGGGGATGATGATACGTCTCCAACGTATCTATAATTTATAAAGTATTCATGCTATTATATTATCCATCTTAGATGTTTTATATGAATTTATATGATATTTAATATGATTTTTGGGACTAACCTATTAACCTAGAGCCCAGTGCTAGTTTCTGTTTTTTCCTTGTTTTTGAGTATCGCAGAAAAAGAATACCAAACGGAGTCCAATTGACGTGCCAATTTTTGATGATTTTTTATGGACCAAAAGAAGCCTCCGGAGTAAAAGAATTGGGCCAGAAGAGTCCCGGGCTGTCCACGAGGGTGGGGGCGCGCCCACCCCCTGGGCGTAGGCCCCTATCTCATGGACGACTCAGAGACCCCCCCTGACGTCAGACCTACGCCAAAAATTCCTATAAATACAGAAACCTCAAAAAAATAACCTAGATCGAAATTTCCGCCGCCGCAAGCCTCTGTAGCCATGAGAAATCAATCTAGGCCCTCTCTGGCACCCTACCGAAGCGGGCCATCATCACCGGAGGCCATGGAAGAGGATCCCAGAGGGGTCATCATTGCCATGAAGGCCAAGGACCAGAGGGAGAACCTCTCCCCATCTAGTGGGGAGGCCATGGAGGAGGAAGCACAAGGGGGAGAACCTCTCCTCCTCTCTCTTGGTGGTATTTGGAGTGCCATCGGGAGGGGAATCATCGCTGCGGTGATCGTCTTCATCAACATCACCATCATCATCACCATCCTCATCTTTTTACGCGGTACACTCTCCCGCACCCCGCTGTAATCCCTACTTGAACATGGTGCTTTATGCCACATATTATGATCCAATGATGTGTTGCCATCCTATGATGTTTTGAGTAGATATCCTTTATCTTTGGGTTGATTGATGATATAGATTGGTATGAGTTGTATGCTTTATTTTGGTGCTGTCCTATTGTGCCCTCCGTGTCGTGCAAGCGTGAGAGATTCCTGCTGTAGGGTGTTGCAATACGTTTATGATTCACTTATAGTGGGTTGCTTGAGTGACAGAAGCATAAACCTGAGTAAGGGGGTTGTTGCGTATGTGATAAAGGGGACTTGATGCTTTAATGCTATGGTTGGGTTTTACCTTAATGATCTTTAGTAGTTGTGGATGCTTGCTAGAGTTCAAATCATAAGTGCATATGATCCAAGAAGAGAAAGTATGTTAGCTTATGCCTCTCCCTCATATGAAATTGCAATGACGACTACCGGTCTTGTTAACAATCGCCTAGGACAATTCCGCACACCGATCCATCATTATTCCACACTCGCTATTTATATTATTTAGTAATATATTCTAACTTTATGATAACAACACCTACTTCTATATTTTAGATCTCCGATACCATGCAAAGTTATCCTCTTCATACCCACAACGTAGTTTTATTTCTCGTTTCTAGTTGGAAGAAAACGTTCGGTGTGCGTAGAGTCGTATCAGTGGCAGATAGGACTTGAGAGAATATTGATCTTACCTTTAGCCCCTTGTGGGTTCGACACTCCATACTTATCACTTCCATCTTTGGGAATTGCTACGATGATTCCCTCCACTTGGAGATTATCAACACCTCAAGGCGGTCTTCCTGAAGATCGATTTCCATAAGGCCTACGACACCATCAGTTGGCCCTTCCTTTGGGAAGTATTGCTCCGGAAGGGCTTCAACAACCGTTGGGTCACCCGCGTGATGCAGATGGTATCCTGCGGTAGCATTGTCGTGAACATCAATGCTGAGGTGGGCCCTTACTTCCCCACCCTTTGTTGGGTTAGACAAGGCGACCCCTTCTCCCCATTCTTGTTCAACATGGTGGTGGACGTGCTTGCCGCTATCCTGGACAAGGCTAAGGCGGCGGGCCATATTCATGGGATCACCCTGCACCTAGCCGGTGGCTCTGGGATCTCCCTCCTCCAATACGCCAACGACACCATCATTATGGTGGAAGGCTCGGAGGCGGACATCTCTCATTTGAAGTTCCTCCTACTCTGCTTCCAACAAATGTCTGGCCTCAAGATAAACTTCGACAAGAGCGATGTGATGGTGATGGGATACTCTCCGGATGAATGCCTGGGCATTGCCAACCGCCTTAACTGCCGCTTGGGCTCCTTCCCCACGACCTACTTGGGTACGCCCATTAGTGATTCGCGGCTCACCGTCGCCAACCTGCGTCCGACCGTGGTCAAGCTGCATACTCGCATTGAGCCTTGGCAGGGGAGGTGGTTGTTGAAGGCGGCCCGGACGATTCTCATCAACTCCTCCCTCTCTAGCCTCCTCCTGTTCCTCATGAGCTTCTATAGTCTGCATGAGACTCTGCATCATGAGATCGCCAGAGTCCAGTCTCGTTTCGACTGGGCGGCCGACAATAATAAGCAGAAATACCATATGGTTAGCTGGCCGGACATCTGCAAGCCGCGGGAGCAAGGTGGCCTCGGGATCATGTGCTCTAAGCGCATGAACATCACCCTCTTATCCCGCTGGCTGTGGCGCATCTCGCAAGGGCAAGGTGGCCTCTGGTTAGACATCATCCGGAACAAGTACCTACGTGGTCAGCCCCTCGCCTTCTGCCAGAGATCTGGCGGTTCCCAATTCTGGCAGTCGGTCATCCAAGCTGCTCTCGGTCCCGCAGACGGGACCTCCATTTGATTGGATCTGGGCTTCGACTGCTGTGCAGTTTGACCAGTGGGCGGGAGACTCCCCCTTTGCCGCGCGCTTCCCCGACCTCTTCTCGATCCCTGTTGATCCTTGGATCTCAGTTGAGAAGGCCCTTATTGAATTAGGGCGCCTTGCCTTCCGGAGGCCATTTGGGCCTCTGGATGCTGCCGCCTGGCATGAGTTGCTCGACTGCGTAGCCATTCACGAGCCTGTGGTGGACGTTGGCCCGGATTTGGTCTGATGGCGCCTTGAGACGTCAGGCCAATTATCCACTAAGTCCATCTACCGGGCCATTGCCCCTTCCTCCGCCCCGCCTCCCCTCACGGCGGTTTGGTCCATCCGCCCGCCGCTGAAGATTAGGATCTTCATGTGGCAATGGATTCACGGACGGACACCGTCTGGGGTGGAGGTTCGCAAGTGTAATGGCCCTGGTAGTGGCCTTTGCCCGCTCTGTGTTGTCCCCGAAGACTCGAATCACATCTTCTTCTCTTGTGTCTCCGCTCAATTTATGTGGAGCTGCTTCAGAGAGGTGGTTGGTGGAAATTGTTGCCACATCAACTTCCCCGACCCATTCACCGAACTCCAGAACTCCCCCTGCCTTCTCGCCACATTAGGTGGCTGGAAATTGGGGCCCTCGCATGGACGCTCTGGACGATCCGCAATAGACTTGTGATTCAACAGATTCTCGCTTCGGGACGTACTCGACGCCTCTTCAAACTCTCGGGTTACTTGCAGCTTTGGCGGCTTCTTAGCCGCCCCAGGACCGAGACGCCATCTCTGCCTTCATCACCGACCTTCGCTCGATGCCTGTTCGTCTGTCGCCGCCGCCTCCCCCGAGCCATATTAGGGGCCCGGCGCTCTCTCTAGCCTCCCCCAGCCTTTTTTTCTTTTTTGTTTGGGCTTGTTGAGCTGTGCCCTCAGCAAAACCTTTGTACTCGGTGTCATGCGACTTGGGTGTGTGTGTTGTGGACTAGTCCGTGTATGGTTGCTCTGTGGCGGTTTGCTTTATTTATAAAGCGGGGCGAAAGCCTTTTTCGGTATTCAGGAGTTTCTTTTGAAATATTTATTAACATTATGTTTGGTAGAAATATCATTTACTCAAGCCTGGTTGAAAGACTTTTTTTAGGAACTTTGAAAGAACTAATTTTTTTTACGGTGTCATCAACCTTTGGTGTAAAATTGTAAACTGAACCACGTGGCATTACATTGAGTATAACATTTGTGCTTTTATGTCATTTCTATATTTATTTTGACTCCTAGAAGTGCAAATGTCCTAAATTTCCTTCCTGGGTGTCAAAGTGAAGGATCCTTTAGACCATTCATTAAAAAGGGAGGGGGAGGGAAAAAATCTAAGACATTGTGAATGTTTATATTGATTTTGTATTTATGAATGTTGATATTTTTTCATATAAAGTTTGTCAAACTTGATGAAATTTAATTTTGGACAAATCTTATATGCAGAGTACAGAGAAACGGAGTGAGTACTATCTACATATATCTCACTAACACAAGGCCATGTAACAGTTGAAATGTGCTCTAGGGGCAATAATAAATGTATTATTATATTTCCGTATACATTATTAAGTTTAAATTTTTATTCTATAATTGTATTTGTTCTTGAATATGAGATTCAGAGAAAAACCCAAATACATTTGTGGAAACATGAACACCAATATGATCTCTAGTCGTGCCTCTTAGACTAGATCATGTATTGATGACGATCTTGCTTTTATGATCATGAGCATTGCTAGGATGCTATCAGCCTATCAACAATGAGAACATCATTGTCATCACAACATTGGAGTTGGATAGCCCCAACTTATGAACTACTGAGAGATCTATTCATTATTATGTTATTGGTGTTTTCATAATTCATGATTACATAGTCATTAGACCATGAGAATATTGTATATCAACATTCTTGATGGTTATTTTGGGGTTACAAATGTCACTATGTAACTGAATGTGAATAAGTGACTTACGGGTATACCGGAAACGTATGTCTCAATATCAATAGTTCAAGACTGGAATTTACTCCTCTACCAATAAAGAGATACTTTATGGGCCCACTCGGTGTTACTGTATCAGTATCCTCTGGTGAGACACTTGTGATTATGATCACGGGATACCGAAACATGGATACGAGTAAAGAAAGCAAAACTGGTAACAAGGATAACCAATATAGTGATCAAAGTGTTGATCACAAGGATACCGATAATCTCACCTCGGGCTTTAAACATATCACAAAGCAAAATAATGGTATTCGTACACAAAAGGTTCACTCAAGAACTTTGTGAATATGCGGGAGTTAACAAGGGTGTCCAGATCCTGCTGTTAACTATTGACTGGAAAGGTTCTGGGTCATGTCTGGTTATTTCCGATCTGTATGGTCACACGCTTAACAGATAATAGTCATGTTAACTGGAGAAATAAGAAATGTAAATGAGCACCAAAAAATGTTTCAGAGAGTTCCGAAAGTGTTCCGGCTTGGGAATTCCAACAGGGTATACCGTGATTTCAAAATGTCTAGATTGATATATGAATTTTTTTTAAGGGTCTATGAGTAGGTTCCGGAGACATGGGGAATATCTGGGATCTTATTATCGAAGAAAGTTGTGAGGTTTATTCATGAGACCGTCCATAGTGCGCCCCGTGGGGCTCACATGTGGCGCCACTTCCATAGGGAAGGGCTGGGCCGAACTGGACAAGGAGGGGAGTCATTCCCACCTTGGTCCATTTGAAGAGGAGAAGGATTCCTCCTCCTTTTGGTGCCCCCTCCACCTTCTCCACCTATAAATATGTGGGGAGAGACCCCCCCTAGGGGAACACCAAATCCTAAGGGGATCTCTCCTGATAGCTTCACACTCTCCCGATCTAATTGCTCGAAGTGTTTAGGCTCCTAATTACACGAGCTATAATCTCGGTCTAATTGGTCTAATAGAATTAGACTCTTAATTAGACGAGAAGCGCAGCTAGGCTTTCTCTCTCTCTCTCTCTCTCTCTCTCTAGTTTTTTCGGAGATCTTCATCCTAGACGTCGAAGCTCTGTCGGACTACTACTTTGAAACACGTGGGTACCTTAGAGGGGTCGTCTACTTCGACTCTCATCACAGGGAATATTTTCATGGGTGGGAGGTATAACGTAGTTGCGGGAATCGTCGTGCTTTACCAACTTCTTCACTGCTCCCGCTACTCTGCTCCGCGGTGAGTTTGATCGTTACCGCCATCTTCATAGTGTTCCTGGGTGTGACCGTGTAGGGTAAAGTTTTTTGTTGTGTAGCATGTTCCCAAACAGTAACATACACAAGGGTCAGAAAAATGTATGCCTATGTGCCTCAAGGCTAGTACATATTTATGCGCCACTGAAGATGAGCTGGACCACTACCTCAGAAATGCTCAACTACATGTGGTGCTGAGAAAGGCCAACGAAGTCTTGACTACCTTCTAAAATGTCCACACTAGAGTATAAGGAAGGCTACATTGTTTTGTTAGGGCAAAAACATCCAAGAGGTATCCACCTATTTGGAATGAGAAAGTATGTTCATGAAGTTGAAACATTTTACAACAAGACTTATATATGTGTGTGTCAGTCGAGGACAAATCTAGTAAATACATTCCACTATGGAGGTTAGGGTTCCAACAATAGGTGTGTTTCACTCGAGGAAGATTGAATAGCTGAACTTAGAACCATTAGCGATCGACTAAGCATGATTCTAAGGTACCTTTCCACTGGCATTGCCATATGCTAGAGGTGCCAATGACTTGTGTAAATACTTTAAAGAACTTCAAGAAATAGTTGTGAACAACAAAACGTAAAAATCTACTAATAAATAAAATATGGAAGAACATGAATAGCAAGGGACTGGCATCCAAACAACGGCATGCGTAGAGAAAGCACATATTCATCATCCCTTGACAACTCCCCTTCCACTGGCATCATCATGGACAAGGGCTAAAGAAGGAAAAGAGATTAATGTTAGAAGCTGGAAATCCCATTCTAAACTATTTGAGGTAAGACCCTGTAATAGCCTAGTTTTTGGCCCTTTTCTTTTTCCTTTGATTTATTGGGGTTTTTGCTCTGTTTTTCTTTTTGGAGTGGTTCTTTGGCCTTGCAACTTGGGAGATCATCATCATTTCTTCTCCCAAGTGACTCAGCATCCTCAAAACTTTCTCAAGATCATTCCATTTCCATCCTAGCCCAATTTTCTTGGGCAATATTCCTTTTTTCTATTACAGGAATAACCTCAAGTGCCCTAGGTTGTGAAGCAAAATAATTCTGTCCATTAAAAAATGCCCAAATAATTCTCATAATTTTTTTGGGTCATATGTTGATCAAATATGCCCAAACTTTCCTATCCTAGCCCAAGAATAATTCCCCAATATTTATTCTTCATTTCTGTCCAGTGTGGCTTTCTGAGAAGGAACTGCCACCTATCCTTTCCTGATTGCTCCCAAACCTTTTGGGCATTCTCTTATGTCCAAATCATTGCCTCATGCAAAAATTCAAATTTATTTGCCTAGCCAATCTTCCTCAGCAATTTTTCAAACTTTCTGTCAGACAGAAGGCATTGTGAAGGAAGTACTAGCTAGGAGTTTCCAAATGAGTTGAAATTTTGCACACTCCTTCATGTGCTCATATTATCACACTCCTCCAAATTTCAGCTCCATCCCTTCATCTATGTGAGCACATCATCAAATGTTTGATTCTATTAATATTTTCAGGTTATGAAGCAAGTATAATTTTTATTGCTTCGTTAATTCTGAGAAATTACCAGATTGTGATCTGCTACCTCTTGAGCACTGTGTTGGATTTCCTTGAAGAGGAAAGGATGATGCAGCAAAGTAGCGTAAGTATTTCCCTCGGTTTTTTAGAACCAAGGTATCAATCCAGTAGGAGGCTACGCGCGAGTCCCTCGTACCTGCACAAAGCAAATAACTCCTCGCAACCAACGCGATAAGGGGTTGTCAATCCCTTCATGCTCACTTACGAGAGTGAGATCTGATAGATATGATAGATAATATTCTTGGTATTTTTTTGTGATAAAGGTGCAAAGTAAAATAAAAGCAAAGGCAATAATAAAGTGTAGGAAGATTAATATGATGAAGATAGACCCGGGGGCCATAGATTTCACTAGTGGCTTCTCTCATGAGCATAAGTATTTTACGGTGGGTGAACGAATTACTCTTGAGCAATTGACATAATTGAGCATAGTTATGAGAGTATCTAGGTATGATCATGTATATCGACATCACGTCCGAGACAAGTAGACCGACTCCTGCCTGCATCTACTACTATTACTCCACTCATCGACCGCTATCCAAAGATGCATCTAGAGTATTAAGTTCAAGAAAACAGAGTAACGCCTTAAGCAAGATGACATGATGTAGAGGGATAAATTCATGCAATATGATAAAAACCCCATCTTGTTATCCTCGATGGCAACAATAAAATGCGTGCCTTGCTGCCCCTACTGTCACTCGGAAAGGACACCGCAAGATTGAACCCAAATCTAAGCACTTCTCCCATTGCAAGAAAAACCAATCTAGTAGGCCAAACCAAACTGATAATTCGAAGAGTCTTGCAAAGATAACCAATCATACATAAAAGGATTCAGAGAAGATTCAAACATTGTTCATAGATAATCTTGATCATAAACCCACAATTCATCGGTCTCAACAAACACACCGCAAAAAAGAAGATTACATCGAATAGATCTCCACGAGAGAGGGGGAGAACATTGTATTGAGATCCAAAAAGAGAGAAGAAGCCATCTAGCTACTAACTATGGACCCAAGGTCTCGAGGTAAACTACTCACACTTCATAGGAGAGGCTATGGTGATGATGTAGAAGCCCTCCATGATGGATGCCCCCTCTGGTGAGCTCCTAACAGGCCCCAAGATGGGATCTCGTGGAGTCTGAGAAGGTTGCGGCGGTGGAATTAGGTTTTGGCTCCGTGTCACGATCGTTTGAAGTGCGTGAGGTATATATAGGAGGAAGGAGTACGTCGGTGGAGCAACAGGGGGCCCACGAGGGTGGAGGGCGCGCCCCCTACCTCGTGCCCACCTCCTTTCTTTCTTGACGTATGGTCCAAGTCTCCTGGATCATATTCGGTGAGAAAATCATGTTCCCGAAGGTTTCATTCAGTTTGGACTCCGTTTGATATTCCGTTTCTTCGAAACTCAGAAATAGGCAAAAAACAACAATTCTGGGCTGGGCCTCCAGTTAATAGGTTAGTCCCAAAAATAATATAAAAGTGGATAATAAAGCCCAATATTGTCCAAAGCAGTAGATAATATAGCATGGAGCAATCAAAAACTATAGATACGTTGGAGACGTATCAGGCATCCCCAAGCTTAATTCCTGCTCGTCCTCGAGTAGCTAAATGATAAAAACAGAATTTTTGATGCGGAGTGCTATTTGGCATAATTTCAATGTAATTCTTCTTAATTGTGGTATGAATATTCAGATCCGAAAGATTCAAGACAAAAGTTTAATATTGACATAAAAATAATAATACTTCAAGCATACTAACAAAGCAGTCATGTCTTCTCAAAATAACATGGCCAAAGAAAGTTATCCCTACAAAATCATATAGTCTGGCTATGCTCTATCTTCACCACACACAGTATTTAAATCATGCACAACACCGATGACAAGCCAAGCAATTGTTTCATACTTTTGACATTCTCAAAACTTTTTCAATCTTCACGCAATACATGAGCGTGAGCCATGGATATAGCACTGTATGTGGAATAGAATGATGGTTGTGGAGAAGACAAAAAGGGAGAAGATAGTCTCACATCAACTAGGCGTATCAACGGGCTATGGAGATGCCCATCAATAGATATCAATGTGAGTGAGTAGGGATTGCCATGCAACGGATGCACTAGAGCTATAAGTATATGAAAGCTCAACAAAATAAACTAAGTGGGTGTGCATCCAACTCGCTTGCTCACGAAGACCTAGGGCATTTTGAGTAAGCCCATCATGGGAATATACAATCCAAGTTCTATAATGAAAAATTCCCACTAGTATATGAAAGTGACAAAATGAGAGACTCACTATCATGAAGATCGTGGTGCTACTTTGAAGCACAAGTGTGATAAAAGGATAGTAACATTGTCCCTTCTCTCTTTTTCTCTCATTTTTTGTTTGGGCCTTTTCTCTTTTTATGGCCTTTTTTTTAGTTTTTTATTTTTTGTCCGGAGTCTCATCCCGACTTGTGGGGGAATCATAGTCTCCATCATCCTTTTCCTCACTTGGGACAATGCTCTAAAAATGAAGATCATCACACTTTTATTTTCTTACAACTCAACAATTACAACTCGATACTTAGAACAAAGTATGACTCTATATGAATACCTCGTGTAATTCGGATATGCAATGAATCAAGAGTGACATGTATGAAATAATTATGAACGGTGGCTTTGCCACAAATACGATGTCAACTACATGATCATGCTAAGCAATATGACAATGATGGAGCATGTCATAATAAACGGAACGGTGGAAAGTTGCATGGCAATATATCTCGGAATGGCTATGGAAATGCCATGATAGGTAGGTATGGTGGCTGATTTGAGGAAGGTATATGGTGGGTGTATGATACCGGCGAAAAGTGCGCGGTATTAGAGAGGCTAGAAATGGTGGGAGAAAGAAAAGTGCGTATAATCCATGGACTCAACATTAGTCATGAAGAACTCATATACTTATTGCAAAAATCTACTCCCTCCGTCCGGAAATACTCGTCGGAGGAATGGATGTATCTAGATGTATTTTAGTTCTAGATACATTCATTTTTATGCATTTGTTTGACAAATATTTCCGGACGGAGGGAGTACAAGTTATCAAAGCAAAGTATTACGAGCATGCTCCTAGGGGGATAGATTGGTAGGAAAATACCATCGCTCGTCCCCGACCGCCACTCATAAGGAAGACAATCAATAAATAAATCATGCTCCGACTTCATCACATAACGGTTCACCATACGTGCATGCTACGGAATCACAAACTTTAACACAAGTATTTCTCAAATTCACAACTACTCAACTAGCATGACTCTAATATCACCATCTTCATATCTCAAAACAATTATCAAGCATCAAACTTCTCTTAGTATTCAACACACTCAAAAGAAAGTTTTACAAATCTTGAATACCAAGCATATTAAGATTTTTTTAGCAAATTACATGCTATTTAAGACTCTCAAAATAATCTAAGTTAAGCATGAGAGATCAATAGTTTCTATAAAACAAATCCAACACCGTGCTCTAAAAGATATAAGTGAAGCACTAGAGCAAAACTATATAGCTCAAAAGATATAAGTGAAGCACAAAGAGTATTCTAACAAATTCCAAATCATGTATGGCTCTCTCAAAAGGTGTGTACAGCAAGGATGATTGTGGTAAACTAAAAAGCAAAGACTCAAATCATACAAGACACTCCAAGCAAAACACATATCATGTGGTGAATAAAAATATAGCTCCAAGTAAAGTTACCGATGGAAGTAGACGAAAGAGGGGATGCCTTCCGGGGCATACCCAAGCTTTGAATTTTTGGTGTCCTTAGATTATCTTGGGGGTGCCATGGGCATCCCCAAGCTTAGGCTCTTGCCACTCCTTGTTCCATAATCCATCAAAAGATTTCACCCAAAACTTGAAAACTTCACAACACAAAACTCAACAGAAATCTCATGAGCTCCGTTAGCGAAAGAAAAACAAAATACCACTTCAAGGTACTGTTATTAACTCATTCTTTATTTATATTGGTGTTAAACATACTGTATTCCAACTTCTCTATGGTTTATAAAATATTTTACTAGCCATAGATTCATCAAAATAAGCAAACAACACACGAAAAACAGAATCTGTCAAAAACAGAACAGTCTGTAGTAATCTGTAACTAACACAAACGTATGGAACTCCAAAAAATCAGCAAAAATAGGAAGACCTATGTAATTTGTTTATTGATGATAAGCAATTGGAATAACTATTTTATCATGTTTTTGTGATTTTTAATAATTGTTTTCGTGAACAGAAAGTTTCTGGAAATTACAGCAAGATCAAATAACTATCATCCAAGAAGATCCTATAGGTTTAACTTGGCTCAAACACTAATTAAAACATAAAAACACATCTAACCAGAGGCTAGAACAAAGATTTATTCCTAAACAGAAGCAAAAAAACAAAAAATATAAAAATAAAATTGGGTTGCCTCCCAACAAGCGCTATCGTTTAACGCCCCTAGCTAGGCATAAAAGCAAGGATAGATCTAGGTATTGCCATCTTTGGTATGCAATCCATAAGTGGCTCTCATGATAGATTCATATGGTAATTTTATTTTCTTCCTAGGGAAGTGTTCCATGCCTTTATTTAATGGAAATTGTAATCTAATATTCCCTTCCTTCATATCAATAATTGCACCAACCGTTCTAAGGAAAGGCCTACCAAGAATAATAAGACATGAAGGATTGCAATCTATATCAAGAACGATAAAATCTACGGGCACGTAATTCTTATTTACAACAATAAGAACATCATTAATTCTTCCCATAGGTTTCTTAATAGTGGAATCCGCAAGGTGCAAGTTTAGAGAGGAATCATCAAAATCACGGAAATCTAGCAAATCAAACAAAGTTTTGGGAATAGTGGAAACACTAGCACCCAAATCACATAAAGCATAAAATTCATGATCCTTAATCTTAATTTTAATAGTTGGTTCCCACTCATCATAAAGTTTTCTAGGGATAGGAACTTCCAAATCAAGTTTTTCTTCATAAGATTGCATCAAGGCATCAACGATATGTTTAGTAAACGCTTTATTTTGACTATAAGCATGAGGAGAATTTAGCACAGATTGCAACAAGGAAATACAATCAATTAAAGAGCAACTTTCATAATTAAATTCCTTGAAATCCAAAATAGTGGGTTTAGCAACATCTAGGGTTTTGCTTTCTTCAGTCCCACTTTTATCAAATTTAGCATCAGATCTAAAAACTCCGAATTTTTGGAACGCCTTCTAGGTAAAGGTGGATCATATTCAGTCCCATCATTATCAAGATTCATATTGCAAAACAAAGATTTAATAGGGGACACATCAATAACTTTTAGATCTTCATCTTTATTTTCATGAAAATTGGAAGAACACGCTTTAATAAAGGCATCTTTCGTAGCACGCATCCTAGCGGTTCTTTCCTTGCACTCATCAATGGAAATTCTCATGGCTTTGAGAGACTCATTGATATCATGCTTAGGAGGAATAGATCTAAGCTTTAAAGAATCAACATCAAGAGAAATTCTATCAACGTTCCTAGCCAATTCATCAACTTTAAGCAATTTCTCTTCAAGCAAAGCATTGAAATTGTTTTGTGAATTCTTAAACTCTTTAACACTAGTCTCAAATTCAGAGGGAATCTTATTAAAATTTCCATAAGAGTTGTTGTAGGAATTTCCATAATTGTTAGAAGTATTACTAGGATAAGGCCTAGGATTAAAGTTCCCTCTATACGCGTTGTTACCAATATTATTCCTACCAACAAAATTCACATACATAGGTTCATTATTATTCTCAATCAAAGTAGACAAAGGCATATCATTAGGATCAGAAGAAACACTCTTAGTAGCAAATAATTTCATAAGTTCATCCATCTTTCCACTCAAAACATTAATTTCTTCTATCGCATGCACTTTTTTATTAGTAGATCTTTCAGTGGGCCATTGAGAATAATTAACCATAATGTTATCTAGGAGTTTAGTAGCTTCTCCTAAAGTGATTTTCATAAAAGTGCCTCCCATGTCAATTTAAAAGATTTCTAGAAGCAAAATTCAATCCGCATAAATTTTTTGTATAATCATCCACAAATTCAAACCATGAGTAGGGCAATTACGTATCATTAATTTCATTCTTTCCCAAGCTTGTGCAACATGTTCATGATCAAGTTGCTTAAAATTCATAATATCGTTTCTAAGAGAGACGATCTTAGCGGGAGGAAAATACTTAGAGATAAAAGCATCTTTGCACTTGTTCCAAGAATAAATACTATTTTTAGGCAAAGACGAAAACCAAGCTTTAGCACGCTCTCTAAGCGAAAAAGGAAATAGCTTCAATTTAACAATATCATTATCAACATCCTTTGTCTTTTGCATATCACACAAATCCACGAAGCTATTTAGATGAGTAGCGGCATCTTCACTAGGAAGGCTAGCGAATTGATATTTCATAACAAGATTCAACAAAGCAGTATTGATTTCACAAGATTCAGTGTTGGTAAGAGGAGCAATCGGAGTGCTAAGGAAATCATTATTGTTGGTATTGGTAAAGTCACACAATTTGGTATTATCTTGAGCCATCGTGACAAGCAATCCAACACACGAGCAAACAAAAAGCAAGCGAAAAAAAAGGCAAACAGAAAAAGAGAGGGCGAATAAAATGGCAAGGGTGAAGTGGGGAGAGGAAAACGAGAGGCAAATGGCAAATAATGTAATGCGGAGATAAGGGATTGTGATGGGTACTTGGTATGTTGACTTTTATGTAGACTCCCGGCAAACGGCGCCGTAAATTCTTCTTGCTACCTCTTGAGCACTGCGTTGGATTTCCTTGAAGAGGAAAGGATGATGCAGCAAAGTAGCGTAAGTATTTCCCTCAGTTTTTGAGACCAAGGTATCAATCCAGTAGGAGGCTACGCGTGAGTCCCTCGTACTTGCACAAAGCAAATAACTCCTCGCAACCAACGCGATAAGGGGTTGTCAATCCCTTCACGGTCACTTACGAGAGTGAGATCTGATAGATATGATAGATAATATTTTTGGTATTTTTTGTGATAAAGGTGCAAAGTAAAATAAAAGCAAAGGCAATAATAAAGTGTAGGAAGATTAATATGATGAAGATAGACCCGAGGGCCATAGATTTCACTAGTGGCTTTTCTCATGAGCATAAGTATTTTATGGACGCCGATAGACGCTCCGCTACGATGCCACGTCACCTTGATTTCTGTTATTAACCACAACGTTCGATATTTTAATCATAAAATAGCAACTTTTAGAAATTCAGCTGCCGCTTCCACTTCACATCGCTTCACGCCGCCAGTCTGCATCGCCGATCGCGCCGTCTGGTGCCACGCTTCCGAGTTCCGGCAGCTTCCGGCATCGACGCTTCTTCACCGTTGTCAGTCGCGCACCGCGCTTCCGCCACCCGTCATCGCTCATTTCGGTCGCCGTCACGCCAGCGCTCGCCTGGCGCCGTTCACCTGACACAGCCGCGCCGTGCTCGCTGTCAGTCGCCGCACGCTTTGCAGTGCTGCGCCAGCTGCCTCGGCGCGCCGCCTTCCATGTTGCCGCCACCAGTCGCCAGCACGCAGCCCGCTGCTTGCTAAGCACCACTCACGCCTTTCAAACATTTATAAAAAGACACACACACACACACACACACATCACTAATTAATTAATTAACTCGTTAACGACAATTTGTTCAATTTAATCCTCAGCTGATCAAATAATCAATTAAAAATTTAACTGCAGCTCGATGGAAAAACTTACAGTTGCTTTAGTCAAACTTTCACGCATTAACTGTTAATCAGCTTTCAGTTTCGTTGTCCTGCTATGCACTTGCTTGCTATATACCAGGTTGGGTCATGCATGTAGGTGAATACATAGCAAGCAAGTGCATAACAGACAACAAGCGTAGCTAGACGTGTTCTAACGCGGTATGAGGTGATACTGTGAAGAGGGGAAACATCCGAGAAAGTATCCCCGGTGTTCCGTGGTTTTCGGACAGATGAACCGGAGGTGAAATGTTGCAGGTTCACTATGCTAGGTAATGCTGGCGATTTAATGGGCTGCGATCCGATTCGCCTCGCTGCTCGAGCAACTTTGATGTAGAAAGTTCCATCTGAGCTACGGTTAATTTTATATTAATTTTTAAAGTTTTAAATCATTTTCTAAATTTAATTTAATTCGAAATAAATGTGAATTGCTAGGTGTAGCCAGCTCTGGGTACACATAAGTGTACCAGAGGGGCTGACATGTGGGTCCAAGGGGTCCCAAATGACCACCAAACTGACCGTCAATAGGGGGTGGGTCCCCCTTGTCATATACTATTTTGCTAACCTAACAGATTAAATAGACTAATTAGGTTACAAGTTTAACTAACACAGGTTAATTAAGTTAATTAACTCTTTAATTAATTAATTAATTGATATTATTATTATTTAATCTCTTTTTTATAAATGTTTCAGGGGCGTGGGGCCCCTTTGTCATAGGCCCCTGAGGGCTTAACGGGGTGGGTTAACGGGCCATGCGAGGTCGCCTGCTTGGGCGCCCGCCTGCACTCAAAGGAGGCGCTGGAGGTCAGAGCCGACGGCGAGGTGCGCCGGGCAAGAAGGTGGCGAAGGCTGGCAGGAAAGCGACACGCTGCCAGGGGAGCGGGCAAGGCAAGAGGCAGGTGAGCAGCGACACGGTGTGGCTACGCGTAGTAGGGATGACGCCGCGACGTGGGCGGACGCTGGCCAGGGCACGGCCAGGTCGCGGCGCTGGAGCGGGGCACCGGGCGCCGCAACGGGAGGACGCGACGGCGGTTACGGCTAACGCAGATGAAGGGGAAGGTGGGGGTCGCGGAGAAGCTCATCATGGAGCTCGTGGAGGGCCTGGTGAAGCCGGGAGGTCGAGGCCGTCCGACGAGGTGGGGATGAGGACGACGGTTCCAGGCGGCAGCGGTTGGCGTCGGTGCGACGAGCACGACGTCCTGTGAAGCTCGGGGAAGACGGACGCGGTGCTGGAGGGTGAGGAACAAGGCCGGGAAGGGGGCGGCGAGGACGAGGCATTCGGCGAGGTCCGGGCGATGACGGGTCGTAGATGCCACTCAAAGCGGCGGGCGCATTTGCGTCAAGGCGGGATCGCGATGGGGCGCAAGGCAATGCAGAGATTCTTCCTCGATCCCGATCTGGATCGAGGAAGGACGAACATGGGGGTGAGTGGGGGGGGGGGCGAGTGGTGGGTGCGGGCTAGGGTTCGGTTGCTCGAGGGGGATAAGGTGGGAGTGGATGGGCCCCCTGGTGGCCTGATGGCTAGCTGGGTCGAGGCCCAGCGAGGGAGGGGGGTTTTCTCTTTTGTTTTAGATTAGTTAATGTTTTCTATTTTCTATTTTCTTTTATTTCTTCTTTTCTGTTTTATTTAATTTTTTTTATGAAATACCCAAGGTGTAACTAAAATATTATTGATACTTATGCCACTACCACAATTAACTTGGCACCTAATACAAAATAGTTTGTAATTGTTTATTATTTTATAATCATTTAACTAATTGTTTTTGCTACTAATTTATTCATTTTTGAGTATTTACGCATTTTATACAAGTGTGGTTTCTCCACCTTTATTACTTAGGATTTATTTGTCCTAGCTTGAACATTTTAGTTTTTATATTTGAAAACTTTTATTTTGTTTGCCTTTAATTAAAATTTGAATTTGAATTTGAATCGTTTCGAACTAACGTGAGTTTATCAACAGAAATTAAGGTGACGTGGCATCATTAGCGGAGGGTTACTGTAGCTTGAATATCCAGGCGTCACACGGTGGGTGAACTAATTACTGTTGAGCAATTGACATAATTGAGCATAGTAATGAGAGTATCTAGGTATGATCATGTATATCGGCATCACGTCCAAGACAAGTAGACCGACTCCTGCCTGCATCTACTACTATTACTCCACTCATCGACCGCTATCCAAAGATGCATCTAGAGTATTAAGTTCAAGAAAACAGAGTAACGCCTTAAGCAAGATGACATGATGTAGAGGGATCAATTCATGCAATATGATAAAAACCCCATCTTGTTATCCTCGATGGCAACAATACAACACGTGCCTTTGCTGCCCCTCATCCACTCGGAAAGGACACCGCAAGATTGAACACAAAGCTAAGCACTTCTCCCATTGCAAGAAAAACCAATCTAGTAGGCCAAACCAAACTGATAAATCGAAGAGACTTGCAAAGATAACCAATCATACATAAAAGAATTTAGAGAAGATTCAAATATTGTTCATAGATAATCTTGATCATAAACCCACAATTCATCGGTCTCAACAATCACAATGCAAAAAAGAAGATTACATCAATAGATCTCCACGAGAGAGGGGAGAACATTGTATTGAGATCCAAAAAGAGAGAAGAAGCCATCTAGCTACTAACTATGGACCCGAAGGTCTGAGGTAAACTACTCACACTTCATCGGAGAGGCTATGGTGATGATGTAGAAGCCCTCCGTGATGGATGCCCTTCCCATGGAGCTGCGGAACATGCCCGAGGATGGGATCTCGTGGGTACAGAAGGTTGCGGCGGTGGAATTAGGTTTTTGGCTCCGTATCTGATCGTTTGGGGGTACGTAGGTGTATATAGGAGGAAGGAATACGTCGGTGGATCAACAGGGGGCCCACGTGGGTGGAGGGCGTGCCCTGGGAGGGTGGGCGCGCCCCCCTACCTCGTTCCCACCTCCTTTCTTTCTTGACATAGGGTCCAAGTCTCCTGGATCATATTCGGTGAGAAAATCATGTTCCCGAAGGTTTCATTCCGTTTGGACTCCGTTTGATATTCCGTTTCTTCGAAACTCAGAAATAGGCAAAAAATAGCAATTCTGGGCTGGGCCTCCGGTTAATAGGTTAGTCCCAAAAATAATATAAAAGTGGATAATAAAGCCCAATATTGTCCAAAACAGTAGATAATATAGCATGGAGCAATCAAAACTTATAGATACGTTGGAGACGTATCATGATCCTACCCTTATAACATCTCTCCACCAAATTTGGGACCATTTCATCAAGCCAATATTTCTCCAAAATTATTCCAAGTTTCTCGTCAGTGAGGATGTTTGTGAAGCAAGTACCATTTTGTGTTGTCCATTTGGTATGAAACTTTTACATCATCTTCATATGGCCAAATAACCCTGTCTTGCCAATTTCAGCTCAAGTGGCTTCTCCATGTGAGTGCACCTTCCTGATCAAGTATCTGGACCCAAATGTGTGTTGCACAACAACTATATTAGTTTGTGGTCCAAATCTCCTCATAACCACAGGATAATAGTCCTTCCTAAACTAATCACTCTAGACACCACCATTTGACCCAATCAAGTTCCTGTTGATCAGCAGTGCACTGCCAAGTTTGATGCAGCAAACTTGCAGCGATGCCACACTCCTCTCCTTGGCTCCTTCTCTCAATCCATCAACTCCCACAGCCCCTCTGATGGAAAGACAACACTCTGGACAATGTTTCCCTGCCTCTTGCGTCCCCTCCTTGCCTTGTCTCGTGGTGACCGCGTGTATTTTTGCCTGTGCACGCGCTCTCACTGCATGGAGCGCGCTGCGCCTCGACCTCATCGCATCGCGGCTGCCCTAGCGGTGTCCGCTGGCGTCACTGGTGCCGACTGACCTCGTGCCTCACCCATCGCCTCCGCCTTCGCCTCTCGGAAGCTGCTTCGCTGAGCTAACCGACGCACGGCCAGGGGTGCACTAAGCCCTGTTTGGCTCCGAGCTCATTTCGGCCTCTTCCTCTGCTCCCCGGCGTCACTTTCTTCTCCGTGACCCTCTGCATAGATCCCTCATCGTGTTGCCATGCTCGCCCGTGCTCGCTGAGCGTGCTAGAGCGCTGGCCGAGCTCGAGCGGCGGCACTTGACCTCGGCCCTCACCCAACCGCCTCTCCTCGGCTATAAATAGCCACTTCCGCGACACTCTGAGTTCATCCGCGGGCTCCCCATCCTTCTCTGTTCCCGCCTAGCTATCATCTGAGCTCGAGGAGCTCTCTTTCCCTCCCATCGTCGCCACGGCCATCGCCGGTCGCCGCTCAAATTCGAGTGCTCCAGCCCCTGCCACTCCATCTAGCCATCACCAAAGGAGGCCCTCCACCTCTCTGAAGTTACCCCACCCTTCGTTTCTTCCTCCGGTGGCCTGTGGGCTTGTGTTCAACTCTCCCCGAGGCCTTCGTCCGCCATGGCAGGGGACAAGCTTGCTCCAAGCAGCCCCGGGCTCCTCTCCTCCTTCTTCCTCCACCAGAGACCCCCATCATCGTCCTAGACCTCGCCCCGGAGCTCTCGCTTCACCTACGTCACCGGAGCGCCGTGCCCAACTCCAGCCGAAGCCGCCGTCCGCCACAATGGCTGTTCCTCTCAACCCCGAGCTCCTCGGCGGCTGCGTCACCCAGGGACGGGACCGCCTTGCTCTCCTGATTCCTACGGTAGGTCGGGCGCCGTCTATGGTGGCCGGAGTCGCCATGAGCCTGGCTGTGGCGGCCTCCTCCCTCGGCCACGCTTGGCAGCCGCGAGGGAGAAGAGACCTGCCCGGGGCCCAGCGTCGCCCGTCCCCATGAGTCACCAAGACGGGCGTTGACCCCGCCCGCCACGTCAGTTAAGTGAAGACGTATTCTCCGGAATACGTTTTCTATTTCTGAAAGCGTGATACGTCTCCATCGTATCTACTTTTCCAAACACTTTTGCCCTTGTTTTGGACTCTAACTTGCATGATTTGAATGGAACTAACCCGGACATACGCTATTTTCAGCAGAATTGCAATGGTGTTATTTTTGTGCAGAAATAAAAGTTCTCGGAATGACATGAAAATTCATGGAGACTAATTTTGGAAATTATAAAAAAATACTGGCGAAAGAATCAAGACCAGGGGGCCCACACCCTGTCCACGAGGGTGGGGGCGCGTCTGCCCCCCCTAGGCGTGCCCCCTATCTCGTGGTCCCCCTTAGGCTCCATCGACCTCAACTCCAACTCTATATATTCACGTTCGGGGAGAAAAAATCAGAGAGAAGGATTCATCACGTTTTACGATACAGAGCTGCCGCCAAGCCCTAATCTCTCTCGGGAGGGCTGATCTGGAGTCCGTTCGGGGCTCCGGAGAGGGGAATCCGTCGCCGTCGTCAACATTAACCTTCCTCCATCACCAATTTCATGATGCTCACCGCGGCGTGAGTAATTCCATCGTAGGCTTGCCGGACGGTGATGGGTTGGATGAGATTTATCATGTAACCGAAGTTAGTTTTGTCGTGGTTTGATCCCTAGTATCCACTATGTTAGGAGATTGATGTTGCTATGACTTTGCTATGCTTAATGCTTGTCACTAGGGCCCGAAAAGCCATGATTTCAGATCTGAACCTATTATGTTTTCATGATATATGTGAGTTCTTGATCCTATCTTGCAAGTCTATAGTCACCTATTATGTGTTATGATCCGTTAACCCCGAAGTGACAATAATTGGGATACTTACCGGTGATGACCATAGTTTGAGGAGTTAATGTATTGACTAAGTGTTAATGCTTTGGTCCGGTACTCTATTAAAAGTAGGCCTTAATATCCCTTAGTTTCCAATAGGACCCCGCTGCCACGGGAGGGTAGGACAAAAGATGTCATGCAAGTTCTTTTCCATAAGCAGGTATGACTATATTCGGAATACATGCCTACATTACATTGATGAACTGGAGCTAGTTCCGTGTCACCCTATGTTATAACTGTTGCATGAGGAATCACATCCGACGTAATTATCCATCACCGATCCAATGGCTACGAGCTTTTCACATATTGATCTTTGCTTAGTTACTTTTCCGTTGCCACTGTTACAATTACTACAAAACTGCCATCACATTTTTGCCATCGTTATCACATTTCCATACTACTCGCTACTTAAATACTTTGCTGCAGATATTAAGTTTCCGTGTGTGGTTGAATTGACAGCTCAACTTCTAATACTTGAGAATATTCTTTGGCTCCCTTGTGTCGAATCAATAAATTTGGGTTGAATACTCTACCCTCAAAAACTGCTGCGTCCCCTATACTTGTGGGTTATCAAGACTATTTTCTCAAGATTGCTGCTGTGGAGCATAGCTCTATTCTTTGAGTCACTTGGGATTTATATCTGCTGACCACTATGAGGAACTTGAAAGACGAGAAAACCAAAATTTATCCCTCGACTACGAGGGGATGTAAGGAACTACCATCTAGCTCTGCACTTGATTCTCCTTCTGTTTTGAGTAAACTTGCGACACCTAAACCTGCTTCAGCTATAAATTCTGATATGTCGCATGTTATTGATGATGCCACTTCTGCTATGCATGATGCTTATGATGAAACTACTTCTATGCTTGATACTACTGTGCCACTAGATGAATTCCTTGATTAACAACTTGCTAGGGCTAGAGAGAATGAACTTATTGAAACTGATAATATTGATGAAAGTGATGATGAAGATTCTCCCCCTAGATATGAATTGCCTGTTGTGCTTGAGGGTTATGTTATGGATGAAGAAACTGCTAGAGATTTTCTTGCTTGCAATGATAAATATGATCTTAAGAAGTTATTAGCTAAGCTGAAAGAAAAAATCTTTGAATGCTAGAATGAAATATGACCCTGCATTTGCTACTTCACATATCTGTATTTCCGATAAGGATTATGATTTCTCTGTCGATCTTGAGATAATTACTTTGGTTGGATCTGATCCTTTCTATGGCTATGAATCTGAAACTGTTGTGGCACATCTTACTAAATTAAATGATATAGCCACCCTATTCACTAATGATGAGAAAACTCGTTACTACTATATCCTTAAATTATTTCCGCTCTCATTAGAGGGTGATGCTAAAACATGGTTTAATTCTCTTGATCCTGGTTGTGTGCGTAGTCCCTAGGATATGATTTATAACTTCTCTGCTAAATATTTCCCCGCTCATAAGAAACAAGCTGCCTTAAGGGAAATATATAATTTTGTGCAAATTGAAGAAGAGAGTCTCCCACAAGCTTGGGAGAGGCTTCTCCAATTACTTAGTGCTTTGCCTGATCATCCTCTGAAGAAAAATGAAATACTTGCTATCTTTTACAATGGACTAACCGACGCTTCCAGAGACCACCTAGATAGTTGTGCTGGTTGTGTTTTCAGGGAAAGAACGGTTGATCAAGCTGAATTGCTATTGAATAATATGTTGACTAATGAAAATAATTGGACACTTCCTGAACCAACTCCTAAGCCAACTCCGAAGAAAAGGGGTATTCTATTTCTCAGTCCCGAAGATATGCAAGAGGCAAAGAAATCTATGAAAGAAAAAGGTATTAAAGCTGAAGATGTTAAGAATTTACCACCTATTGAAGATATACATGGTCTTGATTGTTGGGGAACGCAGTAATTTCAAAAATTTTCCTACGATCACGCAAGACCATGGTGATGGCATAGCAACGAGAGGGGAGAGTGTCCGTCCACGCACTCGTGAGACCGAAAAGCGGAAGCGTTATAACAACGCTGGTTGATGTAGTCAGACGCCTTCACGATCCGACCGATCCAAGCACCGAACGACGGCACCTCCGAGTTCTCGCACACGCTCAGCTCGATGACGATCCCGGACTCCGATCCAGCAAAGTGTCGGGGATGAGTTCCACAAGACGACGGCGCAGGACGATGTTGATGCTCCACCGACGCAGGGCTTCGCTTAAGCTCCGCGACGATATGACTTCTCCGCGCAGGCTTCGCCTAAGCCCGTGACGATATGACCAAGTGGAATATGGTGGAAGGGGCACCGCACACGGCCAAGGAAAGATCCAGTAGATCAACTTGTGTGTCTTGGGGTGCCCCCGCCTCAGATATAAAGGAGGAAAGGGGAGGTGGCCGCCCTAGGGGAGGCGCGCAAGGAGGAGTCCTACTCCCACCGGGAGTAGGACTCCCTCTCTCCTAGTTGGACTAGGATTGGAGGAGGGGGAAGAGGGAAGGGGCGCCGCCCCCCTTTCCTTGTCCTATTCGGACTAGAGGGGGGAGGGGGGTGCGCAGCCCACCTTGGCTGGCCCTTCCTCTTCTCTCCTATGGCCCATTATGCCCATGGACCTCTCCTCCTGCATCCTCCCCGAACACTTACGATGTCCAAATGTAGGCTTCAATCTTTATGTCTCGACCATTTGAGACTCCTCGTCATGTCCGTGATCGACTCAACAACCTTCGGTGCATCAATACTTATAAACTCATAATGAGCTGTCATCGAAGCGTTAAGCGTGCGGACCCTACGGGTTCGAGAACTATGTAGACATGACCTAGAACCATTCTCGGTCAATAACCAATAAGCGGAACCTGGATGCCCATATTGGTTCCTACATATTCTCGAAGATCTTTATCGGTCAAACCGCATAACGACATCGTTGTTCCCTTTGTCATCGGTATGTTACTTAGAGATTCGATCGTCGGTATCCAATACCTAGTTCAATCGTTCTGGTAAGTCTCTTTACTGGATTCAAGTAATACATCATCTCACAACTAACTCATTAGTTGTAATGCTTTGCAAGGCTTAAGTGATGTGTATTACCGAGAAGGCCTAGATATACCTCTCCAGGCAATCGGAGTGACAAAACCTAATCTCAAAATCGCCAACCCAACAAGTACCTTTGGAGACACACCTTAGTACTCCTTTATAATCACCCGATTACGTTGTGACGTTTGGTAGTACCCAAAGTGTTCCTCCGTGGCAGGAGTTGCATAATCTCATAGTTATAGGAACATGTATGGGTCATGAAGAAAGCATTAACATACTAAGCGATCAAGTGTAGTTAACGGAATGGGTCATGTCAATCAGATCATTCAACTAATGATGTGACCTTGTTAATCAAATAACAACTCCTTGTTCATGGTTAGGAAACATAACCATCTTTGATTAACAAGCTAGTCAAGTAGAGGCATACTAGTGACATACTGTTTGTCTATATATTCACACATGTATTTGAAGGAAATATGCCCTAGAGGCAATAATAAAGTTATTATTTATTTCCTCATATCATGATAAATGTTTATTATTCATGCTAGAATTGTATTAACAGGAAACATAATACATGTGTGAATACATAAACCTACAGAGTGTCACTAGTATGCCTCTATTTGACTAGCTCGTTAATCAAAGATGGTTGTGTTTCCTAACCATGAACAAGGAGTTGTTATTTGATTAACGGGATCACATCATTGGTTGAATGATCTGATTGACATGACCCATTCCATTAGCATAGCACCTGATCGTATAGTTTGTTGCTAGTGCTTTTCTTCATGACTTATACATGTTCCTATGACTATGAGATTATGCAACTCCTGCTTGCCCGAGGAACACTTTGGTGCTACCAAACGCCACAACGAATCGGGTGATTATAAAGGTACATTATGTGTCTCCGAAGGTACATGTTGAGTTGGCATATTTCGAGATTAGGATTTGTCACTCCGATTGCCTGGAGAGGTATCTCCGGCCCTCTCGTAATGCACATCACATAAGCCTTGTAAGCATTGCAACTAATGTGTTAGTTGTGAGATGATGTATTACTTAAACGAGTAAAGAGATTCTGCTTGCAGAATCTAGATTGAACTAGGTATTGGATACCGACGATCGAATCTCGCAAGTAACATACCGATGACAAAGGGAACAACGATGTTGTTATGCGGTCCTGACCGATAAAGATCTTCAGAATATGTAGGAGCCAATATGGGCATCCAGTGTCCCGCTTATTGGTTATTGACCGGAGAGGTGTCTCGGTCATGTCTACATAGTTCTCGAACCCGTAGGGTCCGCACGCTTAACGCTTCGATGATGCTTACTATGAGTTTTTATGATGTTTCTGTACCAAGGTTGTTCGAGTCCCGATGAGATCACGGACGTGACGAGGAGTCTCAAATGGTCGAGACATAAAGATTCATATATTGGAAGTCTATGTTTGGACATCGGAAGTGTTCCGGTGAAATTGGGAATTTTACCAAGCACCGGAGGTTACCGAACCCCCGAATGCTAATGGGCCAACATGGGCCTTAGTGGAAAGGAGAAAAGGGGGCCCAAGTGCTGGTTGACCTTTCCCTTCCCTAGTCCTATTAGGACTAGGAGAAGGGGCGCCTCTCTCTCCCTTCCCACTTGGGGAAACCTAGTTGGACTAGGATTGGGGAATCCTACTCCTAGTAGGAGTAGGAAACCCTGGTGCGCCTCCTCTCCTTGGCCGGCCAGCCCCTCCCCTTCCCTCCTTTATATACAGGGGCAGGGGGCACCCCATGACACACAAGTTGATCCTTGAGATCTTTCCTTAGCCGTGTGCGGTGCCCCCTTCCACCATATTACACCTCGAGAATACCGTAGCGGAGCTTAGGCGAAGCCCTGCGCCGGTGGAACATCATCATCGCCACCACGCCGTCAGGTCGATTTAAACTCTCCTCAACACTCGGCTGGATCGGAGTTCGAGGGACGTGATCGAGCTGAACGTGTGCGTAACTCGGAGGTGCCGTACGCTCGCACTTGGATCGGTTGGATCGTGAAGAAGTACGACTACTTCCTCTACGCTATGTCAACGCTTCCGCTGTCGGGTCTACGAGGGTACGAGACAACACTCTCATCTCGTTGCTATGCATCACCATGGTCTTGGCGTGATCGTAGGAAATTTTTTGAAATTACTACGTTACCCAACAAAGGTATCGAGCCTAGGTTTTTATGGTTTGATGATATGCACGAGTAGAACACAAGTGAGTTGTGGACGATACAAGTCATACCGCCTACCAAAGCATGTCATACTTTGGTTCAGCGGTATTGTTGGATGACGATCCGGACCAACCTTACGCTGCATTTCCACGCGAGACCCGGTTCCTCGACGTGCTTTGCACATAGATGGCTTGTGGAAGACCTGTCTCTCCAACTTTAGTTGAACCGAGTGGCTACGCTTGGTCCTTGAGAAGGTTAAAACGGAGTCTATTTGACGAAGTATCGTTGTGGTTTTGATGCGTAGGGTGAGATTGGTTCTTGCTTAAGCCCGTAGCAGCCACGTAAAATTTGCAACAACAAAGTAGAGGACGTCTAACTTGTTTTTGCAGGGCATGTTGTGATGTGATATGGTCTAGACATGATGCTGAATTTTATTGTATGAGATGATCATGTTTTGTAACCGGTTATCGGCAATGGCGTGAGCCATATGGTTGTCGCTTTATTGTATGCAATGCAATCGCTTGTAATGCTTTACTTTATCACTAAGCGGTAGCGATAGTCGTAGAAGCATAAGTTTGGCGAGACGACAACGATGCTACGATGGAGATCAAGGTGTCGCTACCGGTGACGATGGTGATCATGACGGTGCTTCGAGATGGAGATCACAAGCACAAGATGATGATGGCCATATCATATCACTTATATTGATTGCATGTGATGTTAATCCTTTATGCATCTTAGCTTGCTTTGATTGGACGGTAGCATTATAAGATGATCCCTTACTAAATTATCAAGAAGTGTTCTCCCTAAGTATGCACCGCTATAAAGTTCTTCGTCTTTGAGACACCACGTGATCGGGTGTGATAGGCTCTACGCTCAAATACAACGGGTGCAAAACAGTTGCACACGCAGAATACTCAGGTTATACTTGACGAGCTATGCATATAAGATATGACCTCTAACACAGAGACCGAAGGTCGAGCGTGAATCATATAGTAGATATGATCAACATATTGATGTTCACCATTGAAACTACTCCATCACACGTGATGATCGGTCATGGTGTAGTTGATATGGATCACGCAATCACTTAGAGAATTGGAGGATATTTTTCTAAGTGGGAGTTCTTAAGTAATATGATTAATTGAACTTAAATTTATCATGGACTTAGTACCGATAGTATCTTGCTTGTCTATGATGTGTAGATAGATGGCTCGTCTTTGTTGTTCCGTTGAATTTTAATGTTCCTTGAGAAAGCAAAGTTGAAAGATGATGGCAGCAATTACACGGACTGGGTCCAGAATTTGAGGATTATCCTTATTGCTGCACGGAAGAATTACGTCCCGGAAGCACCGTTAGGTGCCGTGCCTGGTGCAAAAGGGCTGCGCCCGAAGTTGTGAACGTCTGGCAAAGCAAAGTCGATGACTACTCTATAGTTCAAGTGTGCCATGCTTTACGGCTTAGAACCGGACTTCAACGTTGCTTTGAACACCATGGAGCATATGAGATGTTCCAGAGTTGAAGTTAATATTCCAAGCGAATGCCGGATTGAGAGATATGAAGTCTCCAATAAGTTCTATAGCTGTAAGATGGAGGAGAACGGTTCACAAGGAGCATATACTCGTAATGTGCGGATATAACAATCACTTGATTCAACTGGAGTTAATCTTCCGGATGATTGCGTCATTGATGTAATTCTCCAATCAACGCCACCAAGCTATAAGAGCTTCGTGATGAACTATAATATGCAAGGGATGACCAAAACAATGCCCGAGCTCTTCGCGATGCCGAAAGTCATGGAGGTAGAAATCAAAAAGGAGCATCAAGTGTTGATGGTTAACAAAACCACTAGTTTCAAGAAAAGGGCAAAGGAAAGAAAAGGAAACTTCAAAAAGAACGGCAAGCAAGTTGCTAATCAAGAGAAGAAACCCAAGTCTGGTCCTAAGCTCTAAACTGAGTGCTTCTATTGCAAGCGGCTGGTCATCGGAAGCGGAACTGCCCCAAGTATTTGGCGGATAAGAAGGATGGCAAGGTTAACAAAGGTATATGTGATATACATGTTATTGATGTGTACCTTACTAATGCTCCCAGTAGCACCTAGGTATTTGATATTGGTTCTGTTGCTAATATTTGCAACTCGAAACAGGGGCTACGGATTAAGCGAAGATTGGCTAAGGACGAGGTGACGATGCGCGTGGGAAATGGTTCCAAAGTCGATGTGATCGCAATGGCACGCTACCTCTACATCTACCTTCGGGATTAGTATTAGACCTAAATAATTGTTATTTAGTACCAAATATTGAGCATGAACATTATATCTGGATCTTGTTTGATGCGAGACGGTTATTCATTTAAATCAGAGAATAATGGTTGTTCTATTTATATGAATAATATCTTTTATGGTCATGCACCATTGAAGAATGGTTTGTTTTTACTTAATCTTGATAGTAGTGATACACATATTCATAATGTTGAAACCAAAAGATGCAGAGTTGATAATGATGGTGCAACTTATTTGTGTAATCGCCGTTTAGGTCATATCGGTGTAAAGCGCATGAAGAAACTCCATCTTGATGGACTTTTGGAGTCACTTGATTATGAATCACTTGGCACTTAAGTAACCGTGCCTTATGGGCAAGATGACTAAAACACCGTTCTCCGAACTATGGAGAGAGCAACAGATTTATTGGAAATCATACATACCGATGTATGTGGTCCAATGAATGTTGAGGCTCGTGGCGGATATCGTTATTTTCTCACCTTCACAGATGATTTGAGCAGATATGGGTATATCTACTTAATGAAACACAAATCTGAAACATTTGAAAAGTTCAAAGAATTTCAGAGTGAAGTGGAAAATCATCGTAACAAGAAAATAAAGTTTCTACGATCCGATCGTGGAGGAGAATATTTGAGTTACGAAGTTTGGCCTACATTTGAAACAATGCGGAATAGTTTCAAGAACTTACGCCACCGAACACCACAACGTAATGGTGTGTCCGAACGTCGTAATCGTACTTTATTAGATATGGTGCGATCTATGATGTCTCTTCTTGATTTACCGCTATCGCTTTTGGGGTTATGCTTTAGAGACGGCTACATTCACTTTAAATAGGGCACCATCTAAATCCGTTGAGACGACGCCTTATGAACTGTGGTTTGGCAAGAAACCAAAGTTGTCGCTTCGAAAGTTTGGGGCTGCGATGCTTATGTGAAAAAGCTTCAACCTGATAAGCTCGAACCCAAATCGGAGAAATGTGTCTTCATAGGATACCCAAAGGAGACTGTTGGGTACACCTTCTATCACAGATCCGAAGGCAAGATTTTTGTTGCTAAATTCGGAAACTTTTGGAGAAGGAGTTTCTCTCGAAAGAAGTGAGTGGGAGGAAAGTAGAACTTGATGAGATAATTGTATCTACTCCCTTATTGAGAAGTAGTACATCACGTAAAAACAGTTTCGTGACACCTACACCAAATAGGGAAGAAGCTAATGATGATGATCATGAAACTTCAGATCAAGTTTCTACAGAACTCAGAGATCAACCAGAGCAAGATCCGCACTGAGTGGTACGGTAATCCTATTCTCGAAGTCATGTTACTTTGGAACATGATGAACCTACGAACTATGAAGAAGCGATGGTGAGCCCAGATTCCACAAAATGGCTTGAAGCCATGAAATGCGAGATGGGATCCATGTATGAGAACAAAGTGTGGACTTTGGTTGACTTGCCCGATGATCGGCAAGCAATTGAGAATAAATGGATCTTCAAGAAAAGATCGACGCTGATGGTAATGTTATCGTCTATAAAGCTCGACTTGTTGCAAAAGGTTTTCGACAAGTTCAAGGGATTGACTACGATGAGACCTTCTCACCAGAAGCGATGCTTAAGTCCGTCCGAATCATGTTAGCAATTGCGCATTTTATGATTATGAAATTTGGCAAATGGATGTTAAAACTGCATTCCTGAATGGATTTACGGAAGAAGAGTTGTATATGATGCAACCGTAAGGTTTTGTCGATCCAAAGGGAGCTAACAAAGTGTGCAAGCTCCAGCGATCCATTTATGGATCGGTGCAAGCCTCTCGGAGTTGGAATAAACGCTTTTGATAGTGTGATCAAAGCATTTGGTTTTATCTGCACTTTTGGAGAAGCCTTGTATTTACAAGAAAGTGAGTGGGAGCTACTGTAGCATTTCCGATATTATATGTGGATGACATATTACCGATCGGAAATGATATAGAATTTCTGGATAGCATAAAGGGATACTTGAATAAAAGTTTTTCGATGAAAGACCTCGGTGAAGCCGCTTACATATTGGGCATTAAGATCTATAGAGATAGATCAAGACGCTTAATAGGACTTTCACAAAGCACATACCTTGATAAAGTTTTGAAAAGTTCAAAATGGATCGAGTAAAGAAAGGGTTCTTGCCGGTGCTACAAGGTGTGAAGTTGAGTAAGACTCAATGCCCGACCACCGCAGAAGATAGAGAGAAAATGAAAGATGTTCCTATGCTTCAGCCATAGGCTCTATCATGTATGCAATGTTGTGTATTGACACTGATGTGTGCCTTCTTTGTAAGTTTGGCGGCGGTACCAAAGTAATCCAGAGTGGATCATCGACAATGGTCAAGAACATCCTTAAGTACTTGAGAAGGACTAAGGATATGTTTCTCATTTATGGCGGTGACAAAAGAACTCGTCAGAACGGTTACGCCGACGAAGCTTTGACATCGATCCGGACGATTCTAAATCGCAAACCGGATACGTATTTACATTAAACGGTGGAGCTGTCGGTTGGTGCAGTTCCAAACAAAGCGTCGTGGCGGGATCTACATGTGAAGCTGAGTACATAGTCGCTTGAAGCAGCTAATGAAGGAGTGCGGATGAAGGAGTTCATAACCGATCTAGGTGTTGTACCTAGTGCATCGGGTCCAATGAAAATCTTTTGTGACAATCTTGGTGCAATTGCCTTGGCAAAGGAATCCAGATTTCACAAGAGAACCAAGCACATCAAAAGACGCTTCAACTCCATCCGGATTTGGTCCGGTGGGAGATATAGAGATATGCAAGATACATACGGATCTGAATGTTGCAGACCGTTGACTAAGCCTCTTCCACGAGCAAAACATGATCGGCACCAAGACTCCATGGGTGTTAGAATCATTCTTGTGTAATCTAGATTATTGACTCTAGTGCAAGTGGGAGACTCAAGGAAATATGCCCTAGAGGCAATAATAAAGTTATTATTTATTTCCTCATATCATGATAAATGTTTATTATTCATGCTAGAATTGTATTAACAGGAAACATAATACATGTGTGAATACATAAACCTACTGAGTGTCACTAGTATGCCTCTACTTGACTAGCTCGTTAATCAAAGATGGTTGTGTTTCCTAACCATGAACAAGGAGTTGTTATTTGATTAACGGGATCACATCATTGGTTGAATGATCTCGATTGACATGACCCATTCCATTAGCATAGCACTTTTGATCGTATAGTTTGTTGCTAGTGCTTTTCTTCATGACTTATACATGTTCCTATGACTATGAGATTATGCAACTCCCGTTTGCACGAGGAACACTTTGGGTGCTACCAAACGTCACAACGAATCGGGTGATTATAAAGGTACATTACAGGTGTCTCCGAAGGTACATGTTGAGTTGGCATATTTCGAGATTAGGATTTGTCACTCCGATTGTCGGAGAGGTATCTCTGGGCCCTCTCGGTAATGCACATCACATAAGCCTTGCAAGCATTGCAACTAATGTGTTAGTTGTGAGATGATGTATTACTTAAACGAGTAAAGAGACTTGCCGTGAACGAGATTGAACTAGGTATTGGATACCGACGATCGAATCTCGGGCAAGTAACATACCGATGACAAAGGGAACAACGATATGTTGTTATGCGGTCTCGACCGATAAAGATCTTCGTAGAATATGTAGGAGCCAATATGGGCATCCAGGTCCCGCTATTGGTTATTGACCGGAGAGGTGTCTCGGTCATGTCTACATAGTTCTCGAACCCGTAGGGTCCGCACGCTAACGCTTCGATGACAGTTACTATGAGTTTTATGATGTTTCTGTATCAAGGTTGTTGAGTCCCGGATGAGATCACGGACGTGACGAGGAGTCTCGAAATGGTCGAGACATAAAGATTCATATATTGGAAGTCTATGTTTGGACATCGGAAGTGTTCCGGGTGAAATTGGGAATTTTACCAAGCAGGGAGGTTACCTGGAACCCCGGAATGCTAATGGGCCAACATGGGCCTTAGTGGAAAGGGAGAAAAGGGGGCCCAAGTGCTGGCCGCACCTTTCCCCTTCCCTAGTCCTATTAGGACTAGGAGAAGGGGGCGCCCCCCCTCTCTCTCCCTTCCCACTTGGGGAAACCTAGTTGGACTAGGATTGGGGGGGGGGGGGGGAATCCTACTCCTAGTAGGAGTAGGAAACCCTGGTGCGCCTCCTCTCCTTGGCCGGCCAGCCCCTCCCCTTCCCTCCTTTATATACAGGGGCAGGGGGCACCTCATGACACACAAGTTGATCATTGAGATCGTTCCTTAGCCGTGTGCGGTGCCCCTTCCACCATATTACACCTCGAAAATACCGTAGCGGAGCTTAGGCGAAGCCCCGCCACCGGTGGAACATCATCATCGCCACCACGCCGTCGTCTTGTGAAACTCTCCCTCAACACTCGGCTGGATCGGAGTTCGAGGGACGCCATCGAGCTGAACGTGTGCAGAACTCGGAGGTGCCGTGACGCTCGGTACTTGGATCGGTTGGATCGTGAAGAAGTACGACTACTTCCTCTACGTTGCGTCAACGCTTCCGTTGCTGGTCTACGAGGGTACGTAGACAACACTCTCATCTCGTTGCTATGCATCACCATGGTCTTGCGTGATCGTAGGAAATTTTTTGAAATTACTACGTTACCCAACAGTATTATGTTTCCGGTTAATACAATTCTAGCATGAATAATAAACCTTTATCATGATATAAGGAAATAAATAATAACTTTATTATTGCCTCTAGGGCATATTTCCTTCAGTCTCCCACTTGCACTAGAGTCAATAATCTAGATTACAAAGTGATGATCCTAACACCCATGGAGTCTTGGTGCTGATCATGTTTTGCTCGTGGAAGAGGCTTAGTCAACGGGTCTCGCAACATTCAGATCCGTATGTATTTTGCAAATCTCTATGTCTCCCACTTGGACTTGGTCCCGAATGGAATTGAAGCGTCTCTTGATATGCTTGGTCCTCTTGTGAAATCTGGATTCCTTTGCCAAGGCAATTGCACCAAGATTGTCACAGAAGATCTTCATCGGTCCCGATGCACTAGGTATGACACCTAGATCGGAAATGAACTCTTTCATCCAGACTCCTTCATTCGCCGCTTCAAGCAGCTATGTACTCCGCTTCACATGTAGATCCTGCCACGACGCTTTGTTTAGAACTGCACCAACCGACGGCTCCACCGCTTAATAAAAACACGTATCCGGTTTGCGATTTTGAATCGTCAGGATCAGTGTCAAAGCTTGCATCGACGTAACCATTTACGACTAGCTCTTTGTCACCTCCATATATGAGAAACATATCCTTAGTCCTTTTCGGTATTTCAGGATGTTCTTGACCGCTGTCCAGTGATCCATTCCTGGATTACTTTGGTACCTTCCTGCCAAGCTTACAGCCTAAGCATACGTCAGTGTCCGGTACACGACATTGCATACATGATAGAGCCTATGGCTGAAGCATAGGGAACATCTTTCATTTTCTCTCTATCTTCTGCTGTGGTCGGGCATTGAGTCTGACTCAATCTTACACCTTGCAATACATGTAAAAACCTTTCTTTGCTCGATCCATTTTGAACTTTTTCAAAACTTTATCAAGGTATGTGCTTTGTGAAAGTCCAATTAAGCGTCCTTGATCTATCTCTATAGATCTTGATGCCCAATATGTAAGCAGCTTCACAGAGGTCTTTCATTGAAAAACTTTTATTCAAGTATCCTTTTATGCTATCCAGAAATTCTATATCATTTCCAATCAATAATATGTCGTCCACATATAATATCGTAAATGCTATGTAGCTCCCACTCACTTTCTTGTAAATACAAAGCTTCTCCAAAAGTGCAGTACAAACCCATATGCTTTGATCACACTATCAAAGCGTTTATTCCAACTCCGAGAGGCTTGCACTGCACCATAAATTGATCATTGGAGCTTGCACACTTTGTTAGCACCTTTTGGATCGACAAAACCTTCCGGTTGCATCATATACAACTCTTCTTCTAGAAATCCATTCAAGAATGCAGTTTTACATCCATTTGCCAAATTTCATAATCATAAAATGCGGCAATTGCTAACATGATTCTGGACAGACTTAAGCATCGCCACGGGTGAGAAAGTCTCATCGTAGTCAACCCCTTGAACTTGTCGAAAACCTTTCGCAACAAGTCGAGCTTTGTAGACAGTTATATTACCATCAGCGGTCTTCTTCTTAAAGATCCATTTATTTTCAATGGCTTGCCGATCATCGGGCAAGTCAACCAAAGTCCATACTTTGTTCTCATACATGGATCCCATCTCAGATTTCATGGCTTCCACCATTTTGCGGAATCTGGGCTCACCATCGCTTCTTCATAGTTTGTAGGTTCGCCATGGTCAAGTAACATGACTTTGAATAGGATTATCGTACCACTCGGTGCGTATTTTACTCTGATTGACCCACGAGGTTCAAGAGTAACTTGATCTCAAGTTTCATGATCATCATCATTAGTTTCTTCACTAATTGGTGTAGTTGTCACAGGAACCATTTCTTGTGATGAACTACTTTCCAATAAGGGAGCAGATCTGATTATCTCATCAAGTTCTACTTTCCTCCCACTCACTTCTTTCGAGAGAAACTCCTTCTCTAGAAAGGATCCGAATTTAGCAACGAAAATCTTGCCTTCAGATCTGTGATAGAAGGTGTACCCAAGAGTCTCCTTTGGGTATCCTATGAAGACACATTTTTCCGATTTGGGTTCGAGCTTATCTGGTTGAAGTTTCTTTACATAAGCATCGCAGCCCCAAACTTTAAGAAACGACAACTTTGGTTTCTTGCCAAACCATAGTTCATAAGGCGTCGTCTCAACGGATTTTGACGGTGTCCTATTTAACGTGAATGCGGCCGTCTCTAAAGCATAACCCCAAAACGATAGCGGTAAATCGGAAATAGACATCATAGATCGCACCATATCTAGTAAAGCACGATTACGACGCTCGGACACACCATTTCTCTGTGGTGTTCCGGTGGCGTGAGTTGCAAACTATTTCACATTGTTTCAAATGTAAACCAAACTCAGAATCTCAAATATTCTCCTCCACGATCAGATCGTAGAAATTTTATTTTCTTGTTACGATGATTTTCCACTTCATTCTGAAATTCTCTGAACTTTTCAAATGTCTCAGATTTGTGTTTCATTAAGTAGATATACCCATATCTGCTCAAATCATCTGTGAAGGTGAGAAAATAACGATACCCGCAAGTGCCTCAACATTCATTGGACCACAAACATCGGTATGTATGATTTCCAACAAATCGATTGTTCGCTCCATAGTTAGGAGAACGGCGTTTTGGTCATCTTGCCCATGAGGCACGGTTCGCAAGTACCAAGTGATTCATAATCAAGTGATTCCGAAGCCCATCAAGATGGAGTTTCTTCATGCGTTTTACACCGATATGACCTAAACGGCAAGTGCCACAAATAAGTTGCACTATCATTATCAACTCGCATCTTTTGGCTTCAACATTATGAATATGTGTATCACTACTGTCGAGATTCAACAAGAATAGACCATTCTTCAAGGGTGCATGACCATAAAAGATATTACTCATATAAATAGAACAACCATTATTCTCTGATTTAAATGAATAACCGTCTCGCATTAAACAAGATCCAGATATAATGTTCATGCTCAACGCGGCACCAAATAACAATTATTTAGGTCTAAAACTAATCCCGAAGGTAGATGTAGAGGTAGTGTGCCGATTGCGATCACATCGACTTTGGAACCATTTCCAACGCCAGCGCCGTCACCTCGTCCTTAGCCAATCTTCGCTTAATCCGTAGTTCTGCTTCGAGTTGCAAATATTAGCAATGTAACCAAAGATCAAATACCTGTGTACTATCATGAGTATTAGTAAGGTACACATCAATAACATGTATATCACATATACCTTTGTTCACCTTGCCATCCTTTTTTATCCGCCAAATACTTGGGGCAGTTCCGCCCAGTGTCCGGCCTTGCGATAAAGAAAACACTTCCGCTTTCGTGCTTAGGTCCAGACTTTGGGTTTCTTCTCTTGATCAGCAACTTTCTTGTTGTTCTTTTGAAGTTTCCCTTCTTCTTCCCTTTGCCCTTTTCTTGAAACTAGTGGTCTTGTTGATCATCAACACTTGATGCTCTTTCTTGATTTCTACCTCCGCAGCTTTTTAGCATCGCTAAGAGCTCGTGAATTGTCTTAGTCATCCCTTGCATATTATAGTTCATCACGAAGCTCTTGTAGCTTGGTGGCAGTGATTGGAGAATTACATCAATGACACTATCATCCGGAAGATTAACTCCCAAATGAATTAAGTGATTGTTATACCTGCACATTTTGAGTATGTGCTCACCGATGTAACTATTCTCCTCCATCTTGCAGCTATAGAACTTATTGGAGACTTCATATCTCTCAATCCGGCATTTGCTTGAAATATTAACTTCAACTCCTGGAACATCTCATATGCTCCATGACGCTCAAAACGTCGTTGAAGACCCGGTTCTAAGCCGTAAAGCATGGCACAATCGAACTATAGAGTAGTCATCAGCTACGCTTTGCGACGTTCACAACTTCGGCTCGGCATCTGCAGCGAACTGTCACCCAAATGTGCTTCCAGACGTAATTTTTCGTGCAGCAATGAGGATAATCCTCAAGTTACGGACCCGATCCGTGTAATTGCTACCATCATCTTTCAACTTTGCTTTCTCAAGGAACGCATTAAAATTCAACGGAACAACAACACGAGCCATCTATCTACAAAGAAACATAGACAAGCAAAATACTATCAGTACTAAGTTCATGATAAATTTAAGTTCAATTAATCATATTAAAAACTCCCACTTAGACAGACATCTCTCTAGTCATCTAAGTGATCACGTGATCCATATCAACTAAACCATGTCCGATCATCACGTGAGATGGAGTAGTTTCAATGGTGAACATCACTATGTTGATCATATCTACTATATGATTCACGCCGACCTTTCGGTCTCCGTGTTCCGAGGCCATATACATTATATGCTAGGCTCGTCAAGTTTAACTCGAGTATTCCGGCGCGCAACTGTTTTGCACCCGTTGTATTTGAACGTAGAGCCTATCACACCCGATCATCACGTGGTGTCTCAAAGACGAAGAACTTTCGCAACGGTGCATACTGTGGAGAACACTTCTTGATAATTTTTAGTGAGAGATCATATTATAATGCTACCGTCAATCAAAGCAAGATAAGATGCATAAAGGATAAACATCACATGCAATCAATATAAGTGATATGATATGGTCATCATCATCTTGTGCTTGTGATCTCCATCGCCAAGCACCGTCATGATCACCATTGTCACCGGGCGCCGACACCTTGATCTCCATCGTAGCATCGGTGTCGTCTCGCCAACTATTGCTTCTACGACTATCGCTACTCCTTAGTGATAAAGTAAAGCAATTACATGGCGCTTGCATTTCATACAATAAAGCGACAACCATATGGCTCCTGCCATTGCCGATAACTTGGTTACAAAACATGATCATCTCATACAATAAAATATAGCATCACGTTTTGACCACATCACATCACAACATGCCCCGCAAAAACAAGTTAGACGTCCTCTACTTTGTTGTTGCAAGTTTTACGTGGCTGCTCTGAAATTTGAGCAAGAACCGTTCTTACCTACGCATCAAAACCACAACGATAGTTTGTCAAATAGACTCCGTTTAACCTTCTCAAGGACCGGTGTAGCCACACTCGGTTCAACTAAAGTGAGAGACAGACACCCGCCGGTCACCTTTAAGCAACGAAAGTGCTCTGAGCGGTGAAACCGATCTCGCCAGAAGCGTGCACGCGTAATGTCGGTCCGGCCGCTTCATCTCACAATACCGCTGAACCAAAGTATGACATGCTGGTAGGCAGTATGACTTGTATCGCCCACAACTCACTTGTGTTCTACTCGTGCATATGACATCAACGCATAAAACCTGGCTCGATACCCTTTGTTGGGGAACGCAGTAATTTCAAAATTTTTCCTACGATCACGCAAGACCATGGTGATGGCATAGCAACGAGAGGAGAGTGTCCGTGCACGCATTACCCTCGTGAGACCGAAGCGGAAGCGTTATAACAACGCGGTTGATGTAGTCGTATGCGTCTTCACGATCCGACCGATCCAAGCACCGAACGTATGGCACCTCCGAGTTACGCACACGCTCATTTCGATGACGATCCCGGACTCCGATCCAAAGCAAAGTGTCGGGGATGAGTTCCGTCAAGACGACGGCGTGGTGACGATGTTGATGCTCCACCGACGCAGGGCTTCGCCTAAGCTCGCTGACGATATGACTTCTCCGGCGCAGGCTTCGCCTAAGCTCATGACGATATGACCAAGTGGAATATGGTGGAAGGGGCACCGCACACGGCTAAGGAAAGATCCAGAGATCAACTTGTGTGTCTTGGGGTGCCCGTGCCCCGTGATATAAAGGAAGCAAGGGAGGTGGCGGCCCTAGGGGAGGCGCGCCAAGGAGTTGTCCTACTCCCACCGAGTAGGACTCCCCTCTCCTAGTTGGACTAGGATTGGAGGAGGGAAGAGGGAAGCGCCGCCCCCTTTCCTTTTCATATTCAGACTAGAGGGGGGAGGGGGGCGTGCACCCCACCTTGGCTGGCCCTACCTCTTCGCTCCTATGGCCCATTAGGCCCATGGACCTCCCGGGGGGTTCCGGTAACCTCCGGTACTCGGTAAAATCCCGATTTCACCGGAACACTTCCGATGTCCAAATGTAGGCTTCCAATATATCAATCTTTATGTCTCGACCATTTCGAGACTCCTCGTCATGTCCGTGATCACATCCGGGACTCGAACAACCTTGATTGCATCAATACTTATAAACTCATAATGAACTCACATCGAAGCGTTAAGCGTGCGGACCCTACGGGTTCGAGAACTATGTAGACATGACCTAGAACCATTCTCGGTCAATAACCAATAGCGGAACCTGGATGCCCATATTGTTTCCTACATATTCTACGAAGATCTTTATCGGTCAAACCGCATAACGACATCGTTGTTCCCTTTGTCATCGGTATGTTACTTACCCGAGATTCGATCGTCGGTATCCAATACCTAGTTCAATCTAGATTCTGGTAAGTCTCTTTACTGGATTCTGTAATACATCATCTCACAACTAACTCATTAGTTGTAATGCTTGCAAGGCTTAAGTGATGTGTATTACCGAGAAGGCCTAGATATACCTCTCCGACAATCGGAGTGACAAAACCTAATCTCGAAATATGCCAACCCAACAAGTACCTTTGGAGACACCTGTAGTACTCCTTTATAATCACCCGATTACGTTGTGACGTTTGGTAGTACCTAAAGTGTTCCTCCGTAAACGGAGTTGCATAATCTCATAGTTATAGGAACATGTATGGGTCATGAAGAAAGCATTAACATACTAAACGATCAAGTGTTAAGCTAACGGAATGGGTCATGTCAATCAGATCATTCAACTAATGATGTGACCTTGTTAATCAAATAACAACTCCTTGTTCATGGTTAGGAAACATAACCATCTTTGATTAACAAGCTAGTCAAGTAGAGGCATACTAGTGACATCTTGTTTGTCTATATATTCACACATGTATTATGTTTCCGGTTAATACAATTCTAGCATGAATAATAAACCTTTATCATGATATAAGGAAATAAATAATAACTTTATTATTGCCTCTAGGGCATATTTCCTTCATTGATAACCCGACATAGGTAGTAAAGGTAAATTCTTTCTATAGATTTGATGAAGGTGATATTCCTCGTTATAAGTCTGCTAGCCAATGGTTAGATGAGTTTGATAATTTTATTGTTAAACAAGAAAACTTCAATGCTTATGTTGGTAGACAATTGAAACGTAATGCTTATATGATTGAACACTTGAGTGATTATATGTCTAGAGTTAAAGGTGAACTTAAACTTATTAGTAAACATGCTTCTATGGTTACCACTCAAGTAGAACAAGTGCTTAAGGCTCAGAATGGTTTTCTCAATGAATTAAATAATAAGAAAAATGAAAATGTTGTTAGAGTTATGACTAGAGGGGGTAAAATGACTCAGGAACCTTTGTATCCTGAGGGCCACCCTAAGAGAATTGAGCAGGATTCTCAAAGAACTAATGTTGATGCAGCTAGTCCTTCTAAAAAGAAGAAAAAGAAGAATGATAGGACTTTGCATGCTTCTAGTGAACCTGTTGTAGACACACCTAAGAATCCCAATGATATTTCTATTTCTGATGCTGAAACACAATCTGGTAATGAGCATGAACCTAGTGATGATGTTAATGATGATGTTCATGTCGATGCTCAACCTAGCAATAATAATGATGTAGAGATTGGACCTCCTGTTTATCTCGATAACCCACCATCAAAGAATCAACGTTATGATAAGAGAGACTTTGTTGCTAGGAAGCACGGTAAAGAAAGAGAACCATGGGTTCAGAAACCCATGCCCTTTCCTCCTAAACCATCCAAGAAAAAGGATGATGAGGATTTTGAGCGCTTTGCTGAAATGATTAGACCTATCTTTTTGCGTATGCGTTTTACTGATATGCTTAAAATGAATCCTTATGCTAAGTATATGAAAGATATTGTTACAAATAAAAGAAAGATACCGGAAGCTGAAATTTCCACCATGCTTGCTAATTATACTTTTAAGGGTGGAATACCAAAGAAACTAGGAGATCCAGGAGTACCCACTATACCATGTTCCATTAAAAGAAACTATGTTAAAACCGCTTTATGTGATCTTGGAGCCAATGTTAGTGTTATGCCTCTCTCTTTATATCGTAGACTTGATTTGAATAAGTTGACACCTACTGAAGTATCTTTGCAAATGGCCGAGAAATCAACTGCTATACCTGTCGGTATTTGTAAGGATGTGCATGTTGTGGTTGCAAACGTTACTATTTTAACGGACTTTGTTATTCTTGATATTCCCAACGAAGATAGTATGTCGATTATCCTTGGTAGACCCTTTTTGAATACTGTAGGGGCTGTTGTTGATTGCAACAAAGGCGATGTCACTTTTCATCTTAATGGAAATGAGCATACGGTACACTTTCCGAGGAAACAACCTCAAGTTCACAGTATCAACTCCATTGGAAAAATTCCAACTATTACCATTGGAGGTTTTGAATTCTCTCTTCCTACTGTCAAAAATAAATATGATATTCTTATTGTTGGGGATGTGCATATCCCCATTGAGGTAACCTAGTGCTATTCGAAAATTCTTCAGTTTCATGCGATCCGGAATGAGTTTGTTAACAAGACTTGATCAACCTTGTTAATGGATTCCTTTTGATGAGCATGAGATGGATGAAGTTAGAAAGCACAACTCTCTGTACCCTCTTTTTACTTTCTGTTATTTAGATTAAATAAAGAAAAATTAGTATTTTCTGTCCGTTTTCTGAGTTATCTTTGCAATAAAAAAATACCACGAAAATAGAAGTTCTCTAAATGCCCGAAATATGATTTTTTTCTAGAAAATATTCAAGAATATCTGGTACTGAGAACACATCAGGGGGAGCCACCACCTGGCCACGAGGGTGCAGGGCGCGCCTGCCCCCTGGGCGTGTCCCCTGCCTCGTGGGCCCCACTCCACTTATTCTGGCACCCACACACTCCTTCCTCCTCCAGAAAAAATCACCACCTAGCTCAAACCCGTGTTCTAGCTCATCTTGCTGCGATTTTCGATCTCCTTGCTCAAAGCTCCACTCACAAAACTGCTTTGGGGGATTGTTCTTCGGTATGTGACTCCTCCAATGGTCCAATTAGTTTTGTTCTAGTGCTTTGTTTATTGCAAATTTTTGCTGCTTAGGTGACCCTGTTCTTGAGCTTGCATGTCAAATTTATTTGGTCCCAAGTAGTTCTAATGCATGATATAGTCTCTAGGCACTTGTGGGAGTAGTTTCTATTAATTTTGTTGAGTTTGGTTCACTTTTATTTCGAGTCACTAAAAATTTCAGGAATGTTTGAGAGGAAGAAATATGTTTAGGAAAATGTACCAAGGTGGTTCCTCAAGGAAGCAAGGACCCAGGCCTGCAATACGTGGGCCGGACCATGAACCACCAAGAGAAGCTCAAGTGCGGCCTTGTGAATGGCCATCAGAAAATTTCATGGTACAACCAGGAATTAAGGATGAATTTGACGCGTATGTGCGTAATGCTGAACTCGAGGGCTTCGTGTCAGACGGGTGCCCCCCAACATTACTTCCTAACTGACTCCTTTGTGAGAAGGTTTAAATTTACATCATCACGCAATTCTCACATGGTCCTGTTTGATCTTTATAATAAATCTTATACCATGGATTTAGAGGATTTTAATATTGCTTGTAAATTCCCGCAGTGGGGTAGTGCTAGTGAACCTCGCAAATCTGAATATAAAGACTTTCTTGCTAGTATAACTGTGGGGGAATCTAGGGAAATCACGCAAGCTACCATAGGGAGTATTCATTTTCCTGTCATACATTATTTTGCTCTCTTTATAGGTAGATGCATTAACTGTAATGACGAGGCATGTCACATGTGCGTTCCCAATCTTAGTGTTCTCAAGAGTGTTGTATTAGGATATAAACAATATAACTTGGGAGCTATTGTTGCACGAAGGTTGCATCATAACAGTATTAGCAAAGATTTGTTTGGTGGAATTTATGCAACCCGTTTAGCTAATTTTCTTGAGGTACCCATTCGTGAAAATGATATGGAGTTGCCTCCTGCTTATCTAGATTCTAATGCTATGGTTCGTCATTAGTTTGTTGAGAGGAATGAACAGTCTCTCCAGTACCGACTAATCTTTGACAGACGTCGTGCTGTCCATATTACTCTCCCTGCTCCTACTTTCTTTGACTTCCAGGAAAAAAAGGAGATATGTTATAACCAGGGAGGAGGCGAACGAGTACAAGAGGAGGGCAGAAGTAGCTCGCCTCCAAGATGCAGCTCGTGAGGCAGTAGCGGCTGCATCTCAGTATGACCCTAGTTACAACTTCGGATATCCGCCAGACCATCCATGGGCATGGACCAACTTAGGCCAAAAGCCTAAGCTTGGGGGAGTACGTATTTCTCCCCGACATTACATTCATGTTCACACACTCATTCTAGTTGTCGGTGCTCATACTTTTTCATTGTACTATCCATGCTAGTTTATTTTCCTTTTCTAAGCTTCTTCATGTGTGTTTGAAAAACCTTAAGAAAACCAAAAAAATTAGTTGTAGCTTTTAGCTAGTTTACTTTCCATGCCTGTAGTAGTAATAATTAAAAGAAAACCCCAAAAGATTTCTCGTTCTCCTTTTGCTTGTTGGGAGCTTTCCCGTGTAAATAGATTCTTTTCTTTTCTTTGGGGGTCGAGAGGAGAAGACCAAAATGAAAATGTTGGAGTGGCTCTCATATGCATTATTCTTGATTTAACCAAGAGCCATATTACCTTGTCTTCTCCTTGTATTAAATGCTTGCAGATTCCAGCTTAGTCCAATGCACATGCACTATTATTATTATTCACAGCGTTCTATCGTGCAAGTGAAAGGCAATAATAACGATATATGATGGACTGATTGAGATGAGAAAAGCTGGTATGAAGTCGACCTAACTTGTTTTTGTAAATATGATTAGTTCATCGTTCCTGATTCAGCCTATTATGAATGAAACATGTTTACAATGACAATTAGAGATTATAGTTGCTCATGCCATGCTTAATTATCTAGGAGTTTATAATGGTTTACCTTGCGTGTCAACATGCTATTAAAATGCTTGTGATGTGGTATGATAGGGTGCTATCCTCCTTTGAATGATTCGAGTGGCTCGACTTGGCACATGTTCACGCATGTAGATGAAACAAAATCAACATAGCCTCCATGATATTTATGTTCATGGTGGATTATATCCTACTCATGCTTGCACTCAATGTTTATTAATTTTAATGCATGTTCATGGTATTGTCGCTCTCTAGCTGGTCGCTTCCCAGTCTTTTTCTAGCCTTCACTTGTACTAAGCGGGAATTCTGCTTGTGCATCCACCTCCATAAACCCCAAAGTTATTCCATATGAGTCCACCATACCTTCCTATATGCGGTATCTACCTGCCGTTCCAAGTAAATTTGTATGTGCCAAACTCTAAACCTTCAAATGAAATTTTGTTTTTTATGCTCGAATAGTTCATGTATCAACTAGGGTCGTTTGTATCTTCCATGCTAGGAGGGTTATTCTCAAGAGGAGTGGACTCCACTCCTCACTCACGAGAAAATTTGGTCACCGGGATGCCCAGTCCCATGCTCAAATCAAAATAATTGCAAACAAAACTCCCCCAGGACTGTTGTTAGTTGGAGGCACCCGTTGTTTCGGGCAAGCCATGGATTGATGCTTGTTGGTGGTGGGGAGTATAAACTTTACCATTCTGCTTGGGAACCGCCTATAATGTGTGTAGCATGGAAGATATCGAGATCTCTCGGTTGTTATGTTGACAACGAAAGTATGCTACTCAAAATATTATTTATCGCTATTTCAAAAATCGAGCTTTGGCACCTCTACAAATCCCTGCTTCCCTCCGCGAAGGGCCTATCTATTTACTTTTATGTTGAGTCGTCATCCTCTTATTAAAAAGCACCAGCTGGAGAGCACCGCTGTCATTTGCATCCATTACTATTAATTTATGTTGAGTATGACCATGACTGGATCTCTTTTACCATGAATTACAATGTTTAGTCAGTCCTTGATCTTCAGAGGCGCTCTGCATTTATGTTTTGCGGTCTCAGAAAGGGCTAGCGAGATACCATCTTGTTATATCATATTATGATTGTTTTGAGAAAGTGTTGTCATCCGAGATTTACTATTATTGCTCGCTAGTTGATTATGCCATTGATATGAGTAAACATGAGACCTAAGTGTTATTGTGAATATGGTTGGTTCATAATCTTAGCTGAAAACTTGAATGCTAGCTTTACATATTTACAACAACAAGAGCAAACAGAGTTTGCAAAAGTTTTCCTTTGTCACTTTCAGTTTGTCAACTGAATTGCTTGAGGACAAGCAAAGGTTTAAGCTTGGGGGAGTTGATACATCTCCATCGTATCTACTTTTCCAAACACTTTTCCCCTTGTTTTGGACTCTAACTTCCATGATTTGAATGGAACTAACCCGGACTGACGCTGTTTTCAGCAGAATTGCCATGGTGTTATTTTTGTGCAGAAATAAAAGTTCTCGGAATGACATGAAAATTCACGGAGAATATTTTTGGAATTTATAAAAAATACCGAAGAAAGAATCAAGACCAGGGGGCCCACACCCTGTCCACGAGGGTGGGGGCGGCGCCTGCCCCCCTAGGCGTGCCCCCCTGCCTCGTGGGCCCCCTGAGGCTCCACCGACCTCAACTCCAACTCTATATATTCACGTTCGGGGAGAAAAAAAATCAGAGAGAAGGATTCATCGCGTTTTTACGACGGAGCCGCCGCCAAGCCCTAATCTCTCTCGGGAGGCTGATCCGAGTAATGCGTTCGGGGCTCAGGAGAGGGGAATCCGTCGCCATCGTCATCATCAACCTTCCTCCATCACCAATTTCATGATGCTCACCGCCGTGCATGAGTAATTCCATCGTAGGCTTCTTTGGGCGGTGATGGGTTGGATGAGATTTATCATGTAATCGAGTTAGTTTTGTTAGGGTTTGATCCCTAGTATCCACTATGTTCTGAGATTGATGTTGTTATGACTTTGCTATGCTTAATGCTTGTCACTAGGGCCTGAGTGCCATGATATCAGATCTGAACCTATTACGTTTTCATGAATATATGTGAGTTCTTGATCCTATCTTGCAAGTCTATAGTCACCTATCATGTGTTATGATCCGTTAACCCCGAAGTGACAATAATCGGGATACTTACCGGTGATGACCATAGTTTGAGGAGTTCATGTATTCACTAAGTGTCAATGCTTTGGTCCGGTACTCTATTAAAAGGAGGCCTTAATATCCCTTAGTTTCTAATAGGACCCCGCTGCCACGGGAGGGTAGGACAAAAGATGGCATGCAAGTTCTTTTCCATAAGCACGTATGACTATATTCGGAATACATGCCTACATTACATTGATGAACTAGAGCTAGTTCTGTGTCACCCTATGTCATAACTGTTGCATGAGGAATCACATCCGACATAATTAACCATCACCGATCCATTGCCTACGAGATTTTCACATATTGATCTTTACTTAGTTACTTTTTCGTTGCCACTGTTACAATTACTACAAAACCGCTACTGTTACTTTTGCCACCGTTACCGTTACTTCCATACTACTTTGCTACATATATTAAGTTTCCAGGTGTGGTTGAATTGACAACTCAACTGCTAATACTTGAGAATATTCTTTGGCTCCCCTTGTGTCGAATCAATAAATTTGGGTTGAATACTCTACCCTCGAAAACAGTTGCGATCCCCTATACTTGTGGGTTATCAAAGCGCATTTTCTTTCTTCTTCAGCTCCATATATGCTTTCAGTTCAGTGAAAGTGTATTTCTCTGATTGCGCTTTCTGTTTTTCTGTCCAGGTCCTGTTTGAAAATATTTTCATTACAGATAGGTCCCTAGCAGTAAACACTTCATATCTTTTTTATCCTAACTCCAAATGAGGTGATTTCAAAGCCCACTTCTTCGTCTCATCGAGCCCGTTCTGTTGGTATCATTTTCACCATGTGTTAAGATTCTGAAAATGACCATTTTGCCCTTGCACTTAATCAGCCCCCTCCGAGAGAGAACAGTTTCCGGCAATTCTTTCCGCGAGCTTCTCGCACTCCTTCCCGATGAATCCCTCCACCCCAGGCAAGCCACACCCTCCATTTGCATGATTGCAATGCAGTTACATGGTTTACTTATTTAAACTTGTTTAAAATTTGCATTAGCTATGTATGATTTTGTTCATGGCATTTCTCAGAGTTTTGTTTCGATCTTGCTATTGCCATGATATTGCTTGGAGTTCTAGGACTTATATTTTGAAAATTATGTGGATGACATGTTGCCATTGGATTATTAGTGGCCAGTATTATTTCATCATGATAGTAGTGATATGTTGTCCTCAGAGTATTTTGATATGACGATAGTATGCTTTGATTATTTGTTGGATATTGCCATGACTTGGATTATAGGTTGATAGATGATATCGGAGTATCAGGTATATCAGGTATATTTTTGGGGATAAATTCCGTCATTCAGTTGGTCAGGTGCCACCGAACCGGGCTTTTCCAGTGCAGCCACATTTTGCTTTTATGGGAAGGCCCTAATGCGGTCTATTATCATGTCTCTCGCCGGTGCCTCCAACGAGGGAAGGTTATGGGCGTGCGTTACTCTGGCCCGGTAAGCAGACATAACCTTGTGTGCCCATGTTGGTTTCAGCGCTCTTGTCCCCGTTTGGGACCACTTTTGTTTTGCCACATCGGTGGCTGTTGATGCCTTTGGTAGGCACGGGGCCACCCAGGACTGAACCCTGAGGGGGTGTTGGTCGGAGTGGCCGGAGATGTCATGGTAGTAAGCCGGTTTTTTCGGAACGTTGTTGGTCCACCCAAATGGGATTGCGAGGCCATGGGTTTCGTGGTGTGGGTAAAGTGGGCTACCTCTGCAGAGTGTGTGTGTTTAATCTATCGATAGCCGTGTCCTCGGTCATGGGCATAAGTTCGCACTAGGTCACACCGTTCGATCAACACTCACATGACGAAATGACTTTATATGATTTATATGTTGATATATTGTGAGCAGTAACCTTTGGCAGGATGTTGATGATGATGTTGGGATGATCTCGAGGATGATCATTCAGTTTGTGATGTGGTCACCCGGTGATCATGTGGAGGTATTGATCACAAGGTGATCGAAATGGTATAGTACTTGGCCGAATAGCCAAGCGTGAGATGGATCATTGAGATTAAGATGTGGTTTATCAGTATTGCAATAGTTATCATATCATGCTTAGTAGTTGCTTTCATATCATAGTAGTTGTTGAAAATTTAATCTGCTAATGCTATGTTGTTGTCTTGCCTTGATGCTTTTGGTTGTTGAGAGCTTGCAAGTACATTCAATGTACTGACCTGGCGTGTCATGCCAAATTGCAGGTGAAGCCATTATTAATTGATTGCTTGTCGAGGTTACCGTGCGTGCGAGCTAGATCGTGTCCCAGCCAGAGTCCCTGCGGAGTGGAGTTCGCCACCTTCGTCGTTGTTCCGCTACTAGCATAGAGCAAGTGTAGTATCACAGGCGTAGTGTCGCTGTGTTGATGTGATCTTATGTAACATCAGACTCTTGTATTTATCCATCGCAATAAGAGCTAATGTGTTCTATGTCAAGCAGTGTCGTATTCCAGAAGACTTCTCCACGATCTCTGGGCTGGAATATGGGGTGTTCCGGTTTCTCTGAGCCGGGATGCCACAACGCTTGGTATCGAAGCAGGTCTGGCTGTAGGACGCCCTAGTTAGCGCGAGCGGTAGAAACCGGTAGTATAGAGTCTGGCTTGTTTATTGCATTTGGTTGCTGCATTTGTTTGTTGCATAGCATGCATATCGCCTTATTATTTGTTGCTAACGATTTAATCTGGTGAGTGTAGATGGCATCGGTCCGGATCCACTACAGCTCAGCTCCTGTATTTCTTCCAGTTTCTTTTCTTGCTTGTTCTTCGGTGTTTGGTATCATTCCTGTCCCAGCAGAGTGATGCCAAGTGATCCCGACACTGTTTGCAAAGACGGTGCTCAGGTATCGCGCCGATATCCTTCTTTCAGCCCCACCTCTCGTTTCGGTGATAGACATGCTTCTATCCCAGATCATGCCTTTTATCTAGTCGTGTTGGCAACCCTTAATGATCTTAGTCATCAAGAAAGGGCAATGCCAGCTGACTCAGTTTTTCCTTGCTATCCTATTCTTTGGACGAGTACGGATCCTTTCCGTCCATTTGTGTCCAGCTACGTGGTTATTGAGTGCGTCCTCACCCCCTAGCTAGTCCAGGTTGCTACCTGGCTAAGCCAGCACTTGGTGTAACGATGCTTACGCCAATCCTTCCACACCATACTTCGTCCTCGTGCACACCGTCACAGCATGTTAGATCGTAGTACCGGAGACCCCGCGAGATTTGTGTGCTTAAGTAGGCATGCATATTGTGTGACTAGCAGTAAAATGTGACTTTGTTGGTGTGTGAATTGATTCTTTTGTGTGCTTTTGTTTAGTTGAGTTGCTTTCTTTTGTTTCTTTCTTTTTTGGGCCCTCGGTGTTACCTTATTCCCCCTTATGGAAATTTCTCCCTAACCGACACCGGACTTGAAGAAGCAATAAGGATTACATATATTTGGAAGAAGCTCAGCTGAACATTATGATCTGCCCAGTCATCTGCCTTATAGTCTGCTCAGAATACCAATGGTGTCTTGGATTGATTATCATCATCGAGTTTACATCAGTACAAAATCATCACAACAGTAATGATCAAGCCGACAGAAAGACAAGTTAGTTGCAAGACCAATGGAATATTTTCAGTCAAGGGTATGGCTCAGATACAAAGTTTTGGCTCAGCAGTAAATGATGCTTGAAATATGTTATCATCCAAAAGAAAGTCAGAATGTGCTATGATCAAGGAAGACAGTCAAACAAATTTTCTCATGCAAGTAAGCAGCCGCAAAATATTATGGGTATGATTATGGTGTTCAGTCTGCATATCACAAATGTGAAGCTTTGGATATGAGAAACTCAGTCTTCCTCCATACACCATCGGAAGGAGCTTATGATGCAAGGATCCTCAAATTTTTCTCAGTACGAAATATGGACAGATTCCGGTCCGAGATACCCAGTCTTTCTCAGCAAGATACATCAGTAAAAGTTTCTGACAAGACGGGAATGAATCTTTCCCAACAAGCAACCATAGGAAAAGCTTCTCAAGTACGGAACCCAGGCTTCTCTGGCACAATACTCAGGTCAAGCTTCGTGCATAAGCTATCGCGGCTTCTTTTGTACGCTACCCGAACAAAAGATGCGAGCAGAAGCTAACGAGTCTTCCACAGCAAGCTACCCAGATGTCTTCTCTCGTAAGCCACTCAGTTTGCGCCAGTACCACACTATTGCACCGTCCTTAGAGATTTTGCGGTGAGTTGGCAGTATATGGCAGTACATCTCAAGAGTCAGATCAGCAATATTTTGAACAGAAGTACAAGTCAGTCAAAGCATATGTCTGCTTGAGAAATCAAGTGTTCGGCTACACATCTTTCCACATATATGGTGATGATGTATCCCCGGACATACAAGTTACTCGGAAAGCTTTCGACACACGACACCTTGCCATCTTCAGTATGACACTGCATGTCGTATTCAGTATTGTTACAAGATATGACATAGTGAGAAGGCAGTATATGACAGTGCAGTTCATACCTAAGAAAGGTACGGATGCAACAAACCTCATGGGCCATGCAAATGAAGATAAGCAGAGATACATCTCATATAATACAAGAATCGACAAGATCTGGCGATGACAACGCAGAATCCACAGTCTTGACAATGGTCACCAAGGCAATTATTCTCGCACCTGACAAGGTGGTATATTGAACTCTTGTCACCCTCTTGTATGGTTGGCCTCAACAACGAGCTCTGTACAGCTACAAGCCCCGAGTGTATGTCAGATATGTACGGACCCCGTTCAGAAAACAAGCACAAGGAATTATGGCAAAAATATTGCACCACCCACATCCATGGTCATACGAAGAACCAAGGACATATGTGGCCAAGTTATTTCAGTAAGGTATCCTGACAAAGAAAATCATGACCGTCAAAGGATGAAACTGACAGCAAAGGTATGATGAATTTTGCATGACCATCAGGGTCCAGATAACCAAGTTAGTTGGAAGCTATAATTTCCATATGGATCTACAAAGGCATACCCTCAGAGGCCTACTCTGCTCTACAAGGATTTCATATCTTGCTAACCCGATTGGAATGGTTAGTGTGGAATATCGAAGTTTGCTCTATCAGATCCAAGAATATTTTGCAACCTCAGCAGTTTGACTTCAGCGACAGTGTTAAAGCATCGCACCGTCAATTACCGCAGATGGGTATACCGACAAAATGGGTAAATCAACGGCCGAACCATCAGCTCAGATCATGTATATTCACCGGCGGAACCAAGTGCATGGACAACATGTCATGAAAAGTATTTTCCCGCCAGCACTCCTGCCAGGACAGTCTCAAGATATTTGAGGTATGCTACAGCTATAAGTCCATACTCTTACATATCGCTCACAACAGAAGGAAGTCGAATCTTTGGTACATACCCCATGCTCGAGCCAAAGGAATAAATCAAGATAAATCAGTACCACCTATGAGCAGTCAGATTCCATCAGAAAATGGCCATGATTCTCAGCATTTATGGAACCCAGAAGACATGCATTTGTTTGAGCAAACTCCATGGCAGCAGTAAAAAGGTTTTCATAAAAAGGAAATTTATGCTCAGGTCCATTGGATATCACTGCACATATGAGAGAATCAATGTCAGCAAGAGGAATTGGTATATGAGCAAAAATCTGACATAATTTGGGAAAGGTGAAGCAAACCACCCCAAAGCAAGATAAGTTGATCATTCGAAATTCTCGGGGGAACAATACCCGAGTTGGAAACGGTGTCCTCAAGTCATACTTGTTCCCTGAGCAACCAAATCTCGAGGACGAGATATCTTTAAGGGGGAAAGGTTTGCAACAGCCTGGTTTTTGGCCCTTTTCTTTTTCCTTTGATTTATTGGGTTTTTGCTCTGTTTTTCTTTTTGGAGTGGTTCTGTGGCCTTGCAATCTGGGAGATCATCATCATTTCTTCTCCCAAGTGACTCATCATCCTCAAAACTTTCTCAAGATCATTCCATTTCCAACCTAGCCCAACTCCATAATTCTTTTCTTGGGGAATATTCTTTTTTCTATTAAAGAAATAACCTCAAGTGCCCTAGGTTGTGAAGCAACCTATATTTCTGTCCATTCAAAAATTCCCAAATAATTATCATAATTTATTTGGGTCATATGTTGATCAAATATGCCCAAACTTTCCTGCCCTAGCCCAAGAATAATTCCCCAATAATTATTCTTCATTTCTATCCAATGTGGCTTTTTGAGAAGGAAGTGCCACCTATCCTTTCCTGATTGCTACCAAACCTTTTGGGCATTCTCTTATGTCAAAATCATTGCCTCATGAAAAAATTCAACTTATTTGCCTCGCCAATCTTCCTCGGCAATTTTTCAAACTTTTTGTCAGACAAAAGGCATTGTGAAGGAAGTACTAGCTAGGAGTTTCCAAATGAGTTGAAATTTTGCACAATCCTTCATGTGCTCATATTATCACACTCCTCCAAATTTTAGCTCCATCCCTTCATCTATGTGAGCACATCATCAAATCTTTGATTCTGTTAATATTTTCAGGTTGTGAAGCAAGTATAATTTTTGTTGCTTCATTAATTCTGAGAAATTACCAGATTGTGATACTACCCTTATAACATCTCTCCACTAAATTTGGGACTATTTCATCAAGCCAATATTTCTCCAAAATTATTCCAAGTTTCTGGTCAGTGAGGATGTTTGTGAAGCAAGTACCATTTTGGCTTGTCCATTTGGTATGAAACTTTCATAGCATCTTCATATGGCCAAATAACATGTCTTGCCAATTTCAGCTCAAGTGGCTTCTCCATGTGAGTGCACCTTCCTGATCAAGTATCTGGACCCAAATGTGTGTTGCACAACAACTATATTAGTTTGTGGTCCAAATCCCCTCATAATCCACAGGATTATAGTCCTTCCTAAACTAATCACTCCAGACACCACCATTTGACCCAATCAAGTTCCTGTTGATCAGCAGTGCACTGCCAAGTTTGATGCAGCAAACTTGCAGTGATACCACACTCCTCTCCTTGGCTCCTTCTCTCGATCCATCAACTCCCACAGCCCCTCTGATGGAAAGACAACACTCTGGACAATGTTTCCCTGCCTCTTGCGTCCCCTCCTTGCCTTGTCTCGTGGTGACCGCGTGTATTTTTGCCTGTGCACGCGCTCTCACTGCATGGAGCGCGCTCTGCGCCTCTGACCTCATCGCATCGCGTCGTCCTAGCGGTGTCCGCGCGTCCGCTGGTGCCGACCTGACTCCTCGTGCCTCACCCATCGCCCTCCGCCCTTCGCCCTCTCCAGAAGTGTCCTCGCCAGAGCTAGCCGACGCACGGCCATGGGTGCACTACGCCCTGTTTGGCTCCAAGCTCGTTTCGACCTCTTCCTCTGCTCCTCGGCGTTGCTTTCTTCTCCATGACCCACTGCATCGATCCCTCGTCATGTTGTCGTGCTCGCCCATGCCCGCTGAGTGCACCAGAGCATTGGCCGAGCTCGAGCGGCGGCACATGACCTCGGCCCTCGCCCAACCGCCACTCCTCGGCTATAAATAGCCACTTCTGCGACACTCCGAGCTCATCCACGGCCTCCCCGTCCTTCTCTGGTCCCGCCTAGCTACTCATCTGAGCTCGAGGAGCTCTCTTTACCTCCCATCGTCGCCACGGCCATCGCCCTCCGCCGCTCAAATTCGAGCGCTCCAGCTCCTGCCACTCCATCTAGCCATCACCAAAGGAGCCCCTCCACCTCTATGAAGTTACCCCACCCTTCATTTCTTCCTCCGGTGTCCTGTGGGCGCGTGTTCAACTCTGCCCAAGGCCGCCGTCCGTCATGGCAGGGGACAAGCTTGCTCCGAGCAGCCCCGGGCTCCTCCCCTCCTTCTTCCCCCACCAGAGACCCCCAGCATCGTCCTAGACCTCGCCCCGGAGCTCTCCTTTCACCTACGTCATCGGAGCGTCGTGCCCAACTCTGGCCGAATCCGCCGTCCGCCATGATGGTTGTTCCTCTCAACCCCGAGCTCCCCGGCGGCTGCGTCACCCAGGGACATGACAACCTCGCTCTCCTGATTCCTCCGGTAGGTCGGGTGCCGTCTATGGTAGCCGGAGTCGCCGGCGAGCCTCGTCGGGGCGGCCTCCTCCCTCGGGCAGGCGCGCGAGGGAGAAGAAGGACCTACCAGCAGGCCCCGCATCGCCCTCGTCCCCACTGGTCAGCCGCACGGGCGTTGACCCCGCCCGCCACGTCAGTTAAGTGAAGACGTATTCTCCGGAATATGTTTTCTGTTTCTGAAAGCGCATTTTCTTTCTTCTTCAGCTCCATATACGCTTTTAGTTCAGTGAAAGCGTATTTCTCTCATTGCGCTTTCCGTTTTTCTGTCCAGGTCCTGTTTGAAAATATTTTCATTACAAATAGGTCCCTGGCAGTAAACAATTCATATCTTTTTTATCCTTCACTTCTTCGTATCGTCGAGCCCGTTCTGTTGGTATCATTTTCACTATGTGTTAACATTCTGAAAATGACCATTTTGCCCTTGCACTTAATCAGCCCCCTCCGAGAGAGAACAGTTTTCGGCAATTCTTTCCGCGAGCTTTTTGCACTCCTTCCCGATGAAGCCCTCCACCCCAGGCAAGCCACACCCTCCATTTGCATGATTGCAATGCAGTTACGTGGTTTACTTATTTAAACTTGTTTAAAATTTGCATTAGCTATGTATGATTTTGTTCATGGCATTTCTCAGAGTTTTGTTTCGATCTTGCTATTGCCATGATATTGCTTGGAGTTCTAGGACTTATATTTTGAATATTATGTGGATGACATGTTGCCTTTGGATTATTAGTGGCCAGTATTATTTCATCATGATAGTAGTAATATGTTGTCCTCGGAGTATTTTGATATGACGATAGTATGCTTTGGATTATTTGTTGGATATTGCGATGACTTGGATTATAGGTTGATAGATGATATCGGAGTATCAGGTATCTCAGGTATATTTTTGGGGATAAATTCCGTCATTTAGTTGGTCAGGTGCCACCGAGCCGGGCTTTTCCAGTGCAACCACATTTTCCTTTTATGGGAAGGCCCTAATGCGGTCTATTGTCATGTCTCTGCCGGTGCCTCCAACGAGGGAAGGTTATGGGCGTGCATTACCCTGGCCCGGTAAGCAGACATAACCTTGTGTGCCCATGTTGGTTTGAGCGCTCTTGTCCCCGTTTGTCACCGTTTTTGTGTTGCCACGACGGTGGTCGTTGATGCCTTTGGTTGGCACGGGGCCATCCAGGACTGAGCCCTGAGGGGGAGTTGGTCGGAGTCGCCGGGAGATTTCATGGCAGTAGGCCGGTTTTGTCGGAACGCCGTTGGTCCACCCTAATGGGAGTGCGAGGCCATGGGTTCCGTGGTGTGGGTAAAGTGCGCTATCTCTGTAGAGTGTGTGTGTTTAATCTATCGATAGTCGCGTCCTCGATCATGGGCATAAGTTCGCACTAGGTCACACCGTTCGATCAACACTCACATGACGAAATGACTTTAGATGATTTATATGTTTATATATTCTGAGCAGTAACCGTTTGGCATGATGTTGATGATGATGTTGGGATGATCTCGAGGATGATCATTCAGTTTGTGATGTGGCCACGCGATGATCACGTGGAGGTATTGATCACAAGGTGATCGAAATGGTATAGTACTTGGCCGAATAGCCAAGCGTGAGATGGATCATTGAGATTAAGATGTGGTTTATCAGTGTTGCAATAGTTATCATATCATGCTTAGTAGTTGCTTTCGTATCATAGTAGATGTTGATAATTTAATCTGCTAATGCTATGTTGTTGTCTTGCCTTGATGCTTTTGGTTGTTGTGAGCTTGCAAGTACATTCAATGTACTGACCTGGCGTGTCATGCCAGATTACAGGTGATTCCATGATTGATTGATTGCTTGTCGAGGTTACCGTGCTTGCGAGCTAGATCGTGTCCCAGCCAGAGTCCCTGCAGAGTGGAGTTCACCACCTTCGTCGTTGTTCCGCTGCTAGAAGTATTCTGCTGCTACGAGTTGTTCCGCTGCTAGCATAGAGCAAGTGTAGTATTGCAGGCGTAGTGTCGCCGTGCGGATGTGATCTTATGTAACATCAGACTCTTGTATTTATCCTTTGTAATAAGAGCTGAGTTGTTCTATGTCAAGCAGTGCCGTACTCCAGAAGACTTCTCCTCGATCTCTGGGCTGGAATACAGTGCGTTCAGGTTTCTCTGAGCCGGGATGCCACAGACCCACTTCACAAATGGTCAATGTGACGACACCAGGACCATCAGATTGATGAGTACATCGTGAAAAAAGATTTCTTGAAACACAACCTCTATGAAACTTTAGCTAGACCAACCAATATCTATTTATAAGAGCCCCTCTCCTTTCTCGTCCGGGGGCATCTACAAATAATGAAAGATGTAGATGAGACAAAAAAAGGGACAAATATAACCGGGTTGGGCGACAATCATTTTCTTCTTCTTCTCTTTCTATCCTCTCCACTCTCACCTTGAGAATCATCGGCTCCTCCCCAACTCCTCTTCTTCTCCTATGGTGGCTCGCGGACCGGAGTGGGGTTGGAGATGAGCTTATGTCGTTGGTGAACATAATAGAGCTATCGTTTTGTCTATGATAATTTATGCTAATGATGGCGCTACATGTAAGTTGTGGAAAGCACATTTAGCTTACATTTATGTACGCTTCAATCCTTGAAGTGTAGCACAACTAGTCCCACATGACTCCACAACTTGTAGTTGCTCGCATCGCCACTGGTTTACACCCTCATGGTGTATGGCTACATGCCACATCGGAACACTTGCTCGGCATGTGCGAGTCATGTCATAAGGTAGTGGGATTCTCCCAATGCTTATCGTTCATGTCGGACGGTGACTGGGCGCAGCAAATCTTGCCTAGGCTTTTGGTCAATAAGCTCGGTGTACCTACAAATCAGGAGTAGCAGGCAACCTTTCTACTCTCTCTTCACCACCGCAGAGGCAAAGGAGGGGAAAGTCTTTGCCTTCTCCAAACTAGAGTCCCTCTGGGTAACCAAGCTTGCTTGAGCCATCGTCATCTTCATCAATCCAGTGCATCGACCTCAACAATGAGAGCTAAGTATCAAGGGGAAGGGGTTCCCCCTGCCGATTGAATCCAGTGTGCCTTATTCAAGGACTGCATTGGAGATGGTGGCCATGTCATCTCCGATAAGGTCACCGTGTGCACCAGGACCAAACTGCGTTCTTGTTGTCTTCTTTGGGGTCCTTTGTGCTAGAACAAAGGGCATGCCTGCAATTTCAAGTTCTTTCAGGGTCCTTTTACGGAGTACCGTAAAAGAACTGCTATGGAATGCCAACTTTTGAGACCTCAGGTCCGTTCCGTTGTTAAGAGAAAGGTAGGCATATGAAAAGATCCAAATCCTCTTGCAGAATATGCCTGTTTTAACTAACACGAAAAGAAATAAGCTGTCCAAGAAGCATTACACACTACTTGTCTCCTCTTTGACGTGACATGTCTCAATTATTCGTGTATGCGGCCGGCCTAGAAGTTGTATTAGACTAATCACTAGTGTATGTACACAGATCCCCGTTTGCATTACTCCATCACGCTATCCAGTCGCAAGAGTCACATAAAGGAGCTACCAGTACCAGCTAGTATTTCGGTTTCAATGAGCGGTGTTATTACAGGTATAAGCAGGCTCGATTAGCCGCTGAGGCCTCGCATAGTCGATCCGCTCACCCTCTACCATCAGTGCGTGCACCATTGTCATCTGTACTTAAACTACTACTACTCCGTGTGACCGTCTCTCAGGATGACGAGGAGACGCGATTTCTTACTGGTTCAGCCAGCGTACCATTATAGCTCGATTGGTGATTAAATATTCGTGGTCGAAATGGACCGCAGGTTTAATGTAGACTGTACCATGCATATACAATGTCGATTTCGAGCGTCCAGCTCTATAATTGCTGCTATCATGATGATGAGTGAGCTGAACTGACAGCGATCATTCATTTTTCCTTTTCATGGACACACACATACGAAGGGACAGGGCTAAGGCCATGCTTGGATCCAAGGGACTATTTTTAGTCTGACTAAAATTAGTCTTTTTTAGAGGCTAAAGTTTCAATCACCCCTGACTAAAGAGAGGCTAGAACTAGTCTTGAGACTAAAACTTTTTAGTCAGGGGAACCCTACTAAAATGTGGATTAGTCCTCTCTCTCCTCATTTAACTCCTCTCCTTTAACACATGCGAGTTCGGGATTAGAGGGTTTGGAGGATAATAAATCTTTCGTTATTTCGTTTTAGTCTATTTAGTATTTGTGTCCGGCGCTGAAATTTATGAGTTTTAGTCCTCTACTACTTTAACATGACTAAAACGATCCAAGACCTCTAACTAAGCATTGATCTTGGAAGGAAGGGGTTAATCATCGAAGTTGCGGCGGTAGGTAGGTACGCGACGCGAGCGACTAGTCCTCGACCCCTGGGCTCGAGCAAAGCCATCTTTCCGAGTGGCTAAACAATTCAAGGTGACAACTACCAGATATACAGATAGATGCTCTGTACGTACGTTGTTGCTGTTCTGCCGACTGAACCAACCAACCGAATGGAGATGAGAACAATCTGGGACTGACGTGCTCACAGTCCCAGGCCCGGGATGGATAAACTTGCGCAGCGCAAGCAGCCATACTATACATTCACTTGCAGTGCACATCACGATCGGTCGATGGACACATGTCGCTTTCCTCGGCCTCTGCGAACGCGAAGCAGCGGCCCGGGTGGAGAAAACAAAGAGAGAAAGGCGCGAGGTGCAGGCTGCCTTGTCTAGCTCCAACATGCGATGGATGGATCATGGATAGACAGATGATTGCGCGTGTATAGATGGGCGCAGATTCGTCTTCTTCCTGACCGGTTACTACTGTATTTGATCAGCCGATGCAGACGCGGCGCGCGAACAAGTCACCCCGCGCGATCGCAGATCGGAACTCAGAAGACGGCCCTTGAGGCCCCGAGGGCTCAAAAGCCGTTTTCGATTTGCCCCACCCAGCTCGTGCCTACGGATCAGCAGCGGCGCGTACGCAACCTAACGACAGCAGCAGCGCGTACGTACGGGGTCGAGTATGGTTGGCCGCAATCATGCTCCGTATCTGGCGGAGAGGGACGGAGGCAAACGTGGGCGACTGGGCAATGAATCCGAGAGGGACGTATGGCCGGCTGCCTCAGCTCAGATGGTCATCGGGGGCACGTATTGCTATCCAATCCGTAACGAACAGACCAGGAGAACGGCGGCGAAGTGTTTCGGCGCCGGGACGCTTCAAATAAGAGACAGGAAGAATGGGGCACGATAAGAGCCAGGAATGTGACCTTCAAATACAGCTTTTTTTTTTAAATGCGTGATGATATTGCAAAAAGGGTCTGTCTAGAATACATCTAGATGTGGCACACTTATGTCACGTCTAACCTGATCACCGCTATGTTTATGGTCTATTTTTTTTGTCCCAGCTATTTTATTTTGTTCCTTGTTCTGCGTTATTTGTGGGAGCTTAGATGTGACATCCTTAAAAAACGTCTAGATGTGAATTAGACAAACTGTTGCAAAAGACGCACACTGCCTTCTCAGTTTCGGGGCTCCAAAGAATCAAATCGAACATCTCAAACTTTTTTTTGAAACAGATGCAAAATATTTTTCTTGAAATTGATCAAAATTTGGGGGGCAGCGCCCAACATAGCTCCACCATTGCACAAAGGGTAGGGATAGTCGAGACGATGAAAGTGGCCTGACGCTGAATCGTGACCATTGACTAGATGCCTGGCGGCAAGACACTACTAAAGAAGTCGACATCACCTTGAAATTGTATGTCGGACGAAGCAACGTGTCGCGCTTTGAAAAAGGGTGTCGTCAACAATATTTTTACACGAACCGGATGGAAACCTATCAACAACACACCACGGTATGCATTCGCATCATTTAACTAGACATGCTTGATACATACCCAACGGGGGGGGGGGGGGGGCGTTTAAGGAAGCAACCGCGAGGGAGGTTGTTGGCGAGCACAATCGCCGTCTTCACATGGTGTCGTACTTCTTCAGGAGGAGGACTGAGTTATAGTACTACTGATTAGTGAAAGTTAGTGACTGATGCCTACGTCTACCGATGTGAGAGAGAAGATGGAACATGTAGGCGTGGAGTTATACATAGTACATAGCTCCGCCATTGAACTAGTAGGCTGGGGGCAGCCCCCCCTTCCCCCCCAACATAGCTCCGCCATTGCACAAAGGGATCACTCTCCTGGAATTAAATTTCCTAAATATTTAGCCCCAACAATGAACCTCCCAAACTAGATGCCATACCAGCATGCCTAGCCACTGTATTCGTATCTTTTCCGCTTCCCGGCTAATCGAAGCAAGGCAGAATCACACAAATACTAATGGACACATTTCCGAACAGAAAACAGGAGCTCTTTCCAGTCTGTTTAGTAAGTCAATTGTGTTCCAAACATAAATTGCTCTCTAAATTATTATTATTATTATTATTATTATTATTATTATTATTATTATTATTATTATTATTATTATTTTGCAGGGAAGCTCTCTAATCTTCATTCAGAGACAGGCTACATTCACTGATTATCAAAAGTAAACATACACTCTCCGGAACGCTTCCACACAAATATTTTGCCCAGTGACTACGGGGGCAGCTCAAAAGGAATGCAGTGACATAATCATACGTTCTGATCTTCTGGTGCATGCATGATGCTGCCGGGGAGAAGTAAAACTATGCGCTCTTGGCACCCCGGTTGGGAAGCAACTTTCTTTCCATGGTGACCTGATACGCGCGCACGGGGGCTACCTTTCCGCGTTTTTTCTTTTGACATCTTGAGCCTGTCCATCTTCCTGTCAAGCGTTGTGGTCGACCAACCTTTTGTCATCAACTTTTGGAAGTGGAAGCTGCTTTGCAACTTGTAGTGTGGATATTCTTTAATCTTTTCGTTTGTTTTGTTTCACTCTTGTAAAAAACTCTTGTATTGTAAGTTGTAAGAAAGAGCCATTATACCGATTCTGAATTTCTACTAGAAATGACGAATGGTTAAAAAAAATCTATACATAAGAAAATTAGACTTCCTTCCACGGAACTATTCACGGCATATCACACATTTTTCATTTCCTTTTACTTTTACTATAGTCTATTCTGAATATTATTTTTCTTTCCTTCCATGGATTCATTTTTTTCACTGACTCAATTCTAGTTTATTAGATTCTTGTTTAAAAGAATGAAAAAAATTCAATACAACTAAGAACACATAAAAAATAGCATAGAGGATCAAGGCCATTACCAAAAGTTCCTCCCAAGGATCCTATCCTATTGGGTATTTGTTCCCCCTTATTGAATCAGATGGAGAAGGTTCATGACACTGAGCTGTTGGTACTTCTACTTCGTTCGCTCGCCTTTACATTAGGATTTAGATAGCCCCTCTGGTCTTTAAAATAAATCTTTCTTTTCTTATACCATGCTAATAGCGCCTGAACCAAATGTATTTATTTTAATTAGGATCCTATTCTATGGTTACGACTACAATAAGCATTATTTACTTTGCAAGGACGTAAGTGTGTCAGACTGCTAAATTGTGTTATTATTCCTACAATATAAACTAAGGGATATAGAGGGTAACACTGTCCCTGTAAATTCCTTTTTTCCTTTTCCTTTTTGTCCAACATTGAACAAAAAAGAAATTCTAGAAGATGTTTTCTTCCCCCATTAAATACACGCGAATTAGCTTCCAAGTCGAGCAGTCTCAATTTCACTGCAGGATTTATGAATGAATGCTGGGCTGGGCCACCTCAAATGCCATGAGCCACATGCGGGGAAACCCACACGTACGGTTTTCAGGGGACACCTGGGATGGCAAAAGCCGATGCCGACTTGGCTTTGAATCTTGCAGATGCGCTTCAGATTCTCTGTCCCGGAGTAGGTCCCATCGTGGCTTGTGGTATGATGCACGTTTTCCTAGTGCTCAAATCCATCTTGCCAAGTTTTTTTAGTCACAAACAACAGTTTGGTCTTTATGTTTTTCTAGAAAAGCACGATCATGTTTCTTTAGAAAAGCAGGATCATCCCTCATCCTCTGCATCATTGCCATGCACACAACCAAGTCTGGTCTTTATGATGGCTGGCTCATGCCCTCATTGTCCAGCGAAGCTTAGTGCACCCCCCCCCCCCCCCCCTCCAAGTTGTGCACATTTATGAAGAATTTTTTTCCAGAGAAAGCATATATTAGAAAAAAAAGTATTGTCTTTGCCCTCTACAAAATTGAAAGAAAGCATATATCTTTACCAAAGCATTGCATGCTGAACAAAAACATGCTCAACAAAATACAAATCCTTACGAACTAGTAGGTGACAAAGACATTTAAGTAAAGATGCAGCTACTCCAAACCCCCACTCCCAAAGCTTAGGTCATAAGGGCATCTCCAAATTGCCGTTCAGGCGCCCTAAATCCGGCTGCAGGGCGTCTTGGCGCTTAGTTCGGCCTTTGGGGGCGACCTAGCTCCCAGTCACGCCCCCACGCGCCGGCCCCAGGATGTGGAAATTTTAAACTTGGTCGTTCCCGCTCTCAAAAAGACGTCGCAAATCCGGCGATCGGACGTAGTCTGGCGTTACAAAAAGCAGAATCCGGCGATCGCGTGCGCACGGTGATTCACTTTCGTGGTGTCGGCTCGAGGCGTTAAGCGGTCGAGTCGCTGAGCTCGTCGAAGTCGGGCTGCCGGTCTTTGGGCTGCGTCGGCGGCAGCACCGGCCTTCGGCGGCGATGTAGACGCGTCGTTCGGGCTTGGCGTCCGTGTGGGCGTGGGCGTCGTCGGCGTTGCCGTCGGCAGCTCGTTCAGGATGAGGCCCTTCGTCGGAACAGGAGCCGGCTCCTCCTCCTCCTCCTCCTCCTCCTGGTCGTCCTCCTCCTCCTCGGGTTCCTGCGCGTCGTCGCCGTAGACGTAGCCGAGCTCGGCCTCCATGTTGCCGCTGAGGTCCACCACCTCGTCCTGGGTGGTGAACCCGGGAGACGTGGCGGCCGTGGTCGATCCTGCCGCGATGATGTCGCCCATGTTGGCTCCCGTGTCGTCGGTGTCGCCGAGGTGCAAGAAGGGTAGCGGTCCACGGTAGAGATGGGGCGTCGGTGTGGACGCGTAGGCGGCGGGCGGCGAGTAGTTGTATGGAGATGCCGCCGACGGCGAAAGCGGGCGAGGGCGTCTTGGCGTGGCGGGGTGACCATGAGGGAAGGTCACGTTTGATTGAACCCGCGTGCGGCGTCGCCCGTCGGCGTAGCCGGGCGACGATGAACCCCATGGAGATCCGGCGCCTTGCGGTCCCCAGGGCGCGTACTAGGCGTGGCTGACAACGGGTGGATTCATCCCCGCCTGGTCGACCGATGAGGAAGACGCCGCCGCGCGCGCCGTGTTGTCGCGGGCCTTCTTGGCTATGGCCTGTTCACTGTCGGCGGTGATCGCCAAGGCTGAACTTCCACCCTCCACTAGGCGTTCGACAGGCCGGTGGCTTGATGGCGGCGCCTCGGCTTCCTCTGCTTCGCTGGGCGATCGCGGTTGATTGCATGCATGGCGTACTTTCTTCGGCGGCATGGCGTGCTTCTTCGCGGCGGCGGAGGCGGTTTGGCGGAGAAAGGAGAGAATGGCGGGAGGAAGGCGAGCGAGCGGGAGAGATGCGAGGGAAAAGCGTCAAGAAACGGCGGGAAAAGGCCCTCGGGTCGCCTCCAGGGCGGGCCCACGCGCCTTTTTCGCTTGTGCCGGCTCCCCAAGCGCCCCCCAGGGCGCCGGGTTCGGCCTGGGTCCGCCGGCATCAGTTTTGGCCCGAGCCGGCGAAAAACGGGCTTCTGGGGGCGTGACTGGGGCCTTTTTTTGACGTCGGCGCGGCAAAATCACCTGAGAAGGGCCTGTTGGGGGCGCGGCTGGAGATGTCCTAAGAACTGTAGTAGGTCCCTAAACAGAGAGTAAAATTCCCACTTACACATTACTAATTCCCACTTACACATTAACCTAGCTACTCTTGCGGCTTGAACAACAAGAAGGCTGTCTGCCCTAGGAACCCCTGCGGCAGGAACCCGTGAAGACGCACGGCCGCCGGCATCACCATGTTGATCCTTTCGCCGATCATTCTCTTCGTCTCCTTCAGGAAGCAAAAGCTTGTCCAAACGATCATCGCGCAAGAAAAGAACCAAATGGTCCTTGTCGTGGGTGCTACGATCTGGCATGAAAACATGTTAGTATGAGCCCTAGTGTGACGCTCGAATAATTAAGCTACAGTGATCCCACGCTAAAGGTGTCGTGTCACCACGGTTACTGCTGCTAATCTATCCTTAGATCAAAACCGGTCCAAAATTCAAATTCAAAGTTTGTTAAATAATAAAAGTTTTCAAACATTAAAATAAAAATGTTCGGTCTATACTAAATATTACATAAATAAATATGGTGTAGTAAACACATTTTTATAAAATGCCTAAATGATTCAAAATGATTTAAAACAGAAAAGTAAATAAATAAAAGAAAATACAAAAGAGAAAAACTAAACTAACAAAAAAAGGAAAGCAACCCCTCCCCCACTAGGCCACGACCCAGCAGGCCTCCAGGCCGCTCGGCCGGACCACCAGGCCCAACCAGCCACCCCCACTCCCTTATCCCTCTACTTGAAACCCTAACCCCCCCACTACTCCCACTCGCCCCACTCCTCTCCCTCGTCCCACTTCTGCCTCCCTCTCCCCGATCCAGATCAGATCGGGGCAATCGAGGCCCGATCCCGTCGCCCCATCGCCGACCCCCGACGCCACCGTTCGCCGTTTCCGCCCTCACCTCGTCGGACGCCTCCTCATCTCCTCCCCGACGGCCTCCTCCTCGCCTCGATGCCAACGCCGCGTCGCCGCCGCCCAGGGCCCCGTCGTCGGAGACACCTCGCCGGACGCCATCACCTCCGTTTCACCCCGCCACGGACCTCGCCGCCCCGCCGCACGCCGTCGTCCCCGACATCCTCCACGACCCCCGCTGCCTAGTCCCCTAAGACCCCCAGTGAGCTCACCCTCTCCTCCTCTCTTCCTCGCAAGACGCGCCACGGCCATGGCCTCCTCCCATGGCTCGATGTCGCCGCGTGACCTGTTGCTGCCCCTCGCGCCATTTCGCGCTGCGACCTCCCCGCCATTGCGAGTGCCACCACCGCGCTCCCCACTCTGCTCGTCATGGCCCTGGCCCGCCGTTCTTTGTTCTGCCTCGCGCCGCCCGCGCCCCTCGTCGGCCCCTGCCTTGGCAGCTGCGCCCGCCAAACCTCTGTCGCATGCGGCGCCCGAGAAACCACGTCCTCGCCTAGTGCCTCCCGGCTCCGCCTCTGCCGTCGCCATCGTGCGCCCGGCCCACATCGCTGTCAGCGCCTGCATTAGGCGGCGCCCAGCGCCCATTAGCACCCATGCCCGCTAAGGCCCGCTGGCCCTATGACAAGTGGGGCCATCCCTAGAACGGTTTTATAAACAAAAAGAGAGGAATTAAATAAAATAAATAAAAATAATATAATTAATTAACTTAATTAATCTTGTTAGTTAATCTAATTAAGCCTAATTAATTAACCTAATCACTTTAGTTAAATTGACTAATCCTGTTTAGTTAACTGTGTCGATGACAGACGGGACCCACACGTCAGTTTGACCCAGTCAACCCCCTGTTGACTGCTGACGTCATGCTGACGTCAGCAAACACTATTCTGAATAATGTTAGTTTAAATTAATTAACTAAATTCTAAAAATGATTTAAAACTTCAGAAAATCATATAAAATAAACCGTAGCTCAGATGAAAATACTTTCTACATGAAAGTTGCTCAGAACGACGAGACGAATCCGGATAAGCAGCCCGTTCGTCCGCCACACATCCTAACCTATCGAATGCAACTTTCCCTCTCCGGTTCATTTGTTCGAAAACGCGAAACATCGGGAATACTTTCCCGGATGTTTCCCCCCCTTCGCCGGTATCACCTACTACCGCGATTGGGCATGCCTAGCATCACGCTTTGCTTTGTCATGCATCGTCATGCATTTGTTTGCATTGTATTTATTGTTTCTTCCCCCTCTTCTCTCGCTAGACACCGAGACCGACGCCGCTGCTACCCAGTACGACTACGGTGTTGACGACCCCTCCTTCTTGCCAGAGCTTCCAGGCAAGCCCCCTCTTTGATCACCAGATATTGCCTACTCTTCTCTATACTGCTTGCATTAGAGTAGTGTAGCATGTTACTGCTTTAAGTTATTCCTATCCTGATGCATAGCCTGTCCTTGCTACTACTGTTGTTACCTTTACCTGCAATCCTACATGCTTAGTATAGGATGCTAGTATTCCATCAGTGGCCCTACATTATTGTCCGTCTGGCATGCTATACTATCGGTGTGATCACTTGGGAGGTGATCACGGGTATATACTATATACTCTATACATGATACATGTGGTGACTAAAGTCGAATTCGGCTTGTGGAGCACCATGAGTGATTCACGGATTGAAATTTGAAAGGACCTTTGTCCCAATGGCCCTCTGTGTGGATCTTTGTGGCGGAGCGACAGGGTAGGTTGAGACCACCTAGGCGAGAGGTGGGCCTGGCCCTGGTCGGCGTTCACGGTTACTTTAAAATAACACGCTTAACGAGTTCTTGGTATTTGATCTGAGTCTGGCCATTTGGTCTATACGCACTAACCAACTACGTGGGAAAGATATGGGCACTCGGCATCGTGGTATCAGCCGAAGCCTTCGTGACGTCGTGGCCCGGCTGGCGCGGATTGGACTGGAGCGCTGTTAGGTTAGGTCTGCCTTCCGGCCGCCCACGCAACATGCAGGTGTGCTAAGAGGCGATGGGCCTGCACCCTGTCGCGCTTAGGTTTAGACCGGCGTCTTGACCTCTCTGTTGGCCTAGGTGGGGCTGCGACATGTTGATATTCAGCGGACGGGCATGACCCGAGAAAAGTGTGTCGGCCAAATGGGATCGGCGTGTTGGGTTATGTGGTGCACCCTGCAGGAAGTTAATCTATTGAATAGCCGTGATCTTGATAGCAGGACGACTTGGAGTTGTACCTTGACCTTATGACAACTAGAACAGGATAGTTAATAAAACACACCCTTCCAAGTGCGAGATACAACCCGGTGATCGCTCTCTAGCAGGCTGACGAGGAGGGATCGCCGGGTAGGATTATGCTATGTGATGCTACTTGGAGGACTTGATCTACTCTCTTCTACATCTTTGCAAGACGGAGGCTGCGAGCGTAGTCTTCGGCTGTGATTAGTTATCCCCTCTTATTACGGCATTACGTAGTTCAGTCCACTGATATGGCCATTTACACATATATCCATGCATATGTAGTGTAGCTCCTTGCTTGCGAGTACTTTGGATGAGTACTCACGGTTGCTTTCTCCCCCCCTTTTCCCCCTTTCCTTTCTTTCTGGTTGTCGCAACCAGATGTTGGAGCCCAGGAGCCAGACGCCGCCGTCAATGACGACTCCTACTACACTGGAGGTGCGTACTACTACGTGCAGCCCGCTGATGACGACCAGGAGTAGTTTAGGAGGATCCCAGGCAGGAGCCATGCGCCTCTTTCGATCTGTATCCCAGTTTGCGCTAGCCTTCTTGAGGCAAACTTGTTTAACTTATGTCTGTACTCAGATATTGTTGCTTCCGCTGACTCGTCTATGATCGAGCACTTGTATTCGAGCCCTCGAGGCCCCTGGCTTGTATTATGATGCTTGTATGACTTATTTATGCTTTAGAGTTGTGTTGTGATATCTTCCCGTGAGTCCCTGATCTTGATCATACACGTTTGCATGCATGATTAGTGTACGATTGAATCGGGGGCGTCACACCTAGCTGGCAGGAAAAGAATAAATGGTGGACTCAGAATTACCTCTACGACTAATAACGCCAGAAAGGCAGGGATATTCGAGACAATGAAAGTGGTCGTGATGCTGAATCATGAACTTTGACTAGATGCCCGGCGGCAATACACTACAATCTTCAGCGTTTGGGGGGTCAAATGCTAAAAAAAAGTCTAATATAAGGCTCCCTAAATAATTTTTCTTTAGGAATTTATCAAAGGCTGGGGCCAAGCGCCCCCCCCCCCTCCGCCCCAACATAGCTCCGTCATTGCACAAAGGGATCACTCTCAAATTTCCCAAATTTTTATCCTCAGCGATGAACTCTCTCAAACTAGATGACATATCAGCATGCCTAGCCACTGCATTCGTATATTTGCCGCTTCACGGCGAGTCGAAGCAAGGCAGAATCAACAAAATACTAATAGACACATTTTCGAACAGAAAACAGGAGCTCTTTTCAATCTGTTTATAAGTCAATTATGATCCAAACGTAGAATTGCTCTCTTAAACGTTTTTTTGCATGGAAGGTCTCTAAACTTCATTCAGAGATAGACTACATTCATTGACTATCAAAAATAAATATACACTCTCCGGAACGCTTCCATTTAAATATTTTGCCCATTGACTACAGGGACAACTCTAATTTTCTAGTGTATGCTTGATGCTGCCAGGGAGAATTAAGGGCATGTACAACGGTGACATATGGATACATATGCCTCACGACAAGAAGTAGTTTGAGGCATATATATTGATTTTTTTCTTTCCAATGCAAGCTACCACTAGTGGATCTCATCAAAAAATAAAAAGTAGATTTTCACTATACATGCATCCGTACTCTTCATTTCAACTTTTTCAGCTTTATGCACCAGATCACATTTTTCTTCCCCAAGCACCCGCCTCGTGCAGAGGGTCCCGTTGCTTCATCCGAACCTACTTTTTCTGACATCCGATCGTACATGCCATACGAGGCATCACCCTGAGGCTATGCATTGTACATGCCCTGAAACTATGCGCCTGTTGGAAATATGCCCTACAGGCAATAATAAAAGGATTATTATTATATTTCCTTGTTCGTGATAATTGTCTTTTATTCATGCTATAATTGTATTATCCGGAAATCGTAATACACGTGTGAATACATAGACCACAATATGTCCCTAGTGAGCCTCTAGTTGACTAGCTCGTTGATCAATAGATAGTAATGGTTTCCTGACTATGGACATTGGATGTCATTGATGACGGGATCACATCATTAGGAGAATGATGTGATGGACAAGACCCAATCCTAAGCATAGCACAAGATCGTGTAGTTCGTTTTGCTAGAGCTTTTCCAATGTCAAGTATCTTTTCCTTAGATCATGAGATCGTGTAACTCCCGGATACCGTAGGAGTGCTTTGGGTGTACCAAACGTCACAACGTAACTGGGTGACTATAAAGGTACACTACAGGTATCTCTGAAAGTGTCTGTTGGGTTGATACGGATCGAGACTGGGATTTGTCACTCCGTATTACGGAGAGGTATCACTGGGCCCACTCGGTAGTGCATCACCATAATTAGCTCAAAGTGACCAAGTGTCTGGTCACGGGATCATGCATTACGGTACGAGTAAAGTGACTTGCCGGTAACGTGATTGAACGAGGTATTGGGATACCGACGATCGAATCTCGGGCAAGTAGCATACCGTCTGACAAAAGGAATAGTATACAGGGTTGCTTGAATCCTCGACATCGTGGTTCATCCGATGAGATCATCGAGGAGTATGTGGGAGCCAACATGGGTATCCAGATCCCGCATTTTTTTATTGACCAGAGAGTCGTCTCGGTCATGTCTGCATGTCTCCCGAACCCGTAGGGTCTACACACTTAAGGTTCGGTGACGCTAGGGTTATTAGGAAGACTTGTATGTGATTACCGAATGTTATTCGGAGTCCTGGATGAGATCCCAGACGCCACGAGGAGTTCCGGAATGGTCCGGAGGTGAAGATTTATATATGGGAAGTTGTCATACGGACACCGGAAAGTTTCGAGGGCATATCGGTATTGTACCGGGGCCACCGGAGAGGTTCCGGGGGTCCACCGGGAGGGGGCCACCCCTCTCGGAGGGCCTCATGGGCCGCAAGGGGCAGGAACCAGCCTGGAGGGCTGGCGCCCCTTGGGCCCATGCGCCTAGGGTTGGGGGAACCCCAGTGGGGCGCCCCTTTGCTTGGGGGCAAGCCCCCTCTCGGCACCGCCCCCTCTAGATCTCATCTAGAGGGGCCGGACCCCCTTGCCCCTTCCCCAATAAATAGAGGGGTGATGGGAGGGCTGCAACACACAAACAAGGCGCAACCCCTCCCCTCCCCAACACCAATCCTCCTCTGTTGAGTGCTTGGCGAAGCCACAGCCGAGATCTTGCCTCTCCACCATCATCACGCCGTCGTGCTGCTGCTGGAGCCTTCTTCCTCAACCTCTCCTTCCCCCTTGCTGGATCAAGAAGGAGGAAACATCGTCCGTTCCGTACGTGTGTTGAACGCGGAGGTGATGTCCGTTCGGCACTTGGTCATCGGTGATTTGAATCACGGCGAGTACGACTCCATCATCACCGTGCCCTTGAACGCTTCCGCACGCGATCTACAAGTGGTATGTAGATGCAATCTCTCTCCCATGACTCGTTGCTTAGATGAACTCATAGATGGATCTTGGTGAAACCGTAGGAAAAATTTTAATTTTCTGCAACGTTCCCCAACAGTGGCATCATGAGCTAGGTCTATGCGTAGTTCTCTATTGCATGAGTAGAACACAATTTTGTTGTGGGCGGAGATCTTGTCAACTTGCTTGCCGCTACTAGTCTTTTCTTGCTTCAGCGGTATTGTGGGATGAAGCGGCCCGGACCGACCTTACACGTGACGCTTCACGTGAGACACGTTCCACCGAATCGACATGCACTAGTTGCATAAGGTGGCTAGCGGGTGTCTGTCTCTCCTACTTTAGTTGGAGCGGATTAGATGAAAAGGGTCCTTATGAAGGGTAAATAGAAGTTGACAAAATCACGTTGTGGTTATTCGTAGGTAAGAAAACGTTCTTGCTAGAACCCAATTGCAGCCACGTAAAAGATGCAACAACAATTAGAGGACGTCTAACTTGTTTTTGCAGCAATTGTCATGTGATGTGATATGGCGGAAGTTGTGATGAATGATGAATGATATATTGTGATGTATGAGATCATGTTCTTGTAATAGGAATCACGACTTGCATGTCGATGAGTATGACAACGGCAGGAGCCATAGGAGTTGTCTTATTTTTGTATGACCTGCGTGTCATTGAAGAACGCCATGTAAATTACTTTACTTTATTGCTAAACGCGTTAGCCATAGAAGTAGAAGTAGTCGTTGGCGTGACAACTTCGTGAAGACACGATGATGGAGATCATGGTGTCATGCCGGTGACAAGATGATCATGGAGCCCCGAAGATGGAGATTGAAGGAGCTATATGATATTGGCCATATCATGTCACTACTTTATATAATTGCATGCTCTGTTGGAAAAGGCAGTGCCTAGGAGGCGCTTAGGCACGCCTAGGCGCTAGGCAATGGCCCAACGCCTCGCCTAGGGCATAAGTAGAAGTCTAGGCAGAGCAAGTAAGAAATTGTCTACCGAAGCGAGTAATCATGCCATATTGCACTGATATGCCAAAAGGGCCATATTCCAATAGTAGTAGCTGCTCGTTAACATACTTATATGCGTTAAATTAATAGAATACACATATAATAACCTCATATACACCCTAATAGTTAAAATTATATAATAGCCTAGGGTACGCCTAGGGCACTTAAGCACCGCCTAGGCACTAGGCGAAGGCCAACCGCCTCGCTTACGCCTACCGCCTTTTCCAACCTTGATTGCATGTGATGTTTATTATGTTTATGCATCTTGTTTACTTAGAGCGTCGGTAGTAAATAAGATGATCCCTTATAATAATTTCAAGAAAGTGTTCCCCCTAACTGTGCACCGTTGCTAAAGTTCGTCGTTTCGAAGCACCACGTGATGATCGGGTGTGATAGATCCTTACGTTCACATACAACTGGTGTAAGACAGTTTTACACATGCAAAACACTTAGGGTTAACTTGACGAGCCTAGCATGTACAGACATGGCCTCGGAACACAAGAGACCGAAAGGTCAAACATGAGTCGTATGGTAGATACGATCAACATGGAGATGTTCACCTACGATGACTATTCCGTCTCACGTGATGATCGGACATGGCCTAGTCGACTCGGATCATGTAACACTTAGATGACTAGAGGGATGTCAAATCTGAGTGGGAGTTCATTAAATAATTTTGATTAGATGAACTTAATTATTATGAACTTAGTCTAAAGTCTTTGCAAAATATGTCTTGTAGATCAAATGGCCAAGGTTCATGTCAACATGAACTTCAACGCGTTCCTACAGAAAACCAAGCTGAAAGATGATGGCAGCAACTATTCGGACTGGGTCCGGAACCTGAGGATCATCCTCATAGCAGCCAAGAAACAATATGTCCTAGAAGCTCCGCTAGGTGAAGCACCCATCCTAGAGAACCAAGACATTATGAATGCTTGGCAGTCTCGTGCTGATGATTACTCCCTCGTTTCTTGCGGCATGCTTTACAGCTTAGAACCGGGGCTCCAAAAGCGTTTTGAGCAACATGGAGCATAGGAGATGTTCGAAGAGCTGAAAATGGTTTTCCAAGCTCATGCCTGGGGTCGAGAGATATGAAGACTCCGACAAGTTCTACAGTTGTAAGATGGAGGAAAACAGTTACGTCGGTGAGCACATACTCAAAATGTGCAGGTTGCACAACCCTTTGTCCCAAATGGACATTAACCTCTGGATGAGGCGGTCATTGACAGAATCCTTGATCGCTCCCACCAAGCTACAAGAGCTTCGTGGTGAACTACAATATGCAGGGGATGGTGAAGACCATTCTGAAGTATTCTCAATGCTTTGAAGTCGTGAGAGGTTGAAATCAAGAAAGAACATCAAGTGTTGATGGTCAATAAAACCACTAAGTTGAAGAAGGGCAAGAGTAAGAAGAACTTCAAGAAGGACGGCAAGGATGTTGCAGCGCCCGCAAGCAAGTTGCCGGAAGAAGTCAAAGAATGGACCCAAGCACGAGGCAGTGCTTTTATTGCAAAGGGAAGGGCCATCGAAGCGGAACTGCCCCAAATACTTAGCGGACAAGAAGGCCGGCAACACTAAAGGTATATTGGATATACATGTAATTCATGTGTACCTTACCAAGATTTGTAGTAACTCCGGGTATTTGATACGGTGTCGTTGCTCATATTTGTAACTCACGGCAGGAGCTGCGGAATAAACGGAGGCTGGCGAAGGGCGAGGTGGCGATCTTGGCGTGGGAATGGTTCCAAGGTTGATGTGATCGCCGTCGCACGCTACCTCTACATTTACCTATGGGATTAGTTTTAAACCTCAATAATTGTTATTTAGTGCCAAGTTTGAGCATGAACATTGTATCGAGGATCTCGTTTAATGCGAGATGGCTACTCATTTAAATCCGAGAATAATGATTGTTCTATTTATATGAGAGATATGTTTTATGGTCATGCTCCGATGGTCAATGGTTTATTCTTAATGAATCTCGAGCGTAATATTACACATATTCATAGTGTGAATACCAAAAGATGTAAAGTTGATAACGATAGTCCCACATACTTGTGGTAATCGCCGCCTTGGTCACATTGGTGTCAAGCGCATGAAGAAGCTCCATACAGATGGACTTTTAGAGTCTCTCGATTATGAATCATTTGACACATGCGAACCATGCCTTATGGGCAAAATGACCAAGACTCCGTTCTCCGGAACAATGGAGCGAGCAACCAACTTATTGGAAATCATACATACCGATGTGTGCGGTCCAATGAGCGTTGAGGCTCATGGAGGATATCGTTATGTTCTCACTCTCACCGATGACTTGAGTAGATATGGGTATGTCTACTTGATGAAACACAAGTCCGAGACCTTTGAAAAGTTCAAGGAATTTCAGAATGAGGTAGAGAATCAACGTGACCGAAAGATAAAATTCTTACGATCGAGATCATGGAGGAGAATATTTAAGTCACGAATTTGGTACACACTTAAGGAAATGTGGAATCATTTCACAACTCACGCCGCTGGAACACCTCGGTGTAACGGTGTGTCCGAACGTCAAATCGCACTCTATTGGATATGGTGCGATCTATGATGTCTCTTACCGATTTACCGCTATCATTTTGGGGATACGCACTAGAGACAGCTACATTCACTTTAAATAGGGCACCGTCTAAATCCGTTGAGACGACACCGTATGAATTATGGTTTGGGAAGAAACCTAAGCTGTCGTTTCTAAAAGTTTGGGGATGCGATGCTTATGTCAAGAAACTTCAACCCGAAAAGCTCGAACCCAAGTCGGAAAAATGCGTCTTCATAGGATACCCTAAGGAAACCATTGGGTATACCTTCTACCTTAGATCCGAAGGCAAGATCTTTGTTGCCAAGAATGGATCCTTTCTGGAAAAAGAGTTTCTCTCGAAAAGAGTAAGTGGGAGGAAAGTAGAACTCGATGAAGTATTACCTCTTGAACCGGAAAGTAGTGCAGCTCAGGAAAATGTTCCTGTGGTGCCTACACCTACTGGAGAGGAAATTAATGATGATGATCAAGGTACTTTGGATCAAGTTGCTACTGAACTTCGTAGGTCCACAAGGACACATTCCACACCGGAGTGGTATGGCAACCCTGTCCTGGAAATCATGTTGTTAGACAACGGTGGACCTTCAAACTATGAAGAAGCGATGGCGGGCCCGGATTCCAACAAATGGCTTGAAGCCATGCAATCCGAGATAGGATTCATGTATGAAAACAAAGTATGGACTTTGACAGACTTGCCCGATGATCGTGACGATAGAAAACAAATGGATCTTTAAGAAGAAGACGGACGCGGATGGTAATGTTACCATCTATAAAGCTCGACTTGTCGCTAAAGGTTATCGGCAAGTTCAAGGGATTGACTACGATGAGACTTTCTCTCCCGTAGCGAAGCTGAAGTCCGTCTGAATCATGTTAGCAATTGCCGCATACTACGATTATGAGATATGGCAAATGGACATCAAAACGGCATTCCTTAACGACTATCTTAAGGAAGAACTGTATATGATGCATCCGGAAGGTTTTGTCGACCCTAAGAATGCTAACAAGGTATGCAAGCTCGAGCGATCCATTTATGGGTTGGTGCAAGCATCTCGGAGTTGGAACATTCGCTTTGATGAGATGATCAAAGCGTTTGGGTTTATGCAGACTTATGGAGAAGCATGCGTTTACAAGAAAGTGAGTGGGAGCTCTGTAGCATTTCTCATATTATATGTAGATGACATACTTTTGATGGGAAATGATATAGAACTCTTGGAAAGCATTAAGACCTACTTGAATAAAAGTTTTTCAATGAAGGACCTTGGAGAAGTTGCTTATATATTAGGCATCAAGATCTATAGAGATAGATCGAGACGCCTCATAGGTCTTTCACAAAGCACATACCTTGATAAGATTTTGAAGAAGTTCAAAATGGATCAGTCCAAGAAAGGGTTCTTGCCTGTACTGCAAGGTGTGAGATTGAGCTCGGCTCAATGCCCGACCATGGCCAAAGATAAAGAAGAGATGAGTGTCATCCCTCATGCCTCAGCCATAGGATCTATTATGTATGCCATGCTGTGTACTGCATCGGATGTAAACCTTGCCGTAAGTTTGGTAGGTAGGTACCAAAGTAATCCCGGCAAGGAACACTGGACAGCGGTCAAGAATATCCTGAAGTACCTGAAAAGGACGAAGGACATGTTTCTCGTTTATGGAGGTGACGAAGAGCTCGTCGTAAAGGGTTATGTCGTGGTTTTGTCACGGCAGATGTCCTCATGAAAGGACTTAGTCGCGGAGCCATCGCTACGGGTTAACTTAGAGGGGTTAAAGCGGACGCAAAGACACGGGAGTTATACTAGTTCGGCCCCTTCGATGAAGGTAAAAGCCTACGTCTAGTTTGTGATGGGATTGATGTGGTCTCGATGACTAGGGAGCAAATAGCTTCGCCTAGGCCTCGAGTTGTTGTTGTCTGTCCTTGAACCGTCCCGGGTCATCCCCTTATATACACGGGTGACGCCTTGTCGGCTCAGAAGAGTCCCAACCTCCGGTTCATATTCGTATCCGGGTTGGTCTCTCTCTATTCCTAACTTACAATACAAGTTATACATCCGCCGGTTTACGGCTGAGTTCTGATCCGACTACATGCCTTGGGCCCTTACACTCATGCCTCTTGGGCTTTTATACTATTGAACTACTGATGAAGTTAACCCGGCCCAGATAGGCCGGTTTATGCCCAGTAGTAACATCCCCAACATTAGGCCCAGATTGATTTGAACAGGTTCACGTCAATCCTTGAGAAAAAACCTTTATCTTCAATACCTTCTTGAAATCGTTGAACCGCCGTGATATCACTTTCTCCTGATGTTGTGAACCGGTCTGACATCCTCAGAAAGACAGCATCCACGATATCTTCTTTGTTTTAATAGATCCGCAATAATCAAGGCGACAACTCCGCTTTCTAGGGTTACGGTTCCTTGATTCCCGCGCCTGACACAGGGATCCTGCCTTATAAATAGGCCCGAAGGGTCATCCCTTTTCTTCCCTTCGTCCCCTTTCTCTTCGTCTTCTTTGCGTCGCTGGCCTCAGAGCTCCGCCGCCGCTGTCGACCTCTGCACTGTCTTGGGCCGCTGCATCGACCTGAACGCACCAGAGAAAAAGCAGATTCCTTCGCCTCTCCTTGATCGAGGTAGGTCCTCGGTTCCTTTTGACCTAGATCCATTCTAGGGTTTCTGTCCTTGCCGTATTCCATGAACTTGTTCTTATAGTAGATTCTTGAATATATCTGTGATACTTTTGCGCTTGATTAGCGATAACTTTTATGCTCTACTTTGTAGTCTCGATGCGTGCATCCAAGAGTCTAGTGCATCATCTATGCTCATTGCATCAATCTTGATCTCTTTGTCTTCCTTTTTTGGATATTTTTCTTATTTTCCGATCTGGCGTTAGATCCTTCGTTGTAGAAAAAACTTGCGAAACCTGTTTCTGCACACTTAGCCGTTCGCAACCTTCATTGCTTTCAATACTTAGACCTTAAACCAGGCGGTTTAACTTAACATAGAAAAAATTAGATAAGCCGGTACACACCATTAGCCCTCTTGTTGAACCGCGAATTTACAGAGCAGATACTGTCGCTCCATAAAACTCCGGTTTAGCATTGTACACCGGTTCTCTCTTTATCTCACCACAGTTCTTTGAACCGGATTTATATTTTTTTTGTAGATGGCCAAACAAGTGTATGAGTGCAACTGGGCTCCTTCCCGTGTCACTGAGACTCAATTAAACAACCTGGTCCTGACTGGCGCTTTAGCCAAGAAAATTGCATCCATTGGAGGGTCCACGGCAAAGAATGTCCACCCACCCCTCGGGAAGGAGAGGTTGTAGTTTTTGAGATCACCTAGCCCGGGCTTCAACCCGCCTTGGGTTCAAAATTTTATCGAGATGTGCTAGCCAATTTTCAACTCCGTCCACAAGATATAGGCCCCAATTACATTACCAATATACGCCACTTCCAAGTGCTCGTGAGGCATACTTTCAAGAAGAACCCACAGTGGAGCTGTTTAGAGACTGCTTCCATATAAACCGCCGCACAAAATTCACCGACGGGCCTAACACGGAATTAGGTGGCGTGGCGATTCGTAAAAGAAAGGAGGTCACTTATCCTCATGTCAAACTGCAGCCACCCCAAGGAATGGAATCAAACATGGTTTTATTGCAAAGATACTTCACCGCCAATGAGAATCCCTTGCCTGGTTTTCGTCTCGAACGACTCAAGAACACACATCCCTTTCCACAAAGGTTAACTGCCGATGAGAGAAGTAAATATGCTCCTCAACTCTCCAAGCTCAGAGCCTTCATAGCTAACGGTTTTAACCGGAATTGACCTTGCGCGCTGTTGGATATCATGGAGCATACTGCCCCTCTCCCAGCGCTCCGGTTTAATGTGCGAGTACATTGGTAGTGTCGACGACCCCCTCCGACACATTAACATCCAGCTTACCGATGACGAGGTCACCGAGGCGGTGAAGAAGATGCTGAACGAACCGGCAAATCTCTGTGCCCGGACCGGTCTGCTCCCCTTCTGCGCTACCAACAAACTGCCAGCCGTAAGATTTCTTATTGTTTATTACTGAATATATTGTCGCCATCCCGGTATAACTTTTAATACCGACTGTTGCTGAACCAGGGCGATGATCCATTCTGGAGCAAGAAACGCCCGCAAGAGAAGCCGGAGAAACCAGACAAACCGGAAAAACCACTTAGGCAAAAGACAAAAGCTGTTAAGAAGACTGCTCATAAGAGAAAAACCACTGCCTTCTTGATCCGATCCGCGGATGATGATGTGGGTAATCCGGACCTTGAGGTAAAATTTGATTCACTTGGTTTACCTTTCACACGCCTACTTCGATGATGTTTGTCAGACGATGCGAAGCGATGCAACGATGCCGTAGAGGTAACCATTCTCTCCTCTGACTCAAATCCTTTGCCTTCGCTAAAAAACCGTTAGGCAAACCGGAAAATTAAATTTTCTCATCCCCTTGCTTACTTGGATCCCAAATTTCTTATGAAGACTCAACAACACGAAGCTCGCCGCACAACTCGGCACAACGGTCAGGTAGTTACCTCCACCGGTTTACCAAACAGTCCGGTTCGGAAACGCCGTTCAGAGGTCTCTAATTTGCTTGTCAGTGCTCCTCCTAAAGCGGGCTGGTTTCGTCAACCCCTTAATCCGTCTGATTCTGATTATCAGGTCACTTCCCACTCCTCATCTGGCGAGTCATCAGCCACTCAGCTGCCGCCGCTAAAAACGGTGCTTGGGCAAGTTATACTTTTCATATTCCTTCTATAGCATCACTGTGTTGTATATGTTGTATTTAACTCTGGTTGTGCTTTTTCAGGGCCAAACCTAGGCCGAGCAAAAAGGCTCGTCTGGGCAAAGCGGCCGACCAAGAAACTGCCCCTAAACCGGGGAGCACCCCAAACCTTGAAACGGATAACTGCGAAGACACACCCAATGATCCGCCACAGCAAAATGACGATCTTGTTACTGAAGAAAGGCCTAGTGACACCGCCCTTCCTGCTGATCAGCCTAGAAGCCCAACCCGGATTGAAAAATCTACCGATCCATTCCGGCTGTGACCAATCGACGGTTCTGGTCAAACCGGTAGCTCAAGGACGACGATGTCGTAATTACTGGTTTTGGCCACGATGAACCGGGAAATCCGATTGCCTTATCTAAACATTACGCCAAGGAGGAGTTTGCCACTATGAGAAAGGGCAAGTGGGATGTTGATCCGCCACTTATGCTGCTCACGAACCCTCAAGACCTTCACTCGGCTACTTGAACGGTTGTATACCAGCCGTGACTATGAAGCTGGCACGGTGAAAATGATGAAGGAGAAACTTCGAGGTAACCTCCATGTTCTTTTCCTTGCACGAATATTTCCATTTTGTTAACTCTCCTAGCCCCCAAGGGCCGGTTCAACTTAGCATAGTTAAACCGGGACTTAGTATAAACTCAATGCTTCAGAATCCGGTGAGGTAGCCCCCCAGAGCCGGTTCAACCTAGCCTAGTTAAACCGGGACTGCACTTTATATCGCCACATCAGTACATGTTTGAATAAATAACCATTAGCCCGCAAGTGCCAAGTTGAATACTTGTATTGAGCTTGGGACTTTGTGATTGCATTAACAGATGAAGATTAAATATGCATTAGCCCCCAAGTGCCAAGTGTATAACAGGTTTATGCACTGGGGACTTGAAATGACGATATGTAACATGCTTCCTTATTGCAGAGTGAGATACGTCAACAAGCCTCTCAAATCCAGGACCTCCAGGAAAATCTGAAATCTCAACAATCAGAAACCTCCAAGGCCAAGGATGAGCTGAAAACCGCTTTAACTACTATGGAGCAACTCAAGGAGTGGTTCAAATGCCGGCGGGCCGGCGGGATCTTGAAAAGGCCGCTTTGACTAAAAAGGTTGAATATGATGAGGCTGCCCTTAAACCGGTGGTAGAGAGCTGACCAGCGTGAAGCGGCAAGTGCATTCCATGACTGCTGCCATCTTCGGTAAGTTTCCTCTGGTTTCTATGATAATCTTGACCTTTCTTATGATAAGGCCAGTTTGTAATTTCTCTTGCAATCTTTGTGAAGCTGCGCATTGGTCACTTGGGGTCGAGATGTCCGGAAAAAAATTGAAGGCTGCCTATACCTTAATAGAGCATTTGTATATCGAGCGCTTGGATCATCTCCACCGCATCTCATAACAATCCGGCGCCTTCCTTAATACAGGATACCCTTAAGAGGTTGTCTATGCTTCCCGCCCGGATTGAAGAGCTGAATAAATCTGCTGCACGGACCGGCGCCATCAACGCCTAAATCCGGGCCAAAGCATGGGTGCCTGATTTCTATCCCATTGAAGCGGCTCAAGGCTATCGATCAAGGAAGGCGGCTCGAGAATTCAACAAAGATGACTTGAGAGCAATAAACCGGGCCGTTCGCCTTTGGCTTGCCAATTAGTGAAGAAGCCAACTTGTTGCATTATCAAGCTCAAGATGATGATCGTAACAAGCGAGTGGCTGCACCTATCCTCAAGCGGAAAACCTGATCCCTCCAATCCGTAAGCATACTTATGCTCGATATTGACCCAACTTCGATCCATGAAGAGGCTGTCTTTCAAACTTTAATGGGAATCGATTTGGACCACTTGTTGATTTCAAATGGGTAGAGAGGAAGAGGCTGAAGCGGCGCAGGACGATCCACAACCATCAAATCGGGGCAGCGAACAAGCATGAACTAGAAGCCGGTTTGAAGAGCTGCTTTATTATATTCCGTCCAGAAACAATGATCTTATTTGGGCACCATGTTGCCTTGTAATAGGATAGCCAACCTTCTTGCTTTGAACATGCCTTCGTGCATGGGTGCTGATACTCTTGCTTGAATTGTCAAAAAATTTCATCTCATATTGCCTGCAACTACAAAATCTTAAACCGCCACGGTGGTTTATACCGCCAGCTGGTTTGTGATATTCATGTATTCATATGATGGAATATTTAAGGCATATAACCGAAATTTATGATATCAAATACCTGCCATTGCTGGGCATAAGGTTGACTTAGCCAATCTTGAAGCGGAGGTTGGATAAACCCTTACCGTCAAAGGAGAAACCAACTCCTATCATTTATACTGCCGGTTTCCCATGTAAACCGTGCCGGGTCATAATAAGCCCCCCTGTTACTCCATAATAGGATGTTAACAGAAGAAACATCAAACCGGTGAATTTATCGCCGGATTAGAAATTTGACCGAATTCCATCAACTGATAGTTTTGAAAAACGGTTTAAAAATGTTGCGGTTTAAGAAAACGCAACCAAAATTAAATAATGTTGATGAAAGAATATGGAAGCAAAGGCAATGATAAAACCGTTTGCAAAAAGAGGCTTTCTTGAGCCGATCGGATGGTGTTACCATGGTCGGACACGACCAAGCTCCCAATAAGGTGTAGCTATGGTTCAAGTCAGCCAGCCCCCAAGCTGAAATCGTGGCATTGTGCCGATCAAGTGGCGTGGCAATGGTTCGGGTTCGACCAAGCCCCAAGTGATTCTATGGCCTTAGGCCGATCAAAAGCGTGTTGGTTCAGACTTGACCATGTCCCCAAGTGATCTGGTGGCTTTCGCCTATCAAAAGGTGTTGCATTGGTTCGGATACGACCAAGCCCCAAGTGATATCACAAAGCTTTTGAAAAGCAAACTCAAGGGGTAAACCGGAGGCCGCTTTAAGATGTAACAACTCCATGTAACCACGCAGGATGTAATGAGCGGATACCCGCTTTTAGCCGAGGCTCCGGTTTATTGCTTTATTCATAATATATACACCGTCATAATATGTACATAAGTAGAGTGATGGCTCGGGTATAATAAGGCGAAGATGAGCTATGTTCCACGGCTGTTGGTCTCCTCTTCGACGTGCGTGAGTCTTTATGCTCTCGAACATCGATCGAGATAGTACGACCCGTTGTGCGATTCTTGCGACCACAAAAGGTCCCTCCCAAGGCGGGGATAGCTTGTGCATATACATGCGGTCTTGGATGAGCCAAGCACTAAATCTCCTTCTTGAAAGGTTACGGTCACGACCCGGCGACTATGATAACGCATTTAAGATCCTGCTGGTAAATCGCCGAGCGAGCAGCTGCTATGTCTCGCTCTTCATCCAGCCGATCCAAAGCGTCCTGTCGTGCTGTCTCATTATCCGTTTCGACATAGGCTGCCACACGAGGTGAGTCATGACGGATGTCGCTGGGGAGAACCGCCTCCGCTCCATAAACCATAAAGAACGGCGTGTATCCCGTGGATCTGTTAGGTGTAGTATTTATACTCCATAACACAGACGGTAGCTCTTCTACCCAACAACCCAGCGTCCTATGCAAGGGGACCGTAAGCCGGGGTTTGATGCCTCTCAGGATCTCTTGATTGGCTCTTTCCGCTTGACCATTGGACTGTGGGTGAGCTATCAAGAAACGCTGTCAAGCGGATGTGCTCACGTCATAGAACTCCTTCATGGCACCTTTGGACAAATTGGTACCATTATACGTAATGATGCTGTGTGGAAAACCAAACCGGAAAATCACCTTTTTGATGAACTGAACCGCCGTGGCGCATCACACTTGCTAATGTGTTACGCCTCTACCCACTTTGTAAATTTGTCAACCGCCACCAACAGGTGTGTCTTTTTGTCCTTGGACCGCTTGAAAGGTCCAACCATATCCAGCCCCCAAGTCGCAAACGGCCACCATTCAACTGCCCACCATTCAACTGCTTTGGGTTGCTCTGATAACCCGACTGCTGCTGCTGCTGATTGTAACCACCCTGGTTATTCTGATTGTTCTGATTGTTATGTCCGCTTGGATTACCATTAAACCTGAACTGAATTTCCATCGCCAGAACCGGCCGGATCTGAACCGCCGTAACCTTGATCATACCGGAAAGCATTAGAACTTTTGAACTCCTGCATAATGTAACAATCCTTCCAAAGGTGATTTCTTTGGCGCCTCCTTCGTCCCATGCTTGCGGGGTTGATTCAACAGATAGTTCAAGCGGTCCGGATTGGGATTAGGCGCTCCACCTCGATTCGGCTGTTTACCCTTGCGCCGATGGCCCTTGTCCTGCGCGTTGGTGTTGGCTACGAAGTCCATGTTGCCGTTCGCTTTACGCTTACTTCCACCATTACCTGCCGAGTGATGCTGCTGGCTTTTGAGTTCTTGTTCTTCCTTCCCTTCCTGTCTCATCATCATCATCGACTCGGTATCCTTGGTACTATCGTAATCAACATACTTCACTAAACGCCCATGAGAGTGCCCATGTCATTGCAAAACCGCTTCATGCGTCCTAGCTTCAACTTTAAAGGTTTAAACCAGCGATTTGCCCTCTAGGGTCAAGATCGCAGAATCAACGTTGATCCGGTCTGAAGAATGTAAGACTTCCGAAACGCGGCGTACCCAATGGGTCGTTGATTCCCCCTCAGCCTGGACACAAGCCGCCAAGTCCACCACAGACATGGGCTGCTTACAGGTATCTTTGAAATTCTGAATGAATCGGGCCCGTAACTGGGCCCATGAACTGATGGAATTGGGTGGCAAGTTTTTCAACCAAGTACGGGCCGTGCCTTCGAGCATCATGGTGAAGTACTTTGCACACGCGGCTTCATCCACATCCAGCATCTCCATGGCCATCTCATAACTCTCTATCCATGCTTCGAGCCAGATCGGCGGTGTAATTTGGCACCTTATGCGGCCCTTGAAATCCTTGGGCAAGCGTACATTGCGTAAAGCGGGACGAGGCAAGGCACCCCCAAAGAGCCGGAGGTAACCTTGTGCTCAAAGATGGTCTGGACGAACCGGCGAAGTCGATAATCACGATCTTTGTCTGCTAACTTTCGGCCTCCCTGCGTGTTCGCCCGGTCCACCACCTCTTGAGCGTTATCGAAACCACCCGCCGGGTTGTTGCCCGCGAGTAGCGCGCCAGCGCCGTGCATTACCAACCACGGCCGGTTCATCCACGCTACTGCTATAGCTCCGGCTTGGGCGGGGGTAGAAGTGGATCCGATCGCGGTATTTAATACGCTTCTGTTGGACCGAGCTAGCTGTCCTAAGGAGCTCCTTGACCCGGCTGCCTCTACCGCTGTGGTGAATCGCCTTCAATTGGAATCGCCTCCAACCGTGCCGCAACTGCAACAAGGTTATCCATCGGGTTGGAGTAGTGACCTGGAGGTGTTTGCTTAGCCTGAGGCGTGCCGGTATGATGGCAAGGTAAATCTATTACGCGGGGCTGAACCGGCACGCCCGTCCCAGGTGCTTCCGCCCGGTTTACCACCGGCGGATTACTGGTCCCTGCTCCTGGGGTATTGAAGAGATCTCTTCCCTCGAAAACTGAAGGCAAACGGGATCTGTATTTCCTCTTCATGACTTCATGCGACGCGTTACGATCCGGCATGAGCCTATACGCTATGCGGCGTCCAGCGGCCGCTCTGCCGCCATCTGGCGTCTGCGGTTGCCGAATCCGCTTTGCCTAAGTGATTTGTTCCTTCACCTTTGCGCCTCCGCATTATGAATGTCACAGTTCGCCGGGTTAGCCTACGCCATGAGCACAGCCAACGCATCGAATAGTTACGATAAAACTTGAGCCGACGGGCGACAGGGCCTCCTCGCCTACCGCCATCGCCATTGTTGAACCGGCGACCATTGTCGCAGCGGTCGAAGAGTGAAGCATCGCTTGTGTTCCAGCCATGAATATTCCAACCCGGTTGGGCATATCAAGGGGTCCGGAATATCATCACCATCGAACAGCCCCAATCTGGCCATCTTGGTACCGATACAGAGATTTCTCGGTCGACGACTCGTCATCAGAGTAGACGACGGTTTCGCCACCAGATGCTGATCCGTCCTCATAATTTCCTCCGTGGATGACTCCCACGAAAGCACGCTTGACGGCCGGTTTAGCCTGGGCAGGTTTCGCACGCTGAGCCGTCTCGACGAGGTCGGTGCAGATGTCCGGCTCAGGCCCTGGCTCACCGATCTTGCCGATGAAAACGTGTATGCCACCAAAGGGGACCCGGTACCCGTACTCAATCGAGCCGGCCTCGGGGCCCCAGCCTGCATCGTCGATGTAGAGCTTGGCGCGACGACTCTTGGTCATCCGGCCCACAGTGTAGCCTTCGAGTCCTTCGAGCTTGCCCTCCAAGATCATCAAACCATCGTGCGATAGCCCACGGGCGGGCGCCAATCGCCGTGGTTTTGTCATGGCGTATGTCCTCATGAAAGGACTTAGTCGCGGAGCCATCGCTACGGGTTAACTTAGAGGGGTTAAAGCGGACGCAAAGACACGGGAGTTATACTAGTTCGGCCTCTTCGATGAAGGTAAAAGCCTACGTCTAGTTTGTGATGGGATTGATGTGGTATCGATGACTAGGGAGCAAATAACCGCTTAGGCCTCGAGTTGTTGTTGTACTGTCCTTGAACCGTCCCCGGTCGTCCCCTTATATACACGGTGACGCCTCGGCTCAGAGATTCCCAACCTCGGTTCATATTCGTATCCGGGTTGGTCTCTCTCTATTCCTAACTTACAATACAAGTTATACATCCTACCGGTTTACGGCCATGTGTTCTGATCCGACTCATGTGCCTTGGGCCCTTACACTCATGCCTCTTGGGCTTTTATACTATTGAAATATCGATGAAGTTAACCCGGCCCAGATAGGCGGTTTACGCCCAAAGAGTAACATCCCCAACAAAGTTACGCCGACGCTAGCTTCGACACGCATCCGGATGACTCTAAGTCACAAACCGGATATGTGTATATGTTGAATGGTGGAAGCGATGGTAGTGCGGTACTGCAAGCAGAGCGTCGTGGCGGGATCTACATGTGAAGCGGAGTACATGGCAGCCTCGGAGGCAGCGCATGAAGCAATTTGGGTGAAGGAGTTCATCACCGACCTAGGAGTCATACCCAATGCGTCGGGGCGGTCGAACTCTTCTCGTGACAACACCGGAGCTATTGCCCTTGCCAAGGAGCCCAGGTTTCACAAGAAGACCAGCACATCAAGTTGCCGCTTCAACTCCATCCGTGAAAATGTTCAAGATGGAGACATAGAAATTTGCAAAGTGCATACGGATCTGAATGTCGCAGCTCCGCTGACTAAACGTCTTCATGGGCAAAACATGATCAACACCGAACTCTATGGGTGTTCGATTCATCACAATGTAACTAGATTATTGACTCTAATGCAAGTGGGAGACTGTTGGAAATATGCCCTAGAGGCAATAATAAAAGGATTATTATTATATTTCCTTGTTCGTGATAATTGTCTTTTATTCATGCTATAATTGTATTATCCGGAAATCGTAATACACGTGTGAATACATAGACCACAATATGTCCCTAGTGAGCTTCTAGTTGACTAGCTCGTTGATCAATAGATAGTCATGGTTTCCTGACTATGGACATTGGATGTCATTGATAACGGGATCACATCATTAGGAGAATGATGTGATGGACAAGACCCAATCCTAAGCATAGCACAAGATCGTGTAGTTCGTTTTGCTAGAGCTTTTCCAATGTCAAGTATCTTTTCCTTAGACCATGAGATCGTGTAACTCCCGGATACCGTAGGAGTGCTTTGGGTGTACCAAGCGTCACAACGTAACTGGGTGACTATAAAGGTACACTACGGTGTATCTCCGAAAGTGTCATTGGGTTGACACGGATCGAGGCTGGATTTGTCACTCCGTATTACGGAGAGGTATCACTGGGCCCACTCGGTAGTGCATCATCATAATGAGCTCAAAGTGACCAAGTGTCTGGTCACGGGATCATGCATTACGGTACGAGTAAAGTGACTTGCCCATAACGTGATTGAACGAGGTATTGGGATACCGACGATCGAATCTCGGGCAAGTAGCATACCGTCTGACAAAAGGAATAGTATACAGGGTTGCTTGAATCCTCGACATCGTGGTTCATCCAATGAGATCATCGAGGAGTATGTGGGAGCCAACATGGGTATCCAGATCCCGTTGTTGGTTATTGACCGGAGAGTCGTCTCGGTCATGTCTGCATGTCTCCGAACCCGTAGGGTCTACACACTTAAGGTTCGGTGACGCTAGGGTTATTAGGAAGACTTGTATGTGATTACCGAATGTTGTTGAAGTCCGGATGAGATCCGGACGTCACGAGGAGTTCGAAATGGTCCGGAGGTGAAGATTTATATATGGGAAGTTGTCATACGGACACCGGAAAGTTTCGGGGCATATCGGTATTGTACCGTGGCCACCGGAGAGGTTCCGGGTTCCACCGGAGGGGCCACCCTCTCGGAGGGCCTCATGGGCCACAGGGGCAGGAACCAGCCTGGAGGGCTGGGCGCGCCTTGGGCCCATGCGCCTAGGGTTGGGGGAACCCTAGTGGGGAGCCCCCTTTGCTTGGGGGCAAGCCCCTCCTCGGCAGCCCCCCTCTAGATCTCATCTAGAGGGGCCGCCCCTGCCCCTTTACCCTATAAATAGAGGGGTGAGGGAGGCTGCAACACACATCCAAGGCGCAGCCCTCCCTCCCCAACACCTCTCCTCCTCCGTTGAGTGCTTGGCGAAGCCACAGCCGAGATCGCCTCTCCACCATCATCACGCCGCCCGTCTGCCGGAGCCTTCTTCCTCAACCTCTCCTTCCCCTTGCTGGATCAAGAAGGAGGAAACGTCGTCTGCTCCGTGACGTGTGTTGAACGCGAGGTGCTGTCTGCTCGGCACTTGGTCATCGGTGATTTGAATCACGGCGAGTATGACTCCATCATCACTGCTCCCTTGAACGCTTCCGCACGCGATCTACAAGTGGTATGTAGATGCAATCTCTCTCCCATGACTCGTTGCTTAGATGAACTCATAGATGGATCTTGGTGAAACCGTAGGAAATTTTTTAATTTTCTGCAACGTTCCCCAACAGCGCCTTGGCACCCCGGCGGGGAAGCAACTTTCGATGGCGACCCAGTATGCGCGCACGCCTTTCCGCTCCGCCCCGTTGTGCCCTGTCCTTTTTTTTGACATCTTGAGCCTGTCCATCTTGTTGTGGCCGAATTTCGTGTTTTGACCCTTTTAGCATAGAAAATCGAGATCGACCCTGTTTCAATTTTTTTAAATCGACCCTTCGCTACCGCTAGGGGCTTGGCGGTAAGGGTCAGGCAACCCACGCCACGGGCCTCGGCGGTAAGGAAGACGGCCACGGCCGTCAACTAACGGCCAGCACACCGGTACCCTACCGCCAAGGGCCTCAGCGGTAGGTTATGGGACCCTACCGCCCACCCCTGTGGCCGTAGGGTTTTACTGGGAAGCTATGCGTGACCAGCAGCAAACCTGGCGGTAGGTTCTCACAACCTACCGCCAACCTACCGCCAGGGGGCTTGGCGGTAGGGCCCTGGGGTTTTAGCCAGGGAACTTGTTGTAACCGTAAACGGCAAATCCCTGGCGGTAGGGTGTGAGAACCTACCGCCAGGAGGCTTGGCGGTAGGGTCATGTGGTTTTGCATTTTTGTAAGTTTTAGTGCTTGTTTTTTCCTAAATTTTTATCACAACAAAGATAATAAAGATAGTATATATTTTAAGAGCCTAAAATATGCAGATCTCACACAATATAACATATATCACACTCAAGATATAATAGCAAACGGTTCCACATAGTTTCACAAATAGCAAATAGCAAAAGGTTTGAACTAACACATATTTCACAAATAACACATAGTTCGACAACCCCAACTAACACAAGTTGTTTCGCAAACCCAACTAACACAAGTAGCCAAGCCCAGAATTACTTACTTCTTCCCCTCTTGGAGGTACGGTCATCGTTCTTCTTAGAACGAGTCTCATCAGGCTTCTTCTTGTGCCCTCCTCGAGGAATCGGTTTTTGGAATGGGGACGGCCTCTGCCAATCCTTCTTTGGCTGATTCCTCTTCAGAAGCTGAGATGGTTGAGTTGGTGGAGGTCCGTAATCTTCATCGCACTCCTCCTCCCTATTGCTCTCCTCCTCCTCTTCTTCTTCATGAGCCTCCTCCTCCTCCTCCTCGTCCTCGTCCTCCCCCTCCTCCTCCTCCTCCCCAACCAACCTAGACGATGAGCCAGCATGGCTCGATGAAGCGATGTTACCCTGTGGCTACAGGATCATGAGCTTCAACCGAGCCAACACACCCAAGCAGGCTACCGACTTGCGAGAACGCTTCACGAACTTCTGCAGTCATAATGAAACAAGGACATAATGCCGATCAGATTTATGATTGCAAATGAACAAGAACATAGGGTATTTCTAGGCGGCTGAAATGTTACCTTCATCGTCTCCCTCACGCTGTTCTATGAATCTCCGTTCCCGGGGGCACGAACTAGTGCATTCGAGCCATCAAAGATGCATCTGCTCATTTCGCCCGGATTGTGAAGGCATAAGTGAGTCACAATGATGAATAAAATAAACTACATACAACCCCGGTTCAAGACAGAAGAACACAACTTACCACTCTATTGATCAGGGGTGCAAACTCCCTAAATCCACCCATGTCTCTGATGCTAGCCTGGTAGGGCTCTTCCTCGGGGGCATCCATCTCCAACTCCGCGATATCTTCTGGCGTCCACCTAGGCCTGAGACGAAGACGGTGCTTCTGGCCATCGTCGTACCACCTCATGTGTTTGGGTGTAATCATCCCAGTCAATCACTCGCCTCTCCACATCTTTACGCCACCTACGCCAGTTCCACTCCGTCACAAAATTTTTATGTTGCCCTCCACAGTCTGTGATCGACTGATTTTTCTGCCGACTGAACCTACAAGGCATAAACAACACAAACCATCATAGTACCGGTTGTAGTACTTACCACTCCATTCTCTATCCGAAAACTTTGGTTCAATATTTCGATCGTAGTATTTACCACTCCATTCTCTATGAAACGACACGATGACCCTTGTCGAACGCGTAGTCAAGCATGGAGTACCGGTTGCCGATGTTGTCCGCAAGAGGTGCCCGCCTAAATAAAATTTCATAAACATAAGCATTATAAGCATAAGCATAAATAAATAAAATGAAACATGGTTGATTCATTCATACAACATTTATATATTTATTCATATAACATCCACATGCATCATATATAAAAACAAAATCCTCCCCTCCAACATGCATCATATCATCATTTTTTTAAACAAAATAAGTTATAAACTAGGTTCATCTTGAGGGTTCAACATTTTTTCTCCAACTACATCCACTACTTGCATCATAGCATATCAACATGCATCATCATATCACAACAAATTCCTCCTACATGCATCATATAAAAAAATTCTTCAACAAAAACATGAACTAGGGTTCATCTTCACACAACCATACCAACTAGTGACTAGAGTTCATATCTAACACAATATAACATCTAGAATCAACCTAAATCACTCCTAGGGTTAAAAAAATTAAATTTAGTTCAAGAAGGGGACTGATTTGAATCAAATAATGCGACGAATCGGAAGCTATTTGACTAAAACTAATTGGAGGGATCGGACGAGCTTACTTTTCTCTTTTCGGGGCCATCTCGATCCGCAAAAACGATGAAGGAACGAAGAAGATCGGAGGAGTGGAGGAGATGAGAGAGAGGGCGAGAGAGGAAGAATTGTTGTTCTTGGGAAGTAGGCGGTGTGGGGAAAGGGGTGGGTGGGGCCGCGCTTCAATAACTCCGTCCACACCTCGCCGCTGTGGTCCTGGTGATAGGATCAGATAGCCTACCGCCGGGACCTGCGGCGGTAGGGTGCGACGGAGGGGGGACGGCGGCAGTTTGCGTGCTGACGTGGATTAGTTTCCTAACGCCGAGCCCCCTGGCGGTAGAAAAAAGGGTCAAATTTTTTAAAAAAAGAAAGAAACAGGGTCAGATCTCGATTTTCTATGCTAAAAGGGTCAAACACGAAATTTTGCCTCTTGCTGTCAAGCGTTGTGGTCGACCATCCTTTTGTCATGAACTTTTGGAAGTGGGAACTGCTTTGCAAGTTGTAGTGTGGAGGGGCACCTGAATGGGCTGGCAAAAGCCGCTGCCGACTTCGCTTTGAATCTTGCAGATGCGCTTCAGATTCTCTGTCCCGGAGTAGGTCCCGCCGTGGCTTGTCGTTATACGCTGCATGTTTTCCCAGTGTCCCAAATCAATCTTACCAAGTTTTTTTTTGTCACAAACAATAGTTTGGTCTTTATGATGACTGGCTCATGCCCTCATTGTCCATCCCTTGCAAACATTGGCCAAAGCATGACTGACTGACAAAAACATCTGCTTAATTTTGCGCCTTTGCTAAACCTCTTGTAACCTAGAAATGTTTTCACTTTGGCCAAAAAAAAAAGTTTTTCCGGTCGCCTGATACATAGGCGGGTGCTTACATATTTTTGCTAATCAAAATAGATACCCCCACACCGCTCGACAACCCATGATATACTCCCTCCGTTCCAAATTACTCGTCGCAGAAATGGATGTATCTAGAACTAAAATAAATCTAGATACATCCATACTTGCGACAAGTAATTCGGAACGGAGGGAGTATAACTTATGATATACAGTACTCCCTTCGTCCGGAAATACTTGTCCTCAAAATGGTTGTATCTAGACTTATTTTAGTTATAGATACATCTATTTTGAGGACAAGTATTTCTGGACGGAGGGAGTACTTAAGAAGCATTGCATGCTCAGTACGTAAAATACAAATCCTTACCGATGACACGATGTTACCATGGTGACTGTCCATGCCTAAATTGGGCAGCTAATGCCTGCTGCACCTGCACACCTTAAGTTCTGATATCCACAGAAAAATGTTGCCCAAAACAAGCTACTTCACACGGCCAAACCTCTCCACAAGCTTCTGCTCGATCTCCAGCCTCTTCTTCACCAACAACGTGTACTTGTTCAGGAGCTCATCGTCCCCCTCGCAGCCCCCAAATGGAACAGCCAGCTTCATATTGAGCGATGTTCTATCCAATCGGCCCGAGTACACGCGTGAGATCGGCACGAACTCGCCCTGCTGCTTGCAGAGCCACCCATGGGATGCCCTCAGAGCAGCACCCACCGACGCAGAGTCTGCATATCGGTCGTCAGATACAGATAGAGTGCACCCAGAGTATGCTCTGCTCTCGTAGAGGTCAGTGTACAATCAGGTCATGCAGATCTCTTGCACATACCTGGTCTCTGAACAGTGTAAACCGGACAGCCAAAAACAGACGCCATCGTCTTGAGAATGGCCTGGTTCGACGAGGCGCCACCGGTTGCTATGATCCGCTTCGGAGGCACCGGCAGGCCGCACCTCTCAGCATGTCCCCTCATGGACATGAACTGGCCTTCTATCAACGCGCGCACCTGAATAACTTCGTGTTAAACCGGCCAAACCCTATCATGTTGAATTGTATGATGGCAGTGACAGGTTGTGAAGTACTCAAACCTCTGACGGAGGATCAAACTCGTCGGTTTGGCATTCCTCGCTCTCAGCTAATGATCCGCTGGTTAAGACGTCGACAACGTAGCGGTGAAACCCGACTAGGCATATATATTAGCACATGGTGTGAGTGATGACACGAAGAGTGGATGGGGAACGATATGCAAGGTCGATAATAACCTGGAAGCGGTGGCAGGATCTCATGCTCCTTGTAGTAAAATCCTAGTCTCCCTCCTGTGAAAAAGAAAAACACGAGACGTAATAATCCATGTGAAAGCTACCATTCTGTGGTCAATGCAAGAATCTAGCCTGATGGAAGGAAAGACAGGCTTTTCATAGCAACTGCCTTAACCTTAGTGGGATCAACGCATAATCAAACATGTGTACCAACTTGCCGAAATGTAAACTTTTATAGACCTGCTAGTTTAAATACCTTAATCTATTAATCAGAAAAAAAACCTTAATCCAATGAAATCCACACCACCTTTTCAAGATATGCATTTTGAAGGATACTAATCATTTTGATCAAATACATCGCGTACCATTTAAGGGGTCTGTTTGCTCAAGCAAATTGTTGAACACATCCCATGATTTCTCAGCATAACGATCGCGAATGTCTGACAAAGAAGTACATAAGTTAGCAAGAGTAACAACACAATAGAAGGCACTGAAAATGGTACCTTCTCGAGTTAGAGATCCATTTTTATAGCAAAGCATAACCATGTAGGTGTTGGGGTCAACTGGATTAGGAAGGATGTTTCCATCCAGGGATGGTTCAGGGATGTCAGTTACCCCAAATACCTGAAAGATCATAAAGATGTCACAAACTTACCAGCAAAGGTTGACAGAAACAAAATTATGTTACACAATCACTCATCTTTTTTTTGCAAATCCTTTTACTAATTGTTCCATCGCATTACAAGACAAAAATAGGTTTGATTCGCACAATAGGCTAAATTCAAAACCATCTCCTAATGTACACAAATGCACGTTCATATTACAGCATTACTCTTAAGAAAAATACAAGAATTTGTAGGCATGGTGATAGATGATTACTGTATCACTTGTTCCAAGGCTGATTGCTAGATCACCAGGATTGCTCAGAGTTAAGCCTGCATTATATCAGGGTATGAAAATATTTTAAAAAATTTGCAGTATGTAAGGGTTCTTGTAAGCTTTATATTAGTTTTTATATACATATGAGAAAACAGACATCATATGTACTTCCTCCGGTCCTTTTTAGTCTGCATATAAGTTTTGTTCGAAGTCACCAAACTTACAGAAAAAACATCAACATTCACAATGCCAAATCAATATTCTTAGATTTGTTATGAAATGTAGTTTCATAGTATATATATTTGATATTATAGATATCTATATTTTTTAATATAAATTTGGTCAAACTTTGCAATGTTTTTTTTTACTTGACACAAATCTAATACGCGAAGTAAAAAGGACCTGAGGGAGTATTAGACTCATGTGGAAAATCAGGAGAACCTGAAGTACCTGCAAGGCTATTGGGGTTGTCCCCTGACCACTGAACAACCAAACAGTTGCTTGTAAACTGAAATCTGAGAAAACATGAGGTATCCAAGTATATCATTCAGACACATCATTAGTGACTAAAACATAATTTGAGTACAATTCAGTGTTCATATTGTTTACTTAAGAAGGTAACAGCTGGAGTACATCATTAGCCCCATTGCAAACAACATAATATTACCAACCTGACAAGTTGATATTGCAGTGTCAGCAATGAACAAATAGTTTGTGCATATAACTCAGAATTTCCAGATTTTCTCGAAAAAGTAATGTGCTAGACCATGCTACTGAGCATATATGAGACAAAAGTTCCACAAGAAAAATCTAGACGAGCGAATTTCGCATAATTTTTCTTCTTCTTTCGCATAAGCTACCTCTGAACAAAATAAGGAGCTAAAGTTCCAGCAATAGCATGCGCTGGTGCTAGCTTCCCAATCTTCACTTCCAAATCTGGAGCTGTGGCCTGTAAACATGGAATGCATCAGAAACAAGCGATTGGGTAAACAAAATCAAGTCAAACTGAATAACGTTGCTATGCCGCCCTAATATTTTCAGTACCAAACAATGCAGTTCCTGCAAATTGACAACGCAAACCTCTGAACATTTGAAGGAACCAAACCTCAAGGGCATCTTGAAGCAGCTCGCGCGTCTCGATGTCCATCAAGTTCATCCCGGCGCCGTCGGTCTGGTCGATGCAGGCGTAGCCGCCGATGAGCAGCGACGCCATGAACGAGCTGACAAGCGAGATCCTCTCGGTGCCGTCGTAGAGGCCCGGCCTCGTCTGGCACATCTTCCTGATCTGCGGGCCGGTGCACCGCTCGTGCGCCCGGCACCCCGTCATCCGGGCCAGCGCCAGCGCGCCGCCCAGCGCGGCCTCGACCTCCCGGCACTGCGCCGTCGAGCTGCTGTCCATCCACACGGGCGACTCCGGCGCGGCGAACGCGCCGGCCAGCTGCGGCGCCAGGCCCCTGGCCGGGTCCAGGGAGGCCAGCGCGGCGCCCGCCCCGCGGCCCCAGTAGACGCTGCCGTGCTGCTGCGCGCTGCCGGAGACGGCGGCCACGCGGCCGTAGTCCACCCTGGGCTTCAGCCTGTACAGGAGGAGGTCCAGGGCCTCGGCCCACATCAGCGGCGGCGACACGATGCGGCCCTGCTCGGCCGGGTCCCGCCGGACGCCGCCCTCCGTGCCGTAGTGCGGCAGGTCGGAGTCGAAGTGGACGGCGTCGTGGGCGACGATTGCGAGGCTGGCTTCCAGCACGGTGGCTTTGAGACAATCACAGGGCAAATCATCCAACCCCTTGTAAAGTGGGGCAAATCATCCAATCCCCCCCCCCCCCCCCCTCCCCTTTGAGCGACCTGCGGAGACATCAAAGGCAGCAATTCTAGTGCCTCGTCAGTCGTCACTCAGGAAATATTCAGCGGCAGAAGATGGTAGCCGGAACTAAGGAACGGCGTTCTTACTGCGTGGAGCAATCAAACCCGAGGAAGAGGGAGCCGTCTGGGAGGGGGAGGGGGAGGGAGCAACCGTCGCCGTCGGCCATGAGGACGGGCAGAGAAGCTCCGTGGTGTGTTCAGTCGCTGCCTCGCTGGATGTTAGTGGATATTTTATTTGATGACGACGAAGGGGAGAAAAGTGGAGCACGCCAAAAAGAAGATTGACAAAAAGGAATATGCTTTCATTGAGTTGAAAAATCAAGACCTCCCGCTAAACGGGTGCTCTTAGAGCATCTCTAGTGGATGGTGTAAATTGGATGTGTATATCTTCATATACACGTCCATATACACCTTGCTAAATTATACATCTTTCAGTTTTTCAGTGAAACGTGTAAATTAGGACGTGTATATTCCAACGGCTATATTTTTAAACGGCTATGTTTTCAAACGGCTATATTTTCAACGGCCATATTTCCGATCTATATAAACCACCCCTACCACCTCTCTTCCAGCACACTTCTACCTGTAACTTCTCTTCTCACCTAGATTTTTCTATCGTTTCTCACGCAACACAATGAACACATCCACTTGGGAGATGAGTTCTTCGTCATCTTCATCTAGCGAGGATGAACTCATACTTGCAAGATTCATGAAGCGCGAGGAGGAAGAGAGGAAGAACGCCGACGCCATGGCGGTTCCAAGCATGGACGATACCAATGGATCGAGGAAGAGATGCCGGATTTCTTCTTCTGTGGGACGACTACTTCAAAGAAGTTCCTCGCTTTCCCGAACATTTGTTTCGACGAAGGTTCGTAATTAGTACACTTCTCTGCTTTGGTCCTTTTTTCATTTCCATGTCTCATTTACTTTTTATGCACATATTTAGGATGTCGCGTACTTTGTTCAACCGCATAGCTGATGGTATACTTGAGCATGACTATGATGATTATTTTATGCAAAAAAGAAGTGCTTCTGGAGCTCTTGGGTTACATCCTCTGCAAAAGATGACCGCGGCAATGCGGATGCACATATGGAATAGCAGCAGATGGTGTTGATGAGTACATCCGGTCCGCTGAGTCTACTAATTTAGAGTCTTGCAAGAAATTTGTGATCAAAGTTTGTGAAGTTTTTGGGGAAAAGTACCTGAGATCTCCAAATGAAGAAGACATTGCTAGGTTACTTGCAATAGAGGAGGAAAGAGGATTTCCGGTATGTTAGGGAGCATAGATTGCATGCACTGGGGTGGAAAAATTGCCCCAAAAATGGCATGGCATGTTTAAAGGCCATGTGAGCGAAGCCCACTATGATCTTGGAAGCGGTTGCTTCACAAGATCTTTGGATTTGGCATGCTTATTTTGGTTTACTGTGGTCTCTGAATGATATAAATGTTCTTCAACGTTCTCCTGTTTTTACAAAGCTAGCCGAAGGCCAAACTCCTCCAGTGAATTATAGCATCAATGGCCATCAGTACACAATGGGGTATTACCTTCCAGATGGTATCTATCCACGGTGGGCAACATTTGTGAGGAGCATACCAGCTCCAACCAGCAGAAAGCATAAAACTTTTGCCAAGAAGCAAGAGGGGGCTAGGAAAGATGTGGAACGAGCCTTTGGAGTTCTGCAATCCCGTTTTGCCATTGTTCGTGGACATGCTAAAGGATGGAAACGTAAAGAAATCACTGATGTCATGAAAGCTTGTGTCATAATGCAGAATATGATAGTTGAAGAGGAGCGACAAACTGGTCGGCAAAGCTGCACTTTTGAGGCAATGGGAGAAAGAGTCACAGTCTCTCGTACTCATGCGGAAGAACTGAGCTCTTTTATTCAGATGACTCACCGGATTAGAAATTTCGATGAACATGATCAGCTTAAACTTGATCTAATTTCCTTGAACAAAATGTGTGCATCGTTTGTCTGCACATATAAATATGTTGTTAAAATAAGCACAACACATATAGAATATTGCACATCACATATAGAATTACAAGAAAGGCGCATACCTTTTCTTCTATAGTCCTTCCACTTTCTTGCCTATTTAAAATCTGCTGAAGGCAACCACAAAATTTAGAGGTCTCTCTGTTAATCGTTGTGTAACGGCAATTGATTGCATTAGCATTACGCTCCGGCCATGATGATTCCTTGTGTGTGTTGTAGTACTCAAATTCTATCCCAATAAGCATCTCGGTTTTGATCTGTCCCAACAATATCCAAACTTGTATTTGCCCATGTCGCTATGAGAACCTTGTCCTCATCACTAGACCAAATTTTGCCTTTGTTGGATTTTCCTTTCTCTGTTATTGCAGAACGATGCTGAGTTGATGGAGTTGCCTGCTCTCCAATTGGACTATCTGGTTGTGTTTGTGTGTAACCAAAACCAATGGTGTCCAAGAAGCTTTGGTCACCATCCATCTACAAGCAACCAATGCACAGCTTCAGGGATTTAGAGAAAAGATTCAGTGGTTCATTTGCATGTCTCTCCCCTGCCCGTCGTTCAGAAACCAACTTCATGGAGGAAAGATCTACTGCCTCTCCCCTGCCCGTTGACCTCACTCCTCTCCCCAGCTCGTCGACCTCCTGGCCGCAGCTAGCGCCGCCCGCACCCCACACACCGCCGCCCGCACCCCGCACCCCGCCGCCCGCATCCTGCACCCCGCCGCCCACATCTCGCACCACGCCGCCCGCAGCTAGCGTCGTCCGCATCCCCCACTCCGCCGCCCGCACGGCCTCCCCACGCGGCCGACCTCCCGTCGCCGCCAGATCTAGCTGCAGGGCGTGCGGCCTCCCGTCCCCGACCTCCCGCTCGTGAGCTCGGCCGGAGAGAAAGAAGTTGTTACCTTGGGCGGCGGCCGGAGAAGAAACACGGCGGTGACCTGGGGGCGAGCTCCTTCGTTCCTTCCTCCGGGCGGGCGCGGGATGAAGCAGCAGGCTGCTTTTCACGAGCTCACGAGCGTGGCTTGCTCGTGTTTATTTCCACGCCTCGTACCGTCGTGGCCTGGGCATGGATGTTTACACGCCCTTTTACACGAGTCGCTGGGAGCAGTTTTTCAGCTCGCATCGTGTATATTTGCTATACACGTCTGAAAGATCGAGGATGTCGCCTAGAGGGGGGGGGGTGAATAGGCGCTTTAAAATAATTACGGTTTAGGCTTGAACAAATGCGGAATAAACCTAGCGGTTAATTTGTCAAGCACAAAACCTACAACAACTAGGCTCACCTATGTGCACCAACAACTTATGCTAAGCAAGATAAGCAAATATTTGATAGCAAGATATATGAAAAAGAAAAATATGGCTATCAAAAAGAAAAGTGCATAAGTAAAGGGCTCGGGTAAGAGATAACCGAGGCACGCGGAGACGACGATGTATCCTCAAGTTCACATCCTTGCGGATGCTAATCTCCATTTGGAGCGGTGTGGAGGCACAATGCTCCCCAAGAAGCCACTAGGTCCAGTAATCTCCTCACGCCAAGACAATGCAAGATGCCGTGATTCCACTAAGGGACCCTTGAGGGTGGTCACCGAACCTGCATAAATGGCAACCCTTGGGGCGGTCACCAACCCAGACACTTTGGCAACCCTTGGGGCGGTCACGAGAACCCGTCAAGTTGCTCAGGCGATCTTCACAACCTAATTGGAGACCCGACGCTTGCCGGAGCTTTACACCACAATGATTGAGCTCCGAACACCACCAACTGCCTAGGGCGCCCAAGCACCCAAGAGGAACAAGCTCAAGGGCACCAAGCACCCAAGAGTAATAAGCTTCTCAACTTGTAACTTCCACGTATCACCGTGGAGAACTCAAACCGATGCACCAAATGCAATGGCAAGGGCACACAGAGTGCCCAAGTCCTTCTCTCTCAAATCCCACCAAAGCAACTAATGCTAGGGAAGAAAATGAGAGGAAGAACAAGAAGGAGAACACCAAGAACTCCAAGAACTAGATCCAAGGGGTTCCCCTCACATAGAGGAGAAAGTGATTGGTGGAAATGTGGATCTAGATCTCCTCTCTCTTTTCCCTCAAAAACTAGCAAGAATCCATGGAGGGATTGAGAGATAGCAAGCTCAGAGAAGGTCAACAATGGGGGAAGAACACGAGCTCAAAGGATGAGGTTCAATGGGGAAGAAGACCCCCTTTTATAGGAGGGGGCCAATCCAACTGCTACCCCACGAACATCCTCAAGACAGAGCGGTACTACCGCTAAGGAAGGGCGGTACATCACCTGAGGGCGGTACTACCGCTCCCTACCTAGCGGTACTACCGCACTAAAGAGAGAGGCAGGCCATCGGCCACAGCGGTACTATCAGCGGGAGTAGAGCGGTACTACCGCTCAGAGCGGTATTACTACCGCTCCTATTGCCGCAACTAGTGCCGCAAAACCCGACACGAGAAAACATCGTCTCGAATCGAGGCGGTAGTAGGCGCAGTACTACTGAGGTAGTATAGTCGAAGCCATGAGCGGTACCACCGCTCATCGGAGCGGCATTATCAGCTGGAGCCATACTACCGCTACGTGGAGCGGTACTACCGCTTGGGGCTTCGGCGGTACTATCGCTGTAGGTCGCGGTACTACTACCGCATGTAGGCAAACCGAATGAACGAGAGAGGGCAGCTCCAAGGAAAACCAGAATCGCCATAACTTCGCAAATGAGCTCCGAATTGAGCAAACTCAAGCTTGTTTGAAACAAGACAACGAGTAGCATCAAAACAGCAAACAAAGGAGTGAAACCTCCAACCGAGAAGAACCGCATACCCTCCAACATCAAAAAACATCATAGAAGATGCATGAGAACTCCGCTGATGAACTCGAGCTTGTCATAAAAATGACCATAAGCTCCAAATCTCACAAGGATAAGAACCAAACAAGAACCAAAAAAGATGATGCAAGGATGCAATGGTTTGAGCTCTCTACGAACGATACGATCAAGCAACTCATCGAGAGCCCCCCTTGATAGTACGGCAAACGATCCTATAACCCGGTCTTCCACAACTACCATGAGACCGGTAAAATAGAAAACCTATCAAGGGCAAACCTTTGCCTTGCACATGGTCCACTTGAGCTAGATGATGACGATCTTGACTCCTCAAGTTGGACCACCTTTCTTGATTGCATTGGCGGGATGAAGACTAGTTGATTGCTCCCCATACTCTACCGTGGGTGAGCCTCTTCCCATTATCTTCACAAGTCCATTGTCACCACAATGGACGGCAAGCTTCAAGCACTTGATCTCTTCGTGATGCATTACTTGAACTTGCACACCGCAACCTAACCCCACAAAGAACTCTCACGAAGACCATGGGTTAGTACACAAAGCGTAATGGACAATGCTTACCATACCATGGGATCACTTGATCCCTCTCAGACATCTTGTACGCTTTGTGTGTTGAATCTTTCCAACTCTCTTCATTTGGATGATGTCTTGAAGGTGGACATGAATGATCACACAATCTTATTCTTCAAGACATGCTTGCAATAAGCTCAACACTCACATGACCAATCTTTGGATAATTCCTTGAATAGCACCTTGGTCGACACAAAACTCTCCTTGAAACCAACACATGTACTCCAAGAAAAGCCTATGGACAAAACCTTCAAATAAACTCAAGGCAACCATTAGTCCATAGAGAATGTCATCAATTACCAAAACCACACATGGGGGCACCGCATGTCCTTTCAACGTCCATATAGATGATCCACTAGAGATGCTCTAACCGAGCTATGAAAAGTCTTTGTTTTGGTTTCGATTAAGAGCAACTCTAGCAGACCCCGCATCCCGTTCCAACCCGTAAAATAACCGTCAAAATGCAGGTCGGAGCGGAAAAACCAGCCCGATCAGATCCCGCATCCTGCCCCGGCCCGCAAAATTTTTTTAGGGGGCGCGGCAAAATCCCGACCGCAACCTGGAAAAACGCGGTTTTCCCCCTCGCAGCTGCGGTGCCCTGCATATAAGCGGAAGCGGTTGGTGGAGGACATTTCATCCCGCGCTTTCCCCCACCAACCACCTCTCCTCTCCCGCCTCGCGCTGCCACCGGCCGCCGCCCAAGATTCCGGCGAAAGCAGCCGGCAGGAGCACGCCGGAAGGCCGCCACGCGCACGAGGCCTCCCATCCCTTCCCCCCTGCATCGGCGGGCCGCCGGATTTGCAGATCTGTGGCACTTGCCTCCCAACCCAACAAGTACCTTCGGAGACACCTATAGAGCATTTTTATAATCACCCAGTTACGTTATGACGTTTGGTAGCACACAAAGTGTTCCTCCGGTAAAAGGGAGTTGCATAATCTCATAGTCATAGGAACATGTATAAGCCATGAAGAAAGCAATAGCAACATACTAAATGATCAAGTGCTAAGCTAATGGAATGTGTCAAGTCAATCACATCATTCTCCTAATGATGTGATCCTGTTAATCAAATGACAACCCATGTCTATGGCTAGGAAACATAACCATCTTTGATCAACGAGCTAGTCAAGTAGAGGCATACTAGTGACACTCTGTTTGTCTATGTATTCACACATGTATCAAGTTTTCGGTTAATACAATTCTAGCATGAATAATAAACATTTATCATGAAAATAAGGAAATAAATAATAACTTTATTATTGCCTCCCGGGCATATTTCCTTCAGTCTCCCACTTGCACTAGAGTCAATAATCTAGTTCACATCGCCATGTGATTTAACACCAATAGTTTCACATCATCATGTGACCAACACCCAAAGGGTCTACTAGAGTTAATAATCTAGTTCACATCGCTATGTGATTAACACCCAAAGAGTACTAATGTGTGATCATGTTTTGCTTGTGAGAGGAGTTTAGTCAACAGGTCTGCCACATTCAGACCTGTATGTATTTTGCAAATATTCTATGTCTTCAATACTCTGCACGGAGCTACTCTAGCTAATAGCTCCCACTTTCAATATGTATCTAGATCAAGACTTAGAGCCATCCAGATCGGTGTCAAAGCTTGCATCGATGTAACTCTTTACGACGAACCTTTTGTCACCTCCATAATCGAGAAACATATCCTTATTCCACTAAGGATAATTTTGACTGCTGTCCAGTGATCTACTCCTAGATCACTATTGTATTCCCTTGCCAAACTCAGTGTAGGGTATACAATAGGTCTGGTACATAGCATGGCATACTTTATAGAACCTATGGCTGAGGCATAGGGAATGACTTTTCATTCTCTTTCTATTTTCTGTCGTGGTCGGGTTTTGAGTCTTTACTCAACTTCACACCTTGAAACATAGGCAAGAACTCCTTCTTTGACTTTTTCATTTTGAACTACTTCAAAAATCTTGTCAAGGTATGTACTCATTGAAAAATATATCAAGCATCTTGATATATCTTTATAGATCTTGATTCTCAATATGTAAGTAGTTTCACCGAGGTCTTTCTTTGAAAAACTCCTTTCAAACACTCCTTTATGCTTTCCAGAAAATTCTACATTATTTCCGATTCAACAATATGTCATTCACATATATTTATCAGAAATGTTGTAGTGCTCCCACTCACTTTCTTGTAAATGCAGGCTTCACCGCAAGTCTGTATAAAACTATATGTTTTGATCAACTTATCAAAGCGTATATTCCAACTTCGAGATGCTTGCACCAGTCCATAGATGGATCGATGTAGCTTGCACATTTTGTTAGCACCTTTAGGATCAACAAAACCTTCTGGTTGCATCATATATAACTCTTCTTTAAGAAGTCCATTAAGGAATGTAGTTTTGACATCCATTTGCCAGATTTCATAAAATGTGGCAACTGCTAACATGATTCGGACAGACTTTTAAGCATCGATACGAGTGAGAAAATCTCATCGTATTCAACACCTTGAACTTGTCGAAAACATTTTGGGACAATTCGATTTTTGTAGATAGTAACACTACTATCAGCGTCCGTCTTCCTCTTGAAAATCCATTTTTTCTCAATGACTCACCGATCATCGGGCAAGTCAATTAAAGTCCATACTTTGTTCTCATATATGGATCCCATCTCAGATTTCATGGCCTCAAGCTATTTTGCGAAATCTGGGCCCATCATCGCTTCCTCATAGTTCGCAGGTTCGTCATGGTCTAGTAACATGACTTTCAGAATAGGATTACCGTACCACTCTGGTGCGGAACGTACTCTGGTTGACCTACGAGGTTCGATAGTAACTTGATCCGAAGCTTCATGATCATCATAATTAACTTCCTCACTAATTGGTGTAAGAGTCATAGGAACAGATTTCTGTGATGAACTACTTTCTAATAAGGGAGCAGGTACAGTTACCTCATCATGTTCTACTTTCCTCCCACTCACTTCTTTCGAGAGAAACTCCTTCTCTAGAAAGGATCCATTCTTAGCAACGAATGTCTTGCCTTCGGATCTGTGATAGAAGGTGTACCCAACTGTATCTTTGGGTATCCTATGAAGACACATTTCTCCGATTTGGATTTGAGCTTATCATGTTGAAACTTTTTCACATAAGCATCTCAGTCCCAAACTTTAAGAAACGACAACTTTGGTTTCTTGCCAAACCACAGTTCATACGGTGTCGTCTCAACAAATTTAGATGGTGCCCTTTTAACGTGAATGCAGCTGTCTCTAATGCATAGCCCCAAAACGATAGTGGTAAATCGGTAAGAGACATCATAGATTGCACCATATCAAATAAAGTACGGTTATGACGTTCGGACACACAATTATGCTGTGGTGTTCCAGGTGGCACGAATTTGTGAAACTATTCCACATTGTTTTAATTGAAGACCAAACTCGTAACTCAAATATTCGTCTCCGTGATCAGATCGTAGAAACTTTATTTTCTTGTCACGGTGATTTTCCACTTCACTCTGAAATTCTTTGAACTTTTCAAATGTTTCAGACTTATGTTTCATTAAGTAGATATACCCATATCTGCTCAAATCATGTGAAGGTCAGAAAATAACGATACCCGCCGCGAGCCTCAACACTCATCGGATCGCATACATCAGTATGTATTATTTCCAATAAGTCAGTTGCTTGCTCCATTGTTTCGGAGAACGGAGTCTTAGTCATCTTGCCCATGAGGCATGGTTCGCAAGCATCAAGTGATTCCAAAAGCCCATCAGCATGGAGTTTCTTCATGCGCTTTACACCAATATGACCTAAACGGCAGTGCCACATATAAGTTGCACTATCATTATTAACTTTGCATCTTTTGGTTTCAATATTATGAATATGTGTATCACTACAATCGAGATCCAACAAACCATTTTTATTGGGTGTATGACCATAGAAGGTTTTATTCATGTAAACAGAACAACAATTGTTCTCTAATTTAAATGAATAGCCGTATTGCAATAAACATGATCAAATCATATTCATGCTCAACGCAAACACCAAATAACATTTATTTATGTTCAACACTAATCCCGAAAGTATAGGGAGTGTGCGATGATGATCATATCAATCTTGAAACAGCTTCCAACACACATCGACACTTAACCCTTAACTAGTTTCTCGCTTCATTCTGCAACTCCCGTTTCGAGTTACTACCCTTAATAACCGAACCAAGATCAAATACCGAGGGTTGCTATAAACACCAAAGAAGGTACACATCAATAACATGTATATCAAATATACCTTTGTTCACTTTGCCATCCTTCTTATCCGCCAAATACTTGGGGCAGTTCCGCTTCCAGTGACCAGTCCCTTTGTAGTAGAAGCACTTAGTCTCAGGCTTAGGTCCAGACTTGGGCTTCTTCACTTGAGCAGCAACTTGCTTGCCGTTCTTCTTGAAGTTCCCCTTCTTCCCTTTGCCCTTTTCCTTGAAACTAGTGGTCTTGTCAACCATCAACACTTGATTCTCTTTCTTGATTTCTACCTTCATCGATTTCATCATCATGAAAAGCTCAGGAATTGTTTTCGTCATCCCTTGCATACTATAGTTCATCGCGAAGTTCTACTAACTTGGTGATGGTCACTAAAGAATTCGTCAATCACTATTTTATCCGGAAGATCAACTCCCACTTGATTCAAGCGATTGTAGTACCCAGACAATCTGAGCACATGCTCACTAGTTGAGCTATTCTCCTCCATCTTTTAGGTATAGAACTTGTTGGAGATTTCATATCTCTCAACTCGGGTATTTGCTTGAAATATTAACTTCAACTCCTAGAACATCTCATATGGTCCATGACGTTCAAAACGTATTTGAAGTCCCAATTCTAAGCCGTTAAGCATGGTGCACTAAACTATCAAGTAGTCATCATATGGAGCTTGCCAAACATTCATAACATATGCATTTGCTCCTACAATCGGTCTGTCACCTAGTGGTGCATCAAGGACATAATACTTCTGTGCAGCAATGAGGATAATCCTCAGATCACGGATCCAATCCGCATCATTGCTACTAACATCTTTCAACTTAATTTTTTTTTCTCTAGGAACATATCAAAATAAACGGGGAGCAACATCGCGAGCTATTGATCTACAACATAGTTATGCAAATACTATCAGGACTACGTTCATGATAAATTAAAGTTCAATTTAATCAAATTATTAAAGAAGTCCCACTTAGATAGACATCCCTCTAATCCTCTAAGTGATCACGTGATCCATATCAACTAAACCATGTCCGATCATCACGTGAGATGGAGTAGTTTCAATGGTGAACATCACTATGTTGATCATATCTACTATATGATTCACGCTTTCGACCTTTCGGTCTCGGTGTTCCAAGGCCATATCTGCATATGCTAGGCTCGTCAAGTTTAACACGAGTATTCCGCGTGTGCAAGCTGTTTTGCACCGTTGTATTTGAACATAGAGCTTATCACACCCGATCATCACGTGGTGTCTCAAAGACGAAGAACTATGAACGGCGCATACTCAGGGAGAACACTTATACCTTGAAATTTTAGTAAGGGATCATCTTATAAAGCTACCGCCGAACTAAGCAAAATAAGATGTATAAAAGATAAACATCACATGCAATCAAAATATGTGACATGATATGGCAATCATCATCTTGTGCCTTTGATCTCCATCTCCAAAGAATCGTCATGATCTCCATCATCACTGGCATGACACCATGATCTCCATCATGTTGATCTATATCAATGTGTCGTCACATGGTCGTCTCGCCAACTATTGCTCTTGCAACTATTGCTATCACATAGCGATAAAGTAAAGCAATTATTTGGCACTTGCATCTTATGCAATAAAGAGACAACCATAAGGCTTCTGCCAGTTGCCGATAACTTCAACAAAACATGATCATCTCATACAACAAAATATAGCATCATGTATTGACCATATCACATCACAACATGCCCTGCAAAAACAAGTTAGACGTCCTCTACTTTGTTGTTGCAAGTTTTACGTGGCTGATATGGGCTTGAGCAAGAACCGTTCTTACTTACGCATCAAAACCACAACGATAGTTCGTCAAGTTAGTGTTGTTTTAACCTCCTCAAGGACCGGGCGTAGCCACACTCGGTTCAACTAAAGTTGGAGAACCGACACCGCCAGCCACACGTGTGCAAAGCACGCGTCGGTAGAAACCGGTCTCGGCGTAAGCGTCTGGCGTAATGTCGATCCGGGCCGCTTCATCCAACAATACCTTTGAACCAAAGTATGACATGCGGTAAGCGGTATGACTTGTATCGCCCACAACTCACTTGTGTTCTACTCGTGCATATAACATCTACGCATAAACCTGGCTCGGATGCCACTTTGTTGGGGAACGTAGTAATTCCAAAAAATCCCTCGCACAATACGGGATCATGGTGATGCATAGCAACGAGAGGGGAGAGTGTGTCCACGTACCCTCGTAGACCGAAAGCGGAAGCGTTAGCACAACGCGGTTGATGTAGTCGTACGTCTTCACGATCCGACAGATCCGAGTATCGAACGTACGGCACCTCCGAGTTCAGCACACGTTCAGCTCGATGACGTCCCTCGAACTCAGATCCAGCCGAGCTTTGAGGAAGAGTTCCATCAGCATGACGGCGTGGTGACGGTGATGATGATGCTACCGACGCAGGGCTTCGTCTAAGCACCGCTACGATATTATCGAGGTGGAATATGGTGGAGGGGGGCACCGCACACGGCTAAGGGATCAAGAGATCAATTGTTGTGTCTCCAAGGGGTGCCTCCCTCCCCGTATATAAAGGAGTGGAGGAGGGGGAGTGGGCCGGCCACCCTAGGCGCGCCCCATGAGGAGTCCTACTCCCACCGGGAGTAGGACTCCCCCCTTCCATGTGGGAGTAGCAGAGGAGAGGGAAGGAGAGAGAGGGGGAAAGGAAAGGGGGGCGCCGCCCCCCCTCCTTGTCCAATTCAGACTGGGGGGAGGGGGCACGCGGCTGCCCTAGGCCGGCCCTCCTCATCTCCACTAGGGCTCAATAGGCCCATTAGTCTCCCCAGGGGGTTCCGGTAACCCCCGGTACTCTGGTATATGCCCGATACTCCCCGAATCCATTCCGGTGTCCGAACATAGTCGTCCAATATATCGATCTTTATGTCTCGACCATTTTGAGACTCCTCGTCATGCCCGTGATCACATCCGGGACTCCGAACTACCTTCGGTACATCAAAATACATAAACTCATAATATAACCGTCATCGAACTTTAAGCGTGCGGACCCTACGGGTTCGAGAACTATGTAGACATGACCGAGACACGTCTCGATCAATAACCAATAGCGGAACACGGATGCTCATATTGGCTCCCACATATTCTCTGAAGATCTTTATCGGTCAAACCGCATAACAACATACGTTGTTCCCTTTCTCAGCGGTATGTTACTTGCCCGAGATTCGATCGTCGGTATCTTAATACCTAGTTCAATCTCGTTACCGGCGAGTCTCTTTACTCGATCCATAATACATCATCCTGCAACTAACTCGTTAGTTGCAATGCTTGCAAGGCTTATAGTGATGTGCATTACTGTGACGCCCGGATAATTAGACTACAGTAAAACTCTCCTGATGATGCCATGTCAGTTATGTTACTGTTGCTAATTAAGTGGTAGTTCAAAAACATTGCAAATTCAAAAATGAATTAGCGACAAACACCCAAAGTTTTCAAAAGTCAAAACAAAAATGTTAGGGATGCCAAATATTGCATAGGTAATTATGGTGAAGTAAACACATTTTTATAAAATGCCTAAATATTTTAAAATGAATTAAAACAAAAAGAGAAATAAAGAAAGAAAATACAAAAGAGAAAAACAAACTAACAAAAAAGAAAGGAAACAACCCCCCGGGCTTTGGCCCAAAGAGCCACCACCCAACTAGGCAAGAGACCACCGCCACCCCAAGACTCCCCATACCCCAAACCCTAGCCGTTTCCCCATGTCGCCCACTCGCTCCCCCACTTTCCCTCGATTGATCTGGATCGGGAGGATTCTGATCCTCGCTCAGACGTCGACGTCGGCGCCCGGAGCTCCCCCCAGTGCCTTCCTCCTCCCATGGCCCCTTCCTCCACCTCGTCGGACTGCCCCTCGACGCCGTCCCCGCCTACCTCCCCACGCCCGCCGGGACCCCTCACGAACCCCTCGTGAGCTCCACCAAGACGTCCCCTCCCTTCTCCTATGATCCGCATTGCCGCCGCTTTGCTGTGCCTCGGCTCCTGAGCGGACACCTCCCGGCGAACCAGACGCATCGCCCGGCGTATGGCTGACCCCGCTGCTGTTCTACCTCACCGGCGTGCCCTCCACGTGGCTCTCGCTCCGCCGGAGCTCGTGAGCCGCCGCCGCCGCTTTGTTGCTACCGGGGCATGACCTCCCCGTCTTGGCCTGGGCCGTGCACTCGGCCACTGGTCGTGCTCGGCACCACCGGCGCCTGGCCTCGCCTTCCCCCTATGTTCTTGTTGCCGGCCCCTCTCGGCAACACCGCACCGGCAGCGCCCTCTTCGCCACCACGCCTCCGCTGCGCCATGGCGACCTTGCGGTTGCCTTGCTCCGGCGACGCCGCCCTGCGTCCGCTGCCGTGGCGGCCGGCGAGCCTGCGTGTACGGCCTCGTCAGCGTCTGGCAAGCAAGCCCCGCCCGAGGGCCATCGCCTGCTCGGTGCGCCCGTAACCGGCGCCCGTTATGCCCCTAGGGCGATGACATGTGGGGCCTAGCCCCCAGAACGTTTAATAAGAAAAGGATGTTTCAAAAAATAACTAATAATAAAATACATATTAATTAATTAATTAATTAACTTAATTAACTTAATTAATCCTGATTATATTAGCCTAATTAACTAGCTAACCTAATCACTTTAATTAAACTAAGTGATCCTGTTTAGTTAACTAAGTCAATGACTAGTGGGACCCACATGTCAGTGACCCAGTCAACACCTCTGTTGACTGGCCGACGTCAACATGACATCATGCGATGTCATAAATCCATTTTCAATTAATTTAAAATAATTAATTAAATTCCGAAATTAATAAAATATTTAGAAAATCATATCTTTTAATCCGTAACTCGGATTAAATTATTTTCAACATGAAAGTTGCTCAGAACGACGCGACGAACCCGGATACGCAGCTCGTTCGTCCGCCACACACCTCTAACATATCAAACTCGCAACTTTCCCCCTCCGGCTCCTCGCTCAAACGCGAAACACCGGGGATACATTCCGGATGTTTCCCCCCTTGACCGGTATCACCTCATACCGCGTTAGGGCACGCCTAGCATCACGCTTTGCTTTGTCATGCATCGTCATGCATCTGTTTGCATTGTATTCATTGTTTCTTCCCCCTCTTCTTCCGCTAGACATCGAGACCGACGTCGCTACTACCCAGTACGACTACGGAGTTGATGACCCCTCTCTCTTGCCAGAGCAACCAGGCAAGCCCCCCCCCTTGATCACCAGATATCGCCTATTCTACTCTATACTGCTTGCATTAGAGTAGTGTAGCATTCTTGCTACATTATACCTATCCCGATGCATAGCCTGTCCTTGCTACTACTGTTGTTACCTTTACCGCTATCCTACTTGCTTAGTATAGGATGCTAGTATTTTCATCTGTGGCCCTACATTCTTGTCCGTCTGGCATGCTATACTATCGGGCCGTGATCACTCGGGAGGTGATCACGGGTATATACTATATACTTTATACATGATACATGTGGAGACTAAAGTCGGGTCGGCTGGTGGAGCACCCGCGAGTGGATCTTTGTGGCGGAGCGACAGGGCAGGTGGGGCTTAGGTTTAGACCGGCGTGCTGACCTCTCTGTTGAGCCTAGGTGGGGCTGCGACGTGTTGATCTTCCGCGGCCGGGCATGACCCGAGAAAAAGTGTGTCGGCCAAATGGGATCAAGCGTGTTGGGTTATGTGGTGCACCCTGCAGTGAAGTTAATCTATTGAATAGCCGTGATCTTCGCAATGTGACGACTTGGAGTTGTACCTTGACCTTATGACAACTAGAACCGGATACTTAATAAAACACACCTTTCCAAGTGCGGATACAACCGGTGGTCGCTCTCTCTCGTGGATACGAGGAGGGATCACGGGTAGGATTATGCTATGCGATGCTACTTGGAGGACTTGATCTGCTCTCTTCTACATGTTGCAAGGCGGAGGCTGCCAGCGTAGTCTTCGATAAGACTAGCTATCCCCTCTTATTCTGGCATTCTCAGCTCACCCATCGATATGGCCTTTACACATATATCCATGCATATGTAGTGTAGCTCCTTGCTTGCGAGTACTTTGGATGAGTACTCACGGTTGCCTTGTTCCCCCTTTTTCCCCCTATCTCTACTCGATTGCTGCGACTAGACGATGGAGCCCAGGAGCCAGACGCCACCGTCGATGACGACTACTACCCCGGAGGTGCCTACTACTACGTGCAGCCCGCGGCGGCGACCGAGGAGTAGTTAGGAGGATCCCAGGCGGGAGGCCTGCGCCTCTTTTGATCTCAGTATCCCGCTTTGTGCTAGCCTTCTTAAGGCAAACTTGTTTAACTTATGTACGTACTCGAGATATTGTTGGTTCCATTGACTCGTCTAAGATCGAGCACTTGTATTCGAGCCCTCGAGGCCCCGGCTTGTATTATCATGCTTGTATGACTTATTTTATTTTTAGAGTTGTGTTGTGATATCTTCCCGTGAGTCCCTGATCTTGATCGTACACGTTTGCGTGTATGATTAGTGTATGATTGAATCGGGGGCGTCACAAGTTGGTATCAGAGCCGACTGCCTGTAGGAATCCCCCTTCTATACTCCTTGGCCGAAGTCGAGTCTAGTCAATACAAAACTTTTACTAACATGGCTGTGTGTCTTATGGGCACACGTCGCCATTGGGTGGTAGTAGGATCTTTTATTCCTCGACCTATACTCTGGGACTCTGACATCTCTTCTATTCGGGTTAAATGAATTTTTCTAAATCTAACATTAGGTTCTCGTTATCACTTTCACCCGGAGAGCCCCTTATTACTGATGATCGTCTGCTACACATGAAGACCCTGAAGATACTCTCCGCTGTTAACCCGAGAACTTGTGTTCATCGCGTTTGCAATTCCCCTTCCACCGTCAACCCTTATGGATAACTACTTGCAGTTGTTATTCTTACATTAATCCCCGGTTGGTCTTGTTATTACAAGATACCCCGAAACACTCGTCGTTGTTTCGATAATCCTTTGAGCTTACTGCCTTGCTGTTCTTTGTCACCGAGTACCCCTACGGATAATTCTCGCACTTATCGAGTATCCGTTCATCCTGATTGATTCCGTATTTCACAAAAGTCTTCGAAATGCCATTCGTTCTTCTAAAAATCCTTGACATCCTAATGCTCTTGAAATTCTTGCTCACTAGCATTATGATTAATCCCATAAGTCTGGTAATCTTATTGGCATCCCTTGTCAATATCATTTTGGGTCCCTTGATTCAATATGTTGCGAATTTTGCAATCCTTAATCAGATCCTAGAATTCATCTTTACGCTCGTGACGTCATTTTAAACATGAGTTAGATCTCGACCAATCAAATTGTCGTCGATTGTAACCCCTAAGCTTACTCATCTTATCCATCCTTAATCAGAGTGTTTGCTTTTGATCCCTTGATTTGGGAATCATTATTCCTTTGCTTTTGAGCATTGAATCGATCGATTGTTTCTATAATATGATCTCCTTGCATTCTTTCCTCCTCTGGTTGAGTACTGATGCTCACATCAGATACCTTGAGGACCACCGGATCCTTTGTTGGAATTTATCCGACATTGTCCTTTATATTCAATAACCTTGTGAGCCTTCCCTTGGATACAAAATGCCTTTGGTAAATTGTATCATCTACTTTCTCAACCTTGCTCTACTTTCGAGCTTGTGATATTTACTCTTGAAACTTGTGGTATATGTTTCTAAGAAGCCCCTATGGGTTGGACCCATGCCTTCCTTTATATGTGTGAACTCGAAAGTTTTCACGAGTCATACTCTTACGGTATTTTGCTAGATAAAATTTCAACACTACGACTTCTTCAAAAGTGAGAGGTGAATGGAAGGTTATACATTGAAGAAGTGGAGTCGACCTTGAACTTTGTGTTCATGCCCATGGACACGATGAAGATCCTACCATAGAAGCTTCTTGCGATAATAACTATTTCGTTGATACAATAGCATCCGGTATCCGTGAATTTATCCTATGCAATCGTGGTTCCGACCATATTTTCTCTTTGATCCCATTTCTCGGGCAAGTTTAATCACTTGTCTTCTATGGATCAATTCACCAGTCCAACCTTTTACTTTGATCTTGTGTCGAGTATTACCCCGGGTATCTCGAGGATATCTTGCCATTGCACTACATCTTATAAACTTTGATGAAACACTACATTACCTTGTCTTTGTCACTTCATGGGTTCTGGGTTGTTTGTCAACCGAGAACACCGATAAGTGAATTGATTCCGCACTCCGATTCAATAACTCTAAGTAATTTTCATTTCTTATGAGTTTATTAATCCTTCAAGTCATCGCTAGCCTGATCGGCGATATCATTATCGTGCAACTTTTAACAGTGCTACCTGGTCCTTATTCCCGGAGCACCACTTTCTATGATGAGCTAAGCTTACGTCGATTTTCCTCATCATATCATTTCTCCTTGAACAGACTTGATTTTGAGTTTGTGTCGTATCCATGGTTCCAATAACTTTTCGCTTCATCATTCCTTTGACTCTATGTCGTCGCTGATTGATTACTTGTTCGTGTTGTGTGTTATACCTTGAGTTCGTTGCTACCCAGCATTGTTCTTCTTTACATTGGAGTATTACCATCTTTTATGTCAAAAATGTTGTGAGGATTTCACCACCTCTTAAGAAATTCTTGTTATAGTGATTCTTCTCGCCATCACCATTCTTTTCTTGGCCCCCGTGTTGAGTGAACTCTGTTGTGGGAATTTGATATCTCTAGCAACCCTATTGTTTTGAAGTGAATGGCCGATAGTTTCGTTATCGAATCACCATTCTAACTTTAAACGTCCTACTTGGTCCATATTTCCAGGTGCATTTTTGTTCAATATTTAATTGTGGAAATCCATCCTTTGGAAATCTTGATGAATTGTCGTTGAGTCCATAAGCCACATCCTCTTCCTCTCCTTGGTTTAATGATGAACTCTTGTTTCGGAACTCGCTCACACAGTTCAATTCCCGAGAATCTTACGATGTCATCTCGACAATTGGTGTTGCACCTTTCTTCTCAGGCATCGTGAGTCTGAGTTATCCTGCCACATATCCGAACTGAATCTCGGTCTGATATGATGGTTGGAACATAATTCCAAGCGTTATAACGTTGGTATACATGTGACCTGGTAAGGTGATGACATGCCTAGCACACCTAGCCGGAGGACCTATTGTTATAATTTCCTTTTACGCAAGATTATCCATTCTTCCATGAGGAAATTGTAAGACTTATTCTATAAGTTGTCCTTGATGGATCCTTTGTGTATCCAAAGTCTGACCTTTGCTTGAAGACCTTGTCAATGCTATCTCGAAGCATGTCTGTGGTACTCCGAATTTCAATAAAAACATTTGAAGCATAATGCTAAATTTTCTTTATCGATTATCCAACACCGTTGTATGAGTAATGGTATAAAATTTCTCTCCCCATTCCTAAAGGGTTTTCTATGTTATATCCTGTCATGGATATCATGCTCTGCTTGTCCTTGGGAAGGATATACTCTGAAAAATGTGTCTAAACACATTTTTTCCCATTGTTACGATTAATTCGATAGACATTTTTCCCTTTCCATTGGTTTGTTTAAACATTTCTATGATCTATATGATATAAGCAGAAATAATTACCTGCTTGTGCAAACATCTCGATGTACAACTCTGTCGATGAGAGCACATTACTATTGTTGATGACATTATGGTAACCACCGATGGACGAGAACTTTGCCTATTGGTCCGCCTCGTTCAACACGCAGGAAAATGGTTCTCTTCGTCCCTCGCCCTTGGCATTGACGTTGTTGCCGACATAATCGACAGTCTACCCTCTGACATGCCTTGCTTGCATGATCACGCAAGACGTCTCCGCCCTTCCTATTTTTAACCCACATGGTGGGCCCATAACCCACAGTTCCACAGGGTCGAAACCTGACTCTCATGTACAACCCTGTTTCTAATGGATATTCCCCACGCTTGGCTTTGTATTTAATTCATGGGCCACCTTCCTAGTGCTCTATTCTGGTATCCGACGCAATACTTACTCTCGCTACTCTGAACCCCTTTCTCACTCTGGTACAGACTTCGAGCAGCTATCTATCCGCTTGGAACCTCTTATTGTACCTTCGTACCTTACTCTCGATGTATTTTATATGTTCAACTCGAGAGATAATCTTATACTCATTCATGGGTTAACCCAGATTGTTTCCCTCAAAAGCATTATGTCGTAGCTGAGCTACCCCTTATACTTTCGTAAGTACGATGGAGTTCCCGAAGAAAGGACGACAACTTTATCATGATGAATTGGAATAAAGAAATGAAGACATCAACGAAAGGGATTAACTCCTTCGAGAAGATCCGTTAGAATACCATAACCAGAACTTCCCCCTTACTCCCCTCTTAAATCTCGGGACGAGATTTCTTGTAGTGGAGGAGAATTGTGACGCCCGGATAATTAGACTACGGTAAAACTCTCTGATGATGCCATGTCGGTTATGTTCTTGTTGCTAATTAAGTGGTAGTTCAAAAACATTGCAAATTCAAAAATGAATTAGCGACAAACACCCAAAGTTTTCAAAAGTCAAAACAAAAATGTTCGGGGGATACCTCTCCGACAATCGGAGTGACAAATCCTAATCTCGAAATACGCCAACCCAACAAGTACCTTCGGAGACACCTATAGAGCACCTTTATAATCACCCAGTTATGTTGTGACGTTTGGTAGCACACAAAGTGTTTCTCCGGTAAACGGGAGTTGCATAATCTCATAGTCATAGGAACATGTGTAAGTCATGAAGAAAGCAATAGTAACATACTAAATGATCAAGTGCTAAGCTAATGGAATGGGTCAAGTCAATCACATCATTCTCCTAATGGTGTGATCCCGTTAATCAAATGACAACCCATGTCTATGGCTAGGAAACATAACCATCTTTGATCAACGAGCTAGTCAAGTAGAGGCATACTAGTGACACTCTGTTTGTCTATGTATTCACACATGTATCAAGTTTCCGGTTAATACAATTCTAGCATGAATAATAAACATTTATCATGAAATAAGAAAATAAATAATAACTTTATTATTGCCTCTAGGGCATATTTCCTTCACCAGCGGCATCCAACCCCATCGCCATCTCCTACTCCCTCTTATTTCCCTGTGCCTCAACGAGGTGGGCAAGCCGGCACACACGACAAAGGGCTGCTGCGGCTTCGACGCGGGCGCCGCAGTAGTGGAGGCGGAGCACGGTGCCTGGTGGTGGACGGCCACGCAAGCGACGTCAGCTTGGACGAGTTCCATCACATCCACTGCTACCTCAGGTTTGTTTCGTTGCTTGCTCGCGGTTGGATCCGATCGAGGCTCTAATTTGGTTGCTTGATTCGACAATGTGATTTTGGATCCGGAGCATTTAGGAGGCTGTTCTGCATTGCTGCGCTCTGTAGTGGCAGGATTCGTGTTTCATTGTTGCAAGAGATGATATTGAGAGGCTGATGTGAATTCGTTTGTGTGTAGATTTTATCAGTTCTAGGATTGGATGTTTATGCAGTTTCTCTGTTTGTCCTGTAGGTTAGCCGATTGATGGATTTAATTGCTGACCCGTTTGTGTTGGCTGAAGGTGGTGAGATGGAAATAAGGATTAAGCCTGACACTGGAACAATAACTATTTGTACTATATAGATCAGCTAAACATTGCATTGAAATAGCAGGCTGCATATGAGAGAGGCGTTTTGGAGGCCGAGCTCCATGGAAGCCTTTATTCTTGAAAAATTCAAATTCAAACTTTTATGGTTCAAAAAATTCTGAAAAAAAATATGCGTGTATGTAAGGATGTAACCCACAAATATGCGTGTGTAAAAATTCATGATAAAATATCTTGAGTTGCGACTTATACAAAAAAGACAAATTCATGGCATGGGAAGATGAATAGTATCATGTGTTAAATAGCCTCAGATTTGTCTTTTTTGCACAGCCCTTATTTCAATGTATTTTGAACTGAAAATTTACACACATATGTGTTATACCTTCATGTATATCTATATTTTTCTTTAGAATTTTTTGATATGAATTTCGATGAAATTTCAATTTTGAATTTGGAGGCCTGATACGTCTCCAACGTATCTATAATTTTTGATTGCTCCATGCTATATTATCTACTGTTTCGGGCAATATTGGGCTTTATTTTCCACTTTTATATTATTTTTGGGACTAACCTATTAACCGGAGGCCCAACCCAGAATTGTTGTTTTTAGCCTATTTCAGTGTTTCGAAGAAAAGGAATATCAAACGGAGTCCAAAAGACCTGAAACTCCACAGAACCTGTTTTTGGACCAGAAGAAGCCCATGGAGTACAGGAAGCTCACCAAGGGAGTCCCGGGCTGCCCACGAGGGTGGGGGGCGCGCCCACCCTCCTGGGGCGCGCCCCCTACCTCGTGGCCAGCCCGAAAGTCCACCGACGTACCTCCTGCACCCATATATACTCTCGTACCCTAAAACTTCCAGAACGGAGATTAGATCAGAAGTTCCTCCGCCGCAAGCCTCTGTAGCCACGAGAAATCAATCTCGGCCCTCTCCGGCGCCCTGCCGGAGGGGGCCATCATCACTGGTGGCCATAGAGGAGTATCCGGAGGGGTCTTCATCATCATGAAGGCCAAGGACCAGAGGGTGGAGGCCATGGAGGAGGAAGCGCAAGGGGGAGAACCTCTCCTCCTCTCTTCCGGTGGCGCCGGAGTGCCATCGGGAGGGGAATCATCGCCACAGTGATCGTCTTCATCAACATCACCATCATCATCACCATAATCATCTCCTTTACGCGGTCCACTCTCCCGCAAACCGCTGTAATCCCCTACTTGAACATGGTGCTTTATGCCACATATTATGATCCAATGATGTGTTGCCATCCTATGATGTTTTGAGTAGATATCTTTTGTCTTTGGGTTGATTGATGATCTAGATTGGTATGAGTTGTATGTTTTACTTTGGTGCTATCCTATGGTGCCCTCCGTGTCGCGCAAGCGTGAGGGATTCCCGCTGTAGGGTGTTGCAATACGTTCATGATTCGCTTATAGTGGGTTGGTGAGTGACTGAAACACAAACCCGAGTAAGAGGGATTGTTGCGTATGGGAATAAAGAGGACTTGATGCTTTAATGCTATGGTTGGGTTTTACCTTAATGATCTTTAGTAGTTGCGGATGCTTGCTAGAGTTTCAATCATAAGCGCATATGATCCAAGTAGAGAAAGTATGTTAGCTTATGCCTCTCCCTCATATGAAACTGCAATAGTGATTATCGGTCTTGTTAACAATTGCCTAGGACAATTCCGCACACCGATCCACCATTATTCCACACTCGCTATTTATATTATTTAGTAATATATTCTAACTTTATGATAACAACACCTAATTTTATATTTTAGCTCTCCGATATCATGCAAAGTTATCCTCTTCATACCCACAACGTAGTTTTATTTCCGGTTGCTAGTTGGAAGTAAGCGTTCGATTGCACGTGAGAGTCGTATCAGTGGCAGATAGGGCTTGAGAGAATATTGATCTTACCTTTAGCTCCTTGTGGGTTCGACACTCCATACTTATCACTTTCACCTTTGGAAAGTGCTACGATGATTCCCTGCACTTGGGGATTATCAAGGCCTCACCGGAGGCCGAGCTCCAAAAGGGATTTTCGGTTGCATATATCTAATATTTATCTGTGGCACATGGGGAATCTTGTTTCCTGACAGATAACAATAAAGATAAGTTGATGACACAAAGTACTGAATAAAAAACACTTCTAATGATCTATATAATGTGAAGTTTTTCTCTTACCTATGTGTACTTTCTATGTTTTGAAACTAGAGCTGGCCATGATTAATTCTTTGCAAGTTGATAGTCTACCGAAGTTTGAATTTGCTTTGTATACCAATATTGAAGACTATTTTAGCATATTTTTCTAAAGTGGCTTCTTGCATTAGTGATTATTGGTTCTAGCAAAAACATAAGATTCACAAATTATATTACCAGGAATTGCTGGTGCGCTAGGAATTCAGCGGTACAGATTCAGTTAAACATGATTCCAACAACCCTTTGAGATCCTAGCACTAAACTCCAGTCTGCTTGCGATTTGAGACATGATTGCCTTTACCTCACACATGGTGAAGTATGATATGAATAGTTGAGTTTATCCTCTAGGTTTCAGTGAATACTCACACATTCTATATGTATGAAATGCTGCAAAAGTTTATACTTTACGACAATGGGTTCGAGTGTCGACCTGTGTTTGACAACCTTGAGGGGTTGCTCAAATGGCCGGGCCTGTAAGGACTCACTCGCAGGACACTCGACGAAGAACTGGTTGATGTCGGGCTCAATTCTCAAATCGTAGTAGAGCGTGTCACTGTATGGACTCACTTGTAGGACATTCTATATGTAGCAGAGTGCATTAGATTAATTAAAACCACGATCCAATTTTTGCAACGTATCTCATTATACACACTGCACACATGCATGATTGCACATTCTTTGCACACTGCTTAGTACTCCCTCTGTAAACTAATATAAGAGCGCTTAGATCACTAAAATAGTAGTCTAAACGCTCTTATATTAGTTTACGGAGGGAGTATAATTCATAACATTTTCTTGTGGGAGGAGGGAGTTGAAGAGTGATCACTCTGACTTTGCGCATGGTAGATTGATAGTGAGATAGTCAATGTTGTTTTTTTTAGACCATGACAATTAGTACCATTGCAACTTAGATACACTGGAGTACTATTTATTTGCCTACTCATTTTTTTGTTAGTTTCGCAATTATAAAATATTGTTTACTCTAACATGGCAATTTTGCATCTTTTTTATATAATATAACAGCCGAAGCTTATCGCACATACAAATAGCATAACTTTTGCAAACCTGAAGGCTCCTGTGTAACCATGCCCGACACAAGGAAAATTATAGGATGAAGTATGTACCGTTTCCTTAAAATATTTCATCGATGCATGGGTATAAACTGAACATTGTATATTGTGACCTATGGAGGAAAAAAAGACTAAATGCAAATAGATGAGAAATCCTAGCTTATTCCTTTGGCCATTTTTGTAATCAAAGCTATAGCATGGCCAACACAAAGGAGCTGGAATTTTAGAGCAACGGAAATAGGAATGTAATGTCTTTCAGATAGTTATTATTTAGGGTAGTGGTTCTAGGTTTCATATTCAAAACTGTTCTTTGTCGTCAGATTCTCTTGAAGCAAACTTGAAGGCTCCTGTGTATCCATGCCCGGCACAAGGAAAATTCTAGGATGAAGTATGTACCATTTCCTTAAATATTTCATCAATGCATGGGTATAAACTGAACATTGTATATTGTAACCTATGAAGGAAAAAAGACCAAATGCAAATAGATGAGAAAGCCTAGCTTATTCCTTTGGCTATTTTTGTAACCAAAGCTATCGGCTGGCCAACACAAAGGAGTTGGAATTTCAGAGCAACGGATATAGGAATGTAATGTCTTTCAAATAGTTATAATTTAGGGTAGTGGCTCTAGGTTTTATATTCAAAATTGTTCTTTGTCGTCAAATTTTCGTGGAAGAAATATGTGCTTACCGCTACTGAAATTATATCGTACCATATTTTACCAGCACCTGCTGAGCCAAAAGCCCACACGGGTTCAAACATAAATATTGCCTCAACTTCTTGCTCCGAAGGTTGATCTTAATTTCTTGATATTGTTTATTTCATAATAACAACTGAAGGTCCCTCTCTAAATTAACCCGGCATTTGCTATGTAGACAACTCTTACTGAATTGATCTATGTTAGCTCATGCTCTCAAATCGGTCAAGAGATCATTGTGTGTTTAGTCTTCTCTACAGATTAATTATTTTATTCAACCTAACAGTCTTATCTATATATATAGCTAACTAGATCGGGAGTTCTGACATGTTTATAGCTGAATTAATCTTCATACATGTGACAGGTGCAGGAGGTACCATGCAAGCAAGCAGGGAGGCCTCAATCATGCTGCAGGGGCTGGGTATACCCCCTCGTGCTAGCATATGATGGGTTCGATGATGGTGTTGTACCCATACACAGGTATTAGCTTCTGCACTGTTTCTTTGTCTCCCTATTACCTTGCCTCCCCACTCATGCTTTGAATTTGCTCTCTGCTTGGCAAGATTAATGTGAGGTATTTAATTTATGTTCATAAGATGAAAAAATGACACCTGGTAAGATTTTAGGTGTATCCACCGATAATAGCTTCTGGAATAATGTTAATATAGTTTGCTATTTGCTGTACAATACTTCTGAATATATATTGGTTACTCCACTGCATGTTACTCTGTGTGAGGTGGGCTTAAATTTCTCGTTCAGGTTATGTGTTTCAAGAACAGACATAAGGATAATTTGAGATTTTTCGTCATTTATATTTGGTTGCTTCATTCTTTTCTAATACTGCAGATATATTTCCATATTGAACTGGATTATTGCAATGATTGGGTTGATTCAGACATACAATATCTTGACTGACTTTTCCTGTTGGGCAATTCAAACGATGGAAGCCTCTTTGGACCCTTCCACCTCGACGGCCTCACCACTGGAGACTCACGCGAGAACCGGCGCCGCTGCCGTGTCTGCCAGTGACGCTCACACAAGAATCCAGAGGCAACACCTTGGTCCTCTCCCTGCAAACAACTATGTGAGATGCGGCCGTGACCCGAGGGTGGCAAACACCAGCTCTTTGACGATGCGGCCGCGACCCGCGGGTGGCAAACAACAGCTCTTTGACGATGCGGCCGCGGCCCGAGGGTAGTGGGACTGGCGCCATCGTCCATGCCATGTTCCGGCTGATCCCCCAAGGCGTCTCGCTGACGTCCAACCGGCGCCTCGCCGATGTCCAACCGACGCCACACAACCAATGGTACTACCGACATGACGATGCTGACCTCCGTGCCGATTGAGTTTTTGGACCTGCCGCAATGGACAAGGTCATACGGGCATCTGCATTTGATGTGCTATGTGCTCTCTTTTCACAAGTGTAGGGTTTTTATGTTATAAACTATATATGCTACCGATTGTTCGTTGTAGATATTTCCCTACTTGTTTTCTGATTAATGGATCTGAGGTAGTTAGAAGTCACCAACTACTTATACTATTTTGTCAACTGTCACGGGCTATAATTGTTTGCATGATACTTACACTATCATATCTCAAGTGAGCACAAATAGGAGAGTGGAAGGGGCGCGTCCTACCTGGCGCCGCTGAGCTTCCACTCAGTTGCTTTCGAAGACGCTAAACCTATGCTGTTGTTTATGTAAAATGCACTATTCTCAGTCAGATCGTTCATGTTCAGATCCATAATGGGGTTTCTAACTTTCTATATATATATATTTTGATATCTGCTGCTAAGTTTCGTAATTAAAGCAATCGTCCCAAACGTTAATTAGTATAGAAAAGAGTGTTAAACGGTCGACTACAACCAGGCACCGCCCAGCTCCCCCTCAAGAGGCGCGCCTGCCAACCTAACACTAATAAAGTACACTGATCTGAGCCTAACCTAAAATATTTAATCCGTCAGGTTTAAAGTTTGATGTAGGAAGGGCACACAAGTTTGATGTTTGCAGTTACAGATTTTTGCCAAAGCCCGCTGACACGAAGTTTAGTTCAGCAGACCATATATGTTGGAAGAAAGCAAATTTCTTGCCTTCCGAATCCTCCGAAGCCATCATGTTTTATTTCAAACCAATTTGTCCCAGCTCAGTGTATCTCTGGTAAAATACGAACATCATTGTTTTTACTTTTTTTAGGGGATGCCACAAAAGGAAAAATGACCAAGACTGCATCTGTCATGTTTTTTTGCTAGATTGTTAATTTTAATTCATGTTTGATATTGCAGTATGGGGGTTTCGCCAAATACATGTTCTATTGTCGTTTATTTTCCACTATTATTGGGCCTCGTTTCTTTATTTGCATCATCGGATGTGTAATGTTATATTGGTCATGATCCAGCCATTTTCATCGACCAAATATATATTGTTAGCTTATTGTATTTGTGAAATTACACTAGCATGTGTTTTATGGAGGAACTGTGCTAAACTGCTAATGTAGCTGCAACAGCTTGATATATGTTCTGCTACCATAGATGTCACTTCCTTCTTAAGTATGTGTATAGTTCTCATCAATAGATGTTTTCTTCCCCGCCTGCTGTTTTCCGTAGTCTTAAGAATGATATTTACCTGACTAAAAAGCCAATAGCTCATAATATTGTTAATTCCAGTCGCTTGGTTGATTATCGTTGTACAGTATAATTCAGAGAATACTATTGTGTTTGTTTATTCAAAGAAAACGCTTGATAGGTGGGGATTCGGAAGAAGCAACTGATAGATAGGGGGCGCCTTGAATATATATATGTATGAAGATAAAATCTTGTTGTGGGTTTCAGTTTTCCGTTTTTTGGGTTTGCACATGAACCCTGCATCTCGCAGTTCCTGTTTAAGTCCCATGTTTGTGTACATCCAATTTATACCAGTGGTCCATTGCATTGTGTAATATTGTTCGCTTTACACTTCTTTCTGAATTGGTATACCTGGTATACCTGTCAATGTGAGTCCCTCTCGTGCTATTTTGCCGTCGATTTGGTCTTACCTGGAATTGTTTGACTCTTGGATTTTTTCACCGTTTGATCTCCTATTTTTTATGGGGTTTCTTCCCTTCGATCCTGCCTTTATTTTGGATTTTTCCTTTCTCTATTTTGGATGCTTCCTTATTGTTCTTTTCTTGGATTTAGTTTCCCCTCTTCCTCTTGAGTTAAAAATCATGCATACATCATAACAAAAAAAAAGTTGCAGGCTTTTGGAATTTAAATAATAACGATGAAAAGATGGTGTGATGTAACCGTGGCAGGTGGAATTTTGCTTCAGTGGTGTGAATCTAGCTACAACTGACCATATGTTGAAGTTTAATACTAAAGATCCAGATGGATTTGGTGAGTTTAACCTCTTAAATTTGAATAAAGCATCCAATCATGATGTTCACTCATGTATGTTTCTTTCATCTGACGTTTGCTTGGCCAAAATCAATTACAATTTACCATCATTTGGTTGATTCCGCATTTACATGTTTTTCTTATTGTGAATAGTTAGAGGCATTATGTATTATAGGAAATCTTTGAAGCTTCAAGCATTCCTAGACATGGCAACTTCGAATTTGAGCATCTCTCTTCAGTACCTTCCTGATTTTATATGGTCTTAGGGAATATATCGAGAGGTGAATAGTTTCTTTTTTCATTTAGGTGCCACCAAGAGAAGTGCACGCACTCATTTACTCAAGCGCTCTAAATTCATATTATGCCTCGCCGATTTTCCTGTCAAGTGCACCCAACTGTCACTGACTCTGCCTTAATTCCAATGCTCATTACTTACAATTTTACAGCTCATTTACTCTAAATCTTTTGTTCTTATTCGATTACTTTGTACATATGATTGCAACTCATGACACTATAGTGCTCTGTCTTCATGTGCACTCTAATTTTGTGCATGTGCATTTCATACCATAGACGTCGATGACTTCATGTGTTTATGTTATATTATTCAGTTTTTGGCATACACCAATGTACCAGCTTCCTTCTGTTTCACTTATTCATCACACTTTGCACTTAGCTGAGCATGTTACTTTAAATCTGATGCAATAACATTACATAGTATATGCAGGAAAGGGAAAGGGGCGCCTCCCACCTAGCACCGCTCAACTTCCTCTCAAGAGGCGCCACCGGGTGGCGCCCCAACCGCTAGTAATATTCAAAAGTGTGCATTGTTCGTGTTAGGTGGAAGCATGGAATTTTGAAGCTAGGAATTTTTTTAATTTCCTTAATTAATTACAAATATGGAGTATTGGAATTTCGTTACATCGACGACGAAGGAATAGTCTGACGCTGGAGTCTTATCAGACTACAGATACAAAGCGTTTCCCATTACTAAATTTCCACTTGCACATTAACCTAGCTATTCCTGCGGCTTGGACAGCAAGAAGGTCATCTGCCCTACGAATCCCTGCAGCCAGTGCCGGAGCTTAGTGCAAGTCTAAGGGGGCCATGCCCCCCCCCCCCAGCCCAAGGCAAAATAATGAAGAAAAATTAATATGCATAGCTTAGATTTGAAAAAAAAATCAATTATTTGCCCTCCTAGTTGTTCATATTTTCGCTTTGCCCCCCTGAGATTCTTGTCAAGCTCTACCACTACATGCAGCAGGAACCTGTGAAGATGCACGGCCGCCAGCATCACCTTGATCCTTTCGCCGGTCGTTCTCTTCGTCTCCTTCAGGAGGCAAAAGTTTGTCCAGACCGTCATCACGCAAGAAAAGAACCAAATGTTCTTCGTCGTGGGCGCTACGATCTGCCATCAAACATGTTAGTGTGAGAGCCTTAGCTAGCAGGAAAAGAATAAACAACGGACTTAGAATCACCTCTACGAGCAATAACATCAGAAGGGCAGGTATAGTCGAGACGATGAAAGTGGCCCTGACGCTGAATCGTGACCTTTGACTAGATGCCCGACGGCAATACACTACTGAAGAAGTCAGCATCACACTGAGCTATATCGACACAGCAGGAGTGTGCGTCAACAATTTTTTTCACATGAACTGGATGGAAACATATCGATTCTTACCGACAAACTGGATATACTTGATACATACCAACACTGGCGGAGCTAGCCGAAAATCTTTGGGGGAGGTGAAACACAAATCATCAGTGTTTGGGGGGGGGGGCAAATGCTAAAAATGTTCTAATGTAAGTCTCCCTAAAAAACTCTTCAGAAATTGTTCAAAGGCTGGGAACGCCCCCAGCCCCAACATAGCTCAACCACTGCATACCAAACGGGGTGGCGTTGAAGGAAGCAACCATGAGCGAGGTCGTCGGTGCTTCTATGGACAGGACAAGTAGTGCGAACACCGCGTTTGACCTACCGGGAAGTAGTGCGAACACCGCGTTGCACATGTACTAGGTGAACAGAACGAAGAAGACCTTCGAAAGATGTTTCCAGACAACCTCCTCCACCTTCTCCGGGGGAGGTGAAACTGTCACAGCCCTAGATCTTTGTTTGTAATTAGTTGCATCTTCATCCATGTCATCATGTTTATATTTCAATGAACTTGAAATGGGGACATGTGAAACCCTCAGAAATCAGTTCAAAAATAACCAACCTTAAAATCTTCTCAAATGAGTCCAAGAAAATGTTCCTGTTATTCTATAGAAATATTGGTAAGAGGTAAAATTCAAACCAATATTTTTGGAGTCACAGAAATATTTATTTTGGCCATTTGAATTAATCCAATAACTATTTGCTTTGGATTTATATTTAATATATATTAAATATTACTCCAATAATTCGGAAGTTTGTGAGTGGCCTTGTATATATATTTTAGCAAGCCATATAATAATCTACAGAATTTATTAAAATGATTTAGTTGCTAAACTAAATCAAAACAGAGGAAGAAAAATAGAAAACAGAAACAAATAAAAGAGAGAGAGAATCTTACTTGGCCTCACCTGTGCAGCCCACCAACCGGCCCAGCACTGTAGCTGGCAGGCCCAGGCCACCACCGCCACCTCCCCTGTCGTCTTCCTCCTCTTGCCTGCTTGCTCGCTGCTGGAGACGGCCCCGAGCGCCACACACTCCCCCTCGACCGCCCCGTACCCCTCTCACTCTCCCGTGCCCATTCCCCTCCTCTCCCTCGATCTCTCGCTGACGGCCTTGAGGACCATTGTCGCCGCCGTTCGCCTTTGCATGACCACAGCATCCCCATGCCAAGCCAGCTAGTCCACGAGCTCCGCCTCTTCCGCCTCTTCCTCCTCGATGATTCTCCGGCCTCGGGGCGCTGCTTCATCGTCACCATTGCTGTTTTAAATGCGCCACGAAGCTCATCGCCGCCCGATTAAAGAGCTCTGGGGCGTCCCCGACCTCGCCCTCGCGCTCGTTGGACTCGGCGTGAGCTTTGCATCTAACCCCTAACCCGCTGCCTCTTGCTCGCCAGAGTTGCCGCCTTCTTGCTGCAAAGACGCCACGCCGCCGAGCTCAGAATAACGCAGCTCCGGTGACCATTTGGTCACCCGGCAACTCCAACACGTTCAGTAGCACCCGTGAGAGCAGCCCCCAGATCCAGTTGGCTCGCTTGCGAGCTGCAACCTGAACCATAACTCACCCGAACGTCGGCCGCCGCTTTCGTGCTCGCCGCCGTTGGCTCCGGCCACCATAGGCCCGGCCTCCACCACCACTAGACGCGCGCCTGCAAGAACTCTCCAACGAGCCCAGGAACAGCCTCGCCCATGCCCTGTGGGCGTTTTCCGAGCCGCGCCACCTTCTCGCGCCTCGCCGGCGTCGAGTCGCCGGTGGGTTTGACCCCGTTGACCATTGACCGGGTGGGCCCAGTTTGACCCCCTGGGTCACTGACGCGTGGGCCCTGTTGGAAATATGCCCTAGAGGCAATAATAAATTAGTTATTATTATTATATTTCCTTGTTCATGATAACCATTTATTATCCATGCTATAATTGTATTGATAGGAAACTCAGATACATGTGTGGGTACATAGACAACACCATGTCCCCAGTGAGCCTCTAGTTGACTAGCTCGTTGATCAACAGATGGTTACGGTTTCCTGACCATGGACATTGGATGTCGTTGATAATGGGATCACATCATTAGGAGAATGATGTGATGGACAAGACCCAATCCTAAGCCTAGCACAAAGATCGTGTAGTTCATATGCTAAAGCTTTTCTAATGTCAAGTATCATTTCCTTAGACCATGAGATTGTGCAACTCCGGATACCGTAGGAATGCTTTGGGTGTACCAAAGCGTCCTACAACGCTGGGTGGCTATAAAGGTGCACTACGGGTATCTCCGAAAGTGTGCATTGGGTTGTACGAATCGAGGCGGGATTTGTCACTCCGTGTGACGGAGAGGTATCTCGGGGCCCACTCGGTGGGACATCATCATAATGTGCACAATGTGACCAAGGGGTTGATCACGGGATGATGTGTTACGGAACGAGTAAAGAGACTTGCAGTAGCGAGATTGAACAAGGTATTGGGATACCGACGATCGAATCTCGGGCAAGTACTATACCGTAGACAAAGGGAATTGCATACGGGATTGCTTGAATCCTTGACATCGTGGTTCATCCGATGAGATCATCGTGGAACATGTAGGAGCCAACATGGGTATCCAGATCGGCTGTTGGTTATTGACGAAGAACGTCTCGGTCATGTTCGCATGGTTCCCGAACCGTAGGGGTCTACACCACTTAAGGTTCGGTGGACGCTTAGAGTTGTTATGGGAAATAGTATGTGGTTACGAAGGTTGTTGAGTCTGGATGAGATCCGGACATGACGAGGAGCTCCGGAATGGTCGGAGGTGAAGATCGGTATATTGGACGAAGGGTATTGGAGTCGGAATTGTTCCGGGGTACCGGTGATGACCGGCATGTCCGAAAGGGGTTTGGAGGCCCGACAAGCTTTGGGGGCCTTATGGGCCAAGGGAGAGGGCACATCAGCCCACTAAGGGGCTGGCGCCCTCCCACCCCATCTCACGTAACACGGAGAGGTGGGCGCCACCCCTAGGGCAGCCACCTCTCCGGCTTGGGGGGCAAGTTTCCTAGGGGTGGGGGCGCCAAAACCCATCTAGGGTTTCCCCTATGGCTGCCCCTCCCTAGGGAACCCTAGGGCGCCTCCTCCTCCCTTCCCCTATATATAGTGAGAGAGAGAGAGGGCAGCCGCACCCTTCCTGGCGCAGCCCTCTCCCTCCTCCAACACCTCCTCCTCCTCCGTAGTGCTTGGCGAAGCCTGCCGGAGAACCACGAGCTCCATCACCACCATGCCGTCGTCTTTGTCGGAGTTCTCCCTCAACTTCTCCTCTTCCCTTGCTGGATCAAGAAGGAGGAGACGTCCCCGGGCTGTATGTGTGTTGAACGCGGAGGCACCGTTGTTCGGTGCTTAGATCGGAATCAACCGCAATCTGAATCACTGCGAGTACGACTCCTTCATCCGCGTTCTTGTAACACTTCCGCTTAGCGATCTTCAAGGGTATGAAGATGCTCATTCTCTCCCTCTCTTGTTGCTAGAATCTCCATAGATTGTTCTTGGTGATGTGTAGAAAATTTTGAATTTCTACTACGTTCCCCAACAGGCGCCAGGTCTATGCGTAGTTTCTATGCACGAGTAGAACACAAGTTGTTGTGGGCGTTGACTTTGTTCAATATGCTTACCGTTACTAGTCCAATCTTGTTTCGGCGGTATTGTGGGATGAAGCGGCCCGGACCGACCTTATACGTACACTTACGTGAGACAGGTTCCACCAACTGACATGCACTTGTTGCATAAGGTGGCTAGCGGGTGCCGCCTCCCACTTTAGTCGGATTGGATTCGATGAAAAGGGTCCTTATGAAGGGTAAATAGCAATTGGCATATCACGTTGTGGTTTTTGCGTAGGTAAGAAACGTTCTTGCTAGAAACCCATAGCAGCCACGTAAAACATGCAAACAACAATTAGAGGACGTCTAACTTGTTTTTGCAGGGTATGCTATGTGATGTGATATGGCCAAAAGAATGTGAAGAATGATATATGTGATGTATGAGATTGATCATGTCCTTGTAATAGGAATCACGACTTGCATGTCGATGAGTATGACAACCGGCAGGAGCCATAGGAGTTGTCTTAATTTATTGTATGACCTGCGTGCCAATGAACAACGCCATGTAATTACTTTACTTTATTGCTAAACCATTAGTCATAGTAGTAGAAGTAATAGTTGGCGAGACAACTTCATGAAGACACGATGATGGAGATCATGGTGTCATGCCGGTGACGATGATGGTCATGGAGCCCCGAAGATGGAGATCAAAAGGAGCAAAATGATATTGGCTATATCATGTCACTTTTTGATTGCATGTGATGTTTATCATGTTTATGCATCTTATTTTCTTAGAATGACGGTAGTAAATAAGATGATCCCTCATTAAAATTTCAAGAAAGTGTTCCCCCTAACTGTGCACCGTTGCGAAAGTTCGTTGTTTTGAAGCACCACGTGATGATCGGGTGTGATAGATTCTAACGTTCACATACAACGGGTGTAAGACAGATTTACACACGCGAAACACTTAGGTTGACTTGACGAGCCTAGCATGTACAGACATGGCCTCGGAACACAAGAGACCGAAAGGTCGAGCATGAGTCGTATAGTAGATACGATCAACATGAAGATGTTCACCGATGATGACTAGTCCGTCACACGTGATGATCGGACACGGCCTAGTTGACTCGGATCATGTAATCACTTAGATGACTAGAGGGATGTCTATCTGAGTGGGAGTTCATTAGATGAACTTAATTATCCTGAACATAGTCAAAAGCCCTTTGCAAATTATGTCATAGCTCGCGCTGTAGTTATACTGTTTTAGATATGTTCCTAGAGAAAATATAGTTGAAAGTTGACAGTAGCGATTATGCGGACAGTAGAAAGCTTATGTCCTTAATGCACCGCCGGTGTCTTTGGACCTCGAACGTGGTCTGTGGATGTTGCGAACATCGACATACACGTTCGATGACTACATGATAGTTTATTAATGTTAAATGGTTTAGAATTGAGGCACCAAGGACATTTTTGAAATGTCGCAGAACATATGAGATGTTCCAAGAGCTGAAATTGAGATTTCAGGCTCGTGCCCACGTCAAGAGGTATGAGACCTCCGACTAGTTTTCTAGCCTACAAACTAAGGGAGAAGATCTCAATCATTGAGCTTATACTCAAAATGTCTGGGTACAACAATCACTTGAATCGAGTGGGAGTTAATCTTCCAGATGAGATAGTGATGTTTCTCCAAAGACATTGCCACCAAGCTACTAGAGCTTCGTGATGAACTATAACATAACAGGGATAGATATGATGATCCTTGAGCTATTCGCAATGTTCGACACCGCGGATGTAGAAATCAAGAAGGAGCATCAATTGTTGATGGTTAATGAAACCACTAGTTTCAAGAAGGGCAAGGGCAAGAAGGGGTACTTCATGAAACGGCAAATCAGTTGTTGCTCCAGTGAAGAAACCCAGGGTTGAACCCAAATCCGAGACTAAGTGCTTCTGTAATGAGGGAACGGACACTGAAGCAGAACTACCCTAGATACTTGGTAGATGAGAAGGCTGGCAAGGTTGATACAAGTATATTGGATATACATTATGTTAATGTGTACTTTGCTAGTACTCCTAGTAGCACCAGGGTATTAGATACCGGTTCGGTTGCTAAGTGTTAGTAACTCGAAATAAAAGCTACGGAATAAACGGAGACTAGCTAAAGGTGAGTCGACGATATGTGTTGGAAGTGTTTCCAAGGTTGATGTGATCAAGCATCGCATACTCCCTCTACCATCGAGATTGGTGTTAAACCTAAATAATTGTTATTTGGTGTTTGCATTGAGCATAGACATGATTGGATTATGTCTATCGCAATACGGTTATTCATTTAAGGAGAATAATGGTTACTCTGTTTATTTGAATAATACCTTCAATGGACTTGCACCTAAAAGAATGGTTTATTGAATCTCGATCGTAGTGATACACATTTTCATGCCAAAAGATATAAGATAGTAATGATAGTACCACTTACTTGTGGCAATCGCCATGTAAGTCATATTGGTATAAAATGCATGAAGAAGCTCCATGTTGATGGATCTTTGGACTCACTGCTTTTGAAAAGTTTGAGACATGCAAACCATGTCTATTGGTGTATATGCATGAAGAAACTCCATGAAAATGGACCGTTTGGACTCACTTGATTTTGAATCACTTGAGACATGCAAATCATACCATATGGGCAAGATATTTGAAAGCCTCGTTTTCAAAGTGAAATGGAACAAGAAAGCAACTTGTTGGAAGTAATACATTTTGATGTGTGCAGTCCAATGAGTCTTTGAGGCCTGTGATGGGTATCGTTATGTTCTTACTTCACAGATGATTTGAGTAGATACTGAGTATATTTACTTGATGAAACACAAGTCTGAATTATTGAATGGTTCAATTAATTTCAGAGTGAATTTGAAGATCTTCGTGACAAGAGGATAAAATGTCTATGATATGATCACGGAGATGAATATCTGAGATTCTGAGCTTTGGCATAATTAAGACATTGTGGAAATTGTTTCACAATTAATACCACAGAACACCATAGTGTGATGGTGTGTCCGAACATCATAGTTGCACCCTATTGGATATGGTGCGTACCATGATGTCTCTTATCGAACTACCACTATCGTTCATGGGTTAGACATTAGAGACAACCGCACTCACTTTAATAGGGCACCACGTAATTCCGTTGAGACGACACCGTTTGAACTATGGTTTGGAGAAACCTAAGTTGTCATTTCTTAAAAGTTTGGGGCTGCGACGCTTATGTGAAAAGTTTGGGTTGATAAGCTCGAACCCAAAGCGGATAAAATGCATCTTCATAGGACACCCGAGCAGTTGGGTATACCTCCTAATTCAGATCCGAAAGCAATAGGGATTGTTTCTAGAAGCGGGTCCTTTCTCGAGGAAAAGTTTCTCTCGAAAGAATTGAGTGGGAGGATGGTGGAGACTTGATGAGGTTATTGAACCATCACTTCAACCAAGATGTAGCGGTAGCAGGAAGTTGTTCTGTGGCACCTACATCAATTGAAGTGGAAGTTGATGATGGTGATCATGAAACTTGGATCAAGTCACCACCGAACCTCGTAGGGGTGACAAGGATGCGTACTTCAGAGTGGTGCGATAATCATGTCTTGAAGGTCAATTTGCTAGACAACAATGAACCCACGAGCTATGGAGAAGCGATGGTGGGCCCGGATTCCGACAAATGGCTCGAGGCCATAAAATCCGAGAGAGGATCCATGTATGAAAACAAAGTGTAGACTTTGGAAGAACTGCTTGATGGTCGTAAAAGCTATTGGGCAGTATGGATTTTAAAAGGAAGATGACAATGATGGTAAGTATCACCATTAAGAAAGCTCGACTTGTCGTTAAGATGTTTTCCGACAAGATTCAAGGAGTTGACTACGGTGATGCTTTCTCACTCATAGCGATGCTAAGTGGCTGTTGGAATTGGATTAGCGATTCTTGCATTATTTATGAAATCTTGCAGATAGGATGTCAAAACATTGTTTCCTCGACAATTTTCTTGAGGAAAGGTTGTATGTGATACAACCAGAAAGGTTTTGACAATCCTGAAAAACGCTAACAAATATGCAAAGCTCCAGCAATCCTTCAAAGGACTGGAGTAAGCATCTCGGAGTTGGAATGTACGCTTTGATGAGATGATCAAAGATTTTGGGTTTATACAAAGTTTATGAGAAACTTGTATTTCCAAAGAAGTGAGTGGGAGCTCTATAGAATTTCTGATGAGTATATGTTGTTGACATATTGTTGATCGGAAATGATGTAGAATTCTGGAAAGCATATAGGGTTGTTTGAAAGGTGTTTTCAATGGAAAACCTGGATTAAGCTACTTGAACATTGAGCATCAAGATCTATAAGGATAGATCAAAAGCGCTTAATAGTACTTTCAAATGAGCACATACCTTGACATGATCTTGAAGGTGTTCAAGATGGATCGCTCAAAGAAGGAGTTCTTGCCTGAGTTGTAAGGTATGAAGTTAAGACTTAAAGCTCGACCACGGCAGAAGAGAGAGAAAGGACGAAGGTCGTCCCCTATGCTTCAGACGTGGGCTCTATAGTATGCTATGTTGTGTACCGCACCGTAGGTGTGCCTTGCCATAAGTCTGGCAAGGGGGTACAAGAGTGATCCAAGAATGGATCATTGGACCGCGGTCAAAATTGTCCTTGGAGTAAATAAGGACATGTTTCTCGATTATGGAGGTGATAAAGAGTTCGGCGTAAAGGGTTACGTCGATGCAAGCTTTAACACCTATCTGAATGACTCTGAGTATTAAACCGGATACGTATAGTGGAGCAACCATTTGGAATAGCTCCAAGTGGAGCGTGGAAGCAGCATTTACAATATGACCTAGAGATTTGCGAAGTACATACGGATCTGAATGTTGCAGACCCGTTGACTAAAACCTCTCTCACAAGCAAAACATGATCAAACCCCAGAACTCATTGAGTGTTAATCACATGATGATGTGAACTAGTTTAGTGACACTAGTAAACTCTTTGGATGTTGGTCACATGGCGATGTGACCTGTGAGCGTTAATCACATGGCGATGTGAACTAGATTATTGACTCTAGTGCAAGTGGGAGACTGTTGGAAATATGCCCTAGAGGCAATAATAAATTAGTTATTATTATTATATTTCCTTGTTCATGATAATCGTTTATTATCCATGCTATAATTGTATTGATAGGAAACTCAGATCCATGTGTGGGTACATAGACAACACCATGTCCCTAGTGAGCCTCTAGTTGACTAGCTCGTTGATCAATAGATGGTTACGGTTTCCTGACCATGGACATTGGATGTCGTTGATAATGGGATCACATCATTAGGAGAATGATGTGATGGACAAGACCCAATCCTAAGCCTAGCACAAAGATCGTGTAGTTCATATGCTAAAGCTTTTATAATGTCAAGTATCATTTCCTTAGACCATGAGATTGTGCAACTCCCGGATACCATAGGAATGCTTTGGGTGTACCAAACGTCACAACATAACTGGGTGGCTATAAAGGTGCACTACGGGTATCTCCGAAAGTGTCTATTGGGTTGGCACGAATCGAGACTGGGATTTGTCACTCCGTGTGACGGAGAGGTATCTCTGTGCCCACTCGGTAGGACATCATCAAAATGTGCACAATGTGACCAAGGGGTTGATCACGGGATGATGTGTTACGGAACGAGTAAAGAGACTTGCCGGTAACGAGATTGAACAAGGTATCGGGATACCGACGATCGAATCTCGGGCAAGTACTATACCCGTAGACAAAGGGAATTGCATACGGGATTGCTTGAATCCTTGACATCGTGGTTCATCCGGTGAGATCATCGTGGAACATGTCGGAGCCAACATGGGTATCCAGATCCCGCTGTTGGTTATTGACGGAGAACGCGTCTCGGTCATGTATGCGCATGGTTCCCGAACCCGTAGGGTCTACACACTTAAGGTTCGGTGACGCTAGAGTTGTTATGGGAAATAGTATGTGGTTACCGAAGGTTGTTGGGAGTCCTGGATGAGATCCCGAACATGACGAGGAGCTCCGAAATGGTCCGAAGGTGAAGATCGGTATATTGGACGAAGGGTATTGGAGTCCGGAATTGTTCCGGGGGTATGTGATGACCAGCGTGTCCGAAAGGGGTTTCGGAGGCCCCGGCAAGCTTTGGGAGCCTTATGGGCCAAGGGGAGAGGGCACATCAGCCCACTAAGGGGCTGAGCGCCCCTCCCACCCCATCTCACGTAACCTGGTGAGGTGGGGGCGCCACCCCTAGGGCAGCCGCCCCTCCCAGCTTGGGGGGCAAGTTTCCTAGGGGGTGGGGGCGCCAAAACCCATCTAGGGTTTCCCCTATAGCCGCCGCCCCTCCCCTAGGGAACCCTAGGGAGCCTCCCCCTCCTCCCTTCACCCTATATATAGTGAGAGAGAGAGAGAGGGCAGCCGCACCCTTCCCCTGGAGCAGCCCTCTCCCTCCTCCAACACCTCCTCCTCCTCCGTAGTGCTTGGCGAAGCCCTGCCGGAGAACCACGAGATCCATCACCACCATGCCGTCGTGCTATCGGAGTTCTCCTTCAACTTCTCCTCTCCCCTTACTGGATCAAGAAGGAGGAGACGTCCCCGGGCTGTACGTGTGTTGAACGCGGAGGCACCGTTGTTCAGCGCTTAGATCGGAATCAACCGCGATCTGAATCGCTGCGAGTACGACCCCTTCATCCGCGTTCTTGTAACGCTTCTGCTTTGCGATCTTCAAGGGTATGAAGATGCTCATTCTCTCCCTCTCTTGTTGCTAGAATCTCCATAGATTGATCTTGGTGATGCATAGAAAATTTTGAATTTCTGCTACGTTCCCCAACAGGCGCCAGGCCACTAACTAAACTAGGTTAGTATTAGTTTAACGCTAACTAAATTTAGTTAGTTCACTAACTACTGACAGGCGGGACCCATAGGTCAGCGTTTACCTAGACCGCGCCTGTTGACCGGCCACATCGACGTAGTCTTGTGTGATAACTCCTTTTCCGGATTTATTCTTATCTGAAATTCGAAAATAGCCAAAACTTCTAGAAATCATAGAAAATCAACCGTAGCTCCAAATCAAACAAGTTATATATGAAAAATGATCAGAAAAATCCAATCTATCCATCTGTACCATTTCATGCATGTTGGAACAACTTAAAGTTGCTGTTTAGTACATTTCAATTAAATGGCATTTAAGAAAGCACATATGGAGTTTGGAATTTGAACCTAGTGTTCAAACCAACTCCATTTAACTTGTTGCTAGTTGCATTAGGCCAATCAACAGCATATTGCCATGTCACATTCATGCATCATTTTGTTGCATGGCATTGATTGTGTTTCTTCTTTGCTTGTCGGTGATTGTTCCCTCTCGATAGGCGTGGTTTCGACGATGAGATCGATGACACTGATGAAGAGCTATATTATCTTTGGAAGTGCCAGGCAAGCAAAACCCCCTTGTTCATTCCGATACAATCCTACTCTCTCTCCTGCTCTCTTTTATTGCATTAGGACAACACCGATTCATCTGTTACTTGCTGCGGTAGTTGAACCCCTTTATCCTCTGCATGACCTGTCATTGCCACAGTAAATTGATGAAACCCACTAGCATGAGTAGGAGTTTTTTGAGCCTGATGTGCCTACTCATTCATGCTTGTTTGTCATGCCTACTACTGCTTAGATTTGAGTCAGGTCTGATTCATCGGGAATGAATTGGAATGGTGATGAACATGTCCTACTATGTGTGAGCTAAGTGTGTGAACATGATTTGGTAAAGGTAGCTGTGAGAGGCCATGTAGGAGTACATGGTGGGTTGTCTCATTGAAACCGTCCTCAGGAACTGAGTTCTGTGTTTGTGATCCATGAACAGTTACTACCACGCATTGGGATCCTTAATTGACTCTCTCGGCTTCTTAACCACCCTTGTTCTCTGTCCAGGAGTTGCAACTAGTTTACGGTGTTTGTAGGATATGTGTTGGAGGCCGTGCGTAGCGCTGACCCTAGGGGTGGGCTATGATGCGGTAGATACACCGTGGCACGGTGTGCCGGGCGCCCGTTTGGTGTCTCGGGAACCCTGCTCACATCGTTCGGGGCCGTATGTGGAAACCTCGGCGGACTCCTGCGGATGGAACCCGAATAGGCGATAAACCTGGACTAGAGACTTGTGTGGTTAGTCAGGTCATGGCCGACACCCTCGTTGGGCTTCCGCTTGAAGGTTGCCGAGTACATGTCGTGTAAACGGCGGTAAGTGGTGAGAGCGTATGTGAAGAAGTACACCCCTGCAGGGTTAACATCATCTATTCGAATAGCCGTGTCCGTGGTAAAGGACTTCTGGGTTGCCTGTACAGTTCATAGACAAGTGAAAGTGGATACTCTAAAATGCGCAAGATAAGCGTGAGTGCTATGGATGGCCTTCTCGTAGGTAGAAGGGAGCGAATCCATAGTGGTGTATTGATATGGTGAATATGTGGACTCGTGTGCGCCACCTCAAAAGATTTACTTGCAGTCGTAGTTTAGGATAGCCACCGAGTCAAAGCTGGCTTGCTGCAGTTAAACTCCACCACCCCTGTATACCGATGCATATGTAGATAGTTCTGATGTAAGTCTTGTTGGGTACATTTGTACTCACGTTTGCCTATTTTATGTTTTTGCAGAGAGACGTCAGTCTTGCTAGTAGTTCCGTGTGGACTTCGACGTTTAGCTTGATACCTCGCCTACGATCTTGTGCCCTCGGTAGGATCTGGTGGATAGTCGGGCTTCTCGGCCTTTTTCCTTTGTAGATGTGCGTACTCGAGACATGTTAAGCTTCCGCATGTGCTTTGATTTGTATACTGGAATGTTGGGTCATGAGACCCATGTTTGTAATATCTCGCTCCTCGGAGCCTAATGAATAAATACTTGAGTCGTAGGGTTATGTTGTGATGCCATGTTGTATTTACACATATCGAGCATATTGTGTGTATGATTGAAATGCTTGGTATGTGTGGGATCCGACAACCTAGTTGTTTATCCTTGGTAGCCTCTCTTATGGGGAAATGTAGTCTTGTGCTTCCATAAGCCATAGTAGTCCGTCAGCCGGTTCACCGGAGTCCTCGCTAGTCCAAAGACTACTTGCTCAAACACTTGGTGAGTCGGCATGTGATTCACTTCGTTCTGTATACATCCCTTCAGGAAATGTCACACGGTGACATCCGAGTCCTGCCTAGCACTGCTACAGGCCGGGTTCGAGTCTGTTAGCCCAGTGCTACAGCCCGGATTCAGACCGACATGCTCGAAGTTGATTCATGTATGCCTGTCCCCATGGGTTAGTGCCGCTTTGGGTTCACGACTAGCCATGTCGGCCCGGGTTCTCTGTCATATGGATGCTAGCGACACTATCATATACGTGAGCCAAAAGGCGCAAACGGTCCCGGGCCATGGTAAGGTGACACCCATGGGAATACCGTGCGTGAGGCCACAAAGTGATATGAGGTGTTACTGGCTAGATTGATGTGACTTGGAATCGGGGTCCTGACAGCTTTGGTATCAGAGCTTTGTTGCATCAGAGGGATTATCAAGCCAAACCGGTCGAAGTTGTGTCTAGAAGTGCTTTAGTTATGTAAGGAATTGATTGGGGAAGGAACGTAAGGCTCTTTTTACTCCTTATACCTCATGGCCTTCGATGCGAGTCAACCTCTTCTCTTCTACGGGGATTAAGAACTAGGCCTTCTCATCTATCTATCGAGGATGATGTGTTACTAATCCATAGACTTATAGGATTGTTGGTTTCAAGCCCGATTCAGTTCCTACTACTTCCGTGTGTTGTTAGTTGATCTCGAGAACCTTGTTATTGTGATGTTGAGTGGTCATGCCACTATTTTGCGAGATGTCTCAAATCATTTTGAGCATTTACGCCGTTATGCTTGTCCAAGTCATCCCAGATTTCTATATAGTCCGATGCATTTGCAAATCCCTTCTCTCCGTTTCTAATGTTCATTTGGGCCAGATTAATCACACAAATTAGTGTGTTGAGGTACTCCGCTGCCTCGGCATATATGTTGGAGCTATTATTATGAACCTAGGTGTTTTAGGGAGTCACCTAGTAATCTAGCCATGTTTTGTGTTCGGTGTGATGATTACGGCCATTATTCTCGAAAGCATCCTGTGATGCCATTTAATAGTAGGTATTCTATTCCTGGGTTCTTGAACCCGAGATTCACCCTACTTACCTCTTGTTGATAGTGTTTGCTAGTTCCTTTAGGATATTAGTAATTTTGTGATAGTCCTCGAGGTCCGTGGTATTTCCTTATTCCAAATACTATGAACCGCTTATGGCAGAAGTTCCTCGCTGAACCGGAGGATCACAATCAGAGTACCCTTGAGGAGTTCTCCATTCATAATTGTGAATCTGCCAGTTCTACCCTTTCCGCATGGGTTATCCGGAAGAAATGTTGAGCTTCGCTCGACATACTAATCTATGCATCCACAACTCAAAAAAAACATATGTTCCTTTGAGTTGTCCCTCTTTAGTTGTTTTCTGACATCCATCTATCAATTGATAATCAAGAGTATGCGTGCATTCGTTCGTCGATGAATATTATTCTTGTGGTCTGTCAAGCCATTCTATTCTGGAATGACTAGGAGAAACAAACTCCAGTGCCTCATCCATATCTAGGATTGGGTCAAAGCAGTTGTATTCCGCAGATCAAAATGCCAATCCAGCTTTTGATTCTGTTCCACAGAGTGTTACCATCTTTATGTCAAGAATGTCATGAGAATTGCACCACCTCTTATGGATTCTTGACGCAGTGATACTTCTCGCTATCATTATTCATACCTCAGTCCCGTGTTGTTGTAACCAGAATGCTGACAAGTGAACTATGGTGTGTGAAATCGATACTCCTAGCAACCTTGTTGCTTGGTAGTTAATGGACAATATTCTCATTCTTAGTGTGTTGGTTATTAAATCATCACCCTAAGATTGATCGTGCTACCTAGTCCTTATTTCTGGTGCATTCTCCGATCAATGAGTTAGGACTGTGTCAATCCCTCACTCTTCTGATCATGTTGTCTTGCCTTGAAAAGCATTGTTCTCGAGCTTAGAGACATATCGGTGGTTCGTGATTTTCTGAATATCTTCACGGAAGTATCACCAGGTCGTCCCCTGACCGATATGTTGAGTTCGTGATCAAGTTGGTTTTCCTCTAAACCAGCCATCCTCCAAGAATCTATGTTGGATACCCCTGAGCTAGTTGGTTAAGCTAAACAACAACTTGGAGAGTTGGAAGATGAAAGCTTGTTCGACTTAGTTCATCACTAAGGGATATCCTTGTGTGTGTGTGTGTGTTGAAGAAAGATGATATCTCCATCATTTGGTCCTCGTGATCAGTTGTTGGATCTATTGCCTTGTCAAAACTTTGACTTGAGTATGGGCTATCATCAAGTCAAATCAGAACCAACGATGTTCATAATGTTGTCTTACTCGTGTTGATCCCTCGAGCATACACCATTACATATTTTGGTCTAACCAATGCTATCACCATGTTCACATGATGATGGAAGTCCAGTGATATGGAAATTCCGATGAGTTGTCGTTGAGCCCATCAGCAGCATTTTGTCTCCCCCATGATTCATGTTGAACATCAACCTAGTGTCGGAAACTTTGTAAGCATTATCTTCGTGTTTCGTTCATGAAGCCTATGTTTGGATGAAAGAAGTGACTTCCTCTAATTCACGTGCATTTGATGTAAGTTGTCACCGTGGATCCGAGAAAGTTTGTTTTTGCTTCCTCTGGAATCATCCCAAGTCGATCATGCATGTGCGAAGTATTCTATGGTGCGATGGTGATCATCTTCATTCCATATGAATTCCCTAGCACACCAAGCCACTAACTGATTTGTTCAAGGAGAAGAAGTTTCTTCATAAGAGCTAATCATATGACTTATGCAAGGACTTCGTTATCCGCGATGATGGTTCCCCACGAACTTCGGTAGTGTTTTATCATAAGACTACTATGTGGTCATGTTTATGCAGGGACAGCATGTTCACACATGTTTAGCAGAACCAGCTCATGTTTTGGAGCTTGCTATCGTAGTTCATCTCCCGAGAATCTCGCAATGCCATCTCGTCGATTTTTTTTGCAAACTTCATTTTTCTCTCTAGACTGGATGGGTGCGGAATATCCACGACACCAACCAGATCTGAATCTCGAGCAGATATGATGGTTGGATCATTCCTAGCATTTGCATTTTTCCCCGACTTGCACCACCATTGTGCCAATCCCCATGGGCTGGCCTTCTCGATAGTTGCTGTCCAATATCATCTTCAAAGGTGGACTTACCATGGGTCCCCTCCACCTTCGATGATAAGCAAAAATCATTCATTGCGTTGTCTTCAACAAGGTAGTCCACATCATCCATTCTAGTCCGGGTATGCCATCCCTTTGTGCTCCGCCAAACGATTGTTGTGAATTTCCTTAGGCTGGTATAAAGAGTTTCAATGAACTCTGAATCAAAAGTAATTCTTTTTGCCACTTAAGGGAATAGTTCTTTGAGTCACCTTTTCCAAAGTGCCCCGTTACGGGATCATGGCAATTATTTCCTCGCCACCTTGACACCGTCCACCATCTTTCTAAGCGTGGAATTGTTGCCCACCAAATCAAACCCCGTCGCTTGTTCTTCCATCCCTCTCGATGTGTTTCGTGTCTCATATCGAGAGATGTTTCAATGTCTCACTCGATGAGTGATCCTGAGTTGTTCAATCTTCGAGAAGATCAATCCTTCTGGAGTTTTCCCTTTCCTCTCATTGTCATGTTAGTTGGAGTTCTAAGAGCAAGACATCAAGATAAAAGATGGTGATCGTGTCAACGTTCTTATGAAGTGCAACCTGGACCGTGAAGACCGTGTTAGCTTGTGCCCCCTCTGTCTTCTTACCTCACAACTTGAATCTCGGGACGAGATTCTTGTTTAGTGGGGGTGAGTTGTCACAGCCCTAGATCTTTGTTTGTAATTAGTTGCATCTTCATCCATGTCATCATGTTTATATTTCAATGAACTTGAAATGGGGACATGTGAAACCCTCAGAAATCAGTTCAAAAATAACCAACCTTAAAATCTTCTCAAATGAGTCCAACAAAATGTTCCTGTTATTCTATAGAAATATTGGTAAGAGGTAAAATTCAAACCAATATTTTTGGAGTCCTTTGAAATATTTATTTTGGCCATTTGAATTAATCAATAACTATTTGCTTTGGATTTATATTTAATATATATTAAATATGACTCCAATAATTACGGAAGTTTGTGAGTGGCCTTGTATATATTTTAGCAAGCCATATAATAACCTACAAAATTTATTAAAATGATTTAGTTGCTAAACTAAATCAAAACAGAGGAAGAAAAATAGAAAACAGAAACAAATAAAAGAGAGAGAGAATCTTACCCGGCCTCACCTGTGCAGCCCACCAACCGGCCCAGCACTGTAGCTGGTGTTGGAAATATGCCCTAGAGGCAATAATAAAAGGATTATTATTATATTTCCTTGTTCGTGATAATTGTCTTTTATTCATGCTATAATTGTATTATCCGGAAATCGTAATACACATGTGAATACATAGACCACAACATGTCCCTAGTGAGCCTCTAGTTGACTAGCTCGTTGATCAACAGAATAGTCAATGTTTCCTGACTATGGACATTGGATGTCATTGATAACGGGATCACATCATTAGGAGAATGATGTGATGGACAAGACCCAATCCTAAGCATAGCACAAGATCGTGTAGTTCGTTTTGCTAGAGCTTTTCCAATGTCAAGTATCTTTTCCTTAGACCATGAGATCGTGTAACTCCCGGATACCGTAGGAGTGCTTTGGGTGTACCAAACGTCACAACGTAACTGGGTGACTATAAAGGTGCACTACAGGTATCTCCGAAAGTGTCTGTTGGGTTGACACGGATCGAGACTCGGATTTGTCACTCCGTATTACATAGAGGTATCACTGGGCCCACTCGGTAGTGCATCATCATAATGAGCTCAAAGTGACCAAGTGTCTGGTCACGGGATCATGCATTACGGTAAGAGTAAAGTGACTTGCCGGTAACGAGATTGAACGAGGTATTGGGATACCGACGATCGAATCTCGGGCAAGTAACATACCGTCTGACAAAGGGAATAGTATACGGGGTTGCTTGAATCCTCGACATAGTGGTTCATCCGATGAGATCATCGAGGAGTATGTGGGAGCCAACATGGGTATCCAGATCCATTGTTGGTTCTTGGACGGAGAGCCGTCTCGGTCATGTACGCATGTCTCCGAACCCGTAGGGTCTACACACTTAAGGTTCGGTGGACGCTTAGGGTTGTATGAATATGAGTATGCAGCAAACTGAAAGTTGTTGAGTCCGGATGAGATCCCGGACGTCACGAGGAGTTCCGGAATGGTGGGAGGTAAAGAATTATATATAGGAAGTGTTGTTTGACCATCGGGAAAGTTTGGGGTCACCGTTATTGTCTGGGACCATCGGAAGGGTCCCGGGGGTCCACCGGGTGGGTCCACCTATCCCGGAGGGCCCCATGGGCTGAAGTGGGAGGGGAACCAGCCCCTGGTGGGCTGGTCGCCCCCCTGGGCCCCCATTCTGCGCCTAGGGTTGGGAACCCTAGGGGAGGGGGGCGCTCCACTTGCCTTGGGGGGCACTCCACCCCCCTTGGCCGCCGCCCCTAGGAGATCCCATCTCCTAGGGGCAGCGCCTCAGGGACCCTATATATAGAGGGGAGGAGGGCAGCCGCACCTTGCACTTGGCGCCTCCCTCCCCTGCTACACCTCTTCCTCCTCCCGGTTGCTTGGCGAAGCCTGTGGGAATCTTCTTGCATCCACCACCACGCCGTCGTCTTCTGGATCTTCATCAACCTCTCCTTCCCCTTGCTGGATCAAGAGGGAGGAGGCGTCATGCTGACCGTCGTGTGTTGAGCGTGGAGGTGCCGTCCAGATTCGGCGCTAGGATCTCCGGTGATTTGGATCACGGCGAGCGACTCCCTCAACCCCGTTCTCTTGAACGCTTCCGCACGCGATCTACAAAGGGTATGTAGATGCATCTCTCTCACTCGTTGCTAGATGAACTCATAGATGGATCTTGGTGAACGTAGGAAATTTTTTTATTTTATGCAACATTCTCCAACAGTGGCATCATGAGCCAGGTTTATGCGTAGTTCTCTATTGCACGAGTAGAACACAATTTGTTGTGGGCGTAGATGTTGTCAACTTTCTTGCCGCTACTAGTCTTATTTTGCTTCAGCGGTATTGTGGGATGAAGCGGTCCGGACCGACCTTACACGTACGCTTACGTGAGAAAGGTTCCACCGACTGACATGCACTAGTTGCATAAGGTGGCTAGCGGGTGTCTGTCTCTCCCACTTTAGTTGGAGCGGATTTGACGAAAAGGGTCCTTATGAAGGGTAAATAGAAGTTGACAAATCACGTTGTGGCTTTCGTGTAGGTAAGAAAACGTTCTTGCTAGAACCCTATTGCAGCCACGTAAAAACTTGCAACAACAATTAGAAGACGTCTAACTTGTTTTGCAGCAAGTGTTTTGTGATGTGATATGGCCAAAGTTATGATGAATGATGAATGATATATATGTAATGTATGAGATCATGTTCTTGTAATAGGAATCACGACTTGCATGTCGATGAGTATGACAACCGGCAGGAGCCATAGGAGTTGTCTTTATTTTTTGTATGACCTGCGTGTCATTGAGAAACGCCATGTAAATTACTTTACTTTATTGCTAAGCGTGTTAGCCATAGTAGTAGAAGTTATAGTTGGCGAGCAACTTCATGGAGACACGATGATGGAGATCATGATGATGGAGATCATGGTGTCATGCCGGTGACAAGATGATCATGGAGCCCCGAAGATGAAGATCAAAGGAGCTATATGATATTGGCCATATCATGCCACTACTATATAATTGCATGTGATGTTTATTGTGTTTATGCATCTTGTTTACTTATAAAGACGGTAGTAAATAAGATGATCCCTTATAATAATTTCAAGAAAGTGTTCTCCCTAAGCATGCGCCGTTGCTAAAGTTAAAGTTCGTTTGAAGCACCACGTGATGATCGGGTGTGATAGATTCTTACGTTCACATACAACGGGTGTAAGACAGTTTTACACATGCAAAACACTTAGGTTAACTTGGCGAGCCTAGCATGTACAGACATGGCCTCGGAACACAAGAGACCGAAAGGTCGAACATGAGTCGTATGGAAGATACGATCAACATGGAGATGTTCATCGACGATGACTAGTCCATCTCACGTGATGATCGGACACGGCCTAGTCGACTCGGATCATGTAACACTTAGATGACTAGAGGGATGTCAAATCTGAGTGGGAGTTCATTATATAATTTGATTAGATGAACTTAATTATCTTGAACATTAGTCTAAAACCTTTGCAAAATGTCTTGTAGATCAAATGGCCAACGCTCATGTCACCATGAACTTCAACGCGTTCCTAGAGAACCAAAATTTGAAAGGCGATGGCGGCAACTATTCGGACTGGGTCCGAACACGAGATCATCCTCATAGCAGCCAAGAAACAATATGTCCTAGAAGCACCGCTAGGTGAAGCACCCATCGAGAGAACCAAGACATTATGAATGCTTGGCAGTCTCGTCTTGATGATTACTCCCTCGTTCGATGCGGCATGCTTCTGACTTAGAACCGGGGATCCAAAAGCGTTTTGAGCAACACGGAGCATATGAGATGTTCGAGGAGCTGAAAATGGTTTTCCAAGCTCATGCCCGGGTCGAGAAATATGAAGTCTCCGACAAGTTCTATAGTTGTAAGATGGAGGAAAACAGTTATATCAGTGAGCACATACTCAAAATGTCTGGGTTGCACAACCGCCTATCGGTGGACATTAACCTCCGGACGAGGCGGTCATTGACAGAATCCTTGATCGCTCCCACCGAGCTACAAGAGCTTTATGATGAACTACAATATCAGGGGATGGTGAAGACCATTCTGAAGTATTCTCAATCTTTGAAGTCGGCAGAGGTTGTAATCAAGAAAGAACATCAAGTGTTGATGGTTAATAAAACCACTAAGTTCAAGAAGGGCAAGGTAAGAAGAACTTCAAGAAGGACGGCAAAAGATGTTGCAGCGCCTTGCATAAGCCGATTCTTGGGGAAGAAGTCAAAGAATGGACCCAAGCACGAGATTGAGTGCTTTTATTGCAAAGGAAGGGCCCTTTGGGCAAGCTGCCCCCAAATATTTAGCGGACAAGAAGGCGAGCAACACTAAAGGTATATTTGATATACATGTAATTGATGTGTACCTTACCGATTACTCGTAGTAACTCACAGGTATTTGATACGGTGGCGTTGCTCACATATGTAACTCCTGGCAGAGGCTGCGGAATAAGCGGAGGCTGGCGAAGGGCGAGGTGAGGTGACGATGCGTCGGGAATGGTTTCAAGGTCGATGTGATCGCCGTCGGCACGCTACCTCTACATTTACCTCACGGGATTAGTTTTAAACCTCAAATTGTTATTTAGTGCCAAGTTTGAGCATGAACATTGTATCGGGATCTCGTTTAATGCGAGATGGCTACTCATATAAATCCGAGAATAATGGTTGTTCTATTTATATGAGAGATATGTTTTATGGTCATGCTCAGATGGTCAATGGTTTATTCTTAATTAATCTAGAATGTACTATTACACATAATCCTAGTGTGAATACCAAAAGATGTAAAGTTGATAACGATAGTTCCACATACTTGTGTATTTGCCGCCTTTGGTCACATTGGTGTCAAGCGCATGAAGAAGCTCCATTACGATGGACTTTTAGAGTTTCTCGATTATGAATCATTTGACACATGCGAACCATGCCTCATGGGCAAATGACCAAGACTCCGTTCTCCGGAACAATGGAGCGAGCAACCAACTTATTAGAAATCATACATACCGATGTGTGCGGTCCAATGGCGTTGAGGCTCATGGAGGATATCGTTATGTTCTCACATTCTTGATGACTTGAGTAGATATGGGTATGTCTACTTGATGAAACACAAGTCTGAGACCTTTGAAAAGTTCAAGGAATTTCAAAATGAGGTAGAGAATCAACGTGACCGAAAAAATAAAGGTCTTACGATCATATCGTGGAGGAGAATATTTAAGTCACGAATTTGGTACACTCTTAAGGAAATGTGGAATCGTTTCACAACTCACGCCGCCTGGAACACCTCAGCGTAACGGTGTGTCCGAATATCGTAATCGCACTCTATTGGATATGGTGCGATCTATGATGTCTCTTACTGATTTACCGCTATCTTTTTGGGGATACGCTCTAGAGACAGCTACATTCACTTTAAACAGGGCACCATCTAAATCCGTTGAGACGACACCGTATGAATTATGGTTTGGGAAGAAACCTAAGCTGTCGTTTCTAAAATTTTGGGGATGCGATGCTTATGTCAAGAAACTTCAACCTGAAAAGCTCGAACCCAAGTCGGAAAAATGCGTCTTCATAGGATACCCTAAGGAAACCATTGGGTATACCTTCTACCTTAGATCCGAAGGCAAGATCTTTGTTGCCAAGAATGGATCCTTTACGGAAAAAGAGTTTCTCTCGAAAGGAGTAAGTGGGAGGAAAGTAGAACTCAATGAAGTACTACCTCTTGAACCGGAAAGTAGTGCAGCTCGGAAAATGTTCTGTGGTGCCTACACCCTCTTGGAGAGGAAATTAATGATGATGATCAAGGTACTTCGTATCAAGTTGCTCTTGAACTTCAGAGGTCCACAAGGACACGTTCCACACCAGTGGTATGGCAACCCTGTCACGGAAATCATGTTGTTAGACAACGGTGAACCTTGAACTATGAAGAAGCAATGGCGGGCCCAGATTCCAACAAATGGCTTGAAGCCATGCAATCCGAGATAGGATCCATGTATGAAAACAAAGTATGGACTTTGTGACAGACTTGGAGATGATCGGCGGCGATATAAAACAAATGGATCTTTAAGAAGAAGATGACGCGGATGGTAATGTTACCATCTATAAAGCTCGACTTGTCGCTAAAGGTTATCAGCAAGTTCAAGGGGTTGACTACGATGAGACTTTCTCTCCCTTAGCGAAGCTGAAGTCCGTCCGAATCATGTTAGCAATTGCCGCATACTATGATTATGAGATATGGCAAATGGACGTCAAAACGGCATTCCTTAACGGCTACCTTAAGGAAGAACTGTATATGATGCAGCCGGAAGGTTTTATCGACCCTAAGAATGCTAACAAGGTATGCAAGCTCCAATGATCCATTTATGGGCTGGTGCAAGCATCTCGGAGTTGGAACATTCGCTTTGATGAGATGATCAAAGCATTTGGGTTTATCTTGAGACTTATGGAGAAGCCTGCGTTTACAACAAAGTGAGTGGGAGCTCTGTAGCATTTCTTATATTATATGTAGATGACATACTTTTGATGGGAAATGATATAGAACTTTTGGACAGCATAAAGGCCTACTTGAATAAGAGTTTTTCAATGAAGGACCTTGGAGAAGCTGCTTATATGTTAGGCATCAAGATCTATAGAGATAGATCGAGGCGCCTCATAGGTCTTTCACAAAGCACATACCTTGAAAAGATATTGAAGAAGTTCAAAATGGATCAGTCGAAGAAAGGGTTCTTGCCTGTATTACAAGGTGTGAAATTGAGCTCGGCTCAATGTCCGACCATGGCGGAAGATATAGAAGAGATGAGTGTCATCCCCTATGCATCAGCCATAGGTTCTATTATGTATGCCATGCTATGTACCAGACCCGATGTAAACCTTGCCGTAAGTTTGGTAGGAAGGTACCAAAGTAATCCCGACAAGGAACACTCGACAACGGTCAAGAATATCCTGAAGTACCTGAAAAGGACTAAGGACATGTTTCTCGTTTATGGAGGTGACGAAGAGCTCATCGTAAGGGTTACGTCGGCGCTAGCCCGACACAGATCTGGATGACTCTAAGTCATAAACCGGATACGTGTATATGTTGAATGGTGGAAGCGATGAGCTGGTGCATTGCAAGCAGTGCGTCATGGTGCGATCTACGTGTGAAGCGGAGTACATGGCAGCCTCGGAGGCAGCGCATGAAGCAATTTGGGTGAAGGAGTTCATCACCGACCTAGGAGTCATACCCAATGCGTCGGGGCCGATCAAACTCTTCTGTGACAACACTGGAGCTATTGCACTTGCCAAGGAGCCGAGGTTTCACAAGAAGACCTGGCACATCATGCGTCGTTTCAACTCCATTCGTGAAAATGTTCAAGATGGAGACATACAAATTTGCAAAGTGCATACGGATCTGAATGTCGCAGATCCGTTGACTAAACCTCTTCCGCGTGCAAAACATGATCAACACCAGAACTCTATGGGTGTTCGATTCATCACAATGTAACTAGATTATTGACTCTAGTGCAAGTGGGAGACTGTTGGAAATATGCCCTAGAGGCAATAATAAAAGGATTATTATTATATTTACTTGTTCGTGATAATTGTCTTTTATTCATGCTATAATTGTATTATCCGGAAATCGTAATACACGTGTGAATACATAGACCACAACATGTCCCTAGTGAGCCTCTAGTTGACTAGCTCGTTGATTAATAGAATAGTCAAGGTTTCCTGACTATGGACATTGAATGTCATTGATAACGGGATCACATCATTAGGAGAATGATGTGATGGACAAGACCCAATCCTAAGCATAGCACAAGATCGTGTGGTTCGTTTTGCTAGAGCTTTTCCAATGTCAAGTATCTTTTCCTTAGACCATGAGATCGTGTAACTCCCGGATACCATAGGAGTGCTTTGGGTGTACCAAACGTCACAATGTGGCGGGTGACTATAAAGGTGCACTGCTGGTATCTCCGAAAGTGTCTGTTGGGTTGACACGGATCGAGGCTGGGATTTGTCACTCCGTATTACGGAGAGGTATCACTGGGCCGCTTCGGTAGTGCATCATCATAATGAGCTCAAAGTGACCAAGTGTACGGTCACGGGATCATGCATTCTGATGCAGTAAAGTGACTTGCCGGTGCTTGAGATTGAGCGAGGTATTGGGATACCGACGATCGAATCTCGGGCAAGTAACATACCGTCGACAAAGGGAATGGTATCACGGGGTTGCTTGAATCCTCGACATCGTGGTTCATCCGATGAGATCATCGAGGAGTATGTAGGAGCCAACATGGGTATCCAGATCCGCTGTTGGTTATTGACCGGAGCCGTCTCTGTCATGTCTCGTATGTCTCCGAACCCGTAGGGTCTACACATAAGGTTCGGTGGCGCTAGGGTTGTATGAATATGAGTATGCAGTAAACCGAATGTTGTTCGGAGTCCCGGATAAGATCCCGGACGTCACGAAGAGTTCCGGAGGTAAAGAATTATATATAGGAAGTGTTGTTTCGGCCATCGGGAAAGTTTCGGGGTCACCCGGTATTGTACCGGGACCACCGGAAGGGTCCCGGGGGTCCACCGGGTGGGGCCACCTTTCACGGAGGGCCCCATGGGAGGGGAACCATCCCCTGGTGGGCTGGTGCGCCCCCCTAGGCCCCCCTTCTGCGCCTAGGGTTGGGGACCCTAGGGGAGGGGGGCGCCCCACTTGCCTTGGGGGGCACTCCACCCCCCTTGGCCGCCGCCCCCCCTAGGAGATCCCATCTCCTAGGGGCGCCCAGGGACCCAATATATAGAGGGGAGGAGGGCAGCCGCACCCTTGCACTTGGCGCCTCCCTCCCTGCTACACCTCTTCCTCCTCCCGGTTGCTTGGCGAAGCCCTAGAATCTTCTTGCATCCACCACCACGCCCGTCGTCTTTCTGGATCTTCATCAACCTCTCCTTCCCTCTTGCTTTGGATCAAGATGGAGGAGGCGTCCACGCTGACCGTGCGTGTGTTGAACAGCGGAGGTGCCGTCCGTTCGGCGCTAGGATCTCCGGTGATTTGGATCACGGCGAGAACGACTCCCTCAACCCCGTTCTCTTGAACGCTTCCGCACGCGATCTACAAAGGGTATGTAGATGCATCTCTCTCACTCGTTGCTAGATGAACTCATAGATGGATCTTGGTGAACGTAGGAATTTTTTTTATTTTGTGCAACGTTCTCCAACAGCTGGCCGGCCCAGGCCACCACCGCCACCTCCCCTGTCGTCTTCCTCCTCTGCCAAGAGGGTGGCGATGCTGACAGCCGGCAGCATCACCGCGTCTTGACCACCTGTTGTCTGCTTGCTCGCTGCTGGAGATGGCCCCGAGCGCCACGCACTCACCGTCGACCGCCCCATACCCCTCTCACTCTCCCGTGCCCATTCCCCTCCTCTCCCTCGATCTCTCGCGCGACGCCCGAGGACCTTTGTCGCCGCCGTTCGCTTTTCAGGGCCACGGCATCCCCATGCCAAGTCGGCTAGTCCACGAGCTCCGCCTCTTGCCTCTTCCTCCTCGGCGATTCTCCCGGCCTCGGACGCTTGCTTCATCGTCACCATCGCCCTTTCCGTCGCCCGGCCACGAAGCTCATCGCCGCCGATTAAGAGCTACCGGACGTCCCCGACCTCGCCCTCGCGCTTGTTGGACTCATGTGAGCACACCATCTAACCCCCTAACCCGCTGCCTCTTGCTCGCCAGAATCGCCCCTTCTTGTGCCCCTGCAAGACGCACGCCGCCGAGCTAGCCGTCAACGCAGCTCCGGTGACCATTTGGTCACCCCGGCGACTCCAACACGTTCGTAGCACCCCGTAGAGCAGCCCCAGCGCATCAGTTGGCTCGCTTGCGAGGTGCAACACCGAACCCGCAACTCACCTGAACGTCGGCTGCCGCTTTAGTGCTCGCCGCCGTTGGCTCCGGCCACCATAGGCCCGGCCTCCACAACCACTAGACGCGCGCCTGCAAGAGCTCTCCAACGAGCCCAAGAACAGCCTCGCCCATGCCCTGTGGGCGTTTTCCGAGCCGCGCCACCGTCTCGGGCCTCGCCGGCGTCGAGTCGCCGGTGGGTTTGACCCCGCTGACCATTGACCGGGTGGGCCCAGTTTGACCCCCTGGGTCACTGACGTGTGGGCCCCAGGCCACTAACTAAACTAGGTTAGTATTAGTTTAACGCTAACTAAATTTAGTTAGTTAACTAACTACTGACAGGCGGGACCCATAGGTCAGGGTTGACCTGGACCGCGCCTGTTGACCGGCGTCACAGTGACGTAGTGCTGACGCGGTAACTCCTTTTCTGGATTTATTCTTATACACGAAATTCCAGAAAATAGATAAAACTTCTAAAAATCATAGAAAATCAACCGTAGCTTCAAATTAAACAAGTTATATGTGAAAAATGATCAGAAAAATCCAATCTATCCATCTGTACCATTTCCATGCATGTTGGAACAACTTAAAGTTGCTGTTTAGTACATTTCAATTAAATGGCATTTAAGAAAGCACATATGGAGTTTGGAATTTGAACCTAGTGTTCAAACCAACTCCATTTAACTTGTTGCTAGTTGCATTAGGCCAATCAACGACATATTGCCATGTCACATTCATGCATCATTTTGTTGCATGGCATTGATTGTGTTTCTTCTTTGCTTGTCGGTGATTGTTCCCTCTCGATAGGCGATGGTTTCGACGATGAGATCGATGACAGCGATGAAGAGCTATATTATCTTCGGAAGTGCCGGGCAAGCAAAACCCCTTGTTCATTCCGATACAATCCTACTCTCTCGCTCCTGCTCTCTTTTCTTTGCATTAGGACAACAACGATTCATACATTACTTGCTGCGGTAGTTGAACCCCTTTATCCTCTGCATGACTGTCATTGCCAAAGTAAATAGATGAAACCCACTAGCATGAGTAGGAGTTGTTTGAGCCTGATGTGCCTACTCATTCATGCTTGTTTGTCATGCACTCGCTTAGAGTTGAGTCAGGTCTGATTCATCGGGAATGAATTGGAATGGTGATGAACATGTCCTCACGTGTGTGAGCTAAGTGTGTGAACACGATTTGGTAAAGGTAGCGGTGAGAGGCCATGTAGGAGTACATGGTGGGTTGTCTCATTGAAACCGTCCTCGAGGCTGAGTTCTGTGTTTGTGATCCATGAACAGTTACTACCACACATTGGGATCCTTAATTGACTCTCTCGGCTTCTTAACCACCCTTGTTCTCTGTCCAGGAGTTGCAACTAATTTCTGCTGTTTGTAGGATATGTGTTGGAGGCCGTGCGTAGCGCTGACCCTAGGGGTGGGCTATGATGCGGTAGATACACCGTGTACGGTGTCTTTGGCGCCATTTGGTGTCTCGGGAACCCTGCTCACATCGTTCGGGGCCGTATGTGGAAACCTCGGCGGACTCCTGCGGATGGAACACGAATAGGCGATAAACCTGGACTAGAGACTTGAGTGTTTAGGTAGGCCGTGGCCGACACCCTCGTTGGGCTTCCGCTTGAAGGTTGCCGAGTACACGTCGTGTAAGGCGGTAAGTGGTGAGCGTATGTGAAGAAGTACACCCTGCAGGGTTAACATCATCTATTCGAATAGCCGTGTCCGTGGTAAAGGACTTCTGGGTTGCCTGTACAGTTCATAGACAAGTGAAAGTGGATACTCTAAAATGCGCAAGATAAGCGTGAGTGCTATGGATGGCCTTCTCGTAGGTAGAAGGGAGCGGATCCATAGTGGTGTATTGATATGGTGAATATGTGGACTCGTGTGCGCCACCTCAAAAGAGTTACTTGCAGTCGTAGTTTAGGATAGCCACCGAGTCAAAGTCGGCTTCTTGCAGTTAAACTCCACCACCCACGTATACCGATGCATATGTAGATAGTTACGATGTAAGTCTTGTTGGGTACATTTGTACTCACGTTTGCCTATTTTATGTTTTTGCGAGAGGCGTCGGTCTTGCTAGTAGTTCCGTGTGGACTTGACGTTTAGCTTGATACCTCGACTCACGATCTTGTGCCCTCGGCATGATCTGGTGGATAGTCAGGCTTCTCGGCCTTTTTCCTTTGTAGATGTACGTACTCGGACATGTTAAGCTTCCGCATGTGCTTTGATTTGTATGTTTCGAATGTTGGGTCATGAGACCCATGTTTGTAATATCTCGCTCCTCGGAGCCTAATGAATAAATACTTGAGTCGTGGAGTTATGTTGTGATGCCAAGTTGTATTTACACATATCGAGCATATTGTGTGTATGATTGAAATGCTTGGTATGTGTGGGATCCGACAACCTAGTTGTTTATCCTTGGTAGCCTCTCTTATGGGGAAATGTAGTCTTGTGCTTCCATAAGCCATAGTAGTCCGCCAGCCCGGTTCACCGGAGTCCTCGCTAGTCCAAAGACCTCTTGCTCCAAACACTTGATCGATTTGCATGTGATTCACTTCCGTTCATGTGTCTGTCCCTTCGGGGAAAATGTCATGCGGTGACATCCAGGAGTCCTGCCTAGCCTGCTACTGACCCGGGTTCCGGAGTCCTGTTAGCCAGTGCTACAGCCCGGATTCACACTTGGCGACCGACATGCTCAAAGTTGATTCATGTATGCCTGTCCCCATGGATTAGTGCCGCTTTGGGTTCACGACTAGCCATGTCGGCCCGGGTTCTCTGTCATATGGATGCTAGCGACACTATCATATACGTGAGCCAAAAGGCGCAAACGGTCCCGGGCCATGGTAAGGCGACACCCGTGGGAATACCGTGCGTGAGGCCACAAAGTGATATGAGGTATTACCGGCTAGATTGATGTGACTTGGAATCGGGGTCCTGACAGAAACACAAATCATCAGTTTTTTTGGGGGGGGGGGGGGCAAAAGCTAAAAATGTTCTAATATAGGTATCCCTAAAAAAACCTCTTCAGAAATCGGTCAAAGGTTGGGGGGGCAACCCCCCGACTAGCGTAGCTCGATCACTTTGCATACCAAACGGGGTGGCGTTGAAGGAAGCAACCATGAGTGAGGTCGCCGGTGCTTCTATGGACAGGACAAGTAGTGTGAACACCGCGTTTGACCTGCCGGGCAAGTAGTGCGAACACCGCGTTGCACACGTACTGGGTGAACAGAAGGAAGAAGACCTTCCAAAGATGTTTCCAAACAACCTCCTCCACCTTCTCCGGGGGAGGTGAAACACAAATCGTCAGTGTTTGGGGGGGCTAAATGCTCTAATCTAAGTCTCCCAAAAAAACTCTTCAGAAATTTGTCAAAGGCTGGGGGGCAACGCCCATCCCCAACATAGCTCAGCCACTGCATACCAACAGGGTGGCGTTAAAGGAAGCAACCATGAGCGAGGTCGTCGGTGCTTCTATGGACAGGACAAGTAGTCCGAACACCGCGTTTGACCTGCCGGGCAAGTAGTGCGAACACCGCGTTGCACACGTACTGGGTGAACAGAACGAAGAAGACCTTCGAAAGATGTTTCCAAACAACCTCCTCCACCTTCTCCGGGGGAGATGAAACACAAATCATCATTGTTTGGGGGAGCCAAATGCTAAAAATGTTCTAATCTAAGTCTCCCTAAAAAAACTCTTCAGAAATTGGTCAAAGGCTGGGGGGCAATTCCCCCCCTCCCCCGGGCCCAACATAGCTCAGCCACTGCATACCAAACGGGGTGGCGTTGGAGGAAGCAATCATGAGCAAGGTCGCCGGCGCTTCTATGGACAGGAGCACAATCGCCATCTTCACATGGTGTCGGTACCTCTTCAGGAGGAGGAGGACTGAGTTACAGTACTATTGATTAGTGAAAGTTAGTGACTAATGCCTACGCCTACCGATGTGAGAGAGAAGATGGAACAAGTAGGCGAGGAGTTACAGTACTTAAAAATCAGGGACGCCGACGGCGCGGCGAGCCCCGACAACGAGAAGGATGCCCGTGGCAGACGGGTTTGACCTGCCGGGCAAGTAGTGCGAACACCGCGTTGCACATGTACTACGTGAACAGAACGAAGAAGATCTTCGAAAGATGTTTCCAAACAACCTCCTCCACCTTCTCCGCCGTCTTGCGAACCTCCTCTGCGCCCCTCGCCGGCAAGGACGACTTGCGGGCGCTCGAAGTGCCCACCGTCAGGCGCACCTCCTCCTCCTTAATCTCCGGCGAGGACGCCAACGTCATGCGAACCTCCTCCTCCTTAATCTCCGGCAAGGACGCCACCGTGAAACCCGAGGAATAGGGAGTCGTGCAACCATCGCCGTCGGCCATGAGGACGGACAGAGAAGCTCCATGGTGGGTTCAGTCGCTGCCTCGCTAGATATGTGTGGATTTTGATGAGGAAGGGGAGACAAGTGTAGGAAGCAAAGCCGTGCAACCATCGCCGTCGGCCATGAGGACGGATAGTGAAGCTCCATGGTGGGTTCAGTCGCTGACTCACTGGATGTGTGTGGATTTTTATGATGAAGGGGAGACAAGTGTAGGAAGCAAAAATATATTGAGTAAAAAATGCTTTCATTGGAGGAAGCAACCATGAGCAAGGTCGCCGGCGCTTCTATGGACAGGAGCACAATCGCCATCTTCACATGGTGTCGGTACCTCTTCAGGAGGAGGAGGACTGAGTTACAGTACTATTGATTAGTGAAAGTTAGTGACTGATGCCTACGCCTACCGATGTAAGAGAGAAGATGGAACAAGTAGGCGCGGAGTTACAGTACTTCAAAAATCAGGGACGCCGACGGCGCGGCGAGCCCCGACAACGAGAAGGATGCCCGTGGCAGACGGGTTTGACATGTCGGGCAAGTAGTGCGAACACCGCATTGCACATGTACTGCGTGAACAGAACGAATAAGATCTTTGAAAGGTGTTTCCAAACAACCTCCTCCACCTTCTCCGCCGTCTTGCGAACCTCCTCTGTTCCCCTCGCCGGCAAGGACGACTTGCAGGCGCTCGAAGTGCCCATCGTCAGGCGCACCTCCTCCTCCTTAATCTCTGGCGAGGACGCCACCGTCATGCGAACCTCCTCCTCCTTAATCTCCGGCAAGGACGCCACCGTGAAACCCGAGGAATAGGGAGCCGTGCAACCATCACCGTCGGCCATGAGGACGGACAGAGAAGCTCCATGGTGGGTTCAGTCGCTGCCTCGCTGGATATGTGTGGATTTTGATGAGGAAGGGGAGACAAGTGTAGGAAGCAAAGCCGTGCAACCATCGCCGTCGGCCATGAGGATGGACAGAGAAGCTCCATGGTGGGTTCAGTCGCTGCCTCGCTGGATGTGTGTGGATTTTGATGATGAAGGGGAGACAAGTGTAGGAAGCAAAAATATATTGAGTAAAAAATGCTTTCATTGGAGGAAGCAACCATGAGCAAGGTCGCCGGCGCTTCTATGGACAGGAGCACAATCGCCATCTTCACATGGTGTCGGAACCACTTCAGGAGGAGGAGGACTGAGTTACAAGATTATTGATTAGTGAAAGTTAGTGACTGATGCCTACGCCTACCGATGTAAGAGAGAAGATGGAACAAGTAGGCGCGGAGTTACAGTACTTCAAAAATCAGGGACGCCGACGGCGCGGCGAGCCCCGACAACGAGAAGGATGCCCGTGGCAGACGGGTTTGACCTGCCGGGCAAGTAGTGCGAACACCACATTGCACATGTACTGCGTGAACAGAACGAAGAAGATCTTTGAAAGATGTTTCCAAACAACCTCCTCCACATTCTCCGCCGTCTTGCGAACCTCCTCTGTGCCCCTCGCCGGCAAGGACGACTTGCGGGCGCTCGAAGTGCCCACCGTCAGGCGCACCTCCTCCTCCTTAATCTCCGGCGAGGACGCCACCGTCATGCGAACCTCCTCCTCCTTAATCTCCTGCAAGGACGCCACCGTGAAACCCAAGGAATAGGGAGCCGTGCAACCATCACCGTCGGCCATGAGGACGGACAGAGAAGCTCCATGGTGGGTTCAGTCGTTGCCTCGCTGGATATGTGTGGATTTTGATGAGGAAGGGGAGACAAGTGTAGGAAGCAAAGCCGTGCAACCATCGCCGTCGGCCATGAGGACGGACAGAGAAGCTCCATGGTGGGTTCAGTCGCTGCCTCATTTGGATGTGTGTGGATTTTGATGATGAAGGGGAGACAAGTGTAGGAAGCAAAAATATATTGAGTAAAAATGCTTTCATTGGAGGAAGCAACCATGAGCAAGGTCGCTTGGCGCTTCTATGGACAGGAGCACAATCGCCATCTTCACATGGTGTCGGTACCTCTTCAGGAGGAGGAGGACTGAGTTACAGTACTATTGATTAGTGAAAGTTAGTGACTGATGCCTACGCCTACCGATGTAGGAGAGAAGATGGAACAAGTAGGCGGAGTTTCTGATGCTTCAAAATCGGGGACGCCGACGGCGCGTGTGAGCCCCGACAACGAGAAGGATGCCCGTGGCGAGCAGGTTTGACCTGCCGGGCAAGTAGTGCGAACACCACATTGCACATGTCTGCGTGAATGAGCGAAGAAGATCTTGAAAGATGTTTCAAACAACCTCCTCCACCTTCTCCGCCTTCTTGCGAACCTCCTCTGTGCCCCTCGCCGGCAAGGACGACTTGCGGGCGCTCGAAGTGCCCACCGTCAGGCGCACCTCCTCCTCCTTAATCTTCGGTGAGGACGCCACCGTCATGCGAACCTCCTCCTCCTTAATCTCCGGCAAGGACGCCACCGTGAAACCCGAGGAATAGGGAGCCGTGCAACCATCGCCGTCGGCCATGAGGACGGACAGAGAAGCTCCATGGTGGGTTCAGTCGCTGCCTCGCTGGATGTGTGTGGATTTTGATGACGAAGGGGAGACAAGTGTAGGAAGCAAAGCCGTGCAACCATCGCCGTCGGCCATGAGGACGGACAGAGAAGCTCCATGGTGGGTTCAGTCGCTGCCTCGCTGGATGTGTGTAGATTTTTTTTTCGAGAATACGCCAAAGGCGTACCTTAGCTTTATAGAAGATAGAACAATATTTACAAGAGGTTATAAAACTGACGGCCACTACACACAAGCGTCCGCCCTCTCCAACTCCGGTAAGGAACCTGAGGGACTACTCACAAAAATGTAGCACTCCACTCCCTCTTGGCTAATTCATGACTTTCGCTCCCTAAGGATACACTCAACAGTGCCTATCTCATTTGTGATGCCATCCCTACCAAACATTCTGTTGTTCCTCACAAACACCAGGAAATAAGCATCACAAAAGAATCGAAGTCCTTCCGCATAGTCTTGTGTGTGGATTTTGATGACGAAGGGGAGACAAGTGTAGGAAGCAAAAAAATATTGAGTAAAAAATGCTTTCAGGGTCTAGGCTCCTCCAAGGAGACCACCGCCGGTGGCCATTCCGGCCCCGGAGGCCACCTCCCCTCTCACGCCGGCTGCCACTCTGGCGCCGGCGGCCACAACTTCCCTGATCTTAGGGCTCAATGGAGGGACTCTTGCACTGGGATTTCTCCCCCGGCCTGGTGGTCGCGGATCAGGTGCGTCGACGTTTTGGTTCTTCTGTCCATTTTTCCCCCTCTGGTGGAACCAAGGAATTTTCTTGGTGGTACACTTCTCTTCGGCTTCCTTCTTGCTCAATGAGGAATCGGTTGCCGTGGCTCTCCAATGTTGTATTGGTGGTCTTCCTTCTGGTCTCAATGTGATCCATTTGCATGGAAGAAGATACAGATTTTCAGTTGCCTCTAATAGAGTTGGTCATTTCATCTATGGTCTCAAGGACAGAGTTTGGCCGGATTTTGTCTGTCATTTTAGTCTCTACCGTACTGATATTGGTGTTTCCAAGGGTTCATGTTTAAGTTGGCATCTTGATCAACCAATTCCTGAGGTTTTGGCTCGTTCCCCTATGGCGATCAAATCTAAGCTACCTTTTACTCAGAAGGGAACCATTTGTGATGCTGCATCCATGGAAGTTTTATCAAAATTTGGTCTTATTGCTGCTCCTAGCTGTGGGGATGATCTACCGGAATCCTCGGCGGCGGCGGCTGCCTGGCTAGCTCCGGTGACTGCTATGGTTCAATCCCTAGATTCTAGGGAACATTCATTACTGGCTAATTTAGCTCTTGGCAGCTTTCACTGCCCAATCAATGCTAATAATATGGAGGTTGTCACTAATGAGACCCTACCAACGGCCTTGGATATTGGTGGATTCAAAATTCATCTCCAACCGCCCTGCAATAATTTTTCGGAGACTATCAAGGGGAAATTTATGGATCATAAATTCAAATTCGAGGAATGGAAACTCCTTCCCCGCTTCATGCTGCGACATATTTTGGATCATCATAACGCTGGAATCTCGGAGGACAAGATTGCTTCAATTTGGAAAATTTCCTCTGTCCCGTCTCCACAATTTATTTATGACACGTTAATGATATGCTCAATCTGTGGAGATAATGATCATTTGGCAATTAAATGCCCGGGCAACTATTGCTCTGTATGTTTTGATAGGCCATGCACATGTCCAATTCTTGCGCCAGCCCAAGTACATACATCGGCTTGTGTCACCTGTGGATCTTCCGACCATCTCTTCTTTGCCTGCCCAGCCCGTTACCGATGTTATGTCTGCGGTTGCCTAGGCCATACTAACAAGAACTGCAAGAGGCCCAACGTAACACGACTATGTTGGCGGCCCAAACACTCTGCCCTGGGTCCATATGAATATATTGCGCATAAAAATGGCACAAATCAACTCTTACCTAACAGAGGCTTGCACATTGATGCTACCGATACCCATTTAGAGGGCTTACCTAATTATTCTGATTCATTGCTTGATTATCATGATTGTCACCGGTCTTCAATCAATAACGGGATGGTAGAAAATATTCTGTCAAACACATCGGATAATCAAAATCACTCATTTATGGGAAGTGTATTAATGACCCCCTGGCTAGTCAGGTGACGATGACCGCACGATGCTCATCCAGTGGCCACCAGGGACACGTGGCGGCTGATTGCCGGCCGATGCACGTTGATCGAGGAGTCTGGGTACCCATACCCTCCACCCCCGTTGTCGATACGCATTCTGCCTTGCACTCTGCACCCACCTCTGCTCCAGCCTTTGCCCCTTCGCTCTCCTCATCCATGGAGAATTTCCCCCTCAATGTCGTACCCTACCTGCCCCATGGCATGACGATTGAGCTTGGACCGCCGGATCGACGAGTGCGTGATGACATGGTGATCGGCCCGGTGCCACCCCTGCGCCATGATTTCCTGGCTATTGCGGAAGCAAACCGCTTTGTCCCTCATCACCGCAAGGCTCATTTACGCCACATCAGAAGGTTTGCTACATGAATCTCAGTTCTTCCCTACTGAAGTTGACGATCATCCGCTTGGTATTGCCATATTTGGTTTTGTGGATTCCTTGGTTCGAGATGCAGTAGTTGGTACCACGTTTGAATTAGATGAGGATGAGGCCGATGAATACACTGTGATTTCTTTTGTGCCGCATGATGCTACTTTAAATATGAGGCTCACCACATTTGGTCCTGAAGTTTGGATCCTTTACATTGGTTTTCCCTATGACTACCAGACACAACACTACATTCACAAATCTGTTGACAAGTTTGGTAGTCTGATTGAGTGGCATAATCCCAGGAATGCTAGGAAGTTTGTTCTGGTTAAAGTTAGAGTGATTCACCTGCGTTTGGTTCCGAAGAGCTTGGTTATGCGTCAGTTGGGTGGCCCTAGGCAGAGTTGGACTGTGGTAGTTACCATCTTAAGAAGTTCGATGGAATGCACACCGCTTGATGTTCCTCGGTGGTGAAGACCCACCCCTACCGATGATGGCATTCCACAACCCCTATATGGCAATGGCCCGATCACAACAATTTATCAAAGAATCGCACAACCGGGTAACTCGAATCTGCCGCTAATGCACACATGGGTGAAAGTGGCGGTGAAAATGTTGTTGTGGATGAAGGCAATGATGTGGATTTTCATCCCGAGTGGGGAGTCTGGCCCCACCGCCACCTCGTGCACCACCCATGCTCTACAACTTCCGTGAATGGTTAGGCGGGAAGGGCTGCAAGTTAATCATGGAATTGTGCCACAGAACAATCTCCATGACAGCTGGATCGGCTTGGAATGATTCAATTCTGTTCTTGACAGATCGACTCAGTGCTCACGCTTCGAATCATATGTGCTTGTACCGTTAGCTTGATGAATCGATTCGGCCCCGGAGGCATCCGTTACGCCAACCTCGACTCTTTCCGGTTACCACTGCTACCCCTCAAGAAATTAATGCTTTGGATATCTCTCTCCACGGTGACAAATCTTTGGAATGCTCTTAAACATGTACGCTCAAGGTGATTTTGTTCCAGCCACGGTTACGAATGATTGTGTGCCAATGCTCGGGTTTAACACCTACACCGAAAGTCGCTATTATGCCCATAATTGCATCTTATGGCCCTGGAGCTCCAACTATGGTTTTAGACACAAATGTGTGGCTCTGAACTTCACTCTCTCGAGAATGATGGGAATTTAATCATACTTGACCACTCAGACAATCACATATTATGATAATGCTCCCGCCTTGATCGAGAATTTTGCACCGCAGCAATTGGGACTTGACTAGGTATAATGATCGATCGAGGAGATCAATTTGGAGGTTTGGATACCTCTAGTGTTGTACCATTGTTGGAGAACTTGCTGTTATGGAATCCAGCCAGAAAATCAATTGCTTGCCCTTCTGCTGTGGATCGATGAGGTGTTACAGGACCAATCGAACAGGGTTGACACTGTTCATTTTGATGAAGCTGTTATCTCTGACAATCGTAAAGAGAAAGCCGTGGTGCCTGAATGCTCTATCTCTTTGCGCCGAAGTGCCCGTTCCAACAAGTATGATGGATTTCGCACCCATTCAGTTTCTGACACCAAGATGAAAGCCTCCAAGGTTAAGCCTCGGGTGGTCCCAATTGCTTTGTGAGGATCGGTGACTACATTGCAGCAGTTCCCCCTCCAACGCTTTGTCAATGTCATTCAAGACATCGGCACCAACCTTTGTGCTATACCCCGCCGAGCTTGTCAAGATGCTCTCATGGCTCCTTTGGAGGAGGAGCCGACGCCTCGACTTGATTGTTTACCCTCTCTCTTTTTTAAATGTCTTCGTTAGTAAACTGGAATGTTTTGTGTTGGAATGTTCGTGGGTTGAACTCGAACGATAAGCAGTTGGCGCTTTCGAATGCTATCAGGTCTAGTGGGTGTTCTGTCGTTTGCTTGCAAGAAACGAAAAAGACCACTTTTGATCTATCTTTTGTTAAATCTTGCTGCCCGCGTAATTTTGATCAGTTTGATTTTGTTGCCTCCCGTGGGGCTTCTGGTGGTATTGCGACGGTGTGGAACAGCTCGATCTTCTCAAATTGTCACCTTGTTCTCTGAAGACTTTGCGCTTGTCACTAGGTTCACCTCCACACAATCTGGTCGACAATGGACACTCGTCAATATCTATGGACCACGCCAAGGAGAGCAACGACAACACTTCATTGATGGCTTTTTCAGATTGATATACCTTCTCATGAAAACCGGATCTTTGTGGGGACTTCAACTTCATCCGTGCACTGATAACCGTAATAAACACAGGGGTAATGTTAATGACATGATAATATTCAATGACTTCATTAGATCACAGAGCCTTATTGAATTACCAATCAAGGGACACTCTTTCACTTGGAGCAACATGCAGGTGGACCCACTACTCGAACAATTAGGCGGTTCTTTACCGGCAATAGTTGGACTACCACCTATCCCAAAACCCTGGTTAAACCTCTGGGCAAACCCGTGTCTGATCACATGCCCTGTGTAGTCACAATTGAAACGTCTATACCCCATTCAAAATTGTTCAGATTTGAATCTTACTGGGTTCATCATCCTGGGTTCATGGATACAGTGGCAAAATCATGGGCTAAACAGGTCAAATCAACGAACTACGCGACTGTCCTATGTAGAAAGCTCAAGAACTTAAGACGAGACCTCAAGCATTGGAGCAAAGGGATTTCTAAGCTCTCGGTGGCAATTGCAAACTCCAATAAAGCGCTAAATGAGCTGGATGAGCTGGAAAACAAAAGAACTTTAACAATTCCAGAGGGCAACTTTAGAAAAATTTTGAAAACTCACATACTGAGGCTACTCAAATATCAACAAATATATTGGAAGGAACGTTGCACGGTGAGATGGGTCAAATTTGGAGACGAGAATTCCAATTTTTTTCAAGCCCTGGCCTCGGAAAGATATAGGAGGAATAATATTGCAACTCTCACCACTGATAATGGGGACACCGTGGAAGACCATGCTGCCAAGGAATCAATTATTTTCGAAACATTCAAGCAAAGAATGGGCACGACCAAACAACACTCTATGAAATTTGATCATCACGCATAATTAAGAAAGTTGAGGGTCTTGATCAGCTCACTCTTCCGTTCACACACGATGAGATTGATAGGGTCATTATGGATATCTTTGGCGGAATCGCGCTCCGGTCCTGATGGTTTCTCCGGGTTTTCCTTAAAAGATGTTGGCCCATCATAAAGGAGGACTTCTATCAATTATGCAATCAATTCCACGAGGGGGACTTAATGGAGAGTATAAATGATGGATTCATTACATCGATCCCTAAGATAAACTCCCAGCCTCGATTAATGATTTCGCACCGATCACATTACTCAACTGCTGCCTGAAAGCTGTCACAAAAATCTTGGCGAACCGGCTTCAAAGAGTCATCTTGAAGATAATTCATCGCAACCAGTATGGTTTTCTAAAGGGGAGATCCATTCAAGATTGCCTCACATGGGCGTATGAATACATTTACCAATGCCAATCTTCAAAAAAGGAAATCATTCTTCTGAAACTAGACTTTGCCAAGGCCTTCGACACCATCGAACATGAGGCTATGATTGAAATTATGGCAAGCATGGGATTTAATGACAAATGGCTGAATTGGATTAGGTGCATCTTCTCGTCGGGTAAATCTTGGTCCTCCTTAATGGCACTCGGGGCGACAATTTTATCGCAAATGTGGGGTGAGACAGGCGATCCGCTCTCCCCTCTTATTTTTGTCCTTGCGGTGACCTTCTCCAAGCGGCAATTAATGATGCCTTTGCGCGTAATGAAATCCACCTGCCTTTCCCTGCAAGGAACCAGCAAGATTACCCAGTAATTCAATATGCCGACGACACCATACTTGTCCTTCCAGCCTGCCAAAGACAAGCCTTGATACTGAAAAACATCTTAACTGACTTTGCAACATCCATTGGATTGAAGATCAACTTTCATAAGTCAACAATTATACCCATTAAGCGCCCTACGGACCGTTGCAATCAGTTGGCACACATTTTTGGTTGTGTTGTTGGGAAAATGCCGTTTACATACCTAGGTACGCCTCTGGGAACAACACGGCCAACAGTCTTTGATCTCATGCCCTTGTTTGCATGGTGGAGAGAAGACTTTCTGCTACCCTCAACATGATCTCCTATGGTGGAAAACTTTGTTGCTCAACTCTGTGATTACCTCCTTGGTCATATTTGCACCTTTGTGCACCTTGCGCTTACCTACTAAAATCATTGAGCTTTGGACAAGATTAGACGTAAATGCCTCTGGACCAAAAAATTGATCAAGGTGACAAATGTAACTCCTTGGCATCTTGGGACATGGTGTGCAAACCCAAAGATTGTGGAGGTTTGGGAGTCATCGACCTTCGAATCCAAGGTGACGCTCTTCTCCTAAAATTTCTTCATAAATTCTACAACAACTGGGATGTGCCACAGGTTCAAATTTTATTAAGGATACCTATTATGATGGCGGATCCCACATGCAACCGATCCATGCGGTTCTTTACGGTGGAGAGGCGTGTCCAAGCTCATGCCGATTTTTCGTGGAATCACTCAAGTCCGTGTGGTAATCGGTACCACGGTCCTCTTTGGAAAGATGATCGGTGTAATGGCATCCTAGCAGATACTTACCCACGTGCTTTCTCGTACACCACCGAGGAGGACATCTCGGTAAAGGATTTCTTGGCCACTACGTCCTTTGCATGAGGCGTTTCATCTACCACTATCCCCACAAGCATATGATGAAGTAAGTCAAATTCAACAGGACACCAGGGATGCAATTTTGTCGAATGCTTCGCAACACAAGGACATCTGGACGTATGTTTGGGGAGATAAGGACTATACCACTCACAAATTCTATGCTTTCTGCTTTCGAGACATCCAATGTCATCGTGCCTTTCATTGGCTCTGGAAATCCAAATCAACCATGAAGATCAAAGTTTTTGGCTGGCTATTACTCTCGGACCGTTTAAACACAAGGAATATGCTTAAACGACGCCACTACAACATCGGGAACAATCATGATTGCATTCTATGCGGGCAGCACATTGAGGAAACCCTAGAGCATTTGTTCTTTGGATGTTCTATCAGCACCCAATGTTGGGCCACTCTAGGTATTGCCTGGCAACAAGGGGGGACTTGTCTTTCCAAAATCTCAATGACGAAAGACACTTGGGGGAGACCACTCTTCATGGAAGTTTTCCTTCTGGCGGCATGGAGCATATGGAAAGAAAGAAACAACAAACACTTTAGAGGGATTGCACCGTCCCGTGCTGCTTGGCTTAGTAGATTCAAGGTTGATTTTTCACTCCTAGCTTATAGAGTTAAGGAGAAGCACAAAACTTTATTCCTTTGCTTACATCCTCACTCCAATAAAGTAGCCTTCATCCTTTCCCAAAGGGAAATGGATTTGTAAGTAACCATGTAACTTTATCACCCTCATTTAATTGATTCTTTCACAGTGGGGGGTTCCCCTGCTGTTTACGGTCAAAAAAAAATGCTTTCATTGAGAGTTGAACTCAAGACCTCCCGCTTACTAAACAGGTGCTCTTTCCAAACAACCTCCTCCACCTTCTCCGCCGTCTTGCGAACCTCCTCTGTGCCCCTCGCCGGCAAGGACGACTTGCGGGCGCTCGAAGTGCCCACCGTCAGGCGCACCTCCTCCTCCTCCTTAATCCCCGGCGAGGACGCCACCGTCATGCGAACCTCCTCCTCCTTAATCTCCGGCAAGGACGCCACCGTGAAACCCGAGGAATAGGGAGCCGTGCAACCATCGCCGTCGGCCATGAGGACGGACAGAGAAGCTCCATGGTGGGTTCAGTCGCTGCCTCGCTGGATGTGTGTGGATTTTGATGACGAAGGGGAGACAAGTGTAGGAAGCAAAGCTGCAACCATCATCGCCGGCCATGAGGACCAGACAGAGAAGCTCCATGGTGGGTTCGATCATTTGCCTCATTTGGATGTGTGTAGATTTTTTTTCGAGAATACGCCAAAGGCGCACTTAGCTTTATAGAAGATAGAACAATATTTACAAGAGGTTATAAACCGACGGCCACTACACACAAGCGTCCGCCCTCTCCAACTCCGTAAGGAACCCGAGGGACTACTCACAAAATGTAGCACTCCACTCCCATCGGGCTAATTCCCACAGCTTTCGCTCCCTAAGGATACACTCAACAGTGCCTATCTCATTTGTGATGCCATCCCTACCAAACACTCTGTTGTTTCTCTGTTTCCACAAACACCAAGAAATAAGCATCACAAAAGAATCGAAGTCCTTCCGCATAGTCTTGTGTGTGGATTTTGATGACAAAGGGGAGACAAGTGTAGGAAGCAAAAATATATTGAGTAATAAGCATCACAAAAGAATCGAAGTCCTTCCGCATAGTCTTGTGTGTGGATTTTGATGACGAAGGGGAGACAAGTGTAGGAAGCAAAAATATATTGAGTAAAAAAATGCTTTCATTGAGAGTTGAACTCAAGACCTCCCGCTTACTAAACGGGTGCTCTAACCAACTGAGCTATGAAAGCTTTTTGATCTTGTTTCCTTTAAGCACCGTAATATATCTTAATATATCTTCAGCGCTCGTTGTACGTGCAAAATGAACCAGATAGCAACAAACATAGGGCTGCATCTCAACCAAAGATAAAGTGTTGTACATTCCAGATTTTTTTTTGCGAATGCTGTACATTCCAGTTATTGGAATGGAACGTCTAACGTTTCACTAGATCTGTATCATGAAATATACAAAACAACATGCATAACTAGAACGACAAAAGCATCATCTACCATATCACCAAGCGAACAGAAACGACCAGGACCAAAGCACCGCTATTTTCGATATGCTCATCTAGCATATTGGTGTTCCCAATATATTCACGCATGCCATTCTTGTTCCTCGGGTTACATGGCAAGAGTTCAGGAAAATGTTAGGTTCACACACAACACAGGATGGATCACTAAGATCAACATATGCGTTCAAAACATACAAACAAGTTCTTTTTTTTTCCGCCGCTCATATTGATCTCTCCAAAAAATGTGTTAGTTTGTTACAGCTCATAAAGTTCAGATTTCCACAGATGAATGGAGAACAAATGTTGAACCAAAACAATGAAACTGTAGGAAAAATTAAACAGAAAATATCTGAGAGGCTCCTTCCCGTGGTGTGCATATGCCACTCACGACTGCTTGACAGCATGGGAACCATGCGAATCCCCATGAGAATTCCACTGAAGCAGCATCCATACAATTGATGTCCCTGGGCAAACATGAACAGGTGAGTCACTCAGAAAGGTTAAACAAACAATCTAAACTTAGGAATGCATTATCTGTACTCCATCAGTCATTGACATAACAGACTGTAATATCACCTTAGAGGCCATTTGGCCATTTGAGCAGAATTGAATTGAAAGTACATTCTCAAATAACGTAGAAAAACTAGTTACATGCAAGCATACAAAACTAGATCTTACATGGCAGAACTTGTAGCATCATTCTCTAGATTGGGTGCTTTACAGTAGCACCAGGTTACTTATCTAACTGTTATAAGTGCCAGTAGCTAATACTCAAATCTAATAATGTTACAGACGAACATGACAAAGTATTCAAGTAAAGATACAATACCTGCAAAGAAGCCAACAGTGCTAAGATTTGCTGCAGCCATGGTATGATATATCAAGTACTCCGTGAGAAAGTGACGAGAGCATAGATGAATGACAGGAAGGTGGCTATATACAGAGGCTTGTTTTCTAGGTTGAATGCACACAGAAAACACAGTGTACAGGTTAGGAGTGTCCAGACCCCAAAAGTACGACCGTGTATTTCAGTCACTGCATGCAAAAGAACAAATGAATGTTATTAGCTCCATGATGATCGTAGTAAGGTTAAGATATTAGGGAGTATCACAAATGAACAACTCTTGAAAAACAAAATGCTGAAGATAACTACATATAATCATGTGGGCAATCTTAAAGCGGCAACAAAGTCATTTATATAGCTTTTAGGTTCATAATTGTCAAAGATCCACCACTTAATACTGATTCTTCTTGAGGAAAAACTATTTAGGAATTTACTATGTATCCACTTTCTGACTTGCCTCGTCATCATGAAGATGACTTTTATTCAGGATATAACCACAAGACGTCATCTATATAAGCCAACCCTCTTACCTCTGCTATTGCACCTCTTAACACAAAATGAACAACTCTTGACAACAAATGACAGAAGATAACAACATACTTATCATGTGGGCCGTCTTAGATCCACAGCAAAGTCATTTATATACATGTTATGGTTCATAATTGTCAAAGATCCACCCACTTACTCCTAATGCTTCTTAGGGCACAAATTTTCGGCAATTTAGTACGCATCAACTTTCTTTCTGATTTGCATGGTCATGATGAAGATGGCTTTTATCCAGGACATAACCACAATACGTCATCTATACATAAGTCAACCCTCTTAACTGTGCTAATCTGCTATTGCACGTGTCTCTTCAAATCACCAAATCACCAGTCAACCACAGATGCAGCTACTCCAGACCCCCACTCCCAAAGCTTAGGTAATACTAGGTCACTAAACAGGGAGTAAAATTCCCACTTACATGTTACTAATTCCCGCAACGCGGATCCCTAAAGAGACAAAACTAGTAACAGTAAATTCGCAGCAATAATCATTCTAATACCACCCCCTAAGACGCACAAATCCACACAGATCAACGAGATGCAACCATGAACTCCACACGGAGCGGCGAATCCGGATAGGCGAGAGAGAGAGGAGGAGGGGTCACTCACTCTCAGTCTGGGAGAAGACGGCGACGCGGAGCGCCCAGATGTTGAAGAAGCCGAACCACACGGAGGCAAGGCGGAGGGAGCCGACCAGCATTAGCCACCACCCGAGCGCCGGCACGCTCTTCCTCCCGCCCTTCTCCGCCATGCTCTCCAAATCCTCCGCCTCCGCGATCTGCTGCTGATGCTGCCCTCTTCTCTCCGGGCGTGAATACCCAAGAGTCAACTGGTCAAAATCACTTCCTCTTTCCACAAAGGCGGCCTGTTAATGCACAGCGATAATTGAGGCCCATGTTAGTTTTGTTTGATCATGAGCACGGGCCTGGTTGAAGCCCAACTGAGTATCAACACCAGGCCCAAGTCTACAACAGTCCTAAAAAAATGGCTGTTTTTAACTGCTGTTATATTATACTAATAACGAAAAAAAAAGCCATTTCTTACCGTCCAGTGATGATGAAATATTTCTACTAGTTTCACTGGGACTTTAATTATATATTGAACACGTGAAACACTTGAAAATATGTCTTTGCATATTATTAGAAGAAAAATGCCAACGGGTTGCAGACTTTCGCTCATACTCCCCGCAAAAAAAAAATCATATTATAGTCTACATAGATCTTTTTGTGATTTTCTTGAAGTCATCATCTATTGTTCTGACAAAAATATTTATATTTTTTGTAGGGCCGTCGTGACGTCTTCTTCCGTTTCGCCGGACAACTATCATCGTCTTCCTCCGCCTCGCCATTAGGGCTTGTTCAAGGTAGCAGCAATTTTATGTAAGCCCTCTACTAATAACTAGTTCATAATTGTCTGGCAACTACTCACTTCTTCACCGGTATCACACACGCGCCAGATTGAACATCAGAGTTGGAACCCAACCAATTCGATCCATGCATTATCGTACCGAAATTTAGTTCCATTTAGCTCCACGGGAGGAAGTGCGGGAGTTCTAATAGGACTTTGAGACTAATCCTCCGACCTGCTTAGAATAGAGAGAAGTAGCTGCAGAGAGGTTTCATAGGGTTAGGCAAATGACCCATTATTATTCGTAAACAAGAAGAAATTTAAATTAGTTTGGTGGTGTCAATGTGGTTTCTCTCGACTAAACACCAATTTCTTCCAAGGAATCCTGATCAAGTCCTTACCGAAGGCACCTTTCTCGGTATAGAAAAAGGAAGAAGATGATGCTTCGGCTTCCGTTTCTAGCTCTGCTTGAGCCGCTTCGTCTGCTTCCCTAATGTGGATGTCAGTGACGTTGAGTCAGACCTCTTCTCTCGCTTTCGGAATCGGCCAGCCATAAGCAGCGAGAACGAGTTCATGGACGCATTTCACTCTTTTTCCGAAGTCGTTGATTCACGTTGCTGAAGGCTGCAGCGAAGGAAATGGAGTAGTAGAGAGCCTGGCAGCACACGCTCGATGGATAGCTGCCCCACGCCACTGGGCCTGTTTGGATACTCTAACACAGTTAGAGTTAGAGTTATTTTCTAACCCACTCTAACCCAAATAAGCACCTCTCCACCGGGATAGTTGGGTTAGATGGAACTAACCCACTCTAACCCTCCCTGTTTGAATACTTTTAGGTTATTTGAGCCCCAACTAACCCAAACTAACTCTAACCCCATGATCCAAACAGGGCGATGAACGGCGCAGTGTGCTTGTCTCGTTCCGACTGATTTCCCGTGAAACCAATTGAATGCAAGCGAATCCTCAGTTCATTCACTCCGTTTCTCCCCCATCCCGTGACCAACATTTAATCATCAGCCCGCATTCAATCCTCACTCTGCTCCCCGCAGCCATGCGCCTCTGACACTATAAAACCTGCGCAGCCTGCCACCTCTTTCCCTCCATTGCCCAACGATCGCGCCATTTCCGGTGGCAAAGATGGCTTCGCTGCTGCTGCTGTCCGCGCTGACGCTGGCCGTCGTGATGATGGCGTCGTGCCGGGGCGAGTTCACGGTGGTGGTGCCGGACGCGGGGGCGCTGGTGGACGCGCCGCAGCCGGGGTTCTCGGACCGCGCGCGCACGGACCCGGCGGAGCAGCGCGCCGTGCTGGAGATCATGACGGCCACTGGCAACGGCTGGGCGTCGGGCATCGCGGACGTGTGCCGCGGCCGGTGGCACGGCATCGAGTGCGTGCCCGACCGCGCTGACGTCTACCACGTCGTCTCCCTCTCCTTCGGCGCGCTCTCCGACGACACCGCCTTCCCGGCCTGCGACCCCGCGCGCGCCGCGCTCTCCCCCGCCGTGCTCGCGCTCCCGCACCTCCGCTCCCTCTTCTTCTACCGCTGCTTCACCGCCAACCCGCAGCCCGTCCCGGCCTTCCTCGGCCGCCTCGGCCCCGCCTTCCGCTCCCTCGTGCTGCGCCAGAACGGCCACGTCGGCCCCATACCGCCCGAGATCGGCAGCCTCTCCGGCCTGCGCGTGCTCGACCTCCACGGCAACCATCTCTCCTCCGCCATCCCGGCCACCGTCCAGTCGTTGGACCGCCTCCAGCTGCTCGACCTCAGCTACAACCGGCTCGCCGGCCAGGTGCCGAACCTCAGGTTCCAGCAGCTCAGCATCCTGGACCTCAGCCACAACGCGCTGCAGGGCCGCGTCCCGGCGAGCCTCGGGCAATGCCGGTTGCTGCTCAAGATCGACCTCAGCCAGAACCGCCTCGCCGGCACGATCCCGGACGCTCTCGGCGACCTGCCCGACCTCATACTGCTCGACCTCAGCCACAACGCGCTGTCCGGCCCGATCCCGGCGGCGATCGGCAGGCTGTCGACGCTGCGGTCGCTCATCCTCGGCGACAACCCGATGCAGTCCTCGACGATCCCCGGCGACTTCTTCACGGGGCTCAGGGCGCTGACCACGCTGGTCCTCTCGGGCATGGGGCTGGAAGGGTCGCTGCCGGAGTCCATCGGGGGCCTGAGCCAACTCCGCGTGCTGCGCCTGGACAGCAACGGCTTCACCGGCGTGATACCGGCGAGCTTCCGGCGGCTGGAGAAGGCGAGCGAGCTCCGCGTGGACGGCAACCGGCTCGTGGGGCCGATCCCGTTCGGCAAGCAGATGATGTGGAGGCTGGGCAAGAAGCTGCGGGTCGGCGGCAACGAGGGGCTCTGCTACGACGCCAAGCAGCAAGGGCTGGAGGGAGCCATGGCGCTGGCCGGCGTCGCCGACTGCGGCCGCGTGGGGGGCCGCACCACGACGCAGCACTTGAGCTGGGAGAGTAGTGGCGGTGCGACCGCGACGGCTAACGTGACATCGTCAGCCGCAAGTTCAAATTCTGGCCGGGGTGGCGGGCACTTTTTCTTGGTCGTTTTTGTGTGTTTGCAGCTTGGATTGTTGTAGGCAGAAGAGCTGTGGCGGTTGATTGGTGGCGCAGAGTTTTTTACACCAGGAAGAATAAGGAACTGTACAAAGCCTTCTTGCTGTAGCCAGGTGAACAAAATTGTTTCCAGAGATTTTTGAAGAAGCATGTCTTTTTTCGGCTAAGTTGCTATGATTATTACCCACGGTGAAAGATTGATGGATCAACCGCTCTGACATGAACATCCGAAAACGCAAAGCTTGTGCATCCCTCACCATACTCATTACTTAGTCTAATTGGAATGAAAGAAATGCACAAGTCTTTCGCAGCAAGCCTTCTTGGCCAACAATCTTGCACAACGACATGAAGCTTAAAGCTTCACTTTGTATGGCCGTGGGCGCCAGAAAAACTAGGGAGCATCATACCAGAAGAGTAACAACTTTTGTATGTCCGGGCTTGTAACAAAAACACACTATTCCCTTCGCAGTTAATACATGTGGCAAATTCTTTTGCCACGTTTCAAAAAAAAACTATGATTATTAGGATCATATGACATTATTATTTTTTTGCGAGAAATTTTTTCAATCTATTCATCTTCAATCATGGTAGTGCAACAAACACTAAAAATAATAAAAATTACATCTAAATCTGTAGACCACCTAGCTTATTACATCATAAGCGAGCGAAGGCACGCCATCATCATCGGCCCTCCTCACCGAGCCGGGCAAACCTTATTATAATAAGCGATGGAAGTCATCGTGCTAAGGTCTCATAGAACCAACACACCGTAACAAAGAACCGCCGCGGATGAAGAGTGTAGATCAAAAGGATCCAACCTGAAAACATATGAACGAAGACGAACGACGAACAGATCCGAGCAAATCCACCAAAGATAGATCTGCCGGAGACACACCTCCACACGTCCACCGATGATGCTAGACGCATCACCAGAACAAAAACACTTGATTTATTCATTTTATAGGCTATGCATATGGATTGTTAAATTTTATTTGAGGATCACATTGGTTTGTTTGAATCGTTGAATTGCTGTACTATACTTTATTGTTGAATGATCTACATGCATGGATTTGGAGAGGGGGAATGCGGGGTGTCATTGCCCTGCAGACAAATGGGGCTCGGTACGCTGTTGTCCGTGGACAAATGGGGCCGAGTTTGATGTTTATGGTTGGAAATGGTCTAATGTCGTCACAGATAAATATTGCCACAACATTATTTATGAGTACTGATGATAACCAATTACCAATCGTAGTTGGGTTAAATCCTCTATCTTGTAGTAGAACTCTATTTGGTTGTCGATTAAAGCATTATCATACTTTACCAGCCTTCTTCGCCTCGTCTTCCTATAAGACATTCTATAATGCCTGGAAACAGCGAAGCTCACACTTTTCGTCCACAAGAATTTGTAACATAACAGCGTATACAGAATCAGAAAATAACAGGCCAAAATCCAAATAAGAGTAGACTTAAAATATTAGAGTAAGAATATGATGTAGCTTGGATTTTAATGCAACAGATAGAGCATAGGTGACAATGGCAATTGGCAACAAGCAAACTTACCTTTTAATGGCATACATAAATGTTCCTTGAGTACAGAGTACATTTACGACTAGTAGACAGAACTCAGCCAGAGAATGGGATGTTTATCGCTCTAATAGCTGATAAGGATCTCATCAATCCGGAGTAAACATCGCACATTAGTAAAAAGCCGATGAAGTGATAGTATTGGAACCTGTTTGAGGAAAATATCACAAGGGATTCAGTTGAGGCAAAAGATATTGAAGCGATCTTGTCTGTTGCACAAACATAATGATTTAATACTTAATTGCAACAAATCATATTGACAGAAACAAATGGAGTAGACAATGAAACGCTATAGATCAGAAGGTACTTTCAAGGTAAATTATGTACCGAAAAACAAACAACGATTTAGATAGTAAAGAGATCAAGCCATGCTCATGTGTTGGGCAACAGGGACTATCAGCAACTAAGAAAACCAAGTAAAGGAGTTGGTGTATCTAAGTGAATGGCGGAGTTACCTAAAAACGTTATATTTCAGTATTGAAGCCCAACCCTCAGTTCCTGGCATATGGACTTATGCACAACCTCTGAAGTTGAAGGCGAGAAGTAATTCAGAGGATAACATGTCAGTCATTACTCAGTCTTCGATCTTGTTCTGTCAGACGAAAAATGTGGAGATTGTCCATGTCTCTTTCAATCTCGTTGGGCAAAACAAACTCTTATTCTAGCAAACTAAAACTAAACCCACCAAATGCTTATCAGAGGTGCATAAATTTGAGTAGCACCAAAATAATTTGAGTGCGTGCTCAGTTCTTCCATCTTATTCTAGTGAGGCAACATAAGCTATGAAATTAGAAAACTGAACCGACAAAAAGCCTATCCTAGTTGCAGATATATGAATGCTAATACCAAACCATTTGAGTGCTCAGTTCTTCCATTAGGTCCCATGCTCTGCTATCAGATGCACTTTGTAATTTTAGAGGTAAATTTTTTTTGCCTGTCTGCAAGATTGTACTAGTTACTAATTCCTGTTGCATATAGCTCAACAGACCAAAAGCTTATCAGATTGCAGAAATTTGAATCCTCATGAAAATACTTCGAGTGAGTGCTCAGTTCTTAAATTAGGTCCCGTCTTCTGCTATCAAGCGCATTTTGTAGTTGAAAATGTAAAAAAAAAGAAAGATTATACTGCATACATGCAAGTTTTAGCTACCAATGCATGCCGTACATAGCTCAGCAGCCTTGTGCAAATTCATGCTCCTAATTCGGTCTGAAACTTTGAATTGCCAGCATGCACGTTATCTCTTGGAAGCTAAAATCCAATATACAGAAGGATGATGATATTTTGTGTTGCTGAGAAAAGAAATAAGGTTCCTAGTCAATGTGTCAAACATCTAAAGTAAAAGCTTGCTAACCCATTATCCTTAACAGGATGGTGCACATAGCATGACCATTCACATCAAATCTGAAAAGGCGCCGAGTGTGCATTGAAATATTTGGCACACGGTGCGTCAGGAAACAAAATATTGGAACTCTTCTATATTTCCCTTTTTTTCCTGTTTGGTGTCTGGCCATTTGTCTATTTCTTCCACATGCTCGTAGCCTGATACTGTAGTCCTATATCACTTCTCTAGTTCTCTTAGACACAACAGAGAGTGAAAGAAGTGGTTTAAGTCATGCAACCTTAGTAGGGACAATGCAAAGAATATGTTGTGAAAACTGGAAATTAGGCCCCAAAACTCATAAAAGTAGAAAGAGATGAATAAAGAACTCACACGGTGCTAATCCATGGGCTGAAGGGTGCTACCGAAGAGGCCAACACCGCGGGCATTTCAGCAAACAGGTGATGGGCAGGACATTTCTCTACAAAAAGCATACAAATCAAGCGAGAGGCTTGGCGCACGCTCCGACTACGCCAAACATTCGTGAGGCACAGCTTGCTCTCGACAGCCGCCAAGCCATACATCTGCACCGCCAGCTCCGCCACGCCACCTTGGAGCGTCAGCAGCATGCCTGGCCCACCTCACCACCTCCGCCTTCCCAAGCACCACCACCCGTTGTCCAACCTCCCTAGCCAGGGTAGGAGAGGATGCTGAAGCTAGGTCTGCTCCTGGAGAGATGGGCGGGGAGAGCTGGACTCTGAAGTGCTGGGCAAGAAGGTCCAGCAAGGCGGGTGATGGCACGACGGCCGAGGAGAGGTGAAGGAGGTGGTGAGGACTTAGGAGGCGGAGGTGGATAGGGGTGTGGGGCGTAAGCCCGTAACAACTGCCCGCAGAAGGGAGCGGGGTGCTGCATCAGTAGGATTGAGACAGCTACGGCTCCAAACAGCGAAGAGAGGGAGGGCAAGTTCAAACATGAAAGCAAGAGGAGAAGTGAGTTTTCCATCGGCTGAAGGCTGCCTATCTTGCTGAAAAGCGGGGCCAGAAAATGGTGGGGCCCAAGTGCCCAGGATGAAAGAGGTGCTCATCACAGTAACAAAAACTTCACTCACCTGCTCAAACTGTATGGTCCAGATGGTTAACATAACACTCGAACGGCTAAAAGTGCTTCTCGCAGAGATGGCCCATGAGGCACCCAGCAAGCCTGGCATAAACTTGGAGGAGATATTTACTGGGAAGTAATATAAGAAACGAGACCAATTGTAAGACTTATGTTTACAATTAAAAGATGCACATCAAAATGGAGCCAAACCAGTCTATCAAAAGCTGAAATAAGCATGTCTTGACTCAATCAAAGCTATTTGCCAAGTTGACTTCAGGTAATGTGCAAGCATCGGGCTACTTGCATAATCCAGATAGAACTACAAAGGTCTGTGGTCTCGAGCCTTTGAGGGCAGAAAATACAGGCCCACATGAGAAATTCAAATGTGTGATATATCATCTAATTTGTCATGTGTGCAAACCGATTGGAAATATTAACAAAACTATCATGTGTAGAGTTTGATCAATCTGACTCTGAACATAAGTCATTTACTAATTACTATCTTGCAAGACAATACTTTATACTGCCCTAGTGCCACATCTGGCAAGTTCTCTTCAGGTAATGTGCAAGCATCGGGCTACTTGCATAATCCAGATGGAGCTACAAAGGTCTGTGGTCTTGAGCCTTTGAGGGCAGAAAATATAGTCCCACTCGAGAAATGAAAATGTGTGATATATGTCATCTAATTTGTCACGTGTGCAAACCAATTGGTAATATTTAACATAACTATCATGTCTGGAGTTTGATCAATCTGACTATGAACATAAATCATTTACTATCTTGCAAGACAATAGTTTATACTGCCCTCTAGAGTCACATTTGGTTTAACCACACAAACTTCCACTATGGGCTGGAATTTTGTCACATGTGCCATACTTACTCTATAAAACAACACCTGAATATGGTTCCACATCTACTTCCTTCCTTTTGGCCTTTCCAACTTGATTCAAAACTTAAGCCTTTGTACATCCTAGTGCCATTTTTGCTCATGTTGTTCCAATTTAATACCTCATAAATTTCACCAAGAATTGAACCTATATCTCTAGCATGAATTTATTTGGGAAGAAAAAGGGAGTTATAGATATAAATGAAGGGCAACATTGGCATTTACCTACATCCTTAGTTATTCTGGCTAACACTAAAATACCTACAATTTGGATCGGAGGAAACAGTAATCATCTAATGGAGCATGACATCACTTTCATCCCAAGGAAAATTTGCATTGTATTGTGTCATATGTGCCCTATAGAGCACAAACATATTCAGTCCTCAGATCTTTAACTATAAATATGTCCAATTATCTAAAGCACGGCATGAAGAAAACTTGTTATAGCACAACAAAAAGGAAAGTTATCAGTTGTCGGCTTACGAAGAATATACTTGGATCAGAATGTTCCTATGGTTCCAAAACAGAAGCCATCAGTGTCCTCCCAGTCCAAAGGTGAGTTAATCTGTCACAAAAATGGATCTCCTGAAAACTACTGACTGAAGACTTAAGTGGTAAATCATTGAAAACCCTGTCACCACATAACTCTTTCCAAAAAGGAAGATAAACCTACATTTCAGCATCATTTGGAAAACAAAGTGGTTGAAGATTAACCTCGTATTATTTATTACCTGCTAACTAAGCCATCTTCTTACTGGCTGCCTAATGATCACATCTGAATCTGTCAAAACATCCAATCTCCTTGACACTGTTATTTAGGTCACATACTCACATTCATAGAAGCATAAAATATCACAACCACCACTCACAATGGCTCTTTTCCTTCTGATTCTACTTGTGCATAATCATATACTTCATCTTCATCTTCCTCTGATCCCTCCGTATCTCTTTCCTCAATATTTGTGTCAACTTTAGCACCCCTGTGAATTGCATTTGCCCTCTCTTTCTGCAGCATCTCATTCCTCCTCCTCAACTCCTCCAAATACTTCTTATGGCCCTCATCCATGATTGCCACGAACCTCTCCTTCAACTCAATCATAGGATCCCTATCCACAAGCTCTCCATTTTCGTCATACGCCTCCCTCAATATCACTGTCTTAATGCCACCCTTCAATGAAACATAGAATATCCCCGGATGTCTCGTGAACGCGTTAGAAAACGCATTCGACAGCCTAAACTCATCACAGAACTTCCCTATAATTGGTATGGCCATCCTCCTTTCAACTGACAAGGACAACACCTCATGTAAAACACCAATCAACCTCTTCTCTGCCTCTGGTGACGCCGGGTGAAGCCCGAAAGTGTCGGCATATGGTGACACGTACGGCAACTCAAGCCAATCCCTCACCCACTCCCTCATCTCCTTCTTGAGGTAGAACCCCTTTGGCAATTTGACTGTAAAGTTCGGCCTCGGCCGTATGCCAACAACATCGGCCTCCCTGTCCGCCCTCAATTCAATCGCCGATTTCGCGAGCCGGTCGTCCCAAGAGGCGAGCTCCAGAAACGCATCGCCGGACGCGTCGGGCCCTGGGTCGCCGACGAGGCGGAAGAGATCGGGGTGCCTCGGGACCAGCGAGACCAAGAAGTCGTCCGGGAGGCCGAAGACGCGCTTGGCAGCAGCAATCTTTGCGACCGGCAGCGCACGCGTGGAGGACATCATGAGGAGCTTGGCGAGCCTCGCGGCGAGGAGCGGGAGTGGGCGGCCTGGAGGCGGGATGCGAATTCGAGGAAGGAGGCGAGCTGCGGGGAGGGGGAGGGGACGGGTTGGGGGGGTGGGGAGACGGAGAGGAGCGTGGGGTACCGGCGGAGGAAGGTTGCGACGTGGACCGGGAGGCGGATGCGCTGGCGGCGCTTGGAAAGGTAGCGAAGGAGGAGGCGGCGGCCGGGGGAGAGGAGCACCTCGCGGACGAGGCGGGACGCTTGGTGGAAGCGTCGGTCGCGGTCGATGGACGCGTCCAGGGCCGCGTCCCGGCGCCACGGGACCTTCAAGGAAGATATGCGGCGGACCGGGGGGATGAAGCGGAGGCGGTGGGCGGCGGCGGCCGCCGCCCGGAGGAGCATTTGTCGTGGGGGGTTTACGGTGGTTTCGTGCGGGAAGGTAGGAGAGACCGAGAGAGTGAGGAACTGATTTCTAAACCAGCTATACGCTTCCCTGCCCAGTTTACGGACTTCTGTAGTACGTGTTTGAGGCAACTTCAAAAAGGAATTGGTTTATAAAGGATTTATAGGAACTTTTGGCGGATAAGAATTCTTAGGAATTTTTTCTACATTGGTTGTCTGATTCATAGAATTGAATCCTATAGAAATTCTTTTCTCAGAAATCTGTTACATACATCCACTCCTCTTTCAAAAACATTTCATTTTTTTAGAGTGCGGTCAAACACACTTTGATGCAAAAACCCGTATGAACTGATTGGATATGCCACTGCAATCATGCATTTTTCCTATTCATGTGTGTTTGTTGATCAAAGAAGGGAAGAACAAAGACATAGATTCACTAATTGAAAATGTCAGGAAGGAACGATGCCGATTCACTAACGGGGCCTTCAGGGAAACCGAAAAACAAATCTACATGTGGATGGGCTATAGCCAATGGTTCCTATGAAATCCTTTGAATCAATAGGCCCACCCTTTCCGTTGGAATCTTAGGTCCTCTTTGAATTGAAGAAAATTTATAAAAACATTCAGGCTTCCTTTAATTCACTGGAACTTCATAGGAATTTTACAGGATAGGACTTCTATAGGATTTTTCCTTTACATCATTTTGGTTTGCAGGTATACAATTATATTCATATGCAAGATTGATTCATACCTTTCATATTTCAAAGGAAAAGAAACATTAGCTTAGACTCAACGGAAAATTCCTACCATTTTAACCAAATGACTTTTTGCAAAGGAGAAGAAACATTAGTTTATACTCAATCCACGTTTACTCTATCTCTTTCTCCTTGATGCCCTGAAATCCCTATGTTTGTTTCATGTGCACCATCCAAAAGGCATCTATTACAAAATTCGTGTGTTTTGTAATCCTGTAGGATTTTTACTATACATGGTATCTAAATTTTACGTTTTCCTATTCCTATATTTCAAAATTCTTGCTATCCAAAGAGATCGTTAGAGGATTATGTTCCTTAGGAATTTCTCCTATAGAACGTGTGTGGTTTGTAGAAATATTTCCTATCTCGTTCTTCTTCATTTACAGTTTTAAAGAAAAATTTTATTGAGTCCAGCCACATAGAGATTTGGGGAGTGCTACACGTCGGCCGGCTGATCTTTTTTAAAAGACCGGTCAGGTCACAAGCCATCCGATCTTGTGCCATTGAGTGGTCAAGCGTCGCCCTCCACCGTTGCAACAGATGTCATGTTGCATAAAGCTTTGCAACAAAGGTCATGTTCCGAAAAACTTTGTGACATGGGTCATGTTGTAGAAACATCGCCGAGCCTGTATCGCCGCACCGTCGTGTTTCCACTGCAACAATTCCCCGTGTTTCACATACATGGACGATGTTACAATCCTGAGATTTGCATCAATCTGCTCCTTTGCAACTCGGCTCCTTTGCGACAACGAAGCTCGTAGCATCAGTGTTGGGCGGCAGGAGGAGGAGGGAAAGAAGGGCCACAAGCTTGTAGCCAGTGCAGGTGAGCCTTGGTTGGTGTGCCCATCCCACTTTGGATCGGAGGAGGAGAGGCTCAGTGAGACACTGCGACAACTTCATGGCGGCCGACGCGATGTGATCGTGGTGGTGAACGGCGACGGTTTGCTGGCTTGCTGCAAAAGGTGGGCTCGGAGAGGGATAGCTGCAAAGGAGTGAGAGCCAGGGCTCCGCCTCCTCCTCCTCCTCCTCCTCCTCCTCCTCCAAGAAAGAAGGTTAGGTTTCGTGCCTCTCGCCGGCGCCGGCGCAGGTCCGCCTCGTCTCCGGTGGCCCTAGGCCATGGAGACGCGGTGGATCCTGGCAAGGGCCGGCGGAAGGGCTCCATTTTTAGTCATTTTTTTCAATCTTGTTAGGGTTTGTGTCCTACTCAGGAAGGCGAGACGGCGACGGCTCCCTAAAGATGGAATAAAGGTCTCGCCGCCTAGCCCCCGTTCCGGCGGTGCGTCTAGCATCGTTGGTGGGCGTGTGGAGGTGTGTCTTCGGCAGATCTATCTTTGGTGGATTGCTCGGATCTCGTCGTTGTTCGTCTGCGTTCATGTGTCTTTGGTTTGGATCCTTCTGATCTACGTTATTTTTCATCGGCGGCGGTTGCTGTTCTGGGGTGCTGGTCGTATGGGGCCTTAGCACGACGACTTCCCGACTGTCTACTACAACAAGTTGTACCCGGCTCCGGCGATGGAGGGGCGATGACGGCGGCGCGCCTTCGGCTCGCTTCGGTGCTTGTAGTCGTCGCTAGATGGTCTACGAATCTGAATGTAATTTTTATTTCTGGTATTCGTTGTACTGCGATAATTGAAGATGAATAGATTGAAAGTTTTTTAAAAAAAAAAGCTGCAAAGGAGTGGAAGCTCCCACGCCGACGAGATCCACACGCAACCACTCGCTTGTGGGAAGGAGATAAGGAGGAAGGGGAAGCGGCGGTGATCCCATGGGGGCACGTGGTGTGCAGGAAGGCGGTGGATGTGGGGCTGCAATCCGTCGGCTGATTTGAAGTGTTTCCATAAAAAATTTCCTTTATCTCTATGACAACTATGCCATGCACCTAATCTTATAGAAAAGGTTTCTGCACTTTAAATGTGGTGCAACCAAACAACTTCTACTATTACAGACTCTCATGTTTTTAGTTCCTATTATTGTGTGACATGTCATCCTAATCATGTGTTCTTCCTATTATTGCTTTTTCTAGAATCCTACACTTTTGTGTGGATGAAACTTTGCCTATGAGTGCAAGTAAATCCCCTACAAACCCCCCTACGGATTGCAATCCTACGAATCAGACAACCCATGTAGCAAAATTCAGAGAATTATAATCCTCCCAAAAAAGTAAAAATCCATTGAATCAAAGAGCCTGCGGGGCAGCTAAGGGCATGGTTAAGTGCACCATATTAATCTTGGCTGCTTTTACACTGTACACAAACACAAGTGTATTACAAAGGAAGCCTCCAAGTGGCTCAAATAAATCACAAGTGTACATGGGAATAATGCTCTTGTACATGATTTTCACAGCTGCACATGTCATGGTGAAATCGCTGCCTCTAAACTACAGCAAACAGTGTTTGCTACTCTGTACCAACTACATGGATATGGAATGGGGATCCGCGGCATAGAATAGGTTCATCGGGCGACTCTGCCTTTGCCCGAGCACGAAGAACATCCGTGGCGTCAATTATAACAGAAGAAGATTGCAGCGAGTAGTCTCCAGGTACTAGGAAGTAGACAGAGAAAGGATGTATCACCTCCTGCAATGGTGGAACCTCCAACTGTATGTCGTTAAGAACACCTACACAGAAGAAGGAACTAGTCAGTGTAGAACAGATGCTGAATAATGTAAAAACGATACTAATCCTGAACACAGAAACTAAAACTCAAAACAGATCATGGTAAAGAAAGAAAATGGGCTATTATACAAATAAGTGAATTACCAGCCCAGAGGACGGTTGCACTGTTTTCTTCGAAGCAATTTTCTCCTGCAACATCTTTGCATGAAATGCTGAGGTTCATCTGAATGATTTCCTTTGTGTTGTTCCGAATTTGAACTTCCATATGGGTCATTTTATGAGCTGATATAGGATCTTTACACCTCAGAACATTCTCACCGGCAGATGGACCAACATTCTCAACAGTAGAATGGTTGGAATCATTAGCAGGCTTGGCATCCTTAGCAAGTCTAAAGCTAAATGTCAAGGGATCAGGCAACAATATGTCCAATATAGATGCTTGTAATGCTGCCTGAATAGCATCTTTGATATTCAGCTCACCAGAGCTATTTCTCCCAGAATTCCACCTCACTTTTATTTTTGAAATCAAGTTGCTGATAGAAGCGTTCAACTCTGCCTTGGCATTCTTTTCTGCTATGGTGGCCACTTTGGACCCAAGTTGCTCATCGCCTGCTTTTCCTTTACAAAGAAGGAAGCATCAAGAACAGGTAATTTGAAGTGCTCAAGTGGTATGAGAACCCTGGCAGAATAGTCACGGTCAATTCTGGTTTTGTGACAGGCCACATCAGCAGTGTTATCTTCTGGAACAATAGTCCCATCCAAATGGACAGAAACATCGACATCAAAAAACAACATCCGTAGGGTTGAAAAGCTCTAGTTCCAGAAGGCGGAGGCCCCAACTTCCTTTATAGGGATCAATCTTCAATAAGCTAATGTCATTATGCAACATATTACTTTCATCACTTATATTATCTTTTCCACTGACATGTCGCAAGTGTGCTTCACTAAACCGGGCAGGTATTTCCATGGATAACAGGCGTGCTCTTACCAGGCGCATGCCCTGTACAACACAGATATTTAATGGAACAGCAAGGCGTCTTCCAGGTGGGAGAGAAACCTCACCATTACCTTTGGCCGCTGAAGGACCTGGAGTAACAGAAAGTAGAAATTTAGTCTCAAACCAAACCATGAAACAAAAGTTATGAGGATATCTACAACAGGTCACAATGACAAATCTTCTCCACATGCCATCTGTATATGTTCACAGTAGTAAAGTGGTAGGTCAATGGTAAACATGGTTACTAATTTAAGGAAGCAAGCACTACAAAGAAAACATCAAATCAAGGTTGTTCGCCCATAACAAGTGACAGAGGGAAACTAGCAATTACATGGATTTACTTGTTTATATCATGCCTTAGTCATTTGGTGAGGACGATCTATGTGTTCTGATGGTATATAAAGTAGTATGAGTGCACTGGAGTGGCAAGATGTTCATTTGAGTAATTTTGATTTCACACATATTAAAGGATGACAGAGAATATAGAAGATTTAAAATCCTGCAACCCACCAGCGTAGTGAATATTCAAGAAGGGATTGATTCCTTCTCTTGCTATTCTCCTTGGATTTGCAGGAGATCTGCTGCCATCTGCTTCCAAATCTGTCAAGCTAAGATGCCAGGCTCTTAGTGTCACTTTAAATGTAACTTCTCCACCTGGTTTTATCGGAAGTGCAGACTTCCATGTATTATGGGCAACTGAAATAACAGAATCCTGGTTCTTCCCAGATAATGCAATATTTGCTTCTTCAACTGGCACAGTTCCAGCATTTGTCAGCGTAATTAAAACATCGCGAATTTCACCTTCATATAGAAGAATAGAACCATCTCCACCCACAACGTTGGCAACTAATAAAGGAAGGGGAGGAACAATAGAAATGCTGGGGAAGTTAACACTCTTAAACTTGCTAGAGCCACAGCATCTGAAAGGATCAGAAAGAACAAGCCCTTGTGCAGCTCCAAGGAGCAAACTGTCAACCTCTTTGAATAGGTGTTCTGTAATAACACCAAAACTGTGGACAATGCACCCAGGAATCGACACTTGTCCAACCTTTGTTGGAATTCCAGATAGCAGAACCAATTTGGAGGTGTTTGGTGGAAGATTAACAGTAACCGGAAAGGCATCAAAATTTCCTGAATGAACAGAGAGGTAAATGCTCTCAACAACTAAGTCAAAGCTGCAGGGGTTTGCTAACTCTATCATAACTTGGACTGGTTCTCCAACAATCCAATTTATCTCTTGTTTGCTAGTCCCAGATGTGCCCCCCTTGGTGAAAGGTGTATAAATAAAAGGTCCAGAAGGACCGGCACCAATCCACCACTCCTTTTTATGTGGGTTGCGCTTTACTATGTCTCTTTGTGAAGGATGAAATGGTAAAGAATGTAACCTGAAAAAGCAAGGAAATGAAAATAAGTCATCGAAAACATATACACAAGCAGATTTTGTCAGAAGCTTCTTTCTGAAACAGATGACATTTTTGGAAAGTGTACGCCCACTTTTTTATCTTTGACAACTAGTAGCATATATAGCTTCTTTCTGAAACAGATGACATTTTTGGGAAGTGTACTCCAACTTTTCTATCTTTGACGACATATAGCAAAGTAATTAGGTTGACTAGGTAAAAATGGCCCCGTTAGAGCTGTCGTGAACAATACTTTCATAATATAATATTTTTATTATTAGTACTAGTATGTTAATAAAAAAGTAACAGCCAAAGTTGCATATTGGAGATCATGTCCATGTCCAAAAACTGCATCATTTTACAAACGAATGGAGTAGTACTTATATCACCCAGGCTCGTTTTGGCATTGTGGTGGATTATGATAATCACATTGTCTAACCAGATTTTGCGTATTCTAGCATTTGGTTAACCAACTTTTTGATACTTATGTGGTAATGTTTCTGCAGCAGATTATTAAGTTTATCACATCAAAGTTCAGCAAGCCTCGTTCTTGTTTTACGCGAACCATGGATTAAGAGTCCAAGGACTAGTCAAGGCTAGTCTATGAGTCTCAACTCCAGGGCCGACTACACTTCAGTGTCGACTAGTCTATGAGTTGCAACTTCAGTGTCGATTAGTTACGCTTAGTCTATGAGTCTCAACCTCGGAACGACTTGTCGACTCGTAAACCTTGACGCAAACATGATAATACGAGAAAAACGATAAGTTACATGCCTGATAAAAGGAAGACATGGGTCGGCACAACGTGTGCCCCAAGGAAGCCTATCAGCAGAGTTTGAAAGAGAGCTTGCCAGCCCACTCTGACCAGCTGGGGTGATGAGTGGGTAAAATGATCGAAGAAGACGAGCCGCGGCGCTCCATGACGTGAGGGGATCCGCAGCGCGGATTGAAGACATCAATATCTCTCTTAGAACAACCATTTGGAGGGTACTCCATTGCGACTCAAACAATGATACAACAGACTGAGGGTGCGCTTTATCGGCATTGCTGTTGCTGGTACCGAGTTCCTTAAACAAACAAGGGGTTGCCAAGAAAACCATAAATACAACAGTTTGGTACATGGCATTGCCAATAAATCTAAACTAAGAAATTAACTGATCAAAATATTAGGATAGTAAACATGGTCAGCTGTTTTAACATGTGTTAGGACAAGGATATCTAAATAGTCAAGGAAAGGTGTGTCTGTTTAATAGTACTCCCTCCGTAAACTAATATAAGAGCATATAGAACACTAAAGTAGTGATCTAAATGCTCTTATATTAGTTTACAGAGGGAGTACTTGTTAGCATCAGTTTTATAATCCGCATATATTTTCCTAGTCAACGCGGTGTTTATTCTAATAAGCTAACTACAAATTATATTTTCATAGTCCACATTAATCCTACCTCAACCAAAGAACAAGATGATAAAAGAGAATACAAGTTAATAAAGGAAAGCGTTAAAGACGCTGCAATCAACTCTCAGCTGACTTGGCAAAGTGTACTTCCATCATAAAGAACGAAAGAAGCTGCAATCAACTCTCAGCTGACTTAGCAGAGTTTATTTCCATTTTACATTTCTAGAGATGCAAACTTGGAACCTTTAGGGCACCCTCCGACCCTTCTTAGTTCAACCAAACGAACTAAATTTTCAAAAATGAAGTGAATTCTGAAAATTTAGTTCATTTAGTTGAACTAAGTAGGGTTGAAGGGTACCCTGAAGGTTCCAAATTTGCATTCCCTATATATTTCTATCAGAATAGAGCAAAATTTTGAAGTTGGCAGGGTTTAAACTAAGAGCAAAGCAGCAGCCAAGAAATAAAAGAAGAAGGTATGTTAGAGAAGTTGAAAATAACCTACTACAAATACACAATGCAGTAAACATAATAAATAACAATTAATCAATCCTCAGCATACTACGAGTAAGTAACAAACTCACCTTCAGTGAAGCATGATCAGGTTTGCTAGTCTTCCTGCTTTGAACATGGTATGCATTTGTAGTCATTGTTAGAACCTGCATAGCACTCATAGCAGCATATGCATTGTCTTGCTGAAGGTACAACTGTGCAACTTGTCTTGAAAAAAATGCTGCCTTGCGTTTATACCCAAGAGAGCCAAATAGTCGCGCAATTTCAATATATAGTATCAACCGGTCACTGGCATCAATCAGCGCCTTAGCGCCATCTGCAGCACCCATTAATAAATCTGACACCTCCTTGGCAACTTCACGTCTAATAAAGAAAGACATAGCATTTTAATCAATAGTTTTATCCTAAGCACAGAATACATCATTCCATACAGGTTTGCTCATTCCATAAGAATTAACTGCAAATCAGTCACAATAAAAGTAAACTGGCTATGCAACTCATAGCTAAATGGGACAGCTCACCTGCACAAATATCTTGCCAACTTCAATGCAGCTTCAAGCTCAAAGCTCACAGGTGAAACTCTAAACAAGACATACAGCTCAGTGTTAGTGCGTTAAGTAAAATCACCAAGTAAAGAGCTCAATATAACATGCAACTGTTGGACCAGTTTCCAGTGTTGATGGAATACTAGTAAATACTACTCTAATAAACGAGCAAAAATAGGAAGGAAGGATAGAACAGAGAAACACTTTTTGAAGCCATCATGAATTTGTCGAAACCAGACAATAAATAATGGCCGACTTTTTTTCAAAATAGCAAATGCCCTGGTGAAATAAACGAATAACTTTTTTGTATGGTTCCTTCAATGTATCAGCAGATCATAAAAAACGATACAATGGAAGTACTAAAATCTTCTCATATGTAACTCTTGAAAAGCAAAAGGGGTTCACTTTATGTAGAATGTAATAACTAAAAGCAAGATGTTCGTACATAGAAATTATCAAATTAAGAAAGATAACACGCCAATTCAATACCTTTGAGCATTATCTTGTAAAGTTGCTCTTCTGTACAGCTGGATAATGGTATAATAACGATACTTCACTTCATCTTCCAAAACAGGATCACTTTGGCCCATCATCCTATCAACCTGATTAATGCGACAAAATCAACCCTAAACAGCTATAAGAATGATGTGAAATTCCAAAACTTCGTGAGGCATGAACACTCACCACTAATGCGCAGACACTACCTTCGAAAGTGCCCCAGCATGCCAGAATACATCCTGTCAATCTTGCAAGATCTATTGCTGTGGTGTAGTGTGCATTAGCATCAGCAGGTGATCCAGCCAATAAGCAATAATCTCCTATTATCTTTTGTGCACGGCCCAGCCTTCTTTTTTTGGCCTTGATCACCTAGAAAATATAGAAGTATATTGGCTTATATAAGCAATAGAATAGCGAGTCATTTACATCATCAACATACACTGGTCAAAATACTCGGAACACCTAAAGTATGAACCTCCTCTGAGCCAAGACTGGATTGTGAGTCCAAAGGTGTCTTTAGAATAGTTCCTGTGGATTCTGCCCAGAAGACCCATTTCTCAAACTCCATCAACAATGAAGCGGCAAGATCTTGGATCATTGTAAGCATATGAAGTTCCAGTGATTTCTGATCGGAAGGAGGAACATAATAATGCCATCCTTCCTTTCCTCTAGCAACTACAAAAGACAACAATGCAAATATCAGTTAAAGTAGAGCAAGAAGCGGTAAAAAAAAGGCAAGACTAGAAGGTCATCACAACACTGGTGCAATCAGTAAAGTTTTAATTACACAGACCGACAATTCAAATTTGACTATCAGCAGATCAACACTATATATCCTGCCTCTGGAGTAGTAAATAATGTCATTCCTTCCATCTCGGTTAACTGGGTAAGTTCCAGGTGTCTTGGAATGGGTTCTTTTTAGCATGGTGATTCCACCCTGGGTGGCTTGGGTCTTGAAATGCTAGTGGGATAAAATTAGACAATCGAACTAATTACCATCCCTCGAGCTAGAATTGGTGTATATTAGTTCATAAGTGTGGATTGCATGATCACTTAGATCTCGGATCAGTTTAATTGTAATAACCAAAGAGCAAGAGCCATAGGAATACTCGCCCAGTAGAGCGACTAGCAACCAAATGATGAACTGGATCACCCAGATGGGCGTCTGCTGAGCTGCGTGTGTCGATACAAACGACGTCTGGGAAGAGATGCGATCGGGGCAGGCAGTACCTGCGCGTCGGTGGGGCAGAAGGCGAAGCAGCGGCTGGCGAGCGAGGAGGGGTAGGTGCGCGCGGCGTCGAGGAAGTCCGCGGCGACCCTGGCGAGGTCCGGGGAGGAAGGGAGGTGGCAGATGCCGACGACGGCGAGCACCTTGCGCGAGGACTGGAAGTCCTCCCAGGGCGAGGGCACGCAGCCGCCGAGCACGAACTTGAGGCGGAGGCAGCCCGTGTCCCAGGGCTGGTGCGAGAAGGGGCTCTTCTGGTGCTCCGAGTAGTAGGGGCGCAGCGAGGCGAGGTCGACGCGCGCGTGCTCCGCCACCAGCGCCGCGTAGTCCCGCAGGCACTGCGGCGGGATCGGCCCGCCCACCGGCAGCACCGCCACCCGGATGGCCGACCCGGACTCGATGCTCAGCCCGGGCTCCATTGGGGAGGGGGAGAGGGAGAGGGAGAGGGAGAGCTCGAGATCTGACGACGGAGCAGGTCGTGTGTCGGGGAGGTGGAGAAGGGAACAGAAATGTTTGCGCTGTCAGGGGAGATTTGATCCGTCGATCTAACTCGCCTCTCTGGGCCGCGACTGGAGGAGCTAGCGCTCTTGTCGGGCCATTCTCGGTTGAATCTGCCACTGGCCCAGCCAGCCGAAAGCTTCTCACAGGGCCCTGGGTCATTGTCTCAAAGAAGAAGAAAAAACAGGGCCCTGGGTCAATTCCGCTCACTGCTCCAACAAAACATAGTGAAGTGCTCGATGTCGAGGTGTGTCTGGGCTGACAGAGAGGTGGTCGACCATATTCAGGCCCAGTTCTTTTGAACAGATTCTGAAGAATCTCGTCCTGGAAAATCCTGAGCGAAAAGAACTCGATTTGCCTTCCAAAATCTCGAGCGGATTCTGCAGAATCCTAGTGTAACTCAAAATCCTCGAAAAACATAGATTTTCGCAGAATCCCAGGATTCTGGTAAGTCCCACCAAAGAAAACGTTTCGGATATGAGAGTACCCCTATTGGAGGGATAATTTACAGCCAAACTGCCCCTTTCGCACGACCGAACGGCCCAGCAACCGCTCGATCCCCACGAGCGCTAGCCGCCGCTCCGCCCGACGCCGCCGGACGGGAGCTCCACCAGCCCGCCAGCGGCCACCCCCTGGCCGCCCAGCCTACACGCCGGTTCTCGCCTCCGGGCGGCCCCTCTCCTCACGACGGCCCGCCTCGCCGCCGCCGGACGGGAACTCCGCCAGCGCCCCTCCTCACGACGCCGCAGGACGGGAGCTCCGTCAGCCTCGCTCCTCGCGACCCCGCTGGACGGGCAGCCCGCCGCCTCTGGTCGCCTCTGGCCGCCCTGCCTAGACGCCCGACGGGAACTCTTCTTCTCTGTCTCATCTCTCTTCTACCTCTGTATTCTTCCGTGTTTCTCTGTCAACATCTAGGTGAATAGATGGATGGATAGATGCATGTATTGATGAATAAATGGTACTGCTAATGCATTGATGTATGTTTAAATTTGTATCTGTCGCTTGACAATTTCAATTTGGTAATTGCGAATTTGGTACTGCTACTTGGTGCTTGGTAATTTTGGTATGTGCTGATGAATAGATGCGCTGATGGTTGTATGTTTTAGATGGAGAAAGTCAGTGCAGCTAAAGCTAAAGTGTTAACAATTCATCAAACATTTTCTGTCTAAGGGCAGTACGGACATTTCGCCACATAACTAAATCCACAATCTCAAACCACAATCTCAGAAACGAACTGGGCGGCAGATTCTGTGGGAAGCAGATTCTGTGAGAATTTTCTAGAATCTTGATTCTGCAGAATCCACCGCGAAAAGAACTGGGCCTCAGACTACTAGAGGAGAGCGACGATGGTACGGACGGGCTCGCCTGCTCCTGGTACGTATGTGTCACACCCTGATTTTCATGCCACTACACTTAAGCTAACAATCATGATAAAATGTGGTTTGACAAAAACTTTTGAGTGTTTTGGACCTTGCCTTGATTGGTTTTTGTCTGTTGTTTGCAAGTGCTCTAAAAATAAAATAAATCCTCCAACTCTTATACTCCTTCTCCTTGATCTAAAAACCTTTCCCAATGATCATGCCATGTGTATAGGACATAAAAATAATTTCTTGCAAAAATAATTTGGCCAAAAAGTATTTTTAAAAATTAGTTTTCCAAAAACCCCTGAATCGAGGTTTGCACTGCAAGTACTTAATTAAGGGCAGTAAAATTCTTTCCAAAAATATATTTGACTCCTATTAGATATAGGATACCCAGAAACCATAAAAATATAATTTTAAAAGTTATTTTCCTATTTTATTTAAAAGCTTTTTCTTAAGGCCAGAAATGGTCTTTAATAGGGAAAAATTATTTTATTGTTTTAAAAATATTTGAAAAAAACCTAGGGAAACTCAGAGGACATATATTGTCCATATATAAGAGTTTCAACACATGGTCATGTTCAAAATATTGGTCAAATTCCTCAAAAACCCTTTCTGGGTGAAATATTTACAAAGGAAATATTCTCCAAAAATTCCAAGAAAATTCTAGCATGTCACATATGACATGTTTGATGATCTTGACAAGTATCATGTCATGGATAATAGTATAACCCCATGAAATCTCCTCAAAACCATTTCTGTTCATTTTGAAGTTTGAGCAACTTTACATTGCCAAACATGTCCAAATGCTCTCAAATCTTGTGTAAATGCTAAAATGGTCTACTCATTCATCTAGACCAAATGGCACAAGTTGGAGAAAAATTTATATTGATCAAAGTGCCCCAAAACCCTCTCTGACCAGAATCAAATTTGAACAACTTTGTACTACCAACTTTCTCTCCTTGGCCCCAACTTTGGTGAGCATGTTCACATGACCAAATGAGGCCACTACACCAAGTGGTGCATCAAGGAGAAGTGATTTGCTCAAATAGATCTACACAAGTTCATTTCTGCTAATTTCTAGGGTTTACAAAAGTTGCATTGGCAACTTTGCCCAAATGGACTCAACCTTGGTGGAACCTATTATTATCTCATGCCATTTGACCATGTCAATCCTCATGACAAGAGGAGTTCATCTTCTTGCCCAAATCAACAACAAACACCTTCTGCCATTTTTCTAAAAACACCACTTTGACCCCTTCCACTAATCTTCATGAGTTCAACTTTTTACCACAGCCCCTACTAGACCTCTTCTACCTCCAGTAACTCTTCCCTGGCCTCAACTCAATGATTGAAGGGTGAAACATCCCCATTTACCCTTCTGGACAGCAACATTCTTCTCCTTTCTCACCTCCCTCCTCACTCTAGTGGATCTCCAGGGCATCCAATGCCCCTCCCCACTTGTTTACTTCTCCCTAGCGCTACCAGACATGAGTGGGCACGCCCCTGCCCCTTAAACAATGCCATGGCAGCCAAAGGCACGCTCTAGAGCATCGCTTCAAAGGCGCTCCAAGATCAGAAGCCGCTTCTTCCAACCGCCTCCGGCCACCTCGGGCCTCCCCAGCGCGCCCGACGAGGTGCCTCGGCGTATGGTACACGCTAAACCCCTGTCCCCCTCCTCCTTCTCCCTCCTGCTGCCTCTGCTCACACGCGTGCCGGCCACCCGAGAGCTCCAATGAGCGGCCTCACACGCGCGGCACCTCTGGCCCTCCCCCGCTCCTTATCTCCCTTTCTCCGGTCGTAGACCATCTCTACAAACGCCCCGGACACGCACACACGAGCCCCCGTGACCACTGGCAACGACAACGACCTCGGCCAAGACTCGTCCCACAGTGAGCCACGGCCTCGCTATATAAGGCCGCCCGAGGTATATCTCTGGAGCCCTTTAGCCCTCTCTCCCTCCCGTACGTCACCCAAACCCAGCCAACCCTCTCGCCGAGCCCTCCGTCGCTCCCCATGGCCGGAGCCGAGCCGCTGGACTCCACCTAAATTCGCGCCCACCACTCCTCCTCCTCCCCTCTAGACCACTCCATCACCACCACCGACTCGCCTGCACTTCATTCCTCCTCCGCGCCGCCAAGCAATCCCCAAACCTTACCGGCCTCCTCATGCCACCTAAGCTTATCATCGCTGCTGCAGCCTCCACGGCATGCGTGCATCACATGGATGGGTGCGGCGTGGACTCTGAAAGCATCGCCGGTGAAGCGCCACGGAGACGCTCAGAGTCTCAGCTATCGCCGGCGGAGCCGCCTCCCCACGGGCCGGCCAAGCGGAGGTTGAAGGCGACTGCACTGGGCCCCCCAGGCCGACCCAAAGGGCGGGCCCGCTGCTTGAGTGGAGGCGGTCGGGCGAAATGCGCCTTCGACGTCAGCCCGTCGCTCAGCGTGGCCGAGCCAGCTGGGCCGGCCTAGTCTTCTTGACACTATCCGCACTCCAAGGCGCAGATAGGTATAAATCCCCCTCCTTTGTCTTTTTCTTTTTCCGAAACTTGTAAAATCTCCCAAATATTCATATTACCTCCAAATTTGATGATTCAAATTTCTAGTAGCTCATAAAATCATGATCTATCTCATGGTGCAACTTGCACATTTTTCCAGGAACTTTTTCTTCACAAACATTTATCAAATCTTGTATTTCCATTTCTGTGATGAACTTTAGAAAATCACAGAGAGCCCATTTTTGATCCAATTCCATGATTCAAATTACTAGATGCTTATAAGTTCAAAACTTAGTTTTTGAACATTTTTCCTAGTACTTTCTACACCACATAGAATATTGGTCCACTTCTCCATATATTGCCAACTTTGCAAATTCATAGGAAAATCATTTGAACTCCAAATCCAGTGAAACCAACTCCTAGGTGCTTCTTAAATTATTCCTTGTGAAATGGGTGCCTTTGCTCATTTTTCAAAGTAATTCTTCTGTACACTTCTTCCAAATCCACAAATCCCTTGATTCCATCATATCAAAATGTTCAGAGATATCCGTAGATCAAATCCCAATGATTTGGTCATCCCTCATATGACCGAAGGTATCCTAGAAAAGTCCAACTTACATTTTTAGAGCACTTTTATTTCCTGCCTTGTTGTGTTGCTTATTATGGTTGCTTTCAACGATAGTTGACGAAATAGACGAAATACTTGGAGAAGGACCAGAAGACTTTGAAGACCCAGAAGACTTTGTTGAGCCAGGCAAGCAACCCTTTGACCATGCCTATGAAACCTTTTTATGCATGTCATATAGCACTCTTATTGCTTGCATCGGAGACATGATACTATGATGGCCACCTGGGGTGGTTTGCCCCTGTTACTTCCTCGTTGATACTTGCATTGTGCATGACCCTACCTTCTTATGAGGGTTATGCCGGTGGGAGTAGATAGGATGCTAAGTAGTGCTACGCAAAAAGGGACGGGAATATGCATGGTGATGGAGACAAAGTATTTTCAAAGGACTTTTCGAAAAACCCATCGGGTGCCACCTATGCCCAAGGGAGATGATGAGATGGGTAACCACTTGACGACGAAGTGGTGTACCAAGGCAAGTGTGTGTTGTTTTCGAAAACAGATTAGATTTAAGATTTGTCGACTGTCCCAACCTTACATGCGCAACCACTCTACCCTTGTATGGGAAAGAGAATTATTGATTACCTAGGTCGATACTAGCTTGGAGCCCGCATTACTAGTGACGGGGGAGAGTTGGTGCTCTCTCTCGGGACGGGTCGTGCCAGGTAGAATGACCATGATTTATTTCTGGCACCGGATACACCATTGTGTCCCTCTCGGATGTTACGATCTCGACCGAGTCTCGTATGATGTACATCGTGAGGATACGGAACAATCGAGTGGACTCCTTGTTAGTGTCGTCTAGGGAAAGATAGTGATCGGTGCTTACCCCGGGTACTTGAGGTATCGCGGTCGTGGATGACACGGAAGTTCCCTGATCTTGTGGGTAAAGTGTGCAACCTCTGCAGAGTGTAAAACTATTCAAATAGCCGTGTCCACGGTCGAGGACGGTTGGCGGTCGCTTAAACTACGCCCGAGCTTCACAAGCCAGTGTGTGTGTTTGGATATTGGGAGAACTACTTGGGTCAAGTCAAGGGACTTGACATGATTGAGTTGGGTTGATGCCCACTCTATTTATGTTGATATCTGTAACTTTGTCCTCATGGTTACTTGAATTCTCGATGCATGTCTTACAAGTTGTTGAACATGTCATTGCACTCAAAACTAGCTTTACGCAAAAATTTACCTATGTCAAGCATTGTTGTATCTTGAACCAAAACATGGGTTGCTTAAGTAGTACATTCAAAGTACTCATTGGCTTGCCACTGGTTATTTTATTGGCCAGGCATGAAAGAACAGGATATGATGAAGAATACTTGGTGATTTAACATGCGAGCTAGGGCGCTTCCTACCAAAGTGCCTGTAGGGTTAAGGCAGATGGCATGGGTCCAAATTGTTATTGAAGATTTCCGCTGCGATGATACACTCAAGACTTGACCATAATGGTCTTACTTGTGTAAAACGGTATGTATGGATGTAAGACTCTTGTTATTCAGCTTCTGTGTGTTCAGCGAACATTGATCTCTGGAATCACTGTACACGTGCATTCGGTGATCTCGACTTATAAATCGGGGTCCCCACAGTATGCCAATCGGTCGTCGACGCGTTCCAAACCATATTGGACACGATCGTATAGAGACCCGTCAGATACTGCCAATGCAACAGCGATCAGCGATGACGGAGGGGTGCGAAGTAACGCTGGATTTTTGTTCTTTTGCGGGCAAACTAATCGCTGGATTAGCGGTACACCATTTTCCTGTCCCGATGGTACATGACTCTTGTATCGGTACATTGTCTGGCGGACGTCGAAACGGGCCCGTCACTAACGGGGCTTTTCAAACGGATAATAAGTGTAGGTTTTGGTGTAGGTCCATCCTCGCGGCCGACACAGAAAAATAAAAGAAACTTGTCCTTCCGAGGCGCCGCAAGAGGCGAGTAGCTCAGAGCTATGGCCTTGTCAAAAAAAACTCAGAGCTATGGCGATGGCGGAGGCGGGAGGCTACGGATTCGATTTCAGATCAGATCCAGTTGACAGGTACTCCCTCCGTCAACGCTCTTATATTATGGACAGAGGGAGTATGTTTTTGTCAGTGTTAGTCCCTTCAATTAGAGTGTCATCTTATCAGTGGACTGGCATGTTTTACATAGATTTCCCTTGCCGGATCTCGCCCGGGCGAATCCTTGCTACGCGGCGAAGCAAAACAGTCTCTGGTATGCGCGGTCGCTCAATCCAGCAATAGTGGTGTGGACGATGCGGCGGTGACAGTAGAAGTAGAATTTGATAGCGGTTCAAAAGGGATCCCCTTGTTGAATTCAGAGCATTCAGCAGGCAAAGACGATGCACAAGCCCCTGGCTGCACCAACAGGTATACATATGCGGGGGTGTATTCCTACTTGGAACATATATTAATTTTGAATGGTCTGCGTGATTTTAGTGCTCTGAATTATAGTGAACTCTGCTGATTATCCCAGACAAGATTGGAGTGATTTGTAGTTAGAATGATGATACCTTGTCCAGTCTGGGACTCTGCGTATATGGTAGTGAAAACTGTCAGTGATATACATGTTTCTGAATAATGCATTTCCAAATTTTGGTTACTCTTATCTGTCGACTGTGTTGTGTAACATAGGTTTCGCCTGCTGGACCTCACTGCCAGTAAATCCTTGCTGGACGGCAAAGCAAGTCAAACTTTGGTATGCACGGCAGCTGAATCCAGCATTGGTGATGTGGGCGATGCAGCGGTGATAGTACAAGTAGATGTCAACATCACTTCCATTGGGGTGGCCCTGTCACTGCCAAACTCAGAACATTCGACAGGCAAAGAAGAACCTCAAGCACCTGGCTGGCCCAATAGGTATACAATTGTGGATGTGTGTTTCTATTTCGAACATATGACAATTTTGAGTGGTCTGTATAATTTTATTCCTCTAAATTATAATGAGAAGTGCCGATTTCCCACTAAAAAACAGGAGTGTAGTTTAAGTGTTGATACCTTGTATTTTGTGATTATACGCCATTCAAAACTGTTTATGAATTTACATGTTCCTGGATAATGCAGAGTACATGTCAGGCATGCACCTGTTGAACGTCCACCGTGTGCTGATAGAATCAGTGCCCTAGAAAAAACATTGAGAAGATATGCAAAGAAGGAGACTGACACAGTCGTAGTTCCAGCAATAGGTAGAAACTCTGATTCACTTGGAGAAGCATATGATTACTACAATCTCTATTCCTGGGAGATTGCATTTGGAATAAGGTATGGCAAGAGCAGGCTTAATGTGGAATGGAAAGAACAAAATGCATGCAGGAGATAGTCTGTGGCTGCTCTGTAAATACACCACTAGAGTTCCATGCTAGCAAAATCTACACTAGGGCGATGTTCGATAAATTTGGCGAGATCATGTATGAAGCAAGACAATACTGGAGTTTCTTAGATCAACAATGGATAAACTAACCCCTTTAGCTTCTGAGAATGTCGGTCTGGGTTTAGAACAGAATTGAGTCCAACAAGCCAAAAGGTACATAACTGAGTGTGTTCCTGAACCGCAAAAGTATACGGGAGTGATGCTGAAGGTAGCGCAGTTGGAAATTTCATTGGTTTAGCTGCTCCTGAATGCAAACGGAAGGCCGGTTGACTAACAGCAGCAGAGACAAGCCTCCATATGATGATCACGGTGGAGAGAGCAAAAAAACTAAGTTTCTGCCTCATCTGGATACTGTTGTAGGATGTGGTACAAGCAAACGAACACGCTTCTGCAGTATATGTTGTGAACCAGGGCACAAGAGCACAACATGTCTACTGTTAGAGCAGAGTAAAAAACACTGTTTTCTGTTAAAAAGCACTCTTTAGCCCAGTTGTTAGCAAAATCCTAGCTTCTTCTGGCTTGCTTATAAATATCTTGGCTATGTTTTACATTCAAGCTACCCATTCATTCTACCGTTTTTAGGACAGATGTTTGCTAAAATTATTGTACCAATTATTCTGGATGATGTTCTATATGCTCATTGTTAAAACTTTATAATGAAAGTATTTTTCTTCTCACGGCAATTCGTACAGACATGATTAGAAAAACTGGTTGGGGTTTTCCCACCCTAACAAATATTCACATTTTCCTTTGCAAACAAAAATGGATATTTCGCTTCAATTTTTTTTCACTTTCACCTCACTTGCCTCCATACATTTTTTATATAAATTTCTACTGTTCCATATGTTTTATAAAATCCTACCTTTTATTGCCAAAATTGACAGGCGCGGCTAGTAGCACACTCGTGGATGTGCAAAGAAAATAATGGTCCTTGTTATTTGCTGCAATCATTTTCAGGGCAATCCAAAAAGGAGTAATACACGGTCTTGTCGCTGCGAGTGCCCTGCAATGATACGGTTGCTGCGGTCGAACGACAACGGCTAGCATATAGGCGAGCACAGGCCATCGGCCATCGCACAACAGTTTCTTTGGTTCAACGAGCAATGTGCCTTTCAGCAAAAGGGCCTTGAGGGGACTGTGTGGGGAAATCATCAGAGATTAGCTTCAATTTGTTCAACATAATATATCATCTTATGTTATTTGAGACAATTAGTAGTTTAGTACCATCTAATGTTGGCTACGCATGTTCCTCCATATTGCTGAACCTTCTAGTTGCAAGGTGATTTGAACAAAATGGATTTTCAGGTGCAGATGTTCCTCAATATTACTAAACCTTCTAGTTGTAAGGTGATTTGAACAAATGAATTTTCAGTGCAAGCTTCAGTTGATTTCCCTGAGCCCATTTTTTAAAAGAGTCCCTTTTGAAAAATGCTTGGCAAGTGGTTTCCTGTACAGGTTGGCTGTGATGACAACAATTCAGTGTGACTACATGATGACATGTGGCAACATAATCCTGTTGTACTCCGTGAGCGCATCCCGTTTGATTTTCAAACTGCTTGGGAGGGCACCCCACCGATGCCTGTGCTTAATCACGGGTTGCATCCTTCCACACAGTCCAGTTCCATTCTGCCATAGTTTGTGCGTTAGTGGAGTTGTCTGCCCCTGTTTCGCATCCTCCACCTCAAGGTTGGCATTGGTTGGAAAGAATTAGCTAAGAAAATGAGGTGTGGAAATAAATCAGCAATTTTTCCTAATATCCGCTTACATTGTGATTGCGGCACTTGTAGAAACGCTCGCCGTCGGGATAAGCAGGTGACAACATTCCTGCCGCAGTCCTGGTACAGAACAATTGGTAGGACGGGCGGACTGAACCTTGGTTCGCGTTCGCCATATGTTGCAACTAGGGTTTCTTGCCTGGATTTGAGGGATCGATTTGTGATTATTGTGTGGCCGTGCGGTGAGGCCGACAGGGTTAAGGGTGTGTTTGGTTTGTGAACAACGTGAAATGGAATGTTATGGTTTCGTTCCATCAGAATGGGTCGGTTTCATCCTTGTTTTTGGTAGGGAAAAATTTAGAGGAATATAATGGTTAGATTTTAGTGTTCGGTTTTGAAAGATGGAATGGAATGAAATTGCTCATCTCACCACTTGTATGCTTGTGGTTATGTACAATGTATTGAACTTTGGCACCAAACACAAACTAAATGCAAACGAACACTTGATTACACCGATTCAGAGAACAAAGGTACAAACGTGCAGGCAAACAATCGTGTGTCTGAGACACTGCAGTACATCAGTTACTGAACCAACCTTCTGACTATGTCAATCTACTGGAGGTGTACACAAACTATTATGCTTAACAGATTCCAGTGAAACAAGAAGCGCTGATTTCAGTCAAAAATGCCCAGCATCAACGCAGGAGCGGTGCAGAGAAACCATCCCCGAGTCGTCCAATCAGGTGACCAGCCCTGAACCTCTCCACCGCGCACCACGTCCTCGCTTTTCCCCGTGAAGAAGAGCTCCATCGCCACGGCCCGACGCGTCACAGGTCACCGTCACCCGCGCGAACCCGAGCTCCTTCATGCCAACCCACACCATGGCCTCCACGACTGCCTTGGATGCCGCGTAGCCAGGGCGCAGCGTCGCCGCCAGTGCCGAGTACACGACCACGATTCGGCCCCCGCCGCCAAATCCTTGCTCGAGGGGCGGGAATGTGCCGGCGGCGCAGATAAGAGGGCCGGCGGCTGATGGATGGGCGTTGCGATCCGTGATGACTGGGCCGAGTCAACCCGACTTCCATCCATCCACCACGACGTGATGCTTTGATGAGCTGGGCTGCTGGATGTTGCGATCCGTCACGGATGGATGGACGTTCGTTTGCCCCGCCCCGTACAACCATCGACGCTTCGTCGGTACTACGCATTAAATAGGACACCGTATACGCCGGAAGTACCGCATGCATCCCATATCCTGACGCGAACCAACGCCTATCGATTCAGGGATCAGGCGAGCTCGTCCGCGCCTGTGAAATTCGCTACTAGAGAGTCAAACGCAAAGAGCTGGATTCTATCAATGATTGAGACTCTGCCATACAAACATCTCATGGAGATGGTTGTCACGCTCTGGTCAATTTGGTCAGCTCGTCTGAAGGCAATTCATGAAGGTATATTACAGAGTTCGCATGCTATCCATTCATTTGTGCTGAATCTTATTGCGGAGTTGGAGGCGCTGAGAAGGCTGGATACAGACAAGGTTGCACCGAGTAGGGTAGGTGCGAACTCACGACAACCTTGGAAGGTGCCGCCGGATGGGGTTGCCAAGATTCATGTAGATGGGGGCTTCTCCAGGACAGGTGAAAGAGGTGCTGCAGCAGCCGTGTGCAGAGATCGCAGTGGAACTTTTCTAGGCTTCTCGGCACTTGTTGTCTCCGGAATCACTGAACCGGCTATCCTTAAAGCTTTGGCATGCCGGGAGGGACTTTCACTTGCACTTGATCTCGGGGTAGACAAAGTGGTGATTGCATGCGATTCTAAGGCAGTGGTCTCGGACATCAGGATGGGAACCGAAGGGAGGCACTCGGTTACTGTGAAGGAGATTGTAACACGGGCAATGCGATATCACTTTTAAAGGACGAGCATCGAATTGGGAAGCCCATAATCTAGCTAAATTTTCTAGTTCTTTAGATTCTGGCCACCATGTGTGGCTTGGGATTCCCCACGATCCCCTTATCATTCCTGTAAACCTCGCAACTATCTAATAAAGTGCTTGTTTACCGCTAAAAAAACATAGTAGAGTTTCTAAAAAAACATAGTTGAGTTTTTTTACCAGCGCAACGTGTAGCTTTTTCCTTGCCAGATGTTAGGCGCCGATCGGCCGCCATCTGCACCGTCGGATCTAACATGAGATGATGTTTTTGGTGAGGATCATCGCAACAAAGAAAACCCTGCGTGCAACATTCACGCATTCATAATCGCTTGTTCCCGTAACCTCCATGCCTGGATGCAGAATCCACCACCGTCGGTTCCAGCATTGTCGTCAATCGATTCCAGCACCCTACCCACTACCACCCCCTTGGTCACGAGCGGCTTGCAGCTGTGATCGCTTCACCACCACCCCACCTCACAACCAGGGCCCGTTGCCGTGTTCGCATCACCCCCACCAGCTCGATAGTGAGCAGGTTGTTTGCAGCGGCTGCGCATACACCGGTAAGCCCGCATGTTGGAAATATGCCCTGGAGGCAATACTATTGTATTATTATATTATGTGTTCATTATTAAGAGTTTATATTCTATGCTATAACTACTATGATCCTGGAATATGTGATTCAGTGGAAAACTCATATGCACGTGTGGAATGATAAAAGGTAAAATAAAATTCCTAGTCTCGCCTCTAATACTAGCTCAAGTGTTGTTTGTGATCACATTTTCTGGATCTTGAGATATTGTTAAGTGTAACGATAGTCTCAAAAAAAACATTGAGAGCATGACATTAGAAAAACGATCATATTGAATTGACCCAAACTTGTTTGTTATACTTTGAGATAATATCGTCAGAAGTCAATTGTTATAATACAGAGTGTCAACGTGTGATTTATTTCCTTAGACCATGAGAGTATCATAGTCACTTATTACCGTACGATGAACTCTGGGGTTGCTCAAACGATATCTGTAACACGGCGATCATAACGACAACTTACAGGTTCATCGGAAAGTTTGACAAGGAACTAGATAGCTCAAGAGTGGAATTTGCTCCTCCGATGATGGAGAGATATTCTTAGGGCCCTCTCGGTGTGACGGCATCATCGTCTGGCCAGAAACAGGTGACTATGTCACGGGGACGCTGGAACATGTCAATGAGAAAGAAGAACAAAATTGATAACGAGGAGACCAGTATAGTGAGCATGTGTATGACTCGGGAGGATACTGATATATCTCACCTCGGGTTTTGTAAAATATCGTGAAGCAAAGGGAACAACACATGATAACCAAAGGTTCATTCGAATGTCATTCGTGTACTCATAGGGATCGATATGGACGTCAGCGGTTCCGCTATCAATCATTGAACGCAAGGAGTTTTGTTCATGTATATGTTTAACGAACCTACAGGGTCACAAGCTTAAAGTAATCATGATCTACTGAGTGTTAGTTGGACGGGAATAATTAGAATATATTTGTGAAATAGTTTCATTAATATTCATAATAGTTTCGAGAGGAAGCGGAAGCGTTTCGGGGGCACTGAAAGGGTTTCAGAGTTTATCAGGCAATACCGGGTATTTCGAATAAATAATATATAGGTGGAAAATGTTTTTGGTGATGTTAAATTAATAATAAAATGCTCTAGCAATTTTTAGGAGGCTTTTATATTGGATTAATATCAATGGGCCTTAAAAGGCCAAGTGGTGGAAGGAGAATTGAGCCACAAGGGCCCCCAATAGGCGAAGCGCCCTCTTTCCCACTTGGGAGGCCGAATTGGACAAGGGGAGGACTCCTCCTCCCCCTAGGGCCGGCGCAAGGGGGGTTCCTTCCCCTTGTGTGGCGCCCTCTCTCCCCCCTCCAACCTATATAATAGAGGCTTTGGGCACTTTTGGACACACAAGTTTTGGAGCCTCCTCTAGTTCTCTAGTTCTAGTTCTAGTTGATCATAGTTGATCACTTAGAGCTAGACATCCTAGATTGTCAGGACCCCGATTCCAAGTCACATCGACCTAGCCGGTAACACCTCATATCACTTTGTGGCCTCACGCACAGTATTCCCACGGTGTCGCCTTACCATGGCCCGTGACCGTTTGCGCCTTTTGGCACACGTATATGATAGTGTCGCTAGCATCCACATGACAAAGAACCCGGGCCGACATGGCTAGTCGTGAACCCAAAGCGGCGCTAACCTATGGGGACAGGCATACATGAATCACATTGAGCATGTCGGTCATCAACGTATAAACTCGGGCTGTAACCTTTGGGCTATGAGGACTCCGGTATTCCGGCATGGCTTGAGCTAAGCGGGACTCGAATAACACCGCGTGACATTTCCCGAAGGCGTATATAGGAACAAAGTGAATCACATGCCGCCGATCAAGTGTCTAAGCAGTAGTCTTTGGGCTAGCAGGACTCAGGTGAACCGGGCAGAAGCGGACTACTATCGCCGTAAGCACGAGACTACATTTCCCCATATGAGAGGCTGCCAAGGATAAATAACTAGTTTGTCGGATCCCACACATACCAAGCATTTCAAACATACACACAATATGCTCAATATGTGTAGATACAACATGGCATCACAACATAACTCTACGACTCAATTATTTATTCATTAGGCTCCGAGGAGCGAGATATTACAAACATGGGTCTCATGACCCAACACTCAGAGCATACAAGTCAAAGCACAAGCGGAAGCTAAACATGTCTGAATACGCATAACTATAAATGAAATAAGGCTGAGAAGCCTGACTATCTACCAGATCCTGCCGAGGCACAAGATCGTAGCTGAGGTAATAAGCTAAACGTCGAAGTCCAAGCGGAACTACTAGTGAGACTGACGTCTCTCTGCAAAACATAAAATAAGCAAATGTGAGTACAATTGCACTCAGCAAGACTTACATCAGAACTAACTACATATGCATCGTTATCAAAAGGGGTGGTGGAGTTTGACTGCAGCGAGCCAGCTTTGACTCAGTGGCTATCCTAAACTACGACTGCAAGTAACTCTTTTGAGGTGGCGCACATGAGTCCACATACTCTCCATATCAATACACCACTATGGACCCGCTCCCGTCTCCCTACGAGAACGCCATCCATAGCACTCACGCTTATCTTGCGCATTTTAGGGTATCCACTTTCACTTGTCTATGAACTGATATAGGCAACCCGTAAGTCCTTTTCCACGGACACGGCTATTCGAATAGATCATATTAACCTGCAGGGTGTACTTCTTCACACACGCTCACCACTTACCGCCGTTTACACGACATGTACTCGGCAACCTTCAAGCGGAAGCCCAACGTGGGTGTCGGCCACGGCCTACCCAAACACTCAAGTCCCTAGTCCAGTTTATCGCCTATTCGGGTTCCATCCGCAGGAGTCCGCCGAGGTTTCCCATACAGCCCGAACGATGTGTACAGGGTTCCCGAGACACCAAGCAGGCGAATCGGTACACCGGCCACGGTGCCTACCGCAACACAACCCACCCTACGAGCTGCTATGCGCGCCCCCAAAGATGCTACAAACACCGTAAACTACTTGCAACTCCCCGGATCGAGGACAAGGGTGGTTAAGAAGCCGAGAGGGTCAATTAAGGATCCCAATGCGTGGTAGTAACTGCTTTCATGGATCACAAACACGTAACTCAGCCTCGAGGACGGCTGCAATGAGACAACCCACCATGTACTCCTACATGGACTCTCACCGCTACCTTTACCAAATCGTGTTCACACACTTAGGCGACACACGCAGTAGGACATGTTCACACACCTCCGATTCATCCCCGATGAATCAGACCGACTCAACTCTAAGCGATGGCAGTGCATGACAACAAGCATGAATGAGTAGGCACAACATGGCTCAAACAACTCCTACTCATGCTAGTGGGTTTCATCTAATTCTTGTGGAATGACAGGTCATGCAGAGGATAAAGGGGTTCAGCTACCGCAGCAAGTAACACATGAGTCGTTGTTGTCCTAATGCAGTAAAATAGAGCAGGAGCGAGAGTGGGATTATATCGGAATGAACAAGGGGTTTTGCTTGCACAGCACTTCGAAGATAATATAGTTCTTCATCGGTGTCATCGAACAATCGTTTAACGTCGTCTCATCGAGAGGGGCAAATACCGCAATCGAGAAGGAACACAATCAATGCAATGCACATTCACATGAATGACATGTCATGTTAAGGTACTGATTTCACCTAATGCAATGTCTAGCTGTGTTAATTGAAGTGGAATTCAAACAAGGTTAAACTCCAACTCCAAATGTTATTTCATAAATTGCCCTAATCATGATTCATCCTATTCAGTGAGGTTAACTTGTTTAATCATGCATGAAAGTGCCATAAACAGATTCTTCATATTTTTCTCGATCATTTTTCATATATAAATTATTTAATTTGGAGTTCTGATTGAAAGTTATGAATATTTGAAGTTTGGGGTATTTTCTGAAATTTCCTGAATTAAATTAAATCCAGAAAATCAATTCTTTGGCCACCGACGTCGATGTGATGTCGATGGTCAACGAGACATGGTCCGGGTCAAACTCGACGGTGGGTCCTGCGATGTCAAGCATAATTAGCCTAACTAAAATTAATTAAAACTAAACCTAAATAGTTAATGTGGCTGGGCCCCACCGTCATCGACTCAGAGAGTCAACCAGGCCCACCCGTGGTCAAGGTCAAGTCGGCTGCCGGCGTTTAGCCGGCAGCGACGCGGCGGCGAGAAGTGGTTTTAGCCACTCCGGCGACCAAATGGGCCGCGGAGGCATCTAGGTGGAGCCGGGACGAGCCAAGCTCTTGGTGGAGTTAGCTTGGGTCGGGTGGCGGAATCGGCGCCGGCGATGACCTAGGCGGCCGCCGGAGTTCGGCCGGGCCTAACACGACGCTTAGGGAGCACAGCGAGGCGCTGGGGTGGCGTTTTGCGCCTCATGAAAGCGGTGAGGGCGGTGTGCTCGGAAGCGAAGGCAGCGGTTGTGGCCACGGCTACGCCATGGCCGGCGGCGAGGAGAAATCGGCTCCGGCGGAACCAACGGCTAGAGAGGGAAATAGTGCACGGGGAGAGAGGGGTTAGGCAGAGGAGCTCACGGCGGGGTCGATGAGTAGCTCAATGGGCTCGGGGAGGCCGGACGGCGCCAGAGCATCTCCGGTGATCTCGGTTGCCGAGGTAGAAGACGACCATGGAGACGTCATTCGGGGCATCCGGTGCAGCGTGGCTCGACGGAGAGGTTCAGGTGGCGAGGCGGAGCTCGTGGGCGGGATGGCTGGCCGTGGGAGGTCGGTGGCCACGATTTAACGGCGACGGTGGCGACGAGGCCGCTTTGGCGTCTGCAGTGAGAGAGCAGAGGAGGAGAGAGGCCGCAGGCGAGGGAGAGGGGTCGGGGTGCGTGGCGCTGGGAAACGCCCAGGCGTCGGGAGGGAGCAAGCGGGAGGTGGCGCGGGCGAAAGGCCGGGCACGACTGCGTGCATCCGTGGCGGGAGGAAGAAGACCTCCCGCCTGGTGGGCTGGGCGGCAGATGGGCTGCCAGTGAGCGCTGTGTAGTTCTTCTCTCTCACTTTATTTTCTGTTTTCTATTATTCTGTAATTTTCGTGGCTTTATTAAAAATACTAAATCAATCCCAAAATTCATGAAACTTGTTTCAGCCTACTGCTTTGGAAAATATCCAACAAAGAAACATTTAAGTTTATGATTATTTGAGCATTTAAAATATTTTATAGCATTTAAATGCCCAAATGCAAATACTTAATGAATTAATCCAAAGGACCAAATATGTCATGAAAATGTGCAACACCTCTGGTTATGGATTAAAACATTTTTCCAGAAATGATGAACATTTTTGAAGGCCATTTGGATTACTGAAAATATTTTGAAGTTGAACCTATTTGCATTATTTTGGTGCTAGGGGTTTAGGAAATCCCCATTTCAATTTTCTTAGAAATTTGAACATGATGCGTGGATGCAATGCCACTAGTTACAAGCAAGCTCCAGGGCTGTGACAACTCAACCCCACTAAACAAGAATCTCGCCCCGAGATTCAAGACGTGAAGTAAGAGGGAAAGGGGAGTCACAAAACTATCACAATCTTCATGATCCATTTGCCCTTCTCGAAGATGTTGATTCATTCCATCATCTTGGTCTTGACGTCTTGCTTTCGAGATCTTCACTCGACACGACAATGGAAAGAGAGGGAGGTCCTACATGATTTGATCTTCACGAAGATCAAGTAAACATGATCGACTCACGGAATGAGATTTAAAAACATCTCGAGTTGAGACACAAAACACATCGAGAGGGACGGAAGAACAAACAACGGTGTGTGGTTAGTGGGCAACAATTCCACGCTTAGAAAGATGGTAGATGGTGTCAAGGTGGCGAGGACAAAAATTGCCACGACTCAATAACGGGGCACCCCAGGGGAGGTGACGCGAGGAACTATTCCCTTAAGTGGCGAAAAGAATTACTTTTGAATCAGAGATCATTGAAACTCTTCATACCAGCCTAAGGCAATTCACAAAGATCGTTTGGTGGAGTGCAAGGAATGGCATACCCAGACTCGAATGGATGATGTGGACTACCTTGTTGAAGACAACACAATGGATGAATTTTGCTTATCACCGGAAATGGATGGGACCCATGGTAAGTCCACTTTTGAAGATAATATTGGACAGCAACTACCGAGAAAAGCAGCCCATGGGGAGTTGGCACAATAGGGTGCAAGCTGGGAACAAAATGCAAATCTTGAATGTTCCAACCATCATATCTGCCCGAGATTCAGATCTGGTTGGTGTTAGGATATTCTGCACTCATCGAGTCTAGAAAGAAAAATGAAAGTTTGCAACACAAATCGACGGAAAGATGTTGCGAGATTCTCGGAATGAACTACGATAGCAAGCTCCAAAACATGAGCTGGTTCTCACATCGACAAGTGAACACGTTGTCCTAGACAAGCATTACCACCTAGTAGTCTTATGATAAAACACTACCGAAGTTCAGGTTGGGCACCATCAACAAGGATATCAAGTCGTGTGCATGAACTAGTATTCGCACATCAACTCCTTTTCCTTGAACAATTCAACCAAAGTGGCTTGGTGTGCTATGGAATTCATATGGAATGAAGATGATCACCTATCGGACCATAGAATACTTCGCACATGCATGACTGAATTGGAATGATTCCAAAGGAAACAAAACAAACCCTTCTCAAATTCATGGCGGCAACTTACACCTAAAGCACATGAATTGAGGAAGTCACTCTTTCCATCCAAGCATAAGCTTCATGAACGGAACACGAAGAAATGCTTACACAAGTTTCCAATACTAGGTTGATGTTCAACATGACTCATGGGGGAGACAAAATGGCGATGGGCTCAACAACAACTCATCGGAATTTCCATATCACTGGACTTCCACCATCATGTGAACACGGTGATAGCATTGGTCAGACCAAAAGATGAAATGGTGTATGCTCAAGGAGTCAACCACGAGTAAGACAACATTACGAGCATCGTTGGTACTGATTTGATTTGACGATAGCCCACACTCAAATCAAGGGATTAATAAGACAATAGGTCTGGCAACTGATCACAGGGACCAATTGATGAAGATATCATCTTTCCTCAACACACACTACACAAGAATATCCCTTTGGAACGAACTAAGTTAGGCAAGCTTTTATCTCCCAACTCTCGAAGTTGTTGTCTAGCTTAACCAACTAGCTCAGGGATATCCAACACAGATTCTTGGAGAAAGGGTGGTTCACAAGAAACCAACTTGATCACGAGCTCAACATAACAGTCAGGAGACAACCCAGTAACACTTCCAAGAAGATATTTGGAAAGTCACGAACCACCGGTATGTTACTAAGCTCGAGAACAATCTTGCTTTTGAGGGCAAGACGATATGATCAAATGTGTGAGGACTTGATATAATCCTAACTCATCAATCAAGTGTGCACCGTAAATAAGGACTAGGTAGCACGATCAATCTTAGGATGATGATTTAATAACCAACATGCTAAGAATGAGGATATTGTCCATTAGCTGCCAAGCAACGAGTTGCTCGGAGTATTGATTTCACACATCACAATTCACTTGTCGGCATTCCGGTTTCAACAACTCGGAACCGAGGAATGAATAATGATGGCGAGAAGTATCAACGCATCGAGAATTCATAAGAGAAGGTGCAATTCTCATGACATTCTTGACATAAAGATGGTAACACTCAGGTGGAACAGCATCAAAAGCTGAATTGGCATTTTGATCTGCGGGATACAACTACTTTGACCCAATCACGGAAATGGATGAGGCATCGAGTTTGTTTCTCCTAGTCATTCCGTAATGTAATGGCTTGACGGACCACAAGGATAATAGACATCGATAAACGAATGCACACATACTCTTGGTTATCAACCGATAGAGGATGGTCGGGATACAACTAAAAAGAACAACTCAAGGAACGATATAATTTTCTCGAGTTGTGGATGCATAGATTAGTATGTCGAGCAAAGCTCAACATTTCTTCCTGGATAACCCATGCGGGAAGGTAGAACCGGCAGAGTCACAATTATGAATGGAGAACTCCTCAAGAGTACTGATTGTGATCTTTTAATTCAAAGAATTTCCGCCTTAAGCAGTTCATGATATTTGGAAGAAGGAAATACCACGGACCTCGAGGACTATCACAAAGTTACTAATATCCTAAAGGAACTAGCAAACACTATCAACATGAAGTAAGGTGAATCTCGGGTTCAAGAGCCCAGGAATAGAATACCTACTACTAAGTGGCATCACGGAATGCTTTCGAGAATGATGGCCAGAATCATCACACTGGGGAACACAAAACATGGCTAGTTTACTAGGTGACTTCCTAAACACCTAGGGTCATAATAATAACTCCAACATATATGTTGAGGCAGTGGAGTACCTCAACATACTAATTTGTGTGATTATTCTGGTCAAAATGACATCGGAACGGAAGGAAAGGATTTGCAAATGCATCAGACTATTTAGAGATCTGGGATGACTCGGACAGCATAACGGATGTAAATGCTCAAAATGACTTGAGACATCCTGCAAAAATGGTGGCATAACCACTCAACATCACAATACCAAGGTTCCGAGATCAACAATTATCATACAGAAATAGTAGGAACTGAACTGAGTCTTAAAACCAACAATCTTAAAAGTCTGTGGATTAGTAACACGTCATCCTGATAGATAGATGAGAAGCCTAATTCTTAAACCCCGTAGAAGAGAAGAGGTTGACTCAGATCAGAAGGCCATGAGGTATAAGGAGTAAAAAGAGCCTTACGTTCCCTTCCACAATCAATTCCCTTACATAACTAAAGCATTTCTAGACACAACCCGACCAGTTTGGCTTGGTAATCCTCTGCAGTCAAAGCTCGATACCAACGCTGTCAGGACCCCGATTCCAAGTCACATCGACCTAGCCGGTAACACCTCATATCACTTTGCGGCCTCACGCACGGTATTCCCACGGTGTCGCCTTACCATGGCCCGTGACCGTTTGCGCCTTTTGGCACACGTATGTGATAGTGTCGCTAGCATCCACATGACAAAGAACCCGGGCCGACATGGCTAGTCGTGAACCCAAAGCGGCGCTAACCTATGGGAACAGGCATACATGAATCACATCGAGCATGTCGGTCATCAACGTATAAACTTCGGGCTGTAGCACTGGCTAACAGGACTCGGTATTCCGGCTGTAGCAGGCTAGGCAGGACTCCGAATAACACCGCGTGACATTTCCCGAAGGACGGACATATAGGGAAGTGAATCACATGCCGCCAGTCAAGTGTCTAAGCGGTAGTCTGGGCTAGCAGGACTCCGGTGAACCGGTCAGAAGCGGACTACTATCGCCGTAAGCATGAGACTACATTTCCCCATATGAGAGGCTGCCAAGGATAAACAACTAGTTTGTTGGATCCCACACATACCAAGCATTTCAAACATACACACAATATGCTCAATATGTGTAGATACAACATGGCATCACAACATAACTCTCTGACTCAATTATTTATTCATTAGGCTCCGAGGAGCGAGATATTACAAACATGGGTCTCATGACCCAACACTCAGAAACATACAAGTCAAAGCACAAGCGGAAGCTAAACATGTCTCGAGTACGCATAACTATAAATGAAATAAGGCCGAGAAGTCGACTATCTACCAGATCTGCCGAGGCACAAGATCGTAGCTGAGGTAACAAGCTAAACGTCAAGTCCAAGCGGAACTACTAGCGAGACCGACGTCTCTCGCAAAACATAAAATAAGCAAACGTGAGTACAATTGCACTCAAAGAAGACTTACATCGAACTAACTACATATGCATCGTTATCAAAAGGGGTGGTGGAGTTTGACCGCAGCGAGCCAGCTTTGACTCGATGGCTATCCTAAACTACATCGCAAGTAACTCTTTTGAGGTGGCGCATGAGTCCACATACTCTCCATATCAATACACCACTATGGACCCGCTCCCGCCTCCCTACGAGAACGCCATCCATAGCACTCACGCTTATCTTGCGCATTTTAGGGTATCCACTTTCACTTGTCTATGAACTGATATAGGCAACCCGTAAGTCCTTTTCATGGACACGGCTATTCGAATAGATCATATTAACCTGCAGGGTGTACTTCTTCACACACGCTCACCACTTACCGCCGTTTACACGACATGTACTCGGCAACCTTCAAGCGGAAGCCCAACGTGGGTGTCGGCCACGCCTACCCAAACACTCAAGTCCCTAGTCCGGGTTTATCGCCTATTCGGGTTCCATCCGCAGGAGTCCGCCGAGGTTTCCCATACAGCCCGAACGATGTGTACAGGGGTTCCCGAGACACCAAATGGGCGAATCGGTACACCGGGCCACGGTGCCTACCGCATAACACAACCCACCCCTACGGTCAGCGTTGCGGCGGCCCCGACATGCTACAAACACCGTAAACTACTTGCAACTCCCCGGACTGAGGACAAGGGTGGTTAAGAAGCCGAGAGGGTCAATTAAGGATCCCAATGCGTGGTAGTAACTGTTTCATGGATCACAAACACGTAACTTCAGTTCACGAGGACGGCTGCAATGAGACAACCCACCATGTACTCCTACATGGACTCTCACTGCTACCTTTACCAAATCGTGTTCACACACTTAGTCGACACACTTGATGGGACATGTTCACACACCTCCGATTCATCCCCGATGAATCAGACCTGACTCAACTCTAAGCAAGCAGGCATGACAACAAGCATGAATGAGTAGGCACAACATGGCTCAAACAACTCCTACTCATGCTAGTGGGTTTCATCTAATTCTTGTGGAATGACAGGTCATGCAGAGGGTAAAGGGGTTCAGCTACATGACAAGTAACACATGAGTCGTTGTTGTCCTAATGCAGTAAAATAGAGCAGGAGCGAGAGTGGGATTATATCGGAATGAACAAGGGGTTTTGCTTGCCCGGCACTTCGAAGATAATATAGTTCTTCATCGGTGTCATCGAACAATCGTCGGGCGTCGTCTCATCGAGAGGGGCAAATACCGCAATCGAGAAGGAACACAATCAATGCAATGCACATTCACATGAATGACATGTCATGTTAAGGTACTGAATTCACCTAATGCAATGTCTAGTCAGTTTAATTGAAGTGTAATTCTAACAAGGTTAAACTACTACTCCATATGTTATTTCTTAAATTGACCTAATCTTGATTCATCCTATTCAGTGAGGTTAACTTGTTTAATCATGCATGTAAGTGCCATAAACAGATTCTTCATATTTTTCTGATCATTTTTCATATTTTTCTTGTTTAATTTGGATTTACAGATTTAATGTTATGAATATTTGTAGTTTGGTTTTTTTTCTGTAATTTCCTGAATTAAATTAAATCCAGAAAATCAATTCTTTGCGTACCGACGTCGATGGACGTCAGTGGTTAATGAGACATGGTCCGGGTCAAACCTGACGGTGGGTCCCGCGTGTCACATAATTAGCCTAACTAAAAATTAATTAAAACTAAACCTAAATAGTTAACAGGGCTGGGGCCCACCTGTCATTGACTCAGGAGAGTCAACCAGGGCCCACCCGTGGTCAAAGTCAAGTCGGCTGCCGGCGTTTAGGCCAGCGAAACCCGATCTTGGCGGCGAGTGGTTTGGCCACTCCGGCGACCAAATGGGCCGCGGAGGGCATCTAGGAGGAGCCGGGACGAGCCAAGCTCTTGGTGGAGTTAGCTGGTCGGGGTGGCGGAATCGGCGTCGGCGACGACCTAGGCGGCAGCCGGAGTTCGCCGGGTCGAACACGGCGCTAGGGAGCACTGGCGAGGCGTGTGGGGTGGCGTTTTGCGCTCCTGCGAGTGCGGTGAGGGCGGTGGTGTGCTCGGAAGCGTGCAGGCGGTTGTGGCTACGGCCACGCCATGGCGGCGGGCGAGGAGCAATCGGCTCGGCGGAACCAACGGCTAGAGAGGGAAATAGTGCACGGGAGAGAGGGGTTCGGCAGGAGCTCACGGCGGGTCGATGAGTAGCTCGGCCGGGCTCGGGGGAGGCCGGACGGCGTCGGAGCATCTCCGGTGATCTCGGTTGCCCGAGGTAGAAGACGACAGCGGAGACGTCATTCGGGGCATCCGGTGCCGTGTGGCTCGGCGGAGAGGTTCAGGGTGGCGAGGCGGAGCTCGTGGGCGGGATGGCTGGCCGTGGGGAGGTCGGTGGCCATGACGAACGGCGACGGTGGCGACGAGGCCGCTCGGGTGCGTGCGAGTGAGAGAGCAGAGGAGGAGAGAGGCCACGGGCGAGGGAGAGAGGGGTCAGGGGGGGTGCGTGGCGCTCGGGGGAAACGTCCAGAGCGTCGGGGGAGGGGAGCGGCAAGCAGGAGGTGGCGCGGCGAGCGTCGGGCACGCACTGTGCATCCGACTGGCGGGAGGAAGAAGACCTCCCTGCCCCTGGTGGGCTGGGCGGCCAGATGGGCTGCCAGGTGAGCGCCAGGTAGTTCTTCTCTCTCTCACTTTATTTTCTGTTTTCTATTATTCTGTAATTTTCAGGGCTTTATTAAAAATACTAAATCAATCCCAAAATTCATGAAACTTGTTCAGGCCTACTGTTTGGAAAATATCCAACAGCAAACATTTAAGTTTATGATTATTTGAGCATTTAAAATATTTTATAGCATTTAAATGCCCAAATGCAAATACTTAATGAATTAATCCAGTGACCAAATATGTCATGAAAATGTGCAACACCTCTGGTTATGGTTTAAAACATTTTTCCATAAATGATGAACATTTTTGAAGGCCATTTGGATTACTGAAAATATTTTGAAGTTGAACCTATTTGCATTATTTTGGTGCTAGGGGTTTAGGCAATCCCCATTTCAATTTTCTTAGAAATTTAAACATGATGCGTGGATGCAATGCCACTAGTTACAAGCAAGCTCCAGGGCTGTGACATAGATCCTCTAATCCTCCGGCAAAAAATATCTTTAGACGGTGAAGCGCTGCCGGGTCGTGAAGACCGTACGCTTGCAACTCTTAGAGAGGTCATGATTTCGCTTCCGTTTGAGGGACTGTTCGTGGGCGGTTCGCATGGTCGTTCATCTATGGTTCGAGGGACTCCACGTACGATCTACACCGACTCGTATTCTTCCGCTGCTACTCTGAGTCAGTAACGATCAAATATAAACCATTAACATCTTCATATTTTTCCTGGGTGATCATAGGGCGATTTTTTTTTGTTTTCTACTACATTTCCCAATAGTGGCATCATGAGCAGTTCTACGAGCACGTGCAGGTTTCGATCTAGATCAAATATGGATGTGAGGATTTGATGTTCTTGCTATGCTTCCCTCGAGTGTTTCTTTGGTTTAGTTCATTGGCAGCATGATGAATATTTCTACAAAGTTTTGACAATCGATCGACTCTAGCTATTGATGATCTGCTAACAGTTCTTTGGGCTTCATCGTAGTCAAGAATAGTGAATTGTCACAAACATGAGAGGGGAATGAAGATATTCGATATTATAGGGAGTCATGCATATTGACGAAGTTTAGTGTGGGGCTATAGATTTTTAATTAAGTTTCTTCCCTCTCACACCCGAAAAGTTAATCTAGCAACAAGAATTATCACCTTAATTGTGAACGTTGGTAGCTAGAGTTATCCGGAGAACCTAAAAAGCACGTAACTAAAATTTGCCAAACCGATTAGAGGACCTCTAACTCGGTTTTGCGGGATGCATGTGATGTGGTATGGCCTTCGTCATGATACAAGTTTATGTATGAGATGGTTATATGATGTAACGTTAAGTGGCCTACGCGTCACAGTACATGGCTGGAGCTAAGGGATTGTCACTTATATGACCTGCGTGTCAAAACTCGTTAATTTTATTTTATTGAGGGAGTGACGGACATGCAACGAAGGGCCTAGAGCAAGGTGGCTTCACCAGGCACAAGGGGACATGATGGTGGCTACGACAACATCTCGGAGTACTTTCATGAAGACCACGGAGCATCATAAAGAAGTTCCTAGAGCCAAGGGCTATATCACATCATGCTATTTATGAATTTCTAGAGATGTTTATCCCTTTGTTTTTTTGCACCCATTGATTGCATATTACTCAATTATTAGGGTGATCTCTCAGTGAAAATATCAAGTTAAAAGGTGCTCTTCCCAGTGTTGAAACCGTCTATAAACACGTAGCATTCCAGAGTGTGTCATGTCCACATGAGTACAGACGGGTGAGGTCAAACCGAGCAAGCAAAAAAAGAGTATCCGGTATCCAAGTGACATCTCCTTTCCATTGATCCGGTATTGGAATTAAAAAGTGTATCCCACACTTGTTTCCCTAGAGGTGACCCTGGGTTATCGAACCCACGAGAGGAAGATTCCCTTGAAGCGATGGTCTATAGCAAGCCTTTGCTACAGTGTCAAATCCATTTTTTGACCGGATCAACAAGCAAATATTAATTCAAACACTTATAATAAAAAGAAGGTACGGGGGTTAAGGTCTTAGTGCTTGCAACCATGTATTGGTGTTGGGATAAAAATGATATTAGTTTGTGCTCAGGAAGTCACCCATCAAGGGGTGCTTGTGTTTATTTGGAATGGGGGATGTGTCCAAATAACATCCTGACCAGCACGAGTCCTGCATCAAGAAACAGTTGTCCTACCGAAGGCCCTATCCGTCTCGCGGGGTTGCCCCGATAATTAAGATAATAATGTCAGATAAAAGCTTTGGGTGTTCAATGACTACACCTCATGAATCCCCAAGGATATGATCCATGTTACACTACTAAACCTTACTATCACCAGTGTTTGGTATAACACTTCATGGTCCCCTTGCTCCTAGCCTCACCGATGCTCGATTTCCATGATCCTGGGTACTTGCTGCTGGGGAAAGTTGCATGGGAAACAGAAAAATTTCCTACGCTCACCAAGATCAATCTAGGAGATGACCATCTACGAGAGGAGAGATTGCATCTACATACCCTTGTAGATCACTAAGCGGAAGCGTTAAGAAACACGGTTGATGTAGTCGAACGTCTTAGTGATACAATCACGATCCGTCCTGCGAACTCCCGATCCAAGTGTCGAACGGACGACGCCTCCACGTTCAACACACGTACAGCTTGATGATGCCTTCACCTCCTCGCTCCAGCGAGCGATGGTGAAGTAGTAGCTCGAGTCCTCCAGCAGCACGACGGCGTGGTGGCGGTGGTGGTGGAGAAATCTTGGCAGAGCTTCGCTGAGCACTACGGAGAAGAAGATGGCTACGAGGGAGAGGAAGGGTAGCACCGTGGCATAGATGGGCGCGGCTGCCCTCCCTCTACCCCTCTATATATAGGGGGAAGGGAGGAGTAGGGGGTGCCCTAGGGTTTCCCCTAGGGGGCGCCCCTAGGGAAACCCTAGGGTGACTTGCCCCCAAGCCGGGTGGAGGCAGCCCTAACGGGGGATCTCCACCCCTTCTGGTGATTGAGGGATGGGGTGAGGGGGGCGCACAGCCCCTTAGTGCGCTGGTGTGCCCCTCCCCTTGGCCCATGAGGCCCCCAACACTTGCCGGGGCCCCCAAAACCCTTTCGGTCATGCTGGTCATCACCCGGTACCCCCGAAACAATTCCGGACCCTTCGTCCAATATATCAACCTTCACATTCTGACCATTCCGGAATTCCTCGTCACGTCCGGGATCTCATCCAGGACTCCGAACAACCTTTGGTAACCACCATAATGACTCAACTATACTTATATCGTCACCAAACGTTAAGTGTGTAGACCCTGTGGGTTCGAGAACTATGCAGACTTGACCGAGACACCTCTACGGTCAATAACCAATAGCGGGTCCTAGATGCCCATACTGGTTCCCACATATTCTACGAATATCTTATCGGTCAAACCTCGATGTCAAGGATTCAGCTAATCCCGTATGTAGTTCCTTTGTCCATCGGTATGTTACTTGCCCGAGATTCGCTCATCGGTATCTCCATACCTAGTTCAATCTCGTTGCCGGCAAGTCTCTTTACTCGTTTCGTAATACAGGATCACGTGGCTAACTCTTTAGTCACATTGCTTGCAAGCTTAATGTGATGTTGTATTACCAAGTGGGCCCTGAGATACCTCTCCGTCATACACAGTGACAAATCCCTGTCTTGATCCATGCCAACTCAACAGACACCTACTACCTCTTGAGCACTGCATTGGTTTTCCCTTGAAGAGGAAAGGGTGATGTAGTAAAGTAGCGTAAGTATTTCCCTCAGTTTTTGAGAACCAAGGTATCAATACAGTAGGAGACCACGCTCGAGTCCCACGCACCTACACAAACAAATAAGAACCTCGCAACCAACACGATAAAGGGGTTGTCCATCCCTTCACGGTCACTTACGAGAGTGAGATCTGATAGATATGATAAGATAATATTTTTGGTATTTTTATGATAAAGATGCAAATTAAAATAAATGGCAATAGAAATAGCTAAGTGTTGGAAGATTAATATGATGGAAAATAGACCCGGGGGCCATAGGTTTCACTAGTGGCTTCTCTCAAGATAGCATAAGTATTACGGTGGGTAAACGAATTACTGTCGAGCAATTGATAGAATTGAGCATAATTATGAGAATATCTAGGTATGATCATGTATATAGGCATCACGTCCGCGACAAGTAGATCGAAACGATTCTGCATCTACTACTATTACTCCACACATCGACCGCTATCCATCATGCATCTAGAGTATTAAGTTCATAAGAATAGAGTAATGCTTTAAGTAAGATGACATGATGTAGAGGGATAAACTCATGCAATATGATATAAACCCCATCTTGTTATCCTCGATGGCAACAATACAATACGTGCCTTGCTGCCCCTGATGTCACTGGGAAAGGACACCGCAAGATTGAACCCAAAGCTAACCACTTCTCCCATTGCAAGAAAGATCAATCTAGTAGGCCAAACCAAACTGATAATTCAAAGAGACTTGCAAAGATAACCAATCGTACATAAAATAATTCAGAGGAGATTCAAATATTGTTCATAGATAAACTTGATCATAAACCCACAATTCATCGGTCTCGACAAACACACCGCAAAAGAAGATTACATCGAATAGATCTCCAAGAGAATCGAGGAGAACTTTGTATTGAGATCCAAAGAGAGAGAAGAAGTCATCTAGCTAATAACTATGTACCCGAAGGTCTGAGGTAAACTACTCACACATCATGGGAGAGGCTATGGTGTTGATGTATAAGCCCTCCGTGATCAATGCCCCCTCCGGCGGAGCGCCGGAAAAGGCCCCAAGATGGGATCTCACGGGTACAGAAGGTTGCGGCGGTGCAATTAGATTTTCATGGATTCCCCTAATGGTTTGGGGGTACGTAGGTATATATAGGAGGAAGAAGTACGTCGGTGGAGCAACATGGGCCCCACGAGGGTGGAGGGCGCGCCTGGGGGGGTAAGCGCGCCCCCTGCCTCGTGCTCTCCTCGTTGATTGCTTTACTTAGACTCCAAGTCCTCTGGATCACGTTTGTTTCGAAAATCATGTTCCCGAAGGTTTCATTCCGTTTGATATTCTTTTTCTGCGAAACACTGAAATAGGCAAAAAAACTGCAGTTTGGGCTGGGCCTTCGGTTTATAGGTTAGTCCCAAAAATAATATAAAAGTGTATAATAAAGCCCATTAAACATCCAAAACAGAATATAATATAGCATGGAACAATAAAAAATTATAGATACATTGGAGACGTATCAAGCATCCCCAAGCTTAATTCCTGCTCGTCCTCGAGTAGGTAAATGATAAAAACAGAATTTTTGATGTGGAATGCTTCTTTGCATAATTTTCAAGGTAATCCTCTTAATTGTGGTATGAATGTTCAGATCCGAATGATTCAAGATAAAAGTCTAATATTGACATAAAAATAATACTTCAAGCATACTAACTAAGCAATTATGTCTTCTCAAAATAACATGGCCAAAGAAAGTTATCCCTACAAAATCATATAGTCTGTCTATGCTCTATCTTCATCACACAAAGTATTTAATCATGCACAACCCCGATGACAAGCCAAGCAATTGTTTCATACTTTTGGTGTTCTCAAACCTTTTCAATCTTCACACAATACATGAGCGTGAGCCATGGAAATAGCACAATGTGTGGAATAGAATGGTGGTTGTGGAGAAGACAAAAAAAAGGAGAAGATAGTCTCACATCAACTAGGCGGATCAACGGGCTATGGAGATGCCCATTAATAGATATCAATGCGAGCGAGTAGGGATTGCCATGCAACGGATGCACTAGAGCTATAAGTATATGAAAGCTCAACAAAAGAAACTAAGTGGGTGTGCATCCAACTCGCTTGCTCACGAAGACCTAGGGCATTTTGAGGAAGCCCATCATTGGAATATACAAGCCAAGTTCTATAATGAAAACTTCCCACTAGTATATGAAAGTGATATCATAGGAGACTCTCTATCATGAAGATCATGGTGCTACTTTGGAGCACAAGTGTGGAAAAAGGATAGTAGCATTGTCCCTTCTCTCTTTTTCTCTCATTTTTTTTCTTTGGGCCTTTTCTCTTTTTTATGGCCTCTTTTTTTTAGTCCGGAGTCTCATCCCGACTTATGGGGGAATCATAGTCTTCATCATCCTTTCCTCACTTGGGACAATGCTTTAATAATGGTGATCATCACACTTTTATTTTCTTTACAACTCAAGAATTACAATATGACTCTATGTGGATGCCTCCGGCGATGTACCGGGATATGCAATGAATCAAGAGTGACATGTATGAAAGAATTATGAACGGTGGCTTTGCCACAAATACGATGTCAACTACATGATCATGCAAAGCAATATGACAATGATGAAGCGTGTCATAGTAAACGGAACGGTGGTAAGTTGCATGGCAATATATCTCGGAATGGCTATGGAAATGCCATGATAGGTAGGTATGGTGGCTATTTTGAGGAAGGTAAATTGTGGGTTTATGATACCGGCGAAAAGTGCGCGGTATTAGAGAGGCTAGCAATGGTGGAGGGATGAGAGTGCGTATAATCCATGGACTCAACATTAGTCATAAAGAACTCATATACTTGTTGCAAAAATCTACAAGTTATCAAAGCAAAGTATTACGCGCATGCTTCTAGGGGGATAGATTGGTAGGAAAAGACCATCGCTCGTCCCCGACCGCCACTCATAAGGAAGACAATCAATAAATAAATCATGCTCCGACTTCATCACATAACGGTTCACCATACGTGCATGCTACGGGAATCACAAACTTTAACACAAGTATTTCTCAAATTCACAACTACTCAACTAGCATGACTCTAATATCACCATCTTCATATCTCAAAACAATTATCAAGCATCAAACTTCTCATAGTATTCATCACACTCATAAGAAAATCTCTTTTTTTACTAATCTTGGATGCCTATCATAATTAAAGAAAATTACCATGCTGTTTTGAAGGACTCTCAAAATAATATAAGTGAAGCATGAGAGAACAATAGTTTCTGTAAAACAAATCCACCACCGTGCTCTAAAAGATATAAGTGAAGCACTAGAGCAAAAACTATATAGCTCAAAAGATATAAGTGAAGCACATAGAGTATTCTAATAAATTCCGAATCATGTGTGTCTCTCTCAAAAGGTGTGTACAACAAGGATGATTGTGGTAAACTAAAAAGAAAAGACTCAAATCATACAAGACGCTCCAAGCAAAACACATATCATGTGGTGAATAAAAATATAGCTCCAAGTAAAGTTACCGATGGACGAAGACGAAAGAGGGGATGCCTTCCGGGGCATCCACAAGCTTTGGATTTTAGGTGTCCTTAGATTATATTGGGGTGCCACGGGCATCCCCAAGCTTAGGCTCTTGCCACTCCTTGTTCCATAATCCATCAAATCTTTTACCAAAAACTTGAAAACTTCACAACACAAAACTTAACAGAAAATCTCGTGAGCTCCGTTAGCGAAAGAAAACAAATCAAGGTACTGTAATGAACTCATTCTTTATTTATATTGGTGTTAAACCTACTGTATTCCAACTTCTCTATGGTTTATAAACTATTTTACTAGCCATAGATTCATCAAAATAAGCAACCAACACACGAAAAACAGAATCTGTCAAAAACAGAACATTCTGTAGTAATCTGTAACTAACGCAAACTTCTGGAACTCAAAAACATCTACCAAAATAGGACGGCATAGAAAATTTGTTTATTGATCTGCTGCAATTGGAATCAGTATTTTATCACGTTCTGGTGATTTTAAACAATTGTTTTCGTGAACAGAAAGTTTCTGAAATTTTCAGCAAGATCAAATAACTATCATCCAAGAAGATCCTATAGATCTTACTTGGCACAAACACTAATTAAAACATAAAAAAATCTAACCAGAGGCTAGATCAAATATTTATTCCTAAACAGAAGCAAAAGGGAAAAAAAATTAAAAAAATTGGGTTGCCTCCCAACAAGCACTATCGTTTAACGCCCCTAGCTAGGCGTAAAAACAAGGATAGATTTAGGTATTGCCATCTTTGGTAGGCAATCCATAAGTAGCTCTCATAATAGATTCATAAGGTAATTTTATTTTCTTTCTAGGAAAGTGTTCCATGCCTTTCCTTAACGGAAATTGGAATCTAATATTCCCTTCCTTCATATCAATAATTGCACCAATCGTTCTAAGGAAAGGTCTACCAAGAATAATATGACATGAAGGATTGCAATCTATGTCAAGAATGATGAAATCTACGGGTACATAATTCCTATTTGCAACAATAAAAACATCATTAATTCTTCCCATAGGTTTCTTGACAGTGGAATCCGCAAGGTGTAAGTTTAAAGAGCAATCATCAAATTCGCGGAAACCTAACAAATCACACAAAGTTTTTGGAATCGTGGAAACACTAGCACCCAAATCACACAAAGCATAGCATTTATGATCTTTAATTTTAATTTTAATAGTAGGTTCCCACTCATCATAAAGTTTTCTAGGGATAGAAACTTTCAACTCAAGTTTTTCTTCATAAGATTGCATCAAAGCATCAACGATATGTTTAGTAAAAGCTTTATTTTGGCTATAAACATAAGGAGAATTTAGCACGGATTGCAACAAGGAAATAAAATATATCAAAGAGCAATTATCATAATTAAATTCCTTGAAATCCAAAATAGTGGGTTCATTAATATCTGAAGTTTTGATCTCTTCAATCCCACTTTTACCAAATTTCGCATCAAGATCTAGAGACTCCAAATTTTTGGAACGCCTTCTAGGTAAAGGTGGCTCATATTCAGTCCCATCATTATCAAGATTCATATTGCAAAACAAATACTTAATAGGAGACACATCAGTAACTTTTAGATCTTCATCTCTATTCTCATAAAAATTAGAAGAACACGCTTCACAAAGCAATCTTTCTTAGCACGCATCCTAGCGGTTCTTTCTTTGCACTCATCAATGGAAATTCTCATGGCTTTGAGAGACTCATTGATATCATGCTTAGGTGGAATAGATCTAAGTTTCAAAGAATCAACATCAAGAGAAATTCTATCAACATTCCTAGCCAATTCATCAACCTTAAGCAATTTTTCTTCAAGCAAAGCATTGAAATTCTTTTGTGAATTCATAAACTCCTTAACACTAGTCTCAAATTCAGAAGGCATCTTACTAAAATTTCCATAAGAATTGTTGTAGCAATTACCATAATTATTAGAGGAGTTACTAGGATACGGCCTAGGATTAAAGTTTCCTCTATACGCGTTGCTACCAAAATTATTCCTACCAACAAAATTCACATCCATAGATTCGTTATTATTCTCAATCAAAGTAGACAAAGGCATATCATTAGGATCATAAGAAACACTTTTAGTAGCAAATAATTTCATAAGTTCATCCATCTTTCCACTCAAAACATTAATTTCTTCTATCGCATGCACTTTTTTATTAGTAGATCTTTGATTGTGCCATTGAGAATAATTAACGATAATATTATCTAGGAGTTTAGTAGCTTCTCCTAAAGTGATTTCCATAAAAGTGCCTCCCGCGGCCGAATCTAAAAGATTTATAGAAGCAAAATTCAATCCGGCATAATTTTTTTGTATAATCATCCAAAGATTCAAACCATGTGTAGAGCAATTGCGTATCATTAATTTCATCCTCTCCCAAGCTCGTGCAACATGTTCATGATCAAGTTGCTTAAAATTCATGATATCGTTTCTAAGAGAGATGATTTTAGCGGGAGGAAAATACTTAGAGATAAAAGCATCTTTGCACTTATTCCATGAATCAATACTATTTTTAGGCAAAGACGAAAACCAAACTTTAGCACGATCTCTAAGCAAAAAAGGAAATAGCTTCAATTTAACAATATCATTGTCCACATATTTCTTCTTTTGCATATCACACAAATCAACAAAGCTATTTAGATGGGTAGCGACATCTTCACTAGGAAGGCCGGCGAATTGATCTTTCATGACAAGATTCAACAAAGCAGCATTAGTTTTGCAAGATTCAGCGTCGGTAAGAGGAGCAATCGGAGTGCTAAGAAAATCATTGTTGTTGGTATTGGTAAAGTCGCATAATTTAGTATTATCTTGAGCCATCGTGACAAGTAAGCAATCCAACAGACAAGCAAACAAGAAGCAAGCGAAAAAGAGGCGAACGGAAAAGAGAGGGTGAATAAAACGGCAAGGGTGAAGTGGGGGAGAGGAAAACGAGAGGCAAATGGAAAATAATGTAATGCGAGGGATAAGAATTTGTGATGGGTACTTGGCATGTCTTGACTTGTGCGTAGACTCCCCGGCAATGGCGCCAGAAATCCTTCTTGCTACCTCTTGAGCACTGCGTTGGTTTTCCCTTGAAGAGGAAAGGGTGATGTAGTAAAGTAGCGTAAGTATTTCCCTCGGTTTTTGAGAACCAAGGTATCAAATCCAAAGAGGAGACCACGCTCGAGTCCCACACACCTACACAAACAAATAAGAACCTCGCAACCAACGCGATAAAGGGGTTGTCAATCCCTTCATGTTCACTTACGAGAGTGAGATCTTGTAGATATGATAAGATAATATTTTTGGTATTTTTATGATAAAGATGCAAAGTAAAATAAACGGCAATAGAAATAGCTAAGCGTTGGAAGATTAATATGATGGAAAATAGACCCGGGGGCCATAGGTTTCACTAGTGTCTTCTCTCAAGATAGCATAAGTATTATGGTGGGGAAACGAATTATTGTCGAGCAATTGATAGAATTGAGCATAATTATGAGAATATCTAGGTATGATCATGTATATAGGCATCACGTCCGCGACAAGTAGACCGAAATGATTCTGTATCTACTACTATTACTCCACACATCGACCGCTATCCAGCATGCATCTAGAGTATTAAGTTCATAAGAACAGAGTAATTCTTTAAGTAAGATGACATGATGTAGAGGGGTAAACTCATGCAATCTGATATAAACCCCATCTTGTTATCCTCGATGGAAACAATACAATACGTGCCTTGCTGCCCCGGGCCATTGGGAAAGGACACCGCAAGATTGAACCCAAAGCTAACCACTTCTCCCATTGCAAGAAAGATCAATCTAGTAGGCCAAACCAAACTGATAATTCGAAGAGACTTGCAAAGATAACCAATCATACATAAAAGAATTCAGAGGAGATTCAAATATTGTTCATAGATAAACTTGATCATAAACCCACAATTCATCGGTCTCGACAAACACACAACAAAAGAAGATTACATCGAATAGATCTCCAAGAGAATCGAGGAGAACTTTGTATTGAGATCCAAAGAGAGAGAAGAAGTCATCTAGCTAATAACTATGGACCCGAAGGTCTGAGGTAAACTACTCACACATCATCGGGGAGTCTATGGTGTTGATGTATAAGCCCTCCGTGATCAATGCCCCCTCCGGCGGAGCGCCGGAAAAGGCCCCAAGATGGGATCTCACGGGTACAGAAGGTTGTGGCGGTGGAATTAGGTTTTCGTGGATGCCCCTGATGGTTTGGGGGTACGTAGGTATATATAGAGAGGAAGAAGTACGTCGGTGTTGCAACGTGCGCCCCATGAGGGTGGAGGGCGCGCTTGGGGGGGGGGGGGTAGGCGTGCCCCCCTGCCTCGTGCTCTCCTTGTTGATTGCTTTACGTAGACTCCGAGTCCTCTAGATCACGTTTGTTCCGAAAATCACGTTCCCGAAGGATTCATTTCGTTTGGACTCCGTTTGATATTCTTTTTCTGCGAAACACTGAAATAGGCAAAAAAAACAGCAGTTAGGGCTGGGCCTCCGGTTAATAGGTTAGTCCCAAAAGTAATATAAAAGTGTATAATAAAGCCCATTAAACATCCAAAACAGAATATAATATAGCATGGAACAATAAAAAATTATAGATACATTGGAGACGTATCAACACCCTCGGAGATACTGATGCCCCACAAGTATAGGGGATCAATCCTAGTCCTTTTGATAAGTAAAGTGTCAAACCCAACGAGGAGCAGAAGGAAATGACAAGTGGTTTTCAGCAAGGTATTCTCTGCAAGCACTGAAATTATAAGTAACAAGTAGTTTGATAGCAAGATAATTTGTAACGAGCAAGTAATGGTAACTGTAACAAAAGTGCAGCAAGGTAGCCCAATCCTTTTGAGGCAAAGGATAGGCCAATATGGTCTCTTATAATAAGCAAAGCGTTCTTGAGGGTACACGGGAATTTCATCTAGTCACTTTCATCATGTTGATTTGATTTGTGTTCACTACTTTGATAATTTGATATGTGGGTGGACCGGTGCTTAGGTGTTTTTCTTACTTGAACAAACCTCCAACTTATGATTAACCCCCTCACAAGTAGCCGCAACTATGAGAAAAGTATGAAGATAAAATCTAACAATAGCATTAAACTTTTGGATCCAAATCAGTCCCTTACGAAGTAGCACATAAACTAGGGTTGAAGCTTCTGTCACTCTCGCAACCCATCATCTAATAACTACTCCACAATGCATTCCCTTAGGCCCTAATAAGGTGAAGTGCCATGTAGTCGATGTTCACATGACACCACGAAGGGAATCACAACATACATTTCATCAAAATATCGAACACATATCAAGTTCACATGATTACTTGCAAGAAGATTTCTCCCGTGATCTCAAGAACAAAAGTAACTACTCACAAATGATAATCATGCTCAAGATCAGAGGGGTTTTAAATGGCATAATGGATCTGAACATATAATCTTCCACCAAATAAACCGTATAGTAATCAACTACAAGATGTAATCGACACTACTAGTCACCCACAAGTACCAATCTAAGGTTCTGGTACAAAGATTGAACACAAGAGATGAACTAGGGTTTGAGAGGAGATGGTGTTGTTGAAGATGTTGATGGATATTGCCCTCCCTAAGATGGGAGAGTTGTTGGTGATGATGATGACGATGGTTTCCCCCGCCGGGAGGGAAGTTCCCCCGGCGGAATAGCTCCACCGGAGGGCAAAAGTGCTCCTGCCCAAGTTCCGCCTGGAGAGGGTGGCGCTTCGCCCCGAAAGTCCTCCCCTTATTTTTTTTGTAGGTCAAAATGACTTATATACCAGAAGATGGACACCAGAGGTCGGTCGAGGAGGGCACAACCTACCAAGGCGTGCCCAGGTGGGTTGTGCCCACCTTGTCATGGTGGGTGCACGACAGATGCCAAGGGATAGCTAAAGAGAGGAGGAGGCTCAAGGGCACTGGTGGGCTCCAAAGGAGAGGTCGGCATGAGCGAGCGCGGGATGCAAGACATACCCAGGTTCGGGGCTCTGCGGAGAGATAACACCCCTAGTCCTGCCGAGTGTGGTTTATGTGTAATAGTACAGAGTTGCTCCTAGAGCCGTTTGGAGGAAGAAGGAAGGCAGGCCAAGGCTCAGGCTGCTCCCTCTTCCGGTGTGTGTGTGTGTGTGTGTGTTCTACTGATGATCCGATCGCCTCGTGCATGAGAGCTCCTGGGGGGTTTTACAGGTCAACCCCCCAGGGATACAATGGTAATGTTACAAGGCCGTGGGGCCGGGCTGTCATTGTCCGGGAAGCCGGTGCTGGGACCCGTTGGGAGTCAGGGCTTGCCGGGTTCTCCGGGCGCGGGCCCCGCGTGCTTGGGGGCACTATTCGCCGTCTTGTCGATCATCAGGGAGTGGCCCGGTTGAGTCCGCTACAGTGGCGCTCCATCAGGTCACCGCTTGCTGGTGCCAGCAGTGATGACAGGTGCACTGTAGCCACACTAGCCCTGGTCAATGGGTAGGTGGGGCACTGTTGCCACACCCTGGCTGACCAGAGGCATGGGCGGGGTACTGTTGCCTTGCTCATCCGTGAATGGAGACTCGTCCCATCGTACGGCTGGGATGGGACGGGAGCTGACCCGCGGCCGGGTTGAGAAACACGCCAAAAGGGGGAGCTGGCTTGTTGGAGAAGTTTTGTCGTATCGGGTTCGGCCGTCTTGTGCTAGCTATTGGGGCCGGGTCGAGGAGTTCAGCCGGGTCGAGGGGCTTGGTCGGGTTGAGCAACTCGGCCAAGCGTGAGCCGGCTTGAGTGGCGTTGCTGGCCCCGTTGTTTTTGAAAAGGATCCGGGTTCTATTGCCTACCGGGGGTTCATCCCCCCGACAGTAGTCCCCGAAGCTGTGAAGGTCCGCCGTCTTCGGGTGGGAGGGCCTTCGCAGTTTCCCCCCTGAGGAGGCGAATTTTGTGACCGCCGGGTCCGGCAACACCCATTGTGTGCCGGCTTCCGGAAGTCGGATCACGGCATCCCAGCGGGGGGCGGGAAACCGAAGAGTCCATCGAATCTTGAGGCAATATTTTGGGCTTCGTGCGGGCGCCACGTGGCGCCAGAAAGCCAAAGGGGCCTGACAGGCCACGCGCGCGACATGACAGGGCGCCGCACTAGGGCCCACCGCCGCGCGCCCTCGGCCCACGCGCGCAGATTTATTGAGACGTCCGCAAGTCGATTGCCATTCTCGAGGCAGTTATTGCGTTCGTACGTGCGCACTTGTTGCGAGGAAGTGGGAGGGGCGAGCGCAAATGATCCCACTTCCCCATGTTTTGAACCGTGGCTTACAAATCGGGGGGAGGAGGAGGCTGCCACCGACGTCGGCACAGGGCGCTGTGCGGGTAAGTTCGTCTTCTGTATTTCTTGAGTTGTCGGGCACGAGGTGGCACGGGGGACGCTAACGCGAGTTGTTGATGTAGTGGCGCTGGGCAGAGGGGGCGGCGGCGCGGCCGGAGCCAGGTCGTCCCGGGGAGCGACGGCGGTGAGCTGGCCACATGGGAAGGACGACGTCGCGCCCCGAGCCCCGGCCGTGAAGCGCGCGACTGTCAGGACCCCGATCCTAAGTCACACCGATCTAGCATGTAACACATCATATCACTTTGCGGCCTCACGCACGGTATTCCCACGGAGTCGCCTTACCATGGCCGGGACCGTTTGCGTCTTTTGGCTCACGTATATGATAGTGTCGCTAGCATCCATATGACAAAGAACCCGGGCCGACATGGCTAGTCGTGAACCCAAAGCGGCGCTAACCCATGGGGACAGGCATACATGAATCACATCGAGCATGTCGGTCATCAACGTATGTATTCGGGCTGTAGCACTTTGGGCTAACAGGACTCCGGTATCCCGGCTGTAGCAGGCTAGGCAGGACTCGAATAACACCGCGTGACATTTCCCGAAGGAATGGACATAGGAACGAAGTGAAACACATGCCGGCCAGTCAAGTGTCCAAGCGGTAGTCTTGGGCTAGCAGGACTCCGGTGAACCGGCCAGAAGCGGACTACTATCGCTCGTAATCACGAGACTACATTTCCCCATATGAGAGGCTGCCAAGGATAAACAACTAGTTTGTCGGATCCCACACATACCAAGCATTTCAAACATACACACATTATGCTCAATATGCGTAGATACAACATGGCATCACAACATAACTCTACGACTCAAAATATTATTCATTAGGCTCCGAAGAGCGAGATATTACAAACATGGGTCTCATGACCCAACACCCAGAGCATACAAGTCAAAGCACAAGCGGAAGCTAATCATGTCTGAGTACAGACAACTATAAATGAAAAGGGCTGAGAAGCCTGACTATCTACCGAGATCTGCCGAAGGCACAAGATCGTAAATGAGGTATCAAGCTAACCGTCAAGTCCAAGCGGAACTACTAAGCGAGACTAAAGTCTCTCGCAAAACATAAAATAGGCAAACGTGAGTACAAACGTACTCGGCAAGACTTACATCGTAACTAGCTACATATGCATCATTATCAAAAGGGGTGGTGGAGTTTGACCGCAGCAAGCCAGCTTTGACTTCGGTGGCTATCTGAACTACATTGCAAGTAACTCTTTTGAAGTGGCGCTACGAGTCCACATATTCACCATGTCAATACACCACTATGGACCCGCTCCCGTCTCCCTACGAGAACGCCATCCATAGCACTCACACTTATCTTGCGCATTTTAGAGTATCCACTTTCACTTGTCTATGAACTGATGTAGGCAACCTGAAGTCCTTTTCCGTGGACACGGCTATTCGAATAGATCATATTTAACCTGCAGGGTGTACTTCTTCACACACGCTCTCACCACTTACCGCCGTTTACACGACATGTACTCGGCAACCTTCAAGCGGAAGCCCAACGTGGGTGTCGGCCACGACCTACCTAAACACTCAAGTCCCTAGTCCAGGTTTATCGCCTATTCGGGTTCCATCCAGGGAGTCGGCCGAGGTTTCCCATACAGCCCCGAACGATGTGTGCAGGGTTCCCGAGATACCAAACGGGCACTCGGTACACGGGCCACGGTGCCTACCGCAACACAACCCACCCCGAGGTCAGCGTTGCGTGCGGCCCCTGACATACTACAAACACCGAAACTACTTGCAACTCCGGACCAGGAACAAGGGTGGTTAAGAAGCCGAGAGGGTCCATTGGTTTCGGGCCCAATGCGTGGTAGTAACTGTTTCATGGATCACAAACACAGATCTCAGTTCCTGAGGACGGTTTCAATGAGACAACCCACCATGTACTCCTACATGGCCTCTCACCGCTACCTTTACCAAATCGTGTTCAACACTTAGCTCACACACCATAGGACATGTTCACACAACCATTCCAATTCATTCCCGATGAATCAGACCCGACTCAACTCTAGGCAGTAGCAGGCATGACAAACAAGCATAAATGAGTAGGCACAACATGGCTCAAACAATTCCTACTCATGCTAGTGGGTTTCATCTAATTACTGTGGAATGACAGGTCATGCAAAGGATCAAGGGGTTCAGCTACCGCAGCAAGTAAAACATGAGTCGTTTTGTCCTAATGCAGTAACATAGAGCAGGAGCGAGAGAGTGGGATTATATCGGAATGAACAAGGGGGTTTTGCTTGCCTGGCACTTCTGAAGATAATATAGTTCTTCATCGGTGTCATCGAACTCATTGTCGGTACATCGTCTACCGAGAGGGACAATTACCGGCAAACAAGAGAGAACACAATCAATGCAATGCACATATATGATGCATGATCATGTTAAGGTACTGAATTCACCTAATGCAATAATAATCCAAGTTAGTTGAAGTGGAATTCAAACAAGGTTGAACTCCAACTCCAAATGCTATTTCATAAATTACCCTAATCATGATTCATCCTATTCAGTGATGTTAACTTGTTCAAACATGCATGATCATGGCATAAACAGATTCTTCATATTTTTCTGATCATTTTCATATATAAATTATTTCCATCCGAGTTACGGTTGAATTTATATGATTTTTAGAAGTTTAGAGTATTTTACGGAATTTCTTGAATTAAATAAATCTAGAAACCTAATTATTGCGTCGACTGACGTCGATGTGGCGTCGTGATCAACTGGCGCCCAGGTCAAACCACGACCTGCGGGTCCACTGGTCAAGGATGAGGCGCTAATCCCGCGTTGATTTCGGGCTTTGACACGTCAGGCCCGGCCGCCGCTGTCTAAGGGGGGTTAATGGCGAGGATTAGTGCTAATGACGAGGCCACGTCGGCTCGCCGGAGTTAGGCCGGCGGCGACCAACCGAAGCGGCGGTGGCACGCCGGACTTGCGCTTAGGGCGTCGGATTAGCGCTACCGAGGGCACCGGGCATAGCTCTTGCTCGTCCGCATCCAACGGAGCAGGTGGGAGGTCGCGAGGTGGTCGGAGCTTCGCGGGAAGTGAGTTTCATGGCGGCGCCGGAGTTCGGTAAGTGCGGGGTTGGCGCCACGATGCACGGGAGGGCAAGTGGATGCGGGTTAGGCTCTCGGGGTCTCTCGAAAGCACGCTGACACGCCCGACGCGAGCGGCAGGGCTGTGTGGGCGGGCGCCATGGCCGGGCGGTGAGGAGCCGCTTCGCGACGGAGTTATGGTTTCAGAGCTCGCAAACGCGAGGGGAAAGGAAGGGTTCTGACGGGAGCTCACCGCTGGTCTCGGTAGCGATAACGGCGGGTCGGGACGCCCGGAGCCGACGATTGCCGACGGCGCATCGGCGGGTCCGCAGAGGGGAAGAACGACGGGCGGCGCTTTGGGGCCCTTCCGGTCACGTGGATCGGTGAGGAGGGAGGAGAGGGGCTAAGCGGAGCTCGGGGCATGTCGGGAGGAGAGGGGATGGCGGTGGCAGCGGATGCAGCGATCGGCGTCGGGCCGCGTTCGGGCGAGAGAGAGAGCGAGGAGAGGGAGGCGTCAGGGAGAGTGAGAGAGTCCAGGGGGGGGGCGCGTGGCTGTTCCAGCGCCGCGAGAAGGTCGGGAGGCCGCCCGGTATAAGCGAGGTGGTCAGCGGCATCGCCATGGCCTTCACGCCTCGCCTCGCCTTACAGCAGAGGAAGACGATGAGCGGTGGGCTGAAGTGGCTGGGCCGCTGGGCCAAATGAGGGGAGGGGAGAGAAACTGGGCGGTTCGGGCGCTGTAAGTTTTTCCTCCTTTTAGTCTTTTCTAATTTTCCTGCAACTTTGTGGGGTTTTAAAAATACCAAAACTATTTTAAAAATCACCAAAATGCTCCTGGTCACTTGTTAGAATATTCCTAACATGAAACATTTTGGTTTGGTAATTTTTGAACATTTAAAATATTTTATATAATTTAAAATGCTCATTTCAAAAACTTGTGGATTAATTCTAGAACCCTTAGATGACCTAGAAAATGGTACATCTCCTTTGACATGGGTTACGAACCAAAGTAAAGAGGATGAACATTTTGAAGGGCATTTCAGGTTCATTGAAATAAATTTTAGTAAACCCTAGTTGTTTTAAGGGGGTGTTCTGGGGTTTCCTGCCTTCCCCATTTCAATTTTCATGGAAATTAAACATGATGCAGGGATGCAATGCTACTAGTTACAAGCAAGCTCTAGGGTTGATCTGGGGCTGTGACAACTCACCCCCACTAAACAAGAATCTCGCCCCGAGATTCAAGACGTGAGGCAAGAGGAAAAGGGAGTCGCAAACTATCACAATCTTCATGATCTGTTTGCCCTTCTCGGAGATGTTGACTTACTCCATCATCTTAGTCTTGACGTCTTTGAGATCTTTACCTGACACGACAACAGAAAGAAGGGGAAAACCCTGCATGATTCGATCTTCACGAAGATCAAGTAAACATGATCGACTCACGGAATGAAGTGGTGACGCATCTCGAGTTGAGACACCAAATACATCGAGAGGGATGGAAGAACAAAGGACGGGGTTTGATTGGTGGCAACAGTTCCACACTTAGAGAGATGGTGGATGGTGTCAAGGTGGTGAGAAAATATTTGCCATGATTCAATAGCGGGGCACCTCAGGGGAGGTGACGCGAGGAACTATTCCCTTAAGTGGCGAAAAGAATTACTTTTGATACAGAGATCGTTGAAACTCTTCATACTAGCCTAAGGCAATCCACAATGATCGTTTGGCGGAGTGCAAAGGAATGGTACACCCGGACTGAAATGGATGATGTAGACTACCTTGTTGAAGACAACGCAATGGATGATTTTTGCTTATCATCGGAGGTGGAGGGGACCCATGGTAAGTCCACTTTTGAGGATGATCTTGAACAGAAATTACTACGAAGGCAGCCCATAGTGAAATGGCATAAGGACGGTGCAAGTCGGGAACGAAATGCAACTGTTCGATTGTTCCAACCATCATATCTGCACCGAGATTCAGATCTGGTTGGTGTTAGGATATTTCAGACTCGGCATGTCGAAAAGGAAAGGTTGCAACACAATTTGACGCGATGGCGTTGCGAGATTCTCGGGATATGAACTACGATAGCAAGCTCCAAAACATGAGCTGGTTCTCGCTACAAACCTGCGGAACACATTGTCCTAGACAAACATGACCACATGGTAGTCTTATAATAAAACACTACCGAAGTTCAAAGTTGGGAACCATCATCGAGGATATCGGAGTTTAACATAAGTCATGATTAGCTCTTATGAAAGAACTCCTTTTCCTTGAACAAATCAATCAGTGGCTTGGTGTGCTAGGAATACATATGGAATGAAGATGATCAGTCTATCAAACCATAGAATACTTATGCGTGCATGGCGGCTTGGGATGATTCCAGAGGAACAAAACAAACCTTTTTCAAATTCATGGCGGCAACTTACATCGGATGCACATGAATTAGAGGAAGTCACTACTTTCATCCAAACATATGCTTCATGAATGAAACACGAAGAAATGCTTACACAAGTTTCCAATACTAGGTTGATGCTCAACATGACTCATGGGGAGACAAGATGCTACCGATGGCTCAACGGCAACTTATCGGAATTTCCATATCCTTTGGACTTCCATCATCATGTGAACACGGTGATAGCATTGGTCGGACCAAAAGACATAATGGTGTATGCTCGAGGGATCAACCACGAGTAAGACAACATTACGAATATCGTTGGTACTGATTTGACTTGACGATTGCCCACCTCAAGTCAAAGGATCGATAAGACAATAGATCCAAAGAATCGATCACGAGGAACAATCGATGAAGATATCATCTTTCTTCAACACACACTACGAGAATATCCCTTTGGAGCGAACTAAGTTGGACAAGCTTTTATCTTCCAACTCTCCAAGTTATTGTCTAGCTTAACCAACTAGCTCGGGGATAACCAACATGATTCTTGGAGAAGGGGTGGTTCTCAGGAAATCCTACTTGATCACGAGCCCAACACATCAGTCGGGAAACAACCCGGTAACACTTCCAAGAAGATATTTGGAAAGTCACGAACCACCGGTATGTTACTAAGCTCGAGAAAAATCTTGCTTTTAAGGGCAAGACGATATGATCGAATGAGTGAGGATTTGACACAATCCTAACTCATCAATCGAAGGTGCACCAGAAATAAGGACTAGGTAGCACGATCAATCTTAGGATGATGATTTAATAATCAACACGCTAAAAATGAGGATATTGTCCATTAACTACCAAGCAACGAGTGGCTCGGAGTATTGATTTCGCACATCACAATTCACTTGCGGCATTCGGTTACAACAACGGGACCGAGGAATGAATGATGATGGTGAGAAGTATCACTACGTCAAAATTTCATGAGAGTTAGTGCAATCCTTATGACACTCTTGACATAAGATGGCAATACTTGAGTGGTAGAACAGATTCAAAAGCTGAATTGGCATTTTGATCTGCGGAATACAAGCTGCTTTGACCCAATCTCGGAAATGGATGAGGTCTCGAGTTTGTTTCTCCTAGTCATTCGAACAGCATGGCTTGACGGACCATAAGGATAATAGACATCGATAAACACGATCGCACACATAACCTTGACTATCAATTGATAGAGGATGGTCGGAATACAACTAAAGAGAGCAACTCAAAGGAACATATAATTTTTCGAGTTGTGGATGCACAGATTAGTATGTCGACGAAGCTCAACATTTCTTCCGGATAACCCATGCGAGAAAAGTAGAATTGGCAGATTCACAATTATGAATGGAGAACTCCTCAAGAGCACTCTAGTTGTGATCTTTTGGTTTAACAAACTTACGCCAGAAGTGGTTCATGGTATTTGGAAGAAGGATATACCACGGACCTCGAGGACTATCGCAAAGGTTACTAATATCCTAAAGGCACTAGCAATACTAACGACATGAAGTAGGATGAATCTCGGGTTCAGAACCCAGGAGTAGAATACCTACTACTAAATGGCATCACGGGATGCTTTCGAAAGTGATGGCCAGAATCATCACACTTGGAATACAAAAGCATTGCTGAATTGCTAGGTGACTTCCTAAACACTTAGGGTCATAATAATAATTCCAACATATATGTTGAGGCAGCGGAGTACCTCAACACACCAATTTGTGTGATTAATCTGGCCCGGATGAACATTAGAAATGGAGGGGAGGGATTTGCAAACGCATCAGACTATTTAGAGACACAGGATGACTCGGACAGCATAACGGCTGTAAATGCTCAAAATGATTTGAGACATCCTGCAAAAATGGTGGCATAACCACTCAACAACATCATAACAAGATTACGAGATCAACAGTTATCATACAGAAATAGTAGGAACCGAACCGGGGATTAAAACCAACAATCTTAAAGGTCTATGGATTAGTAACACGTCATCCTAATAGACAGATGAGAAGCCTAGTTCTTAAACCCTGTAGAAGAGAAGAGGATGACTTCGGATCGAAGGCCATGAGGTATAAGGAGTAAAAAGAGCCTTACGTTCCTTCCACAATCAATTCCCTTACATAACTAAAGCACTTCTAGACACAACTTCGACCAGTTTGGCTTGGTAATCCTCTGACGATCAAGCTCGATACCAACGCTGTCGGGACCCGATCCTAAGTCACACCGATCTAGCATGTAACACATCATATCACTTTGCGGCCTCACGCACGGTATTCCCACGGAGTCGCCTTTACCATGGCCGGGACCGTTTGCGTCTTTTGGCTCACGTATATGATAGTGTCGCTAGCATCCATATGACAAAGAACCGGGCCGACATGGCTAGTCGTGGAACCCAAAGCGGCGCTAACCCATGGGGACAGGCATACATGAATCACATCGAGCATGTCGGTCATCAACGTATGTATTCGGGCTGTAGCACTGGGCTAACAGGACTCGGTATCCCGGGCTGTAGCGAGCTAGGCAGGACTCCGAATAACACCGCGTGACATTTCCCGAAGGAAAGACATAGGAACGAAGTGAAACACATGCCGGCCAGTCAAGTGTCCAAGCGGTAGTGCTTTGGGCTAGCAGGACTCCGGTGAACCGGTCAGAAGCGGACTACTATCGCTCGTAATCACGAGACTACATTTCCCCATATGAGAGGCTGCCAAGGATAAACAACTAGTTTGTCGGATCCCACACATACCAAGCATTTCAAACATACACACATTATGCTCAATATGCGTAGATACAACATGGCATCACAACATAACTCTACGACTCAAAATATTATTCATTAGGCTCCGAAGAGCGAGATATTACAAACATGGGTCTCATGACCCAACACCCAGAGCATACAAGTCAAAGCACAAGCGGAAGCTAATCATGTCCGAAATGCAGACAACTATAAATGAAAAGGGCCGAGAAGCCCGACTATCTACCGAGATCTGCCGAAGGCACAAGATCGTAGCTGAGGTATCAAGCTAACCGTCAAGTCCAAGCGGAACTACTAGCGAGACTAAAGTCTCTCGCAAAACATAAAATAGGCAAACGTGAGTACAAACGTACTCAACAAGACTTACATCGAGAACTAGCTACATATGCATCATTATCAAAAGGGGTGGTGGAGTTTGACTGCAGCAAGCCAGCCTTTGACTCGGTGGCTATCCCGAACTACGATCGCAAGTAACTCTTTTGAAGTGGCGCTGCAGTCCACATATTCACCATGTCAATACACCACTATGGACCCGCTCCCGTCTCCCTACGAGAACGCCATCCATAGCACTCACACTTATCTTGCGCATTTTAGAGTATCCACTTTCACTTGTCTATGAACTGATGTAGGCAACCCAGAAGTCCTTTTCCGTGGACACGGCTATTCGAATAGATCATATTTAACCCTGCAGGGGTGTACTTCTTCACACACGCTCTCACCACTTACCGCCGTTTACGACATGTACTCGGCAACCTTCAAGCGGAAGCCCAACGTGGGTGTCGGCCACGACCTACCTAAACACTCAAGTCCCTAGTCCAGGTTTATCGCCTATTCGGGTTCCATCCGCAGGAGTCCGGCCGAGGTTTCCCATACAGCCCCGAACGATGTGTGCGGGGTTCCCGAGATACCAAACGGGCACTTTCGGTACATCAGACACGCAGTGCCTACCGCAACACAACCCACCCTGAGGTCAGCTATGCGGCGGCCCCCAAAGATACTACAAACACCGAAACTACTTGCAACTCCGGACCAGGAACAAGGGTGGTTAAGAAGCCGAGAGGGTCCATTGGTTTCGGGCCCAATGCGTGGTAGTAACTGCTTCATGGATCACAAACACAGAACTCAGTTCCTGAGGACGGTTTCAATGAGACAACCCACCATGTACTCCTACATGGCCTCTCACCGCTACCTTTACCAAATCGTGTTCAACACTTAGCTCACACACCATAGGACATGTTCACACAACCATTCCAATTCATTCCCGATGAATCAGACCCGACTCAACTCTAGGCAGTAGCAGGCATGACAAACAAGCATAAATGAGTAGGCACAACATGGCTCAAACAATTCCTACTCATGCTAGTGGGTTTCATCTAATTCTTGTGGAATGACAGGTCATGCAAAGGATCAAGGGGTTCAGCTACCGCAGCAAGTAAAACATGAGTCGTTTTGTCCTAATGCAGTAACATAGAGCAGAGCGAGAGAGTGGGATTATATCGGAATGAACAAGGGGTTTTGCTTGCTGGCACTTCGAAGATAATATAGTTCTTCATCGGTGTCATCGAACTCATCGTCGGTACATCGCTCTAGGGAGGGACAATTACCGGCAAACAAGAGAGAACACAATCAATGCAATGCACATATATGATGCATGATCATGTTAAGGTACTGAATTCACCTAATGCAATAATAATCCAAGTTAGTTGAAGTGGAATTCAAACAAGGTTGAACTCCAACTCCAAATGCTATTTCATAAATTACCCTAATCATGATTCATCCTATTCAGTGATGTTAACTTGTTCAAACATGCATGATCATGGCATAAACAGATTCTTCATATTTTTCTGATCATTTTCATATATAAATTATTTCCATCCGGAGTTACGGTTGAATTTATATGATTTTTAGAAGTTTAGAGTATTTTCCGGAATTTCTTGAATTAAATAAATCTAGAAACCTAATTATTACGTCACCGACGTCGATGTGGCGTCAGTGATCAACTGGCGCCCAGGTCAAACCCCGACCTGCGGGTCCACCGGTCGATGATGAGGCGCTAATCCCGCTTGACTCGGGCTTTGACACGCGGGGCCCGCCGCCGATGTCTAAGGGGGGTTAGTGGCGAGGATTAGTGCTAATGACGAGGCCACGTCGGCTCTCGCCGGAGTTAGGCCGGGCGGCGACCAACCGAGCGGCGGTGGCACGCCGGACTTGCGCTTAGGGCGTCGGATTAGCGCTACCGAGGGCACCGGGCATAGCTCTTGCTCGTCCGCATCCAACGGAGCGGTGGGAGGTCGCGAGGTGGTCGGAGCTCACGGAAGTGAGCTTCATGGCGGCGCCGGAGTTCGGTAAGTGCGGGTTGGCGCCACGATGCACGGGAGGGCAAGTGGATGTGCGGGTTAGGCTCGGGGTCTCTGAGCACGCTGACACGCCCGACGCGAAGCGGGGGGCTGTGGCTGGCGGCGCCATGGCCGGGCGGTGAGGAGTCGCTTACCGCGACGGAGCTATGGCCTAGAGCTCGCAAACGCGAGGGGAAAGGAAGGGGTTCTCAGACGGGAGCTCACCGCGGTCTGTAGCGACAACGGCGGGGTCGGGACGGCCCGGAGCCGATTTAATTGCCGACGGCGACGGCGCGGTCCGCAGAGGGGAAGAACGACGGGCGGCGCCTTTGGGGCCCTTCCGTCCACGTGGATCGGTGAGGAGGAGGAGAGGGGCTAAGCGGAGCTCGGGGCATGTCGGGAGGAGAGGGGATGGCGGTGGTCATGGCACGGCGATCGGCGTCGGGCCGCTGCTCGGGCGAGAGAGAGAGAGCAGAGGAGAGGGAGGCGTCCGAGGGAGAGTGAGAGAGTCCAGGGGGGGCGCGTGGCTGTTCCAGGCGTCGCGAGAAGGTCGGGGAGGCCGCCAGCGCAAGCAGGAGGTGGCCGCGGCATCGCCAGCGCTCGCCACGCCTCGCCTCTGCCTTCTGGCAGAGGAAGACGATGAGCGGTGGGCGCTGGTGGGCTGGGCCGCCTGTGCCGAGGAGGAGGGGAGAAACCGGGCGGTTCGGGCGCCAGTAAGTTTTTCCTCCTTTTAGTCTTTTCTAATTTTCCTGCAACTTTGTGGGGTTTTTAAAAATACCAAAACTATTTTAAAAATCACCAAAATGCTCCTCGTCACTTGTTAGAATATTCCTAACATGAAACATTTTGGTTTGGTAATTTTTGAACATTTAAAATATTTTATATAATTTAAAATGCTCATTTCAAAAACTTGTGGATTAATTCTAGAACCCTTAGATGACCTAGAAAATGGTACATCTCCTTTGACATGGGTTACGAACCAAAGTAAAGAGGATGAACATTTTGAAGGGCATTTCAGTGTTCATTGAAATAAATTTTAGTAAACCCTAGTTGTTTTAAGGGGGGTGTTCTGGGGTTTCCTGCCTTCCCCATTTCAATTTTCATGGAAATTAAACATGATGCAGGGATGCAATGCTACTAGTTACAAGCAAGCTCTAGGGTTGATCTGGGGCTGTGACAGCGACGAACCCGGCCGCTGGCGCGAAACTGCCCGCCAAGAGGAGGCGCGGCGCTCCGCAGGCGAAGCCGGCGAGGCCCGCCGTTCCGGTGGTGCCTGGGTAAGTTCCCTTCTTGTTTGAATCCGAATGGCCAAGCGGCTGTGCTTGGTTCTTGTTTGTTTACTTCATTGAGCTTTAGGTCGCCGATCTCGCTGGCGCTGGCGGCGGCGGACGGTGCGTCCACCGAGGTCGCCGTGTTCCGGAGGACCCGAACCAGCGCCGCCGATGGGGACGAGGAGGCGGCTGATCCGGACCTCGGCCTGGACCCGGCCGACACCGAAGGCCTGGCCTGGCGGGACTAGAACAGGGCCGAGGAGGAGCTGGAGGCGGCGCCGGCCTAGGCCTGGGTCAGCGCTGCGGCGACGTGGGCGCGAGCCGGCGAGGAGCCGACGTTGCCTGAGGTGCCGGCAGGGATGGCGCCGCCTGCGGCCGTGCAGACGCGATGGACCTCAACCGGGAGGTCGTGGTAGTTGGGGACGACACCCCACCGCGGACTGACGAGGTCAAGCGGGCGGGGGCCGAGGGAGGCAGCGGTGACGCCTTCTTGAAGGAGCCGCCGCGAACGGCGCTGGAGGGAGCGCCTCGGGCGCCGACGAGTGGGGCGTCGCTGGCCACTCGGGCCGTTGAGCCGGCGAGGGTGCCGGAGAGGGCGCCGGAGAAGGCGCTGGCCGTGGAAGAGGCGGTCTGCAGAGAGTACGCCCTGGTGCCTAGGCCGGGGGGGGGGGGGGGTGGCGCCGGGCCGCCGGGTCACAGCCGGCACGGGGCGGGACCAACAAGGTCTTCTTCGGGCCCCTGACCTAGGAGGAGGCGGTGATGGCCGGCATGAGCCAGCGCCTGCGGGGGCGAACGGACAGGATCCAGGCCTTCGCCCAGGCCGAGGTGGAGCAGACGTGGGAGCTGGAGCGCATCGTGTTCGTAAGTTCTTCCTTGTCTTCTGTTTCCTTTTTGTTGCTTCTTCTGGGTGGGGGCGCGCTAGCGCACCCACTGGGTGTAGCCCCCCGAGATTCGGGCCAACTACGTAGTAGTTGGGTCGAATCTTAAACTGCTGTCTTGCGCTGATCATTGCTCCTTGCAGCAACTGGACTCCTACCGGGTCAGCATCTTCAACCGGGTTGTGGATAAGCACTGACAGCTCAAGGAGCAGCTTGCCGCCAAGGAGGAGGAGCTCCGCGTTGCCGCAGGTATTTTTCTTGTGTGCTCTTTTTAGTGGGGGGCGCTAGCGCACCCACATGGTGTAGCCCCCCGAGATTCGGGCCAACTACGTAGTAGTTGGGTCGAATCTTAAAGTGGTCCTTTGTTTCTAAATCTTTCTTCTGCAGCCGAGGTGTTGTCTTGGAGGACCCAGCTTATTCGAGCCGGCTTCCATTATGATCGTCTTGTTGCCGGCGCCAACCGGTTTGGGGCCGAGGTGGCGAAGGCGAAGACAGAGGTGACAGGAGCCCGGCAGGCGCTTGATGAAGCCGGCCGGTTGCATGAGCGGCTGGCGGGCGATAAGAGTCGTCTTGAGGCCAAGGTGGAGCGCCTCAAGGCGAAGGCCGCCAAGGTAGTGGAGGCATAGTGGGCCCTTGCCGAGGCTGACCAGCAACAAGCTGGCCGACGACAAGGGCCAGCTCTAGGCCGAGGTAGAGCGCCTGAAGGGGCTGGGGGCCGCGGCGGAGGAGGCCCTTCAGGCGGAAACCCGTCGCCGCGAGGAGTCCGAGAAGGCGGCCGAGGCCAAGGACGCCGAGTTGAAGGCGGCCCTTGCCAAGGTTGCCGACTTGGAGAAGACGCTCCAGGAGCGTGACCGCACCATTGCCAGGGACCGGCGTGGTACGTTGCTTGAAGTGCATCACCTGAAAGAGTCCTTCTCCAGTAACTGCTTTTCTTGGGTTCTGCCGGGCTAGAATGCCGACTTATTTTCCTTGGTGATTGTTCTGACTTGCTCTACTTCTTGACAGGGGCCTTCCCGAAGACGCGCCAGCTGGCGGAGGAAGCCGTCCGCTTTCAGCGAGACCTGCAGGGAGTCGTCGGCTCCGGGACCGACCCGCAGGTGGCTTGGACCTTCCCGGAGATCGTGACCGCTGCTGAAGCTCGTCTGCGAGTCTTGGGCGAGCAGATGGGGCGGCTCTCTGAGGCCGGCGCAGCAATGACGGCGGCCCTTTGGCCGGGCTCCGTGGCGCCGAACAGCTTCATGCGGTTGGCGCGGTGGTTGGAGGCGGACCCGGACCGGCTCCACGAGTGGCGTGTTTCTGCCGCCCGTGCCGGTGCTGTGATGTCGCTCAGGTTTGCGATGTCTTGGCATCCGGATCTAGCGCTGGACGCGCTGATGGGCCAGCGAGCCGACGCGGAGAACCAGCTGTGGGTGGAGGCCGGACGAATCGCTGCCTGAGCCAACTACATTGCCGGGTTCGCCATTCACGACGAGTTCCAGCCAGAGGGGATGGAAGATGGTGGAGTCATGCCTGCTGACGACTTCGGCCTGCTTCTGAACGACCCGGAGGGTAGCTCCGAGGAGACGGGCGTCTACGGCGACATGGATGCCGAGGAGGATGACGCTGGCACCTCGGCGAACCCGGAGGCCACCGAGGGGGAGCCGGCAGCTGCGCGACCCGGCGCTGGGGATGCCTGAGGCTGTCCTGTTTATCTCAGTAGAAATTTCTGTTAGGTAGAAGGTCCACCCACCCACTGGGGGTGCTCGGGTGTAATGAACTCTGGCCTTGGGCCTGTTTTTAAATTTGTGATGTATATATTTCATGGATGCTTGCACTTTTGCTTTTCGTCTTTTGAGCCATTTTCTTGCGACCTTCCCCTCTTGGGCCTCCCCCCGCGAGTCTGACGACTGAGGCTCTGGTCTGTGACAAGGAGTTCGGCCTTTGAGAGGAGCGTGCGGTACTTAGGCTTTCAAAATGGTGAGCGCGAGTGAAACACCCATTGGGCCAGCTGGCGGCAATCCAGCGAAGCCGGTTGGCGAGCAGCTGGTCGTGCGACAACTTAAAGTGGCGGGGCCGGGTTGGGCAATCCGGTGGTCCTTGACTTAGTATTCGTGGTGCGCTGGTGCTCTGGCCCGTTTTGCTTGCCAGCCGACAGCTGAAGCCAGTTCTGTGGCCTAGGGCGAAGTGGAGGGCCGTGGCAACCTCAACGCGTCAGGAATCACTAAGGAAGGCGGCGGGTGTTGACCCGAGCCCCCGGGTCAAGCAAGTCGAACCGGTGGTGGGGTTGGTTTAAGAGAGAAATGCACAAGTGCGGGAGACAGGATAGCCTGGTCGGAAAGGGCAGCTCCCGAGCGTCGTTCGGGGACTCCATAGTTTTCATATGATTACAAAAGGCAGCGATACATACGTGCACACCGCTAACTATAAAACGGGCGGAGGAGTTCTGCGTTCCACAGCCGGGTTGTTTCTTCGCCGGCGGTGTCTCTCTTGCGCTTGTTTGACTTGCGGGCGTTGATGAGGTAGTAGGCATTGCGGTCGCACTAGGCCTTGCTGATGATGAAGGGGCCCTCCCATGGGGGGTCAGCTTGTGCTAGCCGACTTGCTGCTGGACGAGTTGAAGGACGAGGTCTCCCTCGCGAAATGCGAGGGGCTTGATCTTCTTGCTGTGGTAGTGCCTCATGCCTTGCTGGTAGATGGCTGACCGGCTGAGCGCCAAGAGGCGTGCTTCTTCGAGTAGGTCGACGCCGTCCTCATGGGCTTCTTTGGCTTCGGCTTCAGTGCACATCGCAACGTGCGGCGAGTCGAACTCGACGTCGGTCGGGATGACGGCTTCGGCTCCGTAGAAGAGGAAGAACAGGGTGAACCCGGTCGACCAGTTTGGCGTGGTGCGGAGGCTCCAGAGGACGGCCGGCAACTCGTTGAGCCAGCTACCGGGCGAGCGGATGAGAGGCTCGATGAGCCGCGGCTTGATGCCAGATAGGATGAGACCATTGGCCCGCTCGACCTGCCGTTGGACTGCGGGTGTGCCACGGAAGCCAGGTCGAGGCGGATGCCGGAGATAGAGCAGTATTGCGCGAGTGCGCCCTTGGCGAAGTTGGTGCTGTTGTCCGTGATGATGCTGTTCGGCATGCCATAGCACACTGCAATGTCTTTGACGAACCGAACGGCTGTCGGCCCGTCCAGCTTCTTGATCGGTCGTGCTTTGATCCACTTGGTGAACTTGTCCACCACCACCAGGAAATGCGTCATGCCGCCGCGAGTGGTCCTGAAGGGCCCCACCATGTCGAGTCCCCAGACCACGAAAGGCCAGGCGATCGGAATGGTCCGGAGTGCCGAGGCCGGCTGGTGGCTGCGCTTTTTGAAGCACTGGCATCCCTCGCACTTGAGGACAAGCGACTCGGCGTGTTGGAGGGCCATGGGCCAGTAGAAACCACGGCGGAAAGCCTTGGCCACTAGGGACCGTGAGGCGGCGTGGTGCCCGCACTTGCCCCGGTGTATGTCGAGGAGGATCTCAATGCCCTTGTCCTGCTCGACGCAGCGCTGAAACATGTCGGTGGGGCTGCGCTTAATGAGCTCGTTGTTGATGATGTTGTAGGCGGACACCCGGCGCTGTATTTGCCGGGCCTCGGTCTCGTCCATGGGGAGAACCCCATTCTCCAGAAACTCTGAGATGGGCAGGGCCCATGATGGAGCAGTCACTACGGCGAAGACGGCCACCATGGCGGGTTCCGGGACGGCGGCCCCCGAGCCGGAGGTGGCAGCCCCCGGGTTGGGGACGGTAGGGGCCGGGTTGAGGACGGCGGTGGCCGGGTCGACGGCTGCAGCCCCCGAGCCGGGTTCAGCAGTCCCCGGGCCGAGTTCGGCAGTCCTCGGGCCGGGTCAAGGCGCGACCGGGTTGCCGGGGACGAAGATGGACTCGGAGTCCGGAGAAGGCTTGGCAGATGGCTTGTGCAGGTGCTCGAGGGAGACGCCGGCTGGGATGGACTGCCGAGACGAGGCGATCTTGGCGAGCGTGTCGACGGCCTCATTTTCCGTGCGCGGGGCATGGAGGAACTCACAACCTTCAAAGAAACCAGACAACTTTTGGACGAGGAAGCGATAGCTTGCCATCTTGGAGTCGCGGGCGTCCCACTCGCCGGAGCACTGCTGCACCACCAAATCTGAGTCACCGTAGCATAGGATGCACCAGATGCCGAGTTCCTTGGCAAGCCAGAGGCCATGCACAAGGGCTTCGTACTCGGCGACGTTGTTGGAGGCGGCGAAGTGGATCTGGAGCGCGTACCAAAGCCGATCGCCCTTTGGGGAGGACAGCACGATGCCATCGCCCAGGCCGAGGCGCATCTTGGAGCCGTCGAAGTGCATGCGTCAGTGCGTCGAGTCCGGCAGCGGCGGCAGGTACTGGGTCTCACTCCAGTCGATGAGGAAGTCGGCCAGAGCTTCGGACTTGATCGTAGTGCGAGGCTCGTAGAGAATGGTGTGGCCGTCTAGCTCGAGTGCCCACTTGGCAACCCGGCCAGAGGTGTGACAGCCTGGTTTTTGCTCTCCTTTATTTGCCTGATTTTCATTTGGATTGATTTTGAAATTTGGAGTTTTTGAATCTTTTCATATGGACTTAAACACTTGGGCACCCTTGGCTTTCACCCAAGTGCCTCATTTCCCACCCTAACTATCATTCCCTCTCTGGTTCTACCCAAAACAGTATTTGGAATATTTTTCTTAAATGAAAAATATTCATTTCCCTCTCCAAAACCCTAGCTAGCTCAATGTGCTCCAAAGCAACCCCAATTTTTCTTGCCCACAAAAATCTGACAAAATTCACAAATATTCTTTGAATCCTAGGGCACCTTCCTGAGCAAAAATATTGCACCAATTTTTGGAATATTTTTGCTTCAGAAAATGTTTTCTGTTCTGGACAGAAATGGTGGTTTCTACATCAACTACCATTTTACTTGCTCCAATGAGGCTGATTTTTCTTGTGCATCATCACCTTAGTAGATGATTGCTAGCCTCCAAAGCCCAGCTCCCAACTCCCAGCCATTTGACCTCAATAAACTCTCAAAGTTACTGATCAGAAACTTACTTGGCTTGTGAAATCTTTTCTACTACGTCTGGGTCCAAACCAAAGCGTGGTAATCTTCAAAAATACCACGAACAACAAGCCAGACATGAACTTTGGACGTAGGTCGGCCTGGGGGCAAAGTTCACGCGGTTACCACGCGTGTACATGATGCCAGCCTGCGTGTCGACGCGCTCTGAGTGCCGCCAAGCGCTCTGTTTCGCGCATGCTCGCTTCCCCGACTGCCAAAGCGTCCCAAACCTCGCCACCATCTTCGTCCAAACCCCCTTAACTCTCCCCTGGCACTCGCTGACGCCGGAGCTCACCGCAGCGAGCACGGGCATGGTCCGGCCAACGCATAGTGCGCTCTACACTGTGCTCCTCGCCTTCCTCTCGATCCTGTGCTCGTCCCCGTTCGCCCACAGTCCCCGCGTGAGATGTGTCGTCCTCTCCCTCTCTCACTGACGCCGCTTGTCGCCGGGCGCCGTGTCCAGGTGTCACCGGCAGAGCCCGATCCACCCCTCGATGCTCGCCTATAAATGGAGCGCTTCCCAGCCTCCTCGAGCACCATCCTCCACTCCCACACACTCCACAACCTTGTAGATAGCCGTAGCCCGGCCGGGCAGGCCAGACGCCGTCCCGAGCTCGAGCTCGCTGGCGATCCTCGGGTCGTCGCGGTAGCTCCAGCCCCTCGAACTGGGCGACCCTTCCAGAGCCTCCGCCACACTTTGCGGTGGTGCCGTTCCGCCTTGATTGAAGCCCTGGAGTCGCCTCGCTTTCGCGCCGTCGTCTTCGTCTCGGTGAGCTCTGCTTCCTGTCTCCGCTAGAGAGGACGATTCCGACGCTGTCCGACCACCCCTAGCTACTCTACGGGTACGGGCAGGTGCGCCTCCGTCTCCTCTCTTGATCCCTCCCTCTCGTTTTGGCCAAGGAGCCCTCACCACCGGCGTGAGCTCCGGTGAAGCCGCACCACTCTCTGTTTCCTTCTCCCCCTCCACCTCACCTGACTAGCGGGGCCGCTAGTCATCCACTCAACTCTGGCCAAGCGGCAATGAGTGGTGGCGCCCGAGGCTTTACGCCTTCGACGTCACCCCCAGTCTGTTTTATTTAAATTCAAATTCATATATTTTCCAGAGAGCTTCAAACAGCTATAACTCATCAATCATAAGTCCAAATGAATTGATTCTTTTTGCATTGTGTTCTTTGCAAATAAATCTAGCAGCTCACCAAAAATGAGATTTTTCTATGCTGTCTAGACTTTCTGGTGAATTTCAGAAGGGTTCTTGATATTTTCTTCTTGTGTTTAAAATTATTTTCAGAGAGTGAATCTTGTCTTGAGGATCACCAGAAGGCTTGTGCACCTCATCTGCACTAAGGCAAGCCACAACAACATTTTCATGATGCCACTTCAATATTTGTGATTTTTCTACTTGAATGAATGATTTAATCCATGCATTTAAATCACTATTATGTTATTTATATTCTGTTAGTTGCTTGTTTAAGACAATATGCTTGATTTACAGAAAGTTTAAAGTTAACTAAGTTGTTAAAGAAACTAGGATTAACTTTTGTTATGATAGAAATAATATGGTTATGGATATAAGTAATTAATTGGAGTTACTTTTCTTGCATGCGAAAAATGATAAATTTGTTAGATTAGATTCTGTTAAAGTGAAGGTTGATCTTAACCAGAAAAGTATGAGGAGTTGTTGATGTTTATGGTTAGTGTGGAGTTAGTTGACTCAGTCATTTTCGTTAATATGTGATGCATATCTTAGTGTTGCATTTCATGGCATGCTATGACACCGGTTATTTTCAATTTAAATTGAACCTGATAATAACACAACTTGAATATATCGTTGACCGGGTCATGGTGCCACTGAATCGAGTTTTCCCAGTGCAACCACATTTGCCCTTTATGGGAAGGCATTTATTGATGCATTGTCATGCCTCTGGTCGATTGCCTCCAACAAGGGAAGGTTATGGGCGTGCGGTACCACGGCGATGGCGAGACATAACCTTGTGTGCCCGTTGTTGATATTTTTGTCCCGGTCCCGTGAGGGACGTTTATGTTTAGCCACGACGGTGGTCGTTGTGTCTTTAGTAGACACGGGCCACGAGACTAGCCCAGTTGGGAGTGGGTCGGAGTGGACGAGAGAGTGTCATGGCAATGGAGGGGTTTCGTCGAAATGCCGTTGGTCCACCCGAATGGGAGTACGAGGCCATGGGTTCCGTGGTGTGGGTACAGTGCGCTACCTCTGCAGAGTGTATTAATCTATCGATAGCCGAGTCCACGGTTACGGACACCTCGAAAGTAGGTCACACCATGGGTCAGCATTTAATTAATCTTGCACACTAAGTCATGAACTTTGCACTGTTTAGGATGGTGGGAAGGTCATCCTGTTGGCTGAGACCAGGTGTTGGTCGTGGTTGTGATCACTGGAAGGATCACTGTTTGAGACCAAATATTGGTCGTGGTTGTGATCGCCGGAAGGATCACTGTTTGAGACCAAATATTGGTCGTGGCTGTGATCGCCGGAATGATCACGAGGTATCCATAGCTGAAATCATGTGGTTGGTACGTTTGTGATCCAGAAGCGATCGCCGTTGGTAAGCTAGTCCGAGGGACTGTTCTCATAAGAGCGTGATCACAGCATGTTGGTTACATTGTTGCATTACTAATAATTGGTTAGTTATCATGATATTGTTTGTCATTATGTTTATGCTTATTGTGAGCTTGCAAGTACATTCAATGTACTGACCTGGCGTGTCATGCCAGATTTCAGGGAAGTTTCGTTGGAAAGGAGTGCTGTTCGAGTCTAGATCGTGTCCACATCGGTGTCCCTGTGCTATGGAGTTTCTGCTACGACGTTGTTCCGCTGCCGCGTAGTTGTTGTGATCGAGGCCCCTTTATGTTCACTAAATAATGTACATATTGTTTATCCACATCGTGTGTGCCGCTTGGCCTCGACACCTGTTGTAATATAAACTTTGATCCGCTAGCTTCAATAAAGCGGTTGTTTTCTGTACCAAGATGTTGTGTGTTGCCAGAAGACATGGTCTCTGGGCTGGCAATGCATGGTAAACCGGTCGCTCTGAGCCGGGGTGCCACAAGAGGCGTCCCAGCAATCGATGATCTCGCCGAGGGGGGCCGTGCTGACCACGGTAACAACGTGCTCTTGGAAATACTAATTCAATTTCTTGGCGGTGAAGTACATGCCGTAACACATCTTCTGGTAGTGCGGGTTGTTCTGCTTGGAGGCGGAGAGCACCTCACTCAGGTAGTAGACCGGGCGCTGGACGGCTTGGATCTTTCCCTTCTCTGGTCGCTCAACCACCATCACCATGCTGACCGACCGTGAGGTTGCGGCAATGTAGAGCAACATCGGCTCCTTCTCGGCTGGTGCGGCCAGGGCGGGTGCGTGGAGAGCATGCACTTGAGGTCCGGGAAAGCTTCGTCCGCCTGGTCATTCCATTCGAACGGCGTCGTGTTCTTCATCAGCTGATACAGGGGCAAGGCCCTCTCGCGCAGCCGGCTAAGAAACCGGCTGACCGAGGCCAAGCAGCCGGTGAACTTCTGGACATCGCGCAGCCGAGCCGGCTTGCGCATTGATACGTCTCCAATGTATCTATAATTTATGAAGTATTCATGCTATTATGTTATCCTTCTAGGATGTTTTATATGCATTTATATGCTATTTTAGATGATTTTTGGGACTAACCTATTAACCTAGAGCCCAGTGCCAGTTTCTGTTTTTTCCTTGTTTTTGAGTATCGCAAAAAAGGAAAACCAAACGGAGTCCAATTGACCTGAAACTTGACGGAGCTTATTTTTGGACCAGAAGAAGGCCATGGAGTGAAAGAGTTGGGTCAGAAGAGTCAGGACTGCCCACGAGGGTGGGAGGCGCGCCCACCCAGGGCGCCCCTACCTCGTGGACAGCCCAAGACCCCCGACTTGTTCCCGATGCCAAAACCTCTTATATATATAGAAACCCCCAGAACATAACCTAGATCGGGAGTTCCGCTGCCGCAAGCCTCTATAGCCACCAAAAATCAATCGGGACCCTATTAGGCACTCACGAGGGAGGATCCTTCTCCGTGGCCATCTTCATCATCCCGCGCTGTCCATGACGAGGAGGGAGTAGTTCACCCTCGGGGCTGAGGGTATGTACCGTAGCTATGTGTTTGATCTCTCTCTCTCTCTCTCTCTCTCGTGTTCTTGATTTGGCACGATCTTGATGTATCGCGAGCTTTGCTATTATAGTTGGGTCTTATGATGTTTCTCCCCCTCTACTCTCTTGTAATGGATTGAGTTTTCCGTTTGAAGTTATCTTATCGGATTGAGTCTTTAAGGATTTGAGAACACTTGATGTATGTCTTGCATGTGCTTATCTGTGGTGACAATGGGATATTCACGTGATCTACTTGATGTATGTTTTGGTGATCAACTTGCGGGTTTAGTGACCTTGTGAACTTATGCATAGGGGTTGGCACACGTTTTCGTCTTGACTCTTCGGTAGAAACTTTGGGGCACTCTTTGAAGTTCTTTGTGTTGGTTGAATAGATAAATCTGAGATTGTGTGATGCATATCGTATAATCATACCCACGGATACTTGAGGTGACATTGGACTATCTAGGTGACATTAGGGTTTTGGTTGATTTGTGTCTTAATGTGTTATTCTAGTATGAACTCTATGATAGATCGAATGGAAAGAATAGCTTCGTGTTATTTTACTACGGACTCTTGAATAGATCGATCAGAAAGGATAACTTTGAGGTGGTTCCATACCCTACAATAATCTCTTCGTTTGTTCTCTGCTATTAGTGACTTTGGAGTGACTCTTTATTGGATGTTGAGGGATAGTTATATGATCCAATTATGTTATTATTGTTGAGAGAACTTGCACTAGTGAAAGTATGAACCCTAGGCCTTGTTTCCTAGCATTGCAATACCATTTACTCTCACTTTTATCGCTTACTACCTTGCTGTTTTTATATTTTCAGATAAAAAATACTCATATATATCATCCATATTGCACTTGTATCACCATCTCTTCGCCGAACTAGTGCACCTATACAATTTACCATTGTATTGGATGTGTTGGGAACACAAAAAACTCTTTGTTATTTGGTTGCAGGGTTGTTTGAGAGAGACCATCTTCATCCTACACCTCCCACGGATTGATAAACCTTAGGTCATCCACTTGAGGGAAATTTGCTACTGTCCTACAAACCTCTGCATTTTTAGGCCCAACAACGTCTACAAGAAGAAGGTTGCGTAGTAGACATCAAGCTCTTTTCTGGCGCCGTTGCCGGGGAGGTGAGTGCTTGAAGGTATATCTTTAGATCTTGCAATCGAATCTTTTTGTTTCTTGTTTTATCACTAGTTTAGTCTATAAAAGAAAACTACCAAAAAATGGAATTGAGGTTGCCTCATATGCTTCATCTTTTTAATGTCTTCCGTGAAAATAAGGATTCCGATAATTTGTGCTCAATTGCGAGAGGAAAAATGCATTAAAATGTTTGGAACTAAATATTTGAATGATGAGCATGATTGCAATGTTGTTAGTATGAATTCTTTGAATACCCATGATGCTAATGATATGCAAAGCCACAAGCTTGGGGATGCTATGTTTGATGAAGATGATATTTTTTGTCCCCCAAGTTTTGATGAGCAAATTATGATGAAAGCATGGCTCCTATTTATGATGATTATTGTGATGACACATATGCTATAAAGAATAAAGATAACCATGAAACTTGTCATCATGATATTAGTTTTCAATTGGATTATGCTTCACATGATAGTTATTTTGTTGAGTTTGCTCCCACTACTATTGGTGAGAATAAATTTGCTTATGTGGAGAGTAGTAAAATTTCTATGCAAGTAGATCATGAAAAGAATGCTTTATGTGCTGGTTATATGGTTGAATTCATTCATGATGCTTCTGAAAATTATTATGAGGGAGGAATATATGCTTGTAGCACTACAAAAAAAATACACTTCCGTGATGATACGTGTTTGTCACAGTAGGTCGCGTTTTTTGTCATGCATGTACATCCATGACAAATTTATGACAGAATCAAGATAGTCATACTTGTCTTTGTCGTAGAAGTGTTCCATGACATTACCAAAATTATCATCACGGAAGTGTCCACTTCCATGACGATAAATCGCGTGTCACGTAAGTGCTTTCGTCAAGGGTAACCGTCTCGTGGCATCCACCGTAACAGAACGCCGTTAAGCTATCGGGTCGGATTTTGGATCCGATAACCCGTTAACAACCGTGACCAATGGGAAATTTCCACGTGTAAAATTCTGATTGGTGAAGGGAACACTGTCACCGTCGATGGGCGGATGTCGCTCATCCATTGGAGGAGACATGCCTATGATACGTCGACACGTGGCTGGGCCCAACCGAGGCCCATATAGGTTAAAAAGGCGGCCCAGTCAAAGGCCTGTAGAACTTAATCAGGTACTAGTGGGCCAGCCCAATAACGGCCTGCTTAATAAAGGCCCATTTACGGCTCGAAGCCAGATCTGGCCCGTTAATTGTTCGCCCAATATTTGGGCCCATTTACTGACCAAAGCCGATCTGCCCGTTAATTGTTCGCCCAATATTTGGGCCCATTTATGCCCGCCGATCTGCCCGTTAATTGTTCGCCGAATATTTGGGCCCAACTACAGCCAGATGACTTTCGGCCGTTAGACGCGCTGAAGTAGACATGGGCCCATTTCACCGGTGTGACTTTCGGCCCGGAAATGGCCCGTGCTGCCCATGGGCCATATATGGTCCGACGGGACATTGGGCCCACTAACGGCCCGTGCTAAAGGTGGCAACAGTTAAGCCCAACGTGATTTTGGGCCTGTTAAAGGCCTATCGCGTAATTCGGCCTGTTGATGCTCAGATTAAGCTTTCGGCCTCTTAAAGGCCCATGATATCGATGGGCCAACTAAGGCCGAGATATGTTTCGCCCGGTAACGACTGTGAGCTAATCGGGCCCAAAGCGGCGGTTACATTTCGCCTCATCAAGGCCCATCGACGACTAGTGAAAATTGAGGCCCAACATGCATTTTGGCTCGCTAAAGGCCCGTGGTTTCATCTCGGCCGTAATGTGCCAAGACAATATTCAACCTGTTAATGGCCCAACGCTACCTGGGCTAAACTAAGCGCTGGGTCGACAAAAGGCCCAACTAAAATATAGGCCGGTGTAAGTTTGGGCCTGGCGCAATGTGTGAAGGCCCCAATCATTCGGGCCCAAAAAAGACGCAGACCGACCCAATTGTGGCCCGCTAAAAACCTGGCCCGTTAGAGTCGAATGTTTCGTCCCACGACTACATCTGATTTTTTTTTCAGATAGCGAATGATGGCACTAACTAGTAGGAATTAAGAACAAACCTACTCTATACAATAAAGAAATTACGGCATAGTAACTAAGAATAAACCTACACTATACAATAAAGGATTTAAGGTATATTACATCCACTGGGCATCGAAGTTCACCACCGGTGATCATAAAGCTTAAACGAAGAAGCAGATTACAAAAAGCTGGGCACGATTGCAACAGAACAAAATAATCTTGAACCGAGACCACTTCCAAGACAGTTCAAGAAAGGTTAGCCTTGCGAGGGAACTGCGCAAAAGTCAGCCGAAAGAAGGGTGAGACCGGCCTAGCATGTCGGGTCATAGCTTCCTGTGTGTAGTTGTTTAGCGATGAGGTTCTCATTGGTGTTCTCCATAATCTTTCTTAGAGATATGACTTCAAGTCGAAGTTGAGTTGCATAATGCCTTTACTGCTAGAACTTGGGACTGAAGAAGTCGAATCGATTCGCACAACGAATTTCGTGGAGCTTGTCTCGATTGTTAGTCTCAAGTAACTTGAACACTGCATCAAGACAAGACTTTGGGGTTGTCTCGCTATCTTTAAGATGTTTTGCCTTCTTTGCTGCAGTATATGTTGGGTTTGTCTCACAGCCTTCAGCAGACTTGTGCATGCCATCAGGCATATCACCCTGAAACAAAGCAGAGAGATGACAAGTTTTGGACGTGTATAAACAAAGATGATAACTGTTATGTCAATTCTATCCAATTTCAAATTAGAACATAAAGAGTAAGTTCAAAATATCAATAGCATAATTTGGCATTATTCATAATGCGGGGAGCTTCACCACACCACTGGATTACCATGTCAACATAACAAGCATACATGAAGGGCAAAGAAAATCATTGTATCTGTTTTGGATAATGTGCATGGCATGTTGTTCATATCATCACCACATCAAGAAGATAAAACAGGAGATGACAAGGTGCAAACGTGGGCTGCTTCACCACACACTGGATTATAGATCCACAAAAACAAGCATACATATAGGGAGTATTAAGTAATGTGCATGGTATGAATAAGGAATTTGGTTTTACAAGTAAAACTTAGAACTTACGGTTCTTACGAACATGAATTTTGGTAGAAACAGCAAACTAAACAGCAGTAAACGATAGGGAGTATGAGAAAATTAAACAGTAGTTGAGGATAAAGGTTTTAGAAGGACTGACTTGCATTAACAGTTAACACCGACTTTATAATTCCCTTCTCCATGTCAAGGGAAGGATAACTCAAGAATTTCGTACGTAATCTTCTTCATAAGCATTGCCTGTACTCTACATTTTGTAGAGAGTAATTATAGATATGATAATCTTTGGAAGGGATAGAGGATAATGAAGATAAGATGCAGATTGATGCTACATAATCAACTACCAATCCCTGGAAGTACAAGCGTTACAGGACAAAATGTACTGACAAGAGCAGTGGGCTACACTTCTGCACTGGCATTGTCTGTGTATTCTACTTGTTGGTAAGATTAACTATATATCTGATATTTTTTAGTAAATGGTGGGGGAGGGATATAAGATGCAAAATGCTACAAAATTAACCAATCCCTCTTCCCATAGTACAAGAGTGTTTTGAACACTGGTGTACTGTACAAAACGTTCTTATATTATGGGATGGAGGGAGTAGCTGTTAATGTAAGTACAATGATAGACCACGTTCAGTCCTTACAAGAGGACTGCAGAGCTAAACCTCTTCAAAAGCATTGAGTTGATTCTAAATTTATGTAAGAGTCCATATGGATCTTATAATGTCCACCAAATGGATGATTACGAGGCTAACATGTGCAGTGATGCTACATAATCAAACAGTTATGAAAGTAAGTATGGTCATACAGGGCAAGAGGTACTCACAAGAGCAATGCAGTGTGCAGTATAGTTGCGAGATTCTCATGGTCCCTTGAGAACGAATGTTCTTACGCTATGATTTTTCGTACAAGTGAGACATTAAGGCAAATGCGTAAATGTAGTTCAAATTGTGATGTGATATCATAGACAGTACCTTACGCTGCAGCCGAGACCAATGTGTAACAAGATTATTCCAGTCACCATCGGATAAATGTAGCACCGGAGACTTTATAAAAATTTCGTTCAGAGGCTTGCCATCGAAGTGCGCTTGCCTCAGGTAGGAACGATACTTCATCAACGAAGTGCTTGAAAAGCGCAACCAACCCTTGCTCGTCATCACAATCCGGTTTGCTCCTCGCCTATTTAAAAGAATGATACCTTGTGTCTTCGTCGTGAGAAACATATGCAAAGAATGACCATGAATAACATTAGTACATTACTTACGCGTAAGTTATGGAGGAAGATCGGAAATTGTTACGTGGTCCGCAGATAATCTTTCTATGAAGGAAAGATGCACAAATTTCCGACAACAACATAAGCTTCGCTTTCTAAATCGGGAAGAAATGGAACAAGGGTCCTATTTGCTGCAATTGGGGCTCTCTACGGTTCGAAAAGGATTTGGCAACCGGATTTGGTGTACTCTTTGCTGTAATGGGGGTTTTGCGTCGTACAACTGGGCGCTATGTCAACTGGCATAATCATACTGTTTGCTGCAATTGGGGTCTGCTGAGTTGGGGCATCATGAATGACCAGTGTAGTAGGGTTAGAGTCTGCTAGAGTTGGGGTATTTTGTGGGTCAGGTGATATTGCAACTACACCCAATAGGCTATTTGATTTATCAGGTGCCACTAGCTTTTCCAAATACTTTGCTTGTGCTCCTCCACGATCAGCAATCGCCCTCTTCCTTTTGAACGTCTGATACACAAGAATAGCATTTGAATGGATAAATATGGTATGATGAAAGATGGAATATGTACTGAAAATGGATAGGCAGTATGTATTCACATACACGATGTGTAAACTAAGCTAATGGCAGTTCAACAAAGTAGAAGCAATGCAAAGCATCGGTTGCAAGATATGTGCGAGCAATGTAACCTTGGAAAGTTAGAGCAAGTACCTTGATGGGTGAATAAGATAGGGCATCTTCCTCGACTCCTCCACTAGGGAGCTACATTGACTTAGGTCTCCCTCTAGCTCAAAATCACTGTTAGGATCATATTACGAGCATGAATCAGAGGTGGAGAGCGTTTGCATTGCATTGCATCCAGACTTGATTTCAGTCCCTTAATGCCAAGTTTGACAGCCATGGCATTGTTCTGCTTTATTCTTTTCATGCGCGCAAGCTCATAATCATTATGATGCTGTTCAGAATCTGAGATTCATGAAAACATAGAAAGTAGTCAGATTATCTACGGAATGCATTGCGGATTCAACTCGGAGAGTGTCTCCCTATAAACCCCTGCATATGCAAAGTTCACCTCCCCAACCATGCTGACTAGACCACACACAGAAATACAAACCCCTTATGTCTCTATAACAGGCAGACACACATTTCAAAACTGAAGTAGGAACATTAGAATCATATGAAATTCGTATTTGAACAAATAAACTAAGCAATTATGAGTGGCGTAATGTTTAGCTTCAAGGGTGGAGTGTTGGTAGTGCAACACAAAGCAAGTAGGCATATTGTATTCCATGTAAAAGATTGAAACCTATGTAAAAGCTGGAAATGACACTTTCTTTCTATACAAAGGCAAAGTGTTCGTTACTCCACACATGATGGAAGAGATCACATAGAGAAATACTATTCACTCATGTCTCACGGTTCCAAAGATTTAGAAATAGGGTGGTCCACCCTAAAAGAATATTGACAACAAATATGACAAGGCAAGCATAGATGTAGTGAATCAATCATTTACTTGTGAGCTTATTAGGACAAGTATGCGTAATTGTAACTGCGAAGAGACCGTCCAAAATCTGAATGAAGAAGTTTGTCTAGAACTTATTGTTTGCAACTAATCAACGTGGATAATTGGATATTATATCGAATGAGTAAGAAAGACAAGTAAAATTGTCAACAAACCTGGCTTGCAGTAGTAATCTGGGTCAATGTCACTACGACCAACAATCCAAAATGACTAGTTTACATTCCGAGGGCCGGAATTTTGAAAACCCTGTGAACTTTAGAGGTACTAAAGATTATCGAAATACATCTGAACCATTAAGTGTAGGTAGCACTGAGCACACAACAAACCCTAATGACAGTCCTTCGTAATGAGTAATGAATCAATTAGAAAATGGGTGATGAGGAGTGGCTGCTGAGTGTTGAGGACGTATCTCAGGATAAATCGGGTTGGCTTGGTGGATGTTGCACGCCTGAGCCCTGAACGGACTGGGAAGGTAGGCACGTCGGCGCCCGGCAGCGGTGACTGGGCAGCGGCTCCTGCCTCCTCTGTTAGTCCGGCTTCTCCTCCTAGAGTCATGCCGTCTGGGAAGGCAAGTCACCGGCGAGGCAAAGCGGCCGGCAGTAGAGATCGGAAGCGCCAGAGAATGAGGGGAATCGGGCCGGGACGACCCAAAATCCTGTGGTGGGCTGCCCATTGTGGGCACCTCAGAGATACACACCCGAGCGTAACATGCATTTTCAAACTAATTTAGGAACATTTAGCTAACCAATTAAACAACTCGCTGTTTAATAATATCAGATTCAGATTTGAACAACTAAGCTTGTTTAGCTTGATGGGTGGAGCAGTGTTATTATGACATGAAGCACGATTACGATCAGATAGTGATCATAAAAGGGGAAACTCTAAGCATATTTTTTAGCAAAGAGGGTTTCCCCTCCGATTTCTATTAAAGAAACCACCATGGAACCAACATGATCAATCAAACCCTAAGCATGATCAATTAAACCGTATTATGGCTGTATCATGGCAGATTTGAAGCTGCAAACTGGAGAAATGATATTTAGCATCCATTGTTTGCTTCGAACTAAGAACTAAATTCTAAGAGCTGAAAAGAAAGTAGAGTAACCAAGTTAAGATCTATTTTCTGTTTAAGATCAAAAAGTTGAGGAGATATGAAGTACCACCTCTCTTGCAGCGTCGTGTAGGCATCGGGGGTGCGATGGCTGTCGGTGGCGTTGAAGCAGACCTGCAACGGTAGACGGGTGCATCGAGGGATAAATCCCGTTGCGGTGGAAGAGAAGGTCGTGTGAGCGGCCCCGACAAAGAGGACGACGGTGCCGATGAAGCGAGAGGACGCGATGCAAGGCTATTGGTCCATCGTCGTGGATGAGAAACGTCCATCTCTAGCAGTGGACGACGCGTCTTGGTAGGCGCCCGGCATGGTGGAGGACGGTGGCGATGGATGTGGTGGAGGACGGCGGTGATGGATGGGGTGGCGGACGGAGGCTGGTTTGGGAATGGGGTGTTCTAAGCAGACGGTGTATGAATGGGAAAATGGAGGGAGAGGTACGGGAACCATGTTTTCGGGGCGCTTTATGCGAAATATGGGAAAGTTACGAACTTAGGCCCCGTTTAAAATTTGGACGTCTCGTCGGTTGGGGATAGAGCGGTAATCTCGCATCTCGCCAATATTTGCCCAGAGCAATTTCGGGCGAGGAGAGGGTGGTTGGCGCCCGTGGTTGGCGCCCACGGTGTATGAACGGGGCTGACAGGTAGGGCGGTTGTGTCACGTCTGAGTGAAGTTACGAACCTGCCCCTATTGAAAATATTTGCCTACATCGATTTCAGCCGAGTCGAGTTTGTTTTGCCGCCCACCGTGTATGAATGGGGAATGGAGGGAGAAACAGAGGTCTTTCGGACGAGCTTGAATCAAATGTGTTTTACCGCCCATGTTTGACGCCCACCGTGTCGGAATGGGTTCAGAGGCGGTCGTGTCACGTCTAATTTAAGTTACTAACCTACCCCTATTTAGAGCAATGGAAATCGGTCCGATGGATTGTCCGTCTAATGGGTAGACAGTAATTTCCATCTCCCAAACACTTGGCTTCGGGCAGCTAACGTGGGAGTGGACATTTTGCTGCTTCTTTCAAATTTGGGACAATAAGCATCCACGTTTACCCTGGCAACTAAATTCGAATCCATTTTGTATTCCTATATGAATCTTTATAAATCATTCTATGTGTTTTTATATATCTTCAAAAGGACGACAATGATGTATTCCACTGTCATATATGAATATGGTTTACAAATGCCGATAATCAAATTCAGAAACTAGAATACAGTTTAAGGTGAATTGAATATTTGGAACACTTCATGTCCAACTCAAATGTCACCGCATAACATAATGTGTACTCCCATTTAGATATGTACACAAGCGATGTATCAAGATTCAAATACCGAGTCAATCAACCAAAAATGTACGGAACTAACAGACATATACACACTTATAGAGTATATGGATCAATAATATCAACTAACATACATAAGCCAGGCTGCTGTACTTTTTTTTGGCTACACCAACATCCTTTTTTTAGCCAGCATCTTGGCCCTTTCCGATGCGTGCCACTTATGGTCCATCTATACTACTATTGCTGAATGCACATTCAGCCCGATTGGCATATTTGTAGGTGCAGCACAAAGAATCCAAATGAAATGTCTCCGAGTCTTATCAATTAATACAGACTTGTGTTCAAATAAAATTACAAACTGAAAAACAAAAAAAAAACAATTATTACATGATCTCTAAAACAAATGGTTTGATTGATTACATGAACAGACAACACAAAGGTTATTCAACTATGGAAATAACATTTCACCTATGATTTACCAAGTAGGAATATAATTTCCTTTTTCCTTGAGGACCTTAACAATCTGGTCGGTCTCGGCTTGCTTCGTTTTGAAATCCACCAAATATTTAATGATTGTATTGAGTACTGCTTGTGATTGTGTTGTTTGCTTCCTCAACATGTCAACTTCATCTCTAAGTGCGTAAGCGAATCTCTTTCTACCACTAGTTTAGCCTCTAGAGCATCGGTAGTTGGCAATTCATAATGCACGATTGGGCGGTGCCGCTTCATTGTGGATGATGCAACGTCCATGGGGACCTCGTTCTTTGATCTTGGGCTAACCTGTTTTGCCATTAAAGTTCGATTGGATTCAGAAAAGTTGAAGTTAGCAAAACATCTCAATCGGGAGTTATAACGACAAACCAGTTAAACAAACAAGGAATTAAAGAGTTTCAATTGGATGTTGAAAAGTAGTTATTAGCATCATTGTAACCCGCTGTTGCAGCAGCAATGCAGTTAAACAAACAAGTAGATATTTAAGTTAAGGCAAACAAGTAATTCTTAACAGTAAGTATCAAACACATAGATAGGCGCAGTCTACAATATGATTAACAGGCTGTGCCATTATGTAGTTAGTAGCAAACTAAATTAAGCCAAGCAACGTAATTGAACAATTTTGCAATAAGTGACTAACTAAAATTACGAGAAGCAGGTAACTGAACTTACGCTAGTTCTTTGTACAGGCACCTTTGCAACTTCGTTTTAAACACAAGGTTGTATGAAGGAGTCCATGTCATCAATTGCTTGGATACGCAGTCCCAATACTTCTTTCTTCCCACACTGCATGGGTAAGTCCAATGGTTAATCTGGTAAGATGGTGCGTCCTTGATATGTTATATGAGGACGTGTAGTCAGATTAGTTGTAGCCAAACACATCACTGCGGCTTTTCTTGTATATTTCATGCGATTACTTTTGGCATATCGAGATCTAAGCAATCTACAATAGGATGAAAAGACTGGCATCCTTCACATTATTGGCGAACTCAGTTCATAGAAACAAGCAATTCAACCATTATGTGGGTAAATCAAAAGCGCCACTGGAATATTTTTCACTATCCAATCATACACGCATAAAAGGCGACGCGACCATAGGGGCTGGTATGGGCGGCCGCCTCGGTGGCTGGAAAGTGTGCACCTAGTTTGAGTCATCCGGGTTGGCCCACGCTAGTTTTGTTCGTCCCCAACGCACGAGCGTGCAATGTAAAAAATGAAGAAAAATGTTTCAATTTGGATGGGCCAATAACATAAGTGCAAGGCAGGCCCTATAGCAGGCTCATGCCCCAAGCAGCGCCTCCCATATCGATCGACATCAGGAAAAATCCCAATTCATTCGCTCCGGCCTCGATCTGGTTCGCTCCTAACCTAGCCGCCGCTAGACAGACCGACACAGCACTTCCTCGCGCCCTCGTTGGAGGCGGTCAAGCTTCAAGCGAGCGGAAGGACAAGAAGATGAAGATCCAACCACAGGTGTAGCCTGCGTGGGAGGCAGCGGCGGCAAGACGGGTATGGCATCGAGCTTGCCCAAGCAGACGATCGCAGCTTGCAAGAGTAGCATGCATAGCGAGCAGGTACATCACATCCCTGATTATATCTAATTCAACTCTTCAATTTCTGGCCAATAGTTAAACCTGACGGTGTTGTAAAACTTCTTGTATGTAGGGAATCAATGAGAAAATGAAACCAATTTCTACTTATTTCATAACTCCCCCAATCAATACTAAACTGACTGAATCTAATGTATCTAATCAAGTTTCCGGTGCAAACATACAAGCTCATGTTGTTCTTGAGCCTGAAGTGTCTAATGAACAGACTGCTAATGATGGATTTGATGCAAACATTTTACATGCTCCTGTTGATGAACATAAAGTGTCTAATGAGGGATCTAATGCAAGCATTTTGCAAGCTCATTGAAGGATTTAGTGTCTAATGATGATCTACTATGTTGAGAGAGACAAAGATTTGCAGGCATTGATGACAAGCAAATTATAGTGCATTTTCATAGCTTGAGGAAACGCCGAGGCCATCTACCAGAAAGTCCCCGTATCATGACAACATAGCATAAATACTTTTCTAATCTGTTGTTTGAAACTATTGGCATACTTGTGCAGGATAGATATATTGATATGCGGTTTCCTTTGGTTATACGTGCAATTACACTTTGATATTTTCAGCGGAAGAGCGAATAATTCAAGCGGTACAAACCATGTTTGTAGTCCTTGTACACCATGTTGCATTTTGTGTTTTTGGTGCTTGCATCATTTAGTGTTTATAATCTGAACTACTTTGGATCATTAGCTGGTTTTCAAAGTGCATGTAGCTTCACATTTCTCAAGTTATGTTGATTTCCGAGTGCAAGTGCCTTCGTATTTTTTAAGTTAAATGTTAGCCTCGGTAACTTGAATTCGTGGATCCGCCACGCACACAAATCATACACGAATGCCGGTCTGAATTAAATGAAATGCGAGGGACTTATGCTAGCTCGTTATGCAGTGCTCATCGCAGCTATGCTTGCGCTTGGGATGTTCCATGTACAAGTCCATGTTACCACTTGCTTGGATGTGCAGGCCTTGTGCTCCTTGCATCCCCCTCTTCATTTTTGACACGACGAATGGTTGATCAAATAAGTGGAATTGACCTTGATGTTGTACCGGAGGACAGATACTTACAATGTTATACGGGTGTGCATGATGTGTACCAGATCCCGTAGCACCGTCATGCTTCGCTAAAAAATGGATTTGCTTGTTTCAGATGATATCTCCATAAGAAATAAGAGTTAAAGTCAGAGTTGCATAGGCGTGTAAGCTAAGAGAGCAGTGAAAGGATATCCAAACATCATCGGAACGGTGCACAAGGGAGTGATGTGTGGATACCTAGTTCGGGCGGCGTTTGGGCATGCTCGTCTAGCTAGAGTGCGGGTCACTCAGAGCCGTTGAGGGTGATCTTGTTGGCGTTGGCTGGCAGCGCGGTCTGCAGATCTTGAGTGGCAGCGGGCGCTATGATGCGGTGGGCGAGACCGTTGGTGAAGCCCCAACGGCCTCGAAGCGAGAGTGCGACGTTGTGCTCGGTGAAAGTAGCCGGTGATCTGGGAGACGGCGTCGGTGAAGCCCACCTGATGCGGCGGAACTCGGTGTCTGTGAGGCACGTCGGTTGCGGCGGCCGACGTGGTCGGTGGACCACCCGGTGCGGTGGACAAGGGCGTAGATGAGGTAGCTCCGGTGCGATGGTGAAGCGCGACCGTCGTCTTCGTCGTCGTCGTTCGACACAGAGGTGGGGAAAGGGACGAGACGAGGGGCGATTCGAACTTTGCTTGGGTTAGTGGCGAATTAGGGATTTGAGCAATCTGGGCGCAGAAGGGGACAGTGGAGAAGAGAGATTTTGCAGGGCTGGAATTGGGGCCGCCAGATATTTCAATCCGAAACGTGGAAGCGCGAACTTATTTTGTCGTCGTCCTTTGGGGGGGGTGGGGGGGGGGTGGGGGGAGTTGGGGAGGGAGGGAGGGGGTGGGTGGCTGGGTGCTACGCGTCCGTCCGACACACGCGACCACCCCGACAGGACTATGCTTGATTGCCTTAAGGCACCTGCCTTGTGTCCATGACATGTGGGCCCAACAGGTGGCTGGCCCACATGTCAGTGACCCAAAGGCAGGTGCCTTTAAGGCACCTAAGCAACGTCCATCCCGACGCGACCCTGGTCTGCCTGGTGCACCTACATTTGAGAATGCAAACAAATCTTCTTTCATTTGCAAACGAATCTGTATGTATTACCATGCCCGTGTTTTCCTTGCAATAATTAGTCATTCGAAACGATATACTCCATCAGTTCACTTTTGTAAGTCGTTTCAGACAACTTAAAATGAACTGTTTTGCACATTGTCTGAAATGTCTTCAAGGTCTTATAAAAGTGAACAGAGGGAGTACTATAAATTAATTAATGAGGAGTTATTTGAAAAAAATTCAAAACGGTACCCACGCTAACGTGGATTAGAGTGTGTGTCACATAATTAGTTATTTGAATTAGAGTGTGTGTCACGTAGTTAGTTATTTGAATTAGAGTGTGTGTCATGTGGCGATCTCCAATTCTAACGTGGATTTCGCATTTCACTGTATCCATGCTACTTTTTAATACAAATTCATATGTATATGATGAACACCATGGTAGTGAGAAAACTTTTGGATGGATTCAAACATATGACCTACAAAATAGCACAAAAAATTGAGTCAATGTCAACTTTTTGAAACTTAGTATGTACGAATTGAAATAATTACCCGTATGCCTGGTCCTCGGTTCAAATCTTACAATGTACACGAATTGAAACATCGATATTAAGTCTCGTACTATGTACATTCAAATGTTGTTTTAGCCCCCGCACAAACGCTACATACTTCTGTGTCGGTCAATCTTCCTCTCCTAACCACCTTAGGAAGCTATCGGTTTCCAACACACGTTCATACTTTCTCTCCATGTTTTGATCTCTAAGTCTCTCAACTACACAACCCCTTTTTCCACTCTGTTACCAAATGTATTTACCTCACACACCCGCCATTGCACCCCATGCTGAGCTCTCTCTCTCCCCCCTCTCCCTCTCACCCTCTCGCTAAATACATGCATTGCCTATCTAGCCCCCAACCTCTTGTCTTGCGCATGCACGTTGTATATCTAGGTCACTCCCTCGAGACTGTCTCACTCTTTCTTCCGCACGGCGGGCCACACTCGCTCAATCTCGCTCTCTTTATTTGAGTCTGGTTTAACCTCGTTTTCTTTCACACACAAATGATATATCTCCTTGTTCGTGCCTCGATCGACACACTCTATACTCTCTCACGCAGATTGTCTATCTAGGTCAGTCCATCCAAGCCGCCGCCACTCTTTCGACCTCATGGTGGGCCACGCTCACTCACTCTCTCTCTCTCTCTCTCTCTCCGTATGTCTCGATTGACCTCGCTCTTTCTCGGAAAAAAACGATATATCACCATGTTTGAGCCTAGTTCGACCTATTCACATTGTATACTCTCTCACGCACATTGTCTATCTAGGTCACTCTCTCCAACCCGTCTCACTCTTTCGATCGCACGGCGACCCTATGTGATCGGTTGACCTTGCTTCCTCCCACACACAAAATATATCTACACGTCTGTGACTGGATCATCTCTCAAGCTCTATCTTACAGCCCTCACCCTTGCCAAAAGCTCAATCGGACAATATCTCTCCAGAGCATATATATATGTTCAATGAATGTTAGACCACACTCACTTGGTATCTCTATCTATATGTCTCTCTATTGACCTCGCTTTCTCACACCGTATCTTCCACGCGTTGAAGCTGCTACCTCTCCATCCCTCGCAAAGCCGGAGCTATTTACATTGCGAGGGGCACTCCAACCTTGGATTAATTTGTGTAGGCATTTATTCCGGTCAGTTTAGATTATATTTTCGTAGCATTCGGCCCACAACTACTCCAAACACCGTTGCAACCCACGCAACTCCCCTAGTTGATTTCCCTCTGGCTCGGTCATCGCTCTCTCGCACGTCATTTCTCGCCTTCAACGTCGCACCATGGTATTATTGAAAAAACTATGTTGTTCTCTTTAATTATTATAAATAAGCTACAAAACTACACACCGATAGTCCACTTGGAATAGAACAAATTTCGACCCACAAATTAAAGTGCTACAAACTACACACCGAGGGGCCCACATGTCATGAAACAAATTTGGACCCATATACAAATTAAAAAATAAAGGGCGAGGATCGAACATGCGACCGGGCCTTCAAGCCGCACGTCAATAGGCAACATACGTAGAATAGCAATGTTTGTTGTACCCCCTTTGTTCACATAATGTTTTTATATTACCACAACCTAATTAATGGATACCATGTAATATTATTTTTAGTACTATTCGCCTTCACTTCTTGGTGGGTTCCATGTGTGCTCTCTCTCTCCTCCCCTTCTGCGTTTAGGCCTTGCGGGCAAACAGGAAGAACTTCATGGGCGATGTTGCCGTTGACCATATCTGGACGCGTTCACAAGTCATGACACCAGTTTCACGTACTAGCAGCACTAGTCGGTTATTATGCGTGCAATGCACGTTAATTTGGAAGTATATTAAGTGCATGCGGATATTAACTACTAGGATATTATTTGCGTGTTGTCATGTGATTAGCATTATTTTGGCATGAAATTAACTGCACGCTAAACATGTTGAGCGCTCGACATTGAAGCAGTCTAGGTCGTTGGATGACAAGGAATACATGTGGCTTGATGACGTTTTATATTTAATTTGATACGGCTCTAGCAGAACATTCAATCGATCAAACCATACATTTCGTTCAGTCTGACTCCGACTTTAAATTATACGACGATCGATATAGAATAAACGGAAATGATAAACATTTGGATTTTAAGCATGGAAATCCGAACGTTTTTCATGGCAAATTTAGATTACGCGGTGGCGGCGGGGGTGTCTCGCGGTGGGAAGCGGCTCCTCTGCTGTGCTCTGTGTGTCGTCGGGCCACTGACCGACGGCGACGGCGGCGTCTTGCGCCGTTGTTGGCGTACTCCTGGACGTTGGCCTAGCTTCAAGGAAGGCCAAAATGTTCTGGACTTTGGAGTGAGTCAACTGGCGAGAGGAGGCGACTGGCGTCGGTGCAAGGAAGTGGTCGATGGCGGCCATCCATGCCGCTGAGGGGGGCATTGGCACCCGCGCGAGGACATGCGCTGTCAACGGCGCGGCGGAGACATTCGTGTGCACGGGCACCGGCACGGGCGCCGCGTCGCTGCAAGCGCATGCTGTTGGCAGGTGCCGCAGCACCGGCGCTGCAGCGGCGTCGGTGCAGACGCAAGCGCATCTGTTGGCAGTGTGCACGCCATGCGTGAAAGTCGGCGGGGACCTCGTGGAACCCCGTGGCATCAAGCTCGGCGACAATGTGCGGTTCCCAGCACATCAATGCCACGAGGATGGGCACTGGCGCAGTCGGGGCGACGGGAGCCGGAATGGGAGCGGGGACAGGCGCGACATCTTCCCGCAAGGCCAGTTCAAGCTCGTCCCAAAGCGCCTTATGTTCTTGAGACTCCGGCTAGGTGCCTTCCTCAGAAATCGAACACCGAGGGCAGACCATCGTGATGCGGCATGGCGTACGTTTAGGTCAGGCTAGTTGGAGGTAGACGACAGGAGAATCGGAGAGGAAGAGAGAGGATTGTAGCGATACCGGGTAGTGCGGGGTTGATTTTAAACTGCGGCACCGGCGACATTAAAAGTGGGAGCAGTTGGGACGACGGTGGGCGGCGGAGCCTGGTCAAAGGGCTCGCCTCCCGGTGAGTCTGCACAGCGGTCTGCTCGCATGCCTCCCTGACAGCCGGCGCAGCGGTCTGCTCGCACGCCTCCTGTCGACTCACACGCTTGCTGGGACGGCACCTGCCGATGAGAAGCGGGGACTCGTGGCGGCACGTAAATGCCCACGGTTTCAATAGTGAAAGCGTTCGCCTTAACGTGACAGGTCTTTGTTCCAAAATACCTTGGCTCTTCATTTGTGCAACTTGTCATAAGCAGCTTGTCTCGAATTGAAGAAAAAACTTACGAAGTAATATTTGTGCCATATCACGTGACCATGCTCAATTTCAAGAATTTATGCTCACTTTTGGATTTTCTGAAATTTAAGATCCAGGATTCGAAACAATATCATAACCTGCATCATGCAATAAATTTTCAAGCCGTACATATGTCCTGTTGTATTTCTTAAGAAAGGATTTGGTCAAACATTTTGCTTAGTTAGACTTCAGACAAGTTATATATGCAGAGTAAAAGGATAATCCCTCCATACTAGTGCATTGCCTGATATATTAACTCAAGTACTAGGCACGAACAAACGGGCTCAATTCTGTGCTCATCCTGGTGTAGTAGTAGTAGTACTAGGAAATGCAGTTGACGGGTGACCTTGACGACGGCGCATCGAGGAATTGAACCGTGCTTGGCACGGTAGGTAACTTTGTCTAGTTACTAAAGCATCCCTCCGTTGTTCATCGGTATTCATTATGGACCGGGGACATGAGGGGAATTTCCTAGGGCTGGAATTCTGGTCGCCAGATATTTCGACTTGAAACGCTGAGGCTCGACTGGTTGGGGTTGCCTAATGTGCATACCACGCACGCCGCCGAAGGACACGAGCCCGGTTTTTTTAGGATCAACACGAGCCAAGGTCTGGCTGGTACGCCGTTGGGTCCTACCATTCGAGAATCTGAAAGGAACCTTTTAAATTGCGAGCGAATCTATGTGTATTACACTACCCGTATTTTCCTTGCAAATACTAATCTCAACGTGGTAATTGATTTATGACGAGTTGTTGAATTAGAGTGAGTTTGTGATATAGTGATCTCAACGTGGATTTCACATTTCATGGTATCCTAGTAAGTGTTCCAATGCAAATTCAAATTTTAAATATGAACAATATGGAGGTGAGAAAACTTTGTATGTATCAAGCATATGACCACACACACACACACACACACACACACACACACACACACACACACACACACATAGGGCTGCAAGAAAAGCTCGAGGCTCGTGAGCCGCTCGAGATCGACTCGCTTTTTGACTCGACTCGAGATCGACTCGATAAGAAACAAGCTGAGTTTGAACACTTTATGTAGCTCGACTGAGAAACGAGCCAATCTTGAGCCAATGTTGGCTCGCTCGATTTTAGCTCGATAGCTCAACAGAATATCATTATGCTAAATGATCATGCCATATATTAAATGGAAATAAGATAATTTATTACCATATATGTTGTCCATAATTTTTCTCCATTTTATTTACCAACAAACATGGAAACTTAATTAAGTGCAGAGAAGATTTAGGTCTAATTATGGCACATGGTCGACTATGTGTTAAGTATCATATATTTTTGGCAAAGCTTCCCAGCATATTCACCTTAATTTTTTTGTTATTCATCCATAGATTTATAATTTTTACCATCTCATTTAGCTCGAAACTAGCTCGAGATTGACTCGAGATCGTTACAAGCTGAGTACGAGTCATGTTCTACAGCTCGATCATGAGCTTCACTAAGTTGAGCTCGCTTGAATTTTCATATGAGTTGAGCTGAACCAACTCCAACTCGCTCGAGCTCGACTCGTTTGCAGCCGTACACACACACAGACACACATGCACGAACACAACAACAATCCAATAAGTATAGTGCATCTATTTTTCCAAACCATGCATGTATGACACGAATTCAAAAATACTCCTATTCCTAAATATTAGTCTTTTAGAGAGTTCAACAAGTGACTACATACGGAGCAAAATGAGTGAATCTAGACTCTAAAATATGTCTATATACATACGTATGTGCGATCCATTTGAAGCCTCTAAAAGACTAATATTTAGGAACAAAGGGAGTAAAATGTGAGACATCCATGGTCCTCAGTTCAATATTTAAAATGAACATGAAACTGAAACATGAATATTAAGTCTAGTACTACAGTACATGCAAATGCTGTGTTTAGGCGGAGCTATGATTGTCAGGGGTCAACCCCTCGACCTTAGATAAAATTGTGGAGCTCTGTTTAAGGTTGTTTAGATTATATTTGTCCCCACCCTCCCAACCCACGATTGGTTGTGCACCCCACCCCTCCTCCCGGGAGAATGTCATGTGCCCCATACCTTAGATGCTATATGCCGTCTGAGTTGCTTGGAGCTTGTAGATCTGAGATATAGCAGCTCACATGATGTGTCTTAATATTTTTGCAGAAACCTTGATGAGTTTGAGAATTGCACACAATTTGTACAAAACTACTTAGATGCCCTTTGATCCCATATCCAACGACCTTGAAGCTCAGATCACCGTAGCATCTAAGATGAAGGAGGACATCATATTCTCCGTATGTAAGAATATCATGTGCTACCACACCTTAGATGCTTTGGTGATACAAGCTCTTCGGAGGCGTTGGATTTGTGACCCAACACCTCCTCGGTGGTTCGAATGGTTTTTTGCAGAAAAGCCCCAAAAGAGTTCGGCCACTTCTTACAAGCACAAAGACTGCTCAGATGCCATTGGATCTTAGATCAAATGACCTCCAAGCTCGTATCACCGTAGCATCCAAGCTGCGATAGCACCTTATGTTTTCTCGCACGGGAGAGTATGAGGTGCTACCGCATCGTAGATTCTATGGTGATACGAGTTCACTGAGATCTAACGCCCATGAGGAGGTTTGAATGTTTTTGCAATATACGGTGATAGAGTTTGGAAAATGCGCAGAAAGTACAAGTACTACGCATGTGCCATCTGATCACTGATCATACGACCTAGATGCTCATATCACCGTAGCGGGTAATTAAGCTACGGGGAGAACCTAATATGAGCACCGGGGAGCCGTTGGATCGAAGATGCAATGGCACACACGAGGCCTGAATGTTTTATTTGCAAAAAAAAAACCTTTGGAGAGTTTGGAAATTGCCCATAATTACAAAGACTACTCCCAAGCCATTGGATCTCACTTCCAACGGTGTAAAAACTCGTATCACCATAGGATCTAAGCTGCGGGGTGGATGTGATATTCTATGCCACTGTCATTTTTGTTCGTAAACTTGCAAAATACGTGTAACTCATGCCGTTACTTGTCTAACCGTGCAAAGTGTTTGTTCAAAAAAACCATCCTACACTGAAATATCGGAACAACACACGGGGGTCCCACTTGTCATTAATCAAATTTGGACCTAAAACTAACAAATCTGAAAGACGAGATTGAATCGGCAACCTGGAGTACAAAGCGTAAGTCGATAGCAGGAAAAATCGAACTGGTGTTGGGTTTGTCCCATAACGTGATGTTTTACAGTAGTTGCTTTGAGTAGAGTAGAGGGAGGTCCTCGTCAACTCGTGCATGACCGTTTTCTCACTTCTTGGTGGGTCCCAGTCTGCGATCTCAATCTCTCTTCTCTCCATCGTCTAACCTTTGCGGGCACACACGAAGCGGCGCTAGCTTGCCGTGGTGTTATTACAACTAAAAAAAGCTTGGAAAATAGAAGAATCACCTAGAACAAGAGATGTTGTGGCTGGTCGAGACGGAGCTAACCACATCTATCCTCCGTGCCACGTTTGCATGATGAAGCTGTGTGGCTAGTGGGGTGTTTTCGACCGATCGATCGGGTCCCGAGGTCGAACCATAGGTACTACGTCCGGATACAGTATATTTTTACACGCATATTTTCCTCCGCGTGCGAGACGTGGCACACCCTACCGCGCGGTTTCGGGGTCCTCCCGGGTGGTGCACACATATATTCTTCCTGACGTGGGATGCCCTATCGCGCGTTTTCTGGGTCCTCCTCGGTCATAGCATCGAAGCAAGTAAATGAGTCGTCAAATCACGAAAGACCACCTTTCCCGCCGAGTACATCAGTGAAGCACGGTGGCTAGCTAGTTGGGCTAGTTCGACCGATTAGCTAGGCCACCGCCACATTTGTTTTTTCACCCCTTTTTTATCTACTTGCCGGCATGTAAATTTAAATATCTACAGCGGTGTTGCTTTGGTGTTTGAGTGCGGCAGGATTTTTAATTTTTTGATTGACAGGAGTAGGCGCGACAGGATTTTTAATTTTTTGATTGACGGGAGCAGGCGCGGTAGCAATTAGTCATGATGACTCCGCCTGTAAAACCCCACTGCTCCCTGATGTGAGAAGTCGTTGACTGGTGTTTTACCGTGGAACCAAAAGATTCCCCAATCCCTCCGCCTTCCCGTAGATTGCATTGCCTTTCAATAGTTTCGCCCCCTTTGCTTCCTCTCCCCATTGCTTCTACTTGGTGCCATGGCGGCACAGCAGATCACGGAGTCCTAGGTGAGGCGCCTGACACAGGAGCTCCATGCCAAGGATGCGGAGCTCAGGGCCAAGGACGTGGAGCTCCGTGAGCTCAAGGAGGAGAGGAGTGCCATGGTCCTCCGTTATGTGCGGGAGTTCACGGAGCTTCAAAAGCGGCAGGCGTCCACCACAAAGATGCTCGAGGCGTCGGTGGTGTTGCTGCAGAAAGCGGGAGATACGATAGGCCGTCAGGGGAGCCGGCTGGAGCGCGAGTGGGCCGATCGTGACGAGGTCCAGGATCGCCTCAGCCACTTGGTTAACCAAGTTTCCACGCACGTGTTGCGGCTGCGTGATGCCTACCGTCGTGCTAGCGCGACGATGTCGGCCGTCGGGCTAAACCTGTTCGACCACCCGGTCGACTTCAACGAGCTGCGGCTTCCTGACCTGGTCTCCTTCTTCACCTATATCTTCGAGGAGCTGAGCCGTCTCCCGGCGATGGTGGGGCTGAGCTGGACAAGGAGGGTTGCAGGCTGCCGTCGCTGTTGCCGGGCGAATCCTTTCGAGGCTCCGTCACGAGAATCCATTCGTGCCATTGGGCGCCCGTCTTTGACGAGCTGGCTCCCGTCGGCCGAGGCGGAGCTCTCGGCGGTTGCACCCTGCATCACCAACGTCGTGCGCCTCGAGAAGCGAGAGGGACTTCGGTGGTGTTTAGGCGCCCTCTGCATGGGCATGTCCATGTCTCGGCGCAACATGACCGTTGGATCAAACTTCGACGGTGCAGATCGATCAACGAGCACAAAGCGTGTGGGTGTGTTTGGTTGCATTCTCATCTCAATATAGTTGTTTCTTCTTCGTGTATTTTTGTCAACCTACTAGTGTGGACTCATGCACCCTTCATGCACTCTGCCAAACACCCAAAAGTGGGTTGAGAAGGGAACTTTTGCTCCCATCCCGTGCACCCTTCATACACCCTGCCTAACACTATTCGTGCTTCATATCGTTCATGTTTCGTGGAGTACTGTAGCACCGTACTCTCCGTGCGTTGTGTACCTAGTTCTGTTAACATTGATCTCGCCGTGCATTCTCGACCGGACAGTCGAAAAAGCGGTACTATGTTACATATAGGAGTAGTTGACATGCGCACAACATCATTTGTTATCGTCATATCTTACTACACTAGCAACAAGATTGTGTAGTACTGACGTATGAACCACTGCACATGCCTAGTAGTAGGAGCACTGTGTATGTTCAAGTGGCTGCCGTGTTTCGCACTCCTCTGCCGTAAGAGTGGAAACACTTGTTGTAATCGGTTTTTTCTTCAGAATGAAAAACAGTGGACACGCTCTACCGTGCGGATCCTCCTCCAGCCATGCACTAAATTACTCACTTTCGCCGATGTGTGGGACAGCCAGCACCTGGGTCCACCAGCCATGCACCATGCACTAAATTACTCCGTAGTAGAGTGACGGTAGACTACCCCGATCGAACCGCCGCAGTAATGCCCAATGAGCCGTCGAATCACAAAACCCCCTCCTTTCCAGTAGTAAGTTGGACGGACGAAGCAACCATCATTTCACTCTTCTCTCTCGGCTTCCTCTCTTGAAGAAAACCCCCACTCGCTTCGCTTCTCCCTCATCTCGTTCCTCCTTTCACTCTTCTCTCTCAACTTCCTCTCTTGGATGGACGCAGGAGCAACGGCCGACGTGATGTCTATGGCTCACAGCCAAAACCGTCGGCGCTCATAGTGCAGAAGAAGCGCAAGCACCCCGCCGAGACTACCGCAGACAAGCTCAAAGCCATCGCCCTGTCCAAGCCCCCTCTCCGGGATCCCTCATTAAGCAAGTCCAGGTAATGTCTCCTGTTGACGATCTATTTCTCGATCTTGATCGTGTTTTTCATCTAACACGCAGTACTAATCTTGGTAGTACAACTTTCTGGGTGATCTTGCATGTGATTTTAGTATGCCAAATGACGGTTCTAAATTCCTCTTTTGACCAAAACATGCGAGAGGTTGACATTGATTTCTTATAGATTACTTTCAACTACTCCCTCTGTCCCAAATTTCTTGTCTTAGATTTGTCTAGATACAGATGTATCTAATACTAAAATGTGACTTGATACATCCGTATCTAGACAAATCTAAGACAAGATTTTTGGGACGGAGGGAGTACTTTATGAACATCAATGCTACCTTTTAAGAGGGTATATTTGCCTCGATAACTTGTGTTATGGATATTGCATGTAATCCCTCCGCTCTCATGCCTTTGAAGACATGTTCTAGTGTCTTTGTTCACTCATTTCTGTGCGTATATGTAGTCATATATGGAGTATAATATCGAAAATCATCTTATATTTCTGAACGGAGGTAGTAATAAAATATGGTTTCATTTGAATTAGAACCAGGTCCATGGTGGAGATGAAGTTCTCAAAGTCATGCCGTGTGAACTGGAAGACACGATGATGAGTTCTCTTCTTTGAACTATCCAGCTCTTTGTGTCCTTGTCGCCACGTGTCCTAAACTAGTGTTTTCCTGTAGCATTGTTGTCAGGCATGTTCTCGAGGCTGTACTTGACCACAACAATTTCCTGGTTGTGCCTTCGATTACGAAGGGTGTGGTTCTTGTAAAGCTTCCCAACAAATATGATGCGGCCTGTCTTCATCATCATGTTTATGAGTGGAAAGACCACTCTTTTAGGTTCTCCAAGGTTGACAAAATGGTGATGGTGCATGTAGACATCTCACACGAAGTCCATGGCCTAATCGATTATGCGGGGTTCATCCCGTGAGGTCGATGGCAAGAAATAGTCTGCAGAGTTTAGTTAGTGCAACTTTGCTTGTCTGTAGTAAGTACTATTGTTCGATTACTTGATTTGTGTTTGTGAACCTGTATTGTTTATTAGTACTGCCGCTTTTGGTGTGTGGTCAGTCTGAGAACGGTCTATGTTAATGTCATCCACTCAATTGATCTGTATATTTTGAAGTATCCAGATCATATTTTTGTGAGGACGGTTTATCAATTATGGTTACACTCCAATATTTGTATTCATTGCAGGGTTTATCGCACCCACCAAGATTTCCAGTCCCATGGATGTTCGGTCCATACGATTTGTCATGAACTTTGGATTGTCCTGCTTGTGGGAGTAGGCGGGGCCCCTGCATGCCACGCGTAGTTGGACGATCAATCTTCTGTTTAGTACTTCAACATAGTGATTTCCTGGTAAGGATTCGCTCGTGTCACATCAAGTAAATCTTATTGATTTACTCTCTAAATCTTATTGATTTAATGTCATGTTTTCTTTCTTTTCCTGCAATTTTACGATGCAGGTTTTGCCATGTGACATTCGTCACAGAATAAACCGTTTGGTTTGCTCTACGATGGCTATTTTGCAGGTTTCACTTCTTATGTCGTGTATCGATGCTTGAAGGCCTTGTCCATCACTTATATTACTGGAAAAAATTGGATTAGTTTGTTGTCTGAGTACAAGCTGAGTCCCTATGATGAACTGCAATTTGGTTTAACAAAAACGCCATAATTAGTCCTTCTCGTGTTTAAAAGAAATGAAGAAAAAAACTGGATCATGGTCATGGATCCTAGTCAAGTTAGAAAGCTGATCATAGCAGACGGACACGATCGCCGGCTGTCTCACACAGATCGAGCACCGGCAGCTGTTGCTCTAGCACCGACAGCCGCGAGCTCGGCCTCGATCCAGCTTGAGGATTGGGCACCGACCGCGTCGGTGATCGGTCTGATCCGGAGGATCGGGCATCGACACCGGCACCTGCTCCGACACCGCACCTGCTCTACAAGGAGCACCATCTCCGCAGCAGCGGCTTCGCACTGCACCAACACTTGCACTTGCATCTGCTCCGCCCGTGCGGTTGCACCGCAATGACCGGGCTGCGTTCACACTTCATATACCAAAGTCCTTACAAAACCGACCGTCCACCTTCTTGGTAAGCATTGGCCGCCCAAGTGCTTCGTTCTTTTTCTTTCCATGTTGTTTCACATGATTCCTTTGTGTTGATCTAACTGTTTGGGTATGTCTTCTTGTTTGCAAGCAGAGAATTCCTAGAAACGAGGGAGTCGTTCAACAATCCGGCGATCATGCCAAGTTTCTCTTACCATGCACAACCTTGGTGTGAATGAACCTGCTCAATATACCATAAGTACAAAGGATGGTCGCATGATGATTGATGCTAAAGGATGGTCAAGGTTCAAATCTAAATCATATCTTGCGGTAGGGATGATGTCAAAATCAAACTTTCTCGGCAAGGAGAGCTGGTCCAAATCAACTTAGAAATTCTTCAAGAGCAAAGACGCAATCGCCGAACTGATCTATCCTCAGAGATTTTGATGTAATAACTGGCATGGTGAAACAAGTGTCATGTGTGTATAAGTAGTACGACAATATTATTTATCACATGGTATATCGTTGATAGAATTGCAACTCGATTGCTTTGGTTAGGAAGCGTCGTCCGATTTCATTCTAACAATTGCCGTGCTTTATTCAATTTGGTGTATTCGCCTTGCGACAACATCTAAAACCAGCGCCTGCACCGATCGCTTGCAATATGAAAAGCTACCGAGGTAGAACACATGGGCCCCCAAACATGCAGGATCGGCTGCGGCCCAAAGTCCGTAACCGTGAGCCTATCCGAGTATTATATTCTCATTTGAACCCCCATAAAAAGCTGAACCCCCATAATGCCCGTGCGTTGCAGAGGGAGTATATTTCTCGGCAAGGTGAGCCTGTGATATAAAAGATTTGTATATTTCTTTACAGAGGAGTATCTCTCTGTCAAAATATATATTTATGTGTAACTAGTTACTCATGTCTTTCTACTTCCTTTCGGCTGATATGTGGGGCAACGACAACGGGTCCACGAGCCATATGCACAAATTAGAGTGCAAAACTTCACGGTAGACACACCCCGGTCGTAGCGCCGTAGTAATGCCCAATGAGCCGTCAAATCACAACCCCCCTTTCCAGCTTTAGCAGTAAGCTGGACGGACGAAGCGACAATATTTCACTGGGCCTGAATCCCCTTCTCCCTCGCTCGCTTGTTCGGAGAAAACCCCGCTTCGGTGATTGCATAGGGTTTTCTCATGGAGAACCAGGTGCAATTCTTCATCCATCCACTCGATAAATCCAAGTCCCTTGGTCGGAGGTAATCATAGGATGGCAGCCGCCGTCACGATGCATTTTTCTTCCCTCATCGAATCTAGTGTGTTTCATTTGCGATTGCCCAAAGTGTGAGTACCCTACAGATTTACGCACCCTCGTGACGCCACACTTGTTCCTTCTCATCCTAACACAACATTTTGAAACGCGCACAGTATGTTCCTAGAATCCTCTTTTCTATCCGGGAGGGTGGGGGTTTTATGGCCGAACTTGGATAAACTTTCTCAAGTGTTACAGACTGAAAGTTGGCGCACAAATGTTGATGGAAATAGCAGAACCTGGTCTCATCTTCACTGCGATCTTCCACCCCGACATCGTTCCAATTGTTCATCCATGTTAGTTTTCTATCTGGTTCTTGCTTGTTGCCTCGATTACTTCTTAATCCACCTATTCTGTCTAACTAATCACAATTTAAATTTAGAAGTAGCAACAAATCTCTCATGAAGATGCTACCTCTAACTAATATTTTCTTATAATTGGTGGCACGTGTAGGTTTTTTTAGAGTTAAGCAGTCTGCTCGTTTGTTACTCTATAATAACTCGGCTGTTACTAATGGCACTGAAATTGACTGGATAGACATCCACAAGTTCCTACACTTTATTGATTGTCTTGAGGTCCTTGTGGGGCGTTTCAATGGTGGAAGGCCACGTGGGATATGTGTGCCACTGCTGCACTCGTTGAACAGGTCCAACTGTGTCGAGAAACTTATGGTACGAGTTGTTTTCTGTTATATATGTTGTTCATAAACTATTTCTTATACACAGTTTTACAAATGTGATCTTCTTGAAACAGAGGCTGCCGAGTTCTATTGTTCCTATCTGATGCGTGACCATGGTCGGGTCAGACTTGCGCTTGGTCACAACATGATGTTTATGTCGACCTACTCAATTCCCCTTGGAGGTGAAAAGCTACTTATTCATGGGTGGTCTCAAATAATGAAGGCCCGTCCATCTTGGAGAATAGGACAGAAGATTATGTTCATGCTTTTCCATGGCTCTAAAGCGAATATCATGTTTATTGACCATGTTGCGAGATGAAGACGCTTTCGGAAGGTTGTGGATGCGCGGGGTGGCGCCTGGGCCTTTTCCTGGGGCTTGGCGGCCTCACCCTTGGTTAACTGTAGGCAAAGTAGCATTGTTCGAGGCGTGCTTTGTACGGTTGAACATGTATAAGTACTCATACTGCTTTCAGCTTTGGTTGTTAAGTGCCCTATTTGGTTTTGATTAAGGTTGTTAAGTACTCCTGCTGCTTTTACTGATCTGTCGTGTTTCTTGATCCCGTCTTCCTCCGGCCTGAAAGCGAAACCAGCGCCAAGGCCACTGCTTTCACCTCCCAAGGCTGGCTGCACCTCGGCAAGACGCCGCCACCCCACCGTCTCCTAAATCGTTAACGCCGACGTCCTCCAGCGCTTTAGTGCGCTTCGCCAGCGCCGCTCTCTCTCGTTGTCAACATGGTCAACAAACAACAGGAATCGGCAGAAGTACGTGGAGAGGATGACAGTAGGGGCCCACCACGTCAGCGTATGGAAAAATAAAATGCTTCCTCCTAGTGTTTTCCTGACATCTGGGACCCACGACATTGTGAGCATATATAGTCAATAGACAAGAGAACAACACAAGATCGGCTGACACCTGGGACGTAGCTACCCGAGCAGTATTTTTTTTGTTTGGTATTGTTGAGAAGGAGCAGGGTTTGAACTGGGATGTGGCCCGTCTAACCCAGGATTATATTTTATGTTCACCATGTGACCAGCCAGCTATTTTTTCTTTGTGAAAATGAGCCCAGTTTATTTTTTCTGAAGAATACCCAATCCAGGCCTACTTATTTTTCTACATACGATGGGCTGCAACTCTTTCAAGACGCCTGCAAATATTGAAATTAATATGGAGTGGGTTGTAAATATAAAAACAGATGACAAATTGGCAATTACTTTATAATTTCTGATTTTTTTCACATTTTCAAATTCCTATTTCACTGGGCATTAACCTAATTTAAATATATCTTCAAAGTACTTTAAATCTGGCTCGACATTTCGGTATTAAAAATAGTTTGGAACCCATAGAAATATGCGAAATTGGCCCTGGCCAACCAAAAAAATACGATTGCAATAAATTGCATAAGAAGTGCCATGAGCTATATATAAATTATTAAAAAGAAGAGGGAGTGGTCTGACTTGCGGGCCCGTTTAGTTGACGCGTATGCAAGATTTTTTTAGTTATTATATACGTCAACAAACAATTCTAGCAGACGTAACCGTTGGATGTCAATCCAACGGCCGTCGTGTTTCTTAAATCTCTGATCTTCTTGCTCCAGCCGGCGGGACCGCCTGCTCCCGCCTCCGTGGTCATTTGTCTTTGCCAGCATGAGCCTCAGCGCCCCCTACTACTCCCACCGCTGGCTAGGGCATCCCTCTACTTACCCACACCCCCTGTTATTCTGCGGCGATGACAGCCTCACACCGCAACCGAACCGGTGAACCCTCATACTCCTCTCCGTGCGGGCTTCCACTGCCGCGTCTTCCCCGGCTCCGTGTCGTCCCCTTCCTAGGCCTCGCCGTCATCCACCGCCGTGGTGCTCTCGGTGCGGCGTGGTCAATGTGGTCAACGACCGACTTCCATCGGAAGAAATCAGACGTGGAGAGGCCGATAGCTAGGTCCACAGCGGCCGCAAGGAAGTGCCTCCTTATTACGCCGAAGTAATTATTCCTCCACCGACAATGGGGGACCCACCGGACGGGCCACCAGATTTCGCAAAAAAACGTTTCCTCGATTGCTGGGACCCATGGGGCCACCGATTTGTATTCATGAAAAACGTTCCCCCATTGTCAGCTCGGACCCACCGGAAGTGCCTCCTTATTACGCACAAAAAAGTGAATACCCCCTGCTAGCTGGGACCCACCTTGGTGGGAGGCTGACTTGTGGGCCTACTGAGTTGACTGGGATGGAGGCCTTTGTCAACTTTAGTCAATATATGAACGATTCTAGCTCCAGTGACCGTACAATGTCCATCCAATGGCCGTAGTGCTTCTTCTACCTCTGGTCTTCTTGCTCCAGCTGCCCAAAGCAGCGCCGGTTGTGCTGCCTGCTCCTGCCGCCCATGGCCGGCTGTGATGCCGCGGAGGCCTTACCGCCCCCTACTACCACCACCGCTGGCCAGGCCATCCCTCTATGCACCCACACCCCCTGTTATTCTGCGGTGACGGCAGCCTCACACCGCAGTCGAACGAGTGAACCCTCATACTCCTCTATGCGTGGGCATCCACTTCCGCGTCTTCCCCGGCTCCGCATCGTCCCCTTCCTAGGCCTCACCATCGTCCACCGCCCTGGTGCTCTCGGCGCGACGTGGTCAACGTGGTCAAGGAATGGCTTCCATTGGACGTGGACTGTACGTGGAGAGGCTGACAGCTGGGTCCACGGCCGCAGCAAGGAAGTGCCTCCTTATTACATGGAAAATAATGATTCCTCCACCTGACAGCTGGGACCCACCGGACGGGCAACTGTATTTCACGGAAAAAACGTTTCCCCCTGATTGCTGGGACCCACCAGCTTCATCTTCGCACGCAAGGAAGTGCGTCCAGGCAAAAAAAATGATTCGCCCCTGACTGCTGGGACCCACCAGCTACACCTTCGCACGGAAGGAAGTGCGTCCGAGCAAAAAAACGATTCACCCCCCTGACTGCTGGGACCCACCAGCTACATCTTCGCACGCAAGGAAGTGCGTCCGGGCAAAAAAAACGATTTGCCCCCCTGACTGCTGGGACCCACCAGCTACATCTTCGCACGCAAGGAAGTGCGTTCGGGAAAAAACTATTCGCCCCCTGACTGCTGGGACTCACCAGCTACATCTTCGCAGGCAAGGAAGTGCCTGACAGTCGGGACCCACCTGGTCGAAGCGTACGTAGCGTTGTCATTCTGGTCGCGAACGTGTACGTACATACTGGTCGATGTAGAGGCGCGCACGTGTCGTAGTAGAGGCGCGCACGTGTCATAGTAGAGGCGCGCACGTAGCATGTACACGTACGTACAACGGCCAGGGTGCAAGAAAGAAAATACGGCCACGTATGTGTACATCTGGCGGGTCTCGAACGCCTACTCGCGCATACGTACGGCGAGGGCTCGTGTACATGGCTGGGTCGGAACGGAGAAACAACATCGTCGTCGTGTTCATGGGGAGGCAACGGAATACGTTGTGTTCATGGGGAGGCAACGGAATGCGTCGTGTTCATCGGGAGGCAACAGAATGCGTGGGAGCCAACCGGCTGGGTCGGAACGGAATGCGTCGTCGTGTTCATCGTGAGGGCTTGGACGGAACAGATGATGGAAATGAGGCCTGGCGTACCGCACAACGGAGGAAACGGACCTCCTACGTTCGGAACGGGGTCCTGTTGATCGGGAGGGGTGTGGCGTACCGCAAAACGGAGGAAACGGATCTCCTACGGCCGAAAAGGGGGTCCTATTGATCGGGAGGGGTGTGGCGTACCGCAAAACGGACGAAACGGACCTCCTACGATTGAAACGGGGGTCCTGTTGGTCGGGAGGGGTGTGGCGTACCGCAAAACGGATGAAATGGACTTGTGTTGGAGCGCTACGGTCGAAACGGGGGTCCTCTTCATCGGGAGAGGTGTGGCATACCGCAAAACGGGACTCCACGGGATACTGTTCATCTCCAGCATCGACCTCCTCCAGCCTCCACGGGCTACCGTCGACCTTCTCTGAGCTGCTTGAGGGACTAGTGCCCTCACTCAATTGGATCTACTCTTCGGATTTGTTCTGGCTATCACTTTGGTCTGACATGCTGTTCAACCGATCACGACCTGTGAATAGTTATAGATGAGGTAGAGTGGATGAGCATCACAAAATGCAGAGATTTTTGCAAAATAATGATTCAAAAAACTTAGTTTTAGTTTCCCACTGAAAACATTTCGGATCTACCGATTTTCAAACTCGGTGATACCGAAGCAGTTTTGGAACCTAAACTAGTGAACTCGGTCAGACCGAGTCACAGTTTGGTGGCACCGAGACTGCTAGGGTTTCACAAAGTTCTGAAATCGGTCACACCGATTAGCAATTCTCGGTCAGACCGAGACTTAGTAGTGCAATGGCATTAGCCAAATCGGTGGGACCGAGTTTTTCAACTCGGTGTGTGCGAGATGGTTTCGGCGGAAACCTAACCCTAAATTTTCGAATCGCAACTATTCTAAGGACTGATTTGACTGGATAGGAGTGTTTCAATCGTGGCAAGATGCATAATGAACACAATGTCTTTGAGAATCGGACGAGGAAAGCACTGTGATCGAGTTCATACCCTAGTTCAGCGGGAACTCACTACGGCGGCAACGGCGGATGAGAATTCCGTTGACGGCGGCGGAGACTAGCGACAGGAGGCACTTGGCGATGAAGTCGATGATCCATAGACCAAGTTGGCAGAGCGAGCTATGCGCGGGCGAGAAGATTCGGAGAAATTTTTCCAAATTTTGCCCTTGCGTATATATAGCCCGACCTTGTCGGTGTGACCGAGCGGTACAACTCGGTGGCACCGAGATGCAAAATTGTGAACAGTTATAGCAACTCGGTGTGACGAAAAGTACAAATCGGTTGCACCGAGATGAAAACCTAGATCGACTTAGTAATCTCGGTATGACCGAAATGGAGGAATCGATCAGACCAAAAATCACAAAGAAGTTTTGGAAGTTTATGTCTATGACGAATCGGGGACTCCGAGTGCTCCTCACACAGAGTGGTTCGAATCTGACTTGATCAAATTTTGTGATGTAGCATGAATAGAGTTTGAGACGAGAAAAGCATAGATAGCTAGAGAAGGTTCTTAGGCATTCTTGTCCATCCACTTGGCCAAAGAAAAAGAAGCCAATCAATCAAAACAACAAGTGGATGTCCTCGAATGAGTAAATATGCAACCAACATGCTCACACAATAAGATGACAAATGAAATATGTGACAAAGCATGCACAACCAATTCTAGAATCTATCAAACAATTGGCGATGACTAGGTCATCTATATATGAGTATATTGACTTAGGAGTCAAATGAGAACATTTGATCATAGGTCATACTCATCGTTTAAGCTCAAGTGGGGTTTCCACTTTTATATAAAGCATTTATGTGTTCACATCATTAGAGTTGCTTTGACTCAATTCTTAGAGTTAAGCTCCCCTAGATGTGAGATCCCCCTTAGAGGGATGAACTAACCTTGGGTTTTGTCGATGATGACTTCATGTAGGTGTTGAAGATGTGGATGCTCAATGTTGATGTAGATCGTTTGGAGCAATCCTTTGGAGTGAGTTGCACTTTCAATACCTACATGGGTTAGTCCCACAAGGAACAAACAAGAATATCCATAGACATAGAGTGATGCACACACAAAATGATGTCCATGAAAACATTAGGTTACCTTGTCCCTTGCGTTACCAACATGAGGGTTTGTGACTCCTTGAACTAGTGCAAGATATGGAAGTTGATTGCACTTGTCCTTGCCATAAAGATATGAGTGAAGAATGTTGGCGGAGTCACCCTCAAGAACTCTCTAGTTCTTCTTCTTGGGATCCACATCATCTTGATGGGAATCCTTGGTGTAGTAGTTGTACTTGATGAAGTAGAACTTGACGTAGTCTTGGGAACCCACTTGACCAAGGCCTTAGGTGCTTCTTCAAATGCATCAATCTCCTATTGAAGCTTGTTCTTGCCTTTGTTCTTGTGGTCTTGTGGTGGAAGATCATCTTGTGCTTGTGTTCCCTTGAAGGAAGTAGTATCATACTTCTCTTGTTGAGGAACAAACTTCGTCTTGGGGTATTGATCTTCTTCCCACTCAACTCCATTGGCATTGAACTTTCGTTCAAAACCAACACCTTGATTCTTCGGTGCCTTCCTTGCTTGTGTACAATTTCCTCAAATTGCTTACTCCCGCAAGACTCTTGTATACACCTTTCTCTATAATTCCCTTCAATAAGCTGTATTCGAGCTCAAGTGAAACTTGGCTCAGAGGATCATTAGTGGAATCAAGAGAACTACTAGAAGCAACAATCTTGGATTTCGCATTATTATTGTTACTACTAGAGGAAGAATCTTTCTTGTTCTTGTTACTAGACTTGACTTGAGGCATGTAAGTAGATAGGAGTAAACGCTTGGCGATGTAAGAAGAACTTTTCTTACGGAGATCATCATTGATTGCCTTTAAGAACTCATGCTCTTGCTCAAGATTGAGCTTTTCAAAGCATAACTTCTCATGAGCCCTTAAAAGTTCTCGATGATCTTCGAAGATAGTTTCATGAGCTAACTTAAGAGTGTTTAGTTCTTTAGTTAGATGCTCAATCTCCTCCTTATCATTGTCATTCGTTTCATCTTGATTAGCATGATTAATTGACGTTTCATCATAGTATTCATCACTAGAGTTGTCAACAAGTAAATCATCATCACCTAGCAAGTCATCTTCATCAACATCAAAATCAACATACTGGGGTGTGTTACCTTAGGACCTTTGGCCATGAAGCATCTACCAATTCCTTCATTTGGAGATTCAAATATGTCGTAGGAGTTGGTTGACACAAGTGCTAGACCGCAACACCTTCATCTTGAGTGTATTCGAGTCGGAGTGATAGCTTCTCTCGGAGTGATGGTCGGAGTCGGAGCCGGATACCCATTCACCAACATGAGCTTGATGTCTTCGTTTTGTGTATCTCTTTGATGACTTGTCCTTCCTTTCCGAATCCTTGATTCTCCGTGAGGGTCTTCGTTCATAACGATCATTTCTACTCCTTCTCTCTCTTGGTGGTGATTCTTCTCTTCTACTTCTTCTCTTGGGAGAATCTTCTCTTCTTTTGTAGGGTGCCGTACACTCATTGGAATAGTGTCCAGGTCTCCCACAATTGTAGCAATTGCGCTCTCGACTGGAAGATCTTTTGTCATTGTAGGACCTTGACTTAGAGCTTCTTTCTTTGCTTCTACTCTTGTAGAATTTGTTGAAGTTCTTCACCATTAAGCTCAATTCTTCATTGAAGGTTTGTTTCTCACTTGATGATGTGGGTGCTTCACATGAGGCCTTGTAAGCACCACTCGACTTGTCGTGAAGTTCCTCCTTATCCTTGAGTGACATCTCATGAGCAACAATTCTTCCAATGACTTCTGTAGGCTTGAGATCTTTGTAATTGGGCATCATTTGGATCAATGTGCACACAGTATCATACTTTCCATCCAATGCTCTTAGGATCTTCTTGATGATGAATCTATTGGTCATCTCTTCACAGCCTAAGCCGGCAATCTCATTTGTGATAAGAGCAAGCCTAGAGTACATTTCAGCGACACCTTCACCATCCTTCATTTTGAACTTGTCAAGCTAACTTTGGAGCACATCCAACTTGGATTCCTTGACGGAGTCGGTACCTTCGTGCATATCAATCGAAGTATCCCAAATTTCCTTTGCATTCTCAAGACGGCTGATTTTGTTGAACTCCTCGAGGCATAAGCCATTGAAGAGGATATCACAAGCTTGAGCGGTTTATTGCAGCATCTTCAACTCTTCCATGCTAGCTTCACGGTTCGGTTCTCTCCCATCAAAGAATTCACCTTGCAAACCAATACACACAATAGCCCAAACAGAGGGGTTATGTCCGAGAATATGCATTTTCATCTTATGCTTCCAACTAGCAAAATTAGTGCCATCAAAGTAAGGACCTCTACGGTGATAATTCCCCTCACTAGACGCCATACTCTCCTAGGTTGTGAAACCAAGGCTATGACCACCAAAAGCTATGGAAATCAAAGCGAATGGAGACCAAAGCTCTGATACCACTTGTAGGACCTTGAAGTATGTCTAGAGGGGGGGTGATTAGACTACTTGACCAATAAAAACCTAACCTTTTCCCAATTTTAGACTTTGGCAGATTTTAGCTATCTTTTAACAAGTCAAGCAATCTTCACACAATTCAAGCAAGCATGCAAAGAGTATATTGGCAGCGGAAAATAAAGCATGCAACTTGCAAGAATGTAAAGGGAAGGGTTTGGAGGATTCAAACGCAATTGGAGACACGGATATTTTTGTCGTGGTTCCGATAGGTGGTGCTATCGTACATCCATGTTGATGGAGACTTCAACCCACGTAGGGTAACATGATTCTTGAGTCCACGGAGGGCTCCACCCACGAAGGGTCCACGAAGAAGCAACCTTGTCTATCCCACCATGGACGTCGCCCACGAAGGACTTGCCTCACTAGCGGTAGATCTTCACGAAGTAGGCGATCTCCTTGCGCTTACAAACTCCTTGGTTCAACTCCACAATCTTGTCGGAGCCTCCCAAGTGACACCTAGCCAATCTAGGAGACACCACTCTCCAAGAAGTAACAAATGGTGTGTTGATGATGAACTCCTTGCTCTTGTGCTTCAAATGATAGTATCCCCAGCACTCAACTCTCTCTCACAGGATTTGGATTTGGTGGAAAGAAGATTTGAGTGGAAAGCAACTTGGGGAAGGCTAGAGATCAAGATTCATGTGGTTGGAATGGAATATCTTGGCCTCAACACATGAGTAGGTGGTTCTCTCTCGAGGCTGGTAAGTTGGAAGTGTAGGTTTGTTCCGATGGCTCTCTCCATGAATGAAGAGGAGGTGGAGGGGTATATATAGCCTCCACACAAAATCTAACCGTTACACACAATTTACCAAACTCGGTGGGACCGAATCAACAAACTCGGTCGGACCGATTTAGTAAACCTAGTGACCGTTAGGGTTTTCGGTGGATCGACATGCATCTCGGTAGGACCGATATGGTTAGGGTTAGGGCATAACGTAATCTCGGTGAGACCGATTACAAACACTCGGTGAGACCGATTTTGGTAATTAGCTAACCAGAGAGTTGGTCAGGTAAACTCGGTGGGACCGATTCGCTCTTTCGGTGAGACCGAAAAGTTACGAAAGGGAAACAGAAAGTTTACATTGCAATATCAGTGGGACCGATCGCTCACTTCGGTTAGACTGAAACGTTACGAAGGGAAACAGAGAGATTACAATCCCATCTCGGTGAGACCGAGATCCCTATCGGTGAAACCGATTTGCCTAGGGTTTGTGACAGTGGCTATGACATTTGAACTCAAGTGGCGCGGATAGAAAGAATCGGTAGGGCCGAGTTTGACTTTGGGTTTAGGTCATATGTGGATGTGAGAAAGTAGTGGAGGGTTTTGGAGCATATCACTAAGCACATGGAGCAAGAGGCTCATTAAGAAACACCTCATCCCTTCTTGATAGTATTGGATTTTCCTATAGACTCAATGTGATCTTGGATCACTAAAATGTAAAATGTAGAGTCTTGAGCTTTTGAGCTTGAGCCAATCCTTTGTCCTTAATATTTTGATGGATCCACTTTCATCATACATGCCATGCCAATGATTGAGCTTTCCTGAAATATTCATCTTGGAATAGTATTAGCTCAATGAGCTATATGTTGTTATGAATTACCAAAACCACCTAGGGATAGTTGTACTTTCAGTGCTCTCAAGCAGCATCTTGAGGACAAGAAAGAGCTCATCACCGCTCGATGCGGAGACTAGTTCCCGTGGCCTGCAACAATGCATCAAGAAAGGAGAGATCAGCGAGCCAGATTGTTGTCTTCCTTCTTATTTTGCACTTGTGTATTTCGGGCGTTGCCGCATGTGGCTATTTCAATTATGTTCCTAAATATGTAAGACAATTATTATCCACTGTCATCGTCCTTATATTCATCATGCTTGCTATAAGTCGCAGTCGATGCTATATAGGTCTGTCGGATCTTACATCAAGATCGGTGCAAAACTTTCTTTTCAGATTTTCATTTTTCTCTCTTAAATCTCAGTCCAGTGAGACATATAGCCACGCCGTAGAACAGGGGCTCGGGCGCCATTAATGGAGACGTTGGGAGGGAGGTGCACGACAGGTAGAGGTCAAAGGGCTCTCCTCCCAATGAGCACGCGCAGGGTTCTGATCGCACGCCTCCCGTACTCAAATAGCTACCCTGCACGGCACCTCCTAGCCAATAAAAAAGGGGACGCGTGGCGGCACGTAATTGGTAAGAAGAACGCCCACGGTTTCAATAATACTTGTGTTTCCGATTTGAAACGTGACACCACTTGTTCCAAAATGACTTTGTTGATTGTTAATGTGTGCACCTTCACAAATCGGACAGAAAAATTACCACAGCATGTTGGTGCCATGTCATGACACCATGCCAAGTTTCATGATTTTCAGGCGTATTTTGGATTTACTAGAATTTAAAAACTAGGTATCTCAATCTTTCCGGCTGAGCCATGACGCCCATATGTTTCAATTTCATTCCTGTTTCTTGCATGGGACCTAGAAATTCACCCAAGGACACACATGTGATTTTTCAACCAACTTTGGTGCACTGGAGCATGTGCTTGTAGTTCAAATTTGAATTATGCACATTAAAAGCCCATAAAGTCAATTAATGTATAAAAAGGCCAAACGAACCCCGAAAAATTCCAAAATTAAACACAACACTCCTGTTGTTCTATGTTGACACTAGAAATTTTTTGAAAGCAATAAGAGGCAACGGATATCGTTTTGTCCCCAAAGGTGGCACATTCCCTACCGAAACCATCACGCTTGTTGTGAGAAGCGTATACCCAAACCTGCCCCAAATGGGACAAAAAATTTACCACAACATGTTGATGCCGCTCCATGATAGCATGCCAAGTTTCATGAATTTCAGAGGAGTTTTGGATTTACTAGAATTTAAAAACCAGGTATCTCAATGTTTTGCCGGCAATGAACAGTGCGCTGGTGTTTGAATTACATTCCCATTTCCTGCATGGGACCTAGAAATTCACCCAAGGACACACATGTGATCTTTCAACCAACTTTGGTGCACTGGAGGATGTGCTTGTAGTTCAAATTTGAATTATGCACATTAAATGCCCAGAAACCCAATTAATGTATAGAAAAGGCCAAACGAACCTCGAAGAATTCCAAAATTAAACACAACACTCCTATTGTTCTATGTTGACACTAGAAATTTTTTGAAAGCAATAAGAGGCAACGGATATCGTTTCGTCCCCAAAGGTGGCACGTTCCCTACCGAAACCATCACGCTTGTTGTGAGAAGCTCTGGTTTGTGAGAAGCTTATACCCAAACCTGCCCCAAATGGGACAAATTTTTTACCACGACATGTTGATGCCGCTCCATGATAGCATGTCAAGTTTCATGAATTTCTGACGAGTTTTGGATTTACTAGAATTTAAAAACCAGGTATCTCAATGTTTTGCCGGCAATCAAAAGTGCCCTAGTGTTTGAATTTCATTCCCATTTCTTGCATGGGACCTAGAAATTCACCCAAGGACACACATGTGATTTTTCAACCAACTTTGGTGCACTAGAGCATGTGCTTGTAGTTCAAATTTGAATTATGCACATTAAATACCCAGAAACCGAATTGATGTATAAAAAAGGCCAAACGAACCCCGAAGAATTCCAAAATTAAACACAACACTCCTGTTGTTCTATGTTGACACTAGAAATTTTTTGAAAGCAATAAGAGGCAACGGATATCGTTTCGTCCCCAAAGGTGGCACGTTCCTCACGAAACCATCATGCTTGTTGTGAGAAGCTCTGGTTTGTGAGAAGCTTATACCCAAACCTGACCCAAATGGGACAGAAAATTTACCATGGCATATTGATGTCGCTCCATGATAGCATGCCAAGTTTCATGAATTTCAGACGAGTTTTGGATTTACTAGAATTTGAAAACCAGGTATCTCAATGTTTTGCGGCAATCAACAGTGCCCTGGTGTTTGAATTTCATTCCCATTTCTTGCATGGGACCTAGAAATTCACCCAAGGACACACATGTGATTTTTCAACCAACTTTGGTGCACTGGAGCATGTGCTTGTAGTTCAAATTTGAATTATGCACATTAAATGCCCAGAAAACCCAGTTAATGTATAAAAAAGGCCAAACGAACCCAGAAAAATTCCAAAACTTAACACAACACTCCTGTTGTTCTATGTTGGCACTAGAAAATTTTTGAAAGCAATAAGAGGCAATGGATATCGTTTCATCCCCAAAGGTGGCATGTTCCCTACCAAAACCATCACCTTGTTGTGAGAAGCTCTGGTTTGCGAGAAGCTTATACCCAAACCTGCCCCAAATGGGACAAAAAATTTACCACGGCATGTTGATGCCGCTCCATGATACCATGCCAATTTTCATGAATTTCAGACGAGTTTTGGATTCACTAGAATTTAAAAACCAGGTATCTCAACATTTTGCCGGCAATCAACAGTGCCCTGGTGATTGAAATTCATTCCCATTTTTTGCATGGGACCTAACATGCACCCAAGGACACAGATTTGATTTTTCAACCAATTTATATGCACCGGAGCTTGTGCATGTAGTTTAATTTTGAATTGTGCACTTGAAATGGCTAGAAAACCAGTTTAATGTATAAAATGTCCAAACGAACCCTGAATAATTCCAGTTCTTTTACGACAAACATATAGTTGCATGTTCACTCTAGATAAAAGGTCTAGCAATTCAAACACCATCCATTGCCGCTGTGGCCCCATTATGTAATTCAAATCAAGATGAAAAATTAAGTAGATCCCAGACAGCTTATTATCACCAACCGTGTGAGATGTAGTACAAAATATCCTGGAGCACCGATGGTGTATAGTACGCCTATGGCTTACGCGAGAAGGCGCGCCGGCTACAGTCCACAGCTTGCGTGTCAAGCACACTAGCTCGCTCCCCAAATACTCCTGCCTCTGCATCCCTCGCAATCTCGAAAATATTACTGCCTCGTAATCTCGAAAATATCTACCGCCTGGAAGGTTTTAATGTTTGATAGCACACGATTAGTATGTGCGGACCATGTGCGATGTCTGTTACTCCCGCTCTGCTTCATTCCCTCGATTCAATTTTTTAGTAGCCCCGACATTTTACTCCCGCCTCTACATCCCTCGCAATCTAAAAAATATCGACTCGCCCTTGACCCAAATTTTCAGTAGCCCCGCCTTGTTACTCCTGCCTAGTAAAATTTTCAGTTGCCTAAGTATTTCCTCAAACACCACCTTGCCCCCACCCCACCCCCTCCACACACACCACACACTCCACAAAACCTCCGCTCACATAGACACACACAACACTTGAAACCATTGGTGGGTCGTCTCCATCGCCGGCGCCTCCATCCTCAACCTCTGTCTGTGTGCCGGGGAGCTCGAGGAGCCAATGGACAAAAAGAGGTTTATCGCGGCCTTTTCGCCCGATGCCAGCGAGGTGGCCGCCAAGGTGTCCCCGTCGTGCTCCGCGGGCTCAATCCGCCGTCGCCGATCCTCCGATCCGCCTGCCGCCGCGCCCCTACGTCGGTTTGAGGACTTCCCAGTCCTTCCTCGGACCCGGCAACCGACGAGGTCCTACCTCGGGGTCCGGCAGCGGCGGTGGGGGACGTGGGATGCCGATATTACAGATCAGGAGACCCACACCCGCCGGTGGCTCGGTAGCTTCCACACGGCCGAGCTCGCGGCCATAGAGTACGACCGCTGGCAGGTCCGCTACCACGGCATGGCGGCTAGGCTCAATTTCCCCTTCGGCACATGTTTGGTCGACCTTGTTCCGCCGGAGCCAGGGGCGGTGAGCTCGGCTATGGCGCGGGAGAACCGCGAGGCATGGGAGTGATAAGTCTCCATCGTATCTAATTTTCCAAACACTTTTGCCCTTGTTTTGGACTCTAACTTGCATGATTTGAATGGAACTAACCCGGACTGACGCTGTTTTCAGCAGAATTGCCATGGTGTTATTTTTGTGCAGAAATAAAAGTTCTCGGAATGACCTGAAACTTCACGGAGAATATTTTTGGAAATATTAAAAATACTGGCGAAAGAATCAAGACCAGGGGGCCCACACCCTGTCCACGAGGGTGGGGGCACGCCTACCCACCTGGGCGCGCCCCCTGCCTCGTGGGCCCCCTGGTGCTCCATCGACCTCAACTCCAACTCTATATATTCTTGTTTGAGGAGAAAAAATCAGAGATAAGGATTCATTCCGTTTTACGATACGGAGCCGCCGCCAAGCCCTAATCTCTCTCGGGAGGGCTGATCTGGAGTCTGTTTGGGGCTCCGGAGAGGGGAACCCGTCGCCGTCGTCATCATCAACCTTCTTCCATCACCAATTTCATGATGCTCACTGCCATGCGTGAGTAATTCCGTCGTAGGCTTGCTGGACAGTGATGGGTTGGATGAGATTTATCATGTAGTCGAGTAAGTTTTGTTAGGGTTTGATCCCTAGTATCCATTATGTTCTAAGATTGATGTTGCTATGACTTTGCTATGCTTAATGCTTGTCACTAGGGCCCGAGTGCCATGATTTCAGATCTGAACCTATTATGTTTTCATGAATATATGTGAGTTCTTGATCCTATCTTGCAAGTCATTAGTAACCTACTATGTGTTATGATCCGGTAACTCAAGTGACAATAATCGGGACCACTCCGGTGATGATCGTAGTTTGAGGAGTTCATGTATTCACTAAGTGTTAATGCTTTGGTCCGGTACTCTATTAAAAGGAGGCCTTAATATCCCTTAGTTTCCAATAGGACCCCGCTGCCACGAGAGGGTAGGAAAAAGATGTCATGCAAGTTCTTTTCCATAAGCATGAATGACTATATTCGGAATACATGCCTACGTTACATTGATGAACTGGAGCTAGTTCTATGTCATCCTATGTTATAACTATTGCATGAAGAACCGCATCCGACATAATTATCCATCACCGATCCAATGCCTACGAGCTTTTCACATATTGATCCTTTCTTAGTTACTTTTCCGTTGGGACTACTACAATTACTACAAAACTACTATTGTTACCTTTGCCACCGTTACCGTTACTTCCATACTACTTTGCTACTAAACACTTTGCTGTAGATATTAAGTTATCCAGGTGTGGTTGAATTTACAACTCAACTGCTAATACTTGAGAATATTCTTTGGCTCCCCTTGTGTCGAATCAATAAATTTGGGTTGAATACTCTACCCTCGAAAACTGTTATGATCCCCTATACTTGTGGGTTATCAAGACTATTTTCTGGCACTGTTGCCGGGGAGCATAGCTCTATTCTTTGAGTCACTTGGGATTTATATCTGCTGATCACTATGAGGAACTCGAAAGACGAAAAAACTAAGATTTATCCCTCAACTACGAGGGGAGGTAAGGAACTGTCATCTAGCTCTACACTTGATTCTCCTTCTGTTTTGAGTAAACTTGCGACACCTAAACCTGCTTCTGCTATTAATTCTGATATGTCGCATGTTATTGATGATGCCACTTCTGCCATGCATGATACTTATGATGAAACTACTTCTATGCTTGATACTACTATGCCATTAGGTGAATTTCTCGATGAACAACTTGCTAGGGCTAGAGAGAATGAAATTATAGAAGCGATAATATTGATGAAAGTGATGATGAAGATTCTCCCCTAGATATGAATTACTGTTGTGCACGAGGGTTATGTTATGGATGAAGAAACTGCTAGAGATTTTCTTGATTGCAATGATAGATATGATCTTAAGAAATTATTAGCTAAGCTGAAAGAAAAATCTTTGAATGCTAGAATGAAATATGACCCTGCTTTTGCTACTTCACCTATCTATGTTATTGATAAGGATTATGATTTCTCTGTCGACCCTGAGATAATTACTTTGGTTGAATCTGATCCTTTTTATGGCTATGAATCAAAACTGTTGTGGCACATCTTACTAAATTAAATGATATAGCCACCCTATTCACTGATGATGAGAAAACTCGCTACTACTATATCCTTAAATTATTTCCATTCTCATTAAAGGGTGATGCTAAAACATGGTTTAATTCTCTTGATCCTGGTTGTGTGCGTAGTAGTCCCCAGGATATGATTTATTACTTCTCTGCTAAATATTTCCCCACTCATAAGAAACAAGCTGCTTTAAGGGAAATATATAATTTTGTGCAAATTAAAGAAGAGAGTCTCCCACAAGCTTGGGGGGGGCTTCTCCAGTTTCTTAATGCTTTGCCTGATCATCCTCTCAAGAAAAATGAAATACTTGATATCTTTTATAATGGACTAACCGATGCTTCCAGAGACCACCTGACTAGTTGTGCTGGTTGTGTTTTCAGGGAAAGAACAGTTGACCAAGCTGAATTGCTATTGAATAATATGTTGACTAATGAAAATCATTGGACACTTCCTGAACCAACTCCTAAGCCAACTCCGAAGAAAAGGGGTATTCTATTTCTTAGTTCCGAAGATATGCAAGAGGCAAAGAAATCTATGAAAGAAAAAGGTATTGAAGCTGAAGATGTTAAGAATTTACCATCTATTGAAGAAATACATGGTCTTGATAACCCGACACAGGTAGTAAAGGTAAATTCTCTCTATAGATTTGATGAAGGTGATATTCCTCGTTATAAGTCTGCTAGCCAATGCTTAGATGTGTTTGATAATTTTATTGTTAAACAAGAAAACTTCAATGCTTATGTTGGTAGACAATTGAAACGTAATGCTTATATGATTGAACACTTGAGTGATTATATGTCTAGAGTCAAAGGTGAACTTAAACTCATTAGTAAACATGCTTCTATGGTTACCACTCAAGTAGAACAAGTACTTAAAGCTCAAAATGATTTGCTCAATGAATTGAATAATAAGAAAAATGATAATGCTATTAGAGTTATGACTAGAGGGGGTAGAATGACTCAGGAACCTTTATATCCTGAGGGCCACCCTAAGAGAATTGAGCAGGATTCTCAGAGAACTAATGTTGATGCACCTAGTCCTTCTAAAAAGAAGAAAAAGAAAAACGATAGGACTTTGCATGCTTCTAGTGAACCTGTTGTTGACACACCTGAGAATCCCAATGATATTTCTATTCCTGATGCTGAAACACAATCTGGTGATGAACATGAACCTAGCAATAATGTTAATGATGATGTTCATGTTGATGCTCAACCTAGCAATGACAATGAGGTAGAGATTGAACCTGCTGTTGATCTTGATAACCCACAACCAAAGAATCAACGCTATGATAAGAGAGACTTTGTTGCTAGGAAGCACGGTAAAGAAAGAGAACCATGGGTTCAGAAACCCATGCCTTTTCCTCCTAAACCATCCAAGAAAAAGGATGATGAGGATTTTGAGCGTTTTGTTGAAATGACTATACCTATCTTTTTGCGTATGCGTTTGACTGATATGCTTAAAACGAATCCTTATGCTAAATACATGAAGGATATTGTTACTAATAAGAGAAAGATACCGGAAGCTGAAATTTCCACCATGGTTGCTAATTATACTTTTAAGGGTGGAATACCAGAGAAACTTGGAGATCCAGGAGTACCAACTATACCATGCTCCATTAAAAGAAACTATGTTAAAACTGCTTTATGTGATCTTGGAGCCGATGTTAGTGTTATGCCTCTCTCTTTATATCGTAGACTTGATTTGAATAAGTTGACACCTACTGAAATATCTTTGCAAATGGCCGATAAATCAACCGCTATACCTGTCGGTATTTGTGAGGATGTGCCCGTTGTGGTTGCAAACGTTACTATCTTAACGAACTTTGTTATTCTTGATATTCCCGAGGACGATAGTATGTCGATTATTCTTGGTAGACCCTTTTTGAATACTGCAGGGGCTGTTATTGATCGCAACAAAGGCAATGTCACTTTTCATGTTAATGGTAATGAGCATACGATACACTTTCCGAGGAAACAACCTCAAGTCCACACTATCAATTCTATTGGAGGTTTTGAATTTCCTCTTCCTACTGTCAAGAAAAATATGATATCCTTATTATTGGGGACGTGCATATCCCCGTTGAGGTAACCTAGTGCTATTCAAAAATTTCTGGTTTCATGCGATTCAGAATGAGTTTGTTAACAAGACTTGATCAACCTTGTTGGTGGGATTCCTTTTGATGAGTGTGAGATGGATGAAGTTAGAAAGCACAACTTTCTATACCCTCCTTTTACTTTCTGTTATTTAGATTAAATAAAACAAAAAATAGTATTTTCTGTCTGTTTTCTGAATATCCGTGCAATAAAAAAATAACCCGAAAATAAAAGTTCTCCAAATGCCCTGAAATAGAAATATGATTTTTTCTAGAATATTTAAGAATATCTGGCACTGAGAACACATTAGGGGGAGCCACCACCTGGCCATGAGGGTCCAGGGTGCGCTCACCCCCTGGGCGCGGCCCCCTGCCTCGTGGGCCCCACATGGCCCCCTCCACTTATTCCAACACCCACACACTTCGTCTTCCTCCAGAAAAAATCCACACACAGCTCAACCTCGTGTTCTAGCTCGTTTTGCTGCGATTTTCGATCTCCTTGCTCAAAGCTCCATTCACAAAACTGCTTTGGGGGATTGTTCTTCGGTATGTGACTCCTCCAATGGTCCAATTAGTTTTTGTTCTAGTGCTTTATTAATTGGAAATTTTTGCTGTTTAGGTGACTCTGTTCTTGAGCTTCCATGTCAAATTTATTTGGTCCCAAGTAGTTCTAATGCATGATATAGTCTCTAGGCACTTGTGGGAGTAGTTGATATCAATCTTGTTGAGTTTGGTTCATTTTTATTTTGAGTCACTAAAAATTTCAGAAAATTTTCAGAGAATGAAAATTATGAAGAGATTTTTGAGAGGCTCTTCTAGCCGAAGCTCGAAGGATAAGCAAAGTGAGGAGGGTGGAGGCAGCTCTCCTCCAAGCTGCAGCTCATCAGGCAATAGCCACTGCATTTCGGTACGACCCTAGTTACAACTTCGAATATCCACCAGGCCATCCATGGGCATAGACCAACTTAGGCCAAAATCCTAAGCTTGGGGGAGTACGTATTTCTCCCCGACATTACATTCATGTTCACACACTCATTCTAGTTGTCGGTGCTCATACTTTTTCATTGTACTGTCCATGCTAGTTTATTTTATTTTCTTGCTTTCTTCTTGTGTGTTTTAAAAGCCTTAAGAAAAACCAAAAAAAATTAGTTGTATCTTTTAGCTAGTTTACTTTTCATGCCTATAGTAGTAGTATAAAAGAAAACACAAAAAGATTTCTCGTTCTTTTGCTTGTTGGGAGCTTTCCCATGTAAATAGTTTTATTTCTTTTCTTTTCTTTGGGGGTCGAGAGGAGAAGTCCATAATGAAAATGTTGAAGTGGCACTTATATGCATTGTTGTTGATTCAACCAAGAGCCTATATTGCCTTGTCTTCTCCCTTGTATTAAATGCTTGCAGATTCCAGCTTAGTCCAATGCACGTGCACTATTATTATTATCCACACCGTTCGGTCGTGCGAGTGAAAGGCAATAATGACGATATATGATGGACTAATTGAGATGAGAGAAGCTGGTATGAACTCGACCTTTCTTGTTTTTGTAAATATGATTAGTTCATCATTCTGGATTCAGCCTATTATGAATGAAACATGTTTGCAATGAAAATTAGAGATTATAGTTGCTCATGCCATGCTTAATTAGCTAGGAGTTTATAATGGTTTACCTTGCGTGCCAACATGCTATTAAACTGGTTGTGATGTGGTATGATAGGGTGGTATCCTCCTTTGAATGATTCAAGTGGCCTGACTTGGCACATGTTCACACATGTAGTTGAAACAAAATCAACATAGCCTCCACGATATTTATGTTCATGGTGGATTATATCCTACTCATGCTTGCACTCAATGTTTATTAATTTTATTGCATGTTCATGACTATTGTCGCTCTCTAGTTGGTCGCTTCCCAGTCTCTTTCTAGCCTTCACTTGTACTAAGCGGGAATACTGCTTGTTCATCCACTTCCATAAACCCCAGAAAGTTATTCCATATGAGTCCACCATACCTTCCTATATGCGGTATCTACCTGCCGTTCCAAGTAAATTTGTATGTGCTAAACTCTAAACTTTCAAATAAAATTCTGTTTTATACGCTCGAATAGCTCATGTATCAACTAGGGTTGTCTGTATATTCCATGCTAGGCGGGCTATTCTCAAGAGGAGTGGACTCCGCTCCTCATTCACGAGAAAATGGTTGGTCACCGGGATGCCCAGTCCCATGCTCAAACCAAATCAAAATAATTGCAAACAAAACTCCCCAAGATTTTTGTTAGTTGGAGGCACCCGTTGTTTCGGGCAAGCCATAGATTGATGCTTGTTGGTGGTGGGGGAGTATAAAATTTACCATTCTGCTTGGGAACCGCCTATAATGTGTGTAGCATGGAACATATCGAGATCTCTTGGTTGTTATGTTGACAATGAAAGTATGCCGCTCAAAATATTATTTATCTCTATTTCAAAATGAAGCTATGGCACCTCTACAAATCCCTGCTTCCCTCTGCGAAGGGCCTATCTATTTACTTTTATGTTGAGTCGTCATCCTCTTATTAAAAAGCACCAGTTGGAGAGCACCGCTGTCATTTGCATCCATTACTATTAATTTATATTGAGTATGGCAATGACTGGATCTCTTTTACCATGAATTACAATGTTTAGTCAGTCCTTGATCTTCAGAGGTGCTCTGCATTTATGTTTTGCGGTCTCAGAAAGGGCTAGCGAGATACCATCTTGTTATATCATATTATGATTGTTTTGAGAAAGTGTTGTCATCCGAGATTTATTATTATTGCTCGCTAGTTGATTATGCCATTGATATAAGTAAACATGATACCTAAGTGTTATTGTGAATATGGTTAGTTCATAATCTTTGCTGAAAACTTGAATGCTGGCTTTACATACTTACAACAACAAGAGCAAACAGAGTTTGTAAAAGTTTGTCTTTATCACTTTCAGTTTGTCGACTGAATTGTTGAGGATAAGCAAAGGTTTAAGCTTGGGGGAGTTGATACGTCTCCATCGTATCTACTTTTCCAAACACTTTTGCCCTTGTTTTGGACTTTAACTTGCATGATTTGAATGGAACTAACCCGGACTGACGCTGTTTTCAGCAGAATTGCCATGGTGTTATTTTTGTGCAGAAATAAAAGTTCTCGGAATGACCTGAAACTTCATGGAGAATATTTTTGGAATATATAAAAAATACTGGTGAAAGAATCAAGACCAGGGGGCCCACACCCTGTCCACGAGGGTGGGGGGCGCGCCTACCCCCCTGGGCGCGCCCCCTGCCTCATGGGCTCCTGGTGCTCCACCGACCTTAACTCCAACCCTAAATATTCACGTTCGGGGAGAAAAAAACCAAAGAGAAGGATTCATCACGTTTTACGATACGGAGCCGCCGCCAAGCCCTAATCTCTCTTGGGAGGGCTGATCTGGAGTCCGTTAGGGGCTCCAGAGAGGGAATCCATCGCCGTCGTCATCATCAACCTTCCTCCATCACCAATTTCATGATGCTCACCGCCGTGCATGAGTAATTCCATTGTAGGCTTGCTGGACGGTGATGGGTTGGATGAGATTTATCATGTAATCTAGTTAGTTTTGTTAGGGTTTGATCCCTAGTATCCATTATATTCTAAGATTGATGTTGCTATGACTTTGCTATGCTTAATGCTTGTCACTAGGGCCTGAGTGCCATGATTTCAGATCTGAACCTATTATGTTCTCATGAATATATGTGAGTTCTTGATCCTATCTTGCAAGTCATTAGTCACCTACTATGTGTTATGATCCGGTAACCCCGAAGTGACAATAATCGGGACCACTCCCGGTGTTTGAGGAGTTCATGTATTCACTAAGTGTTAATGCTTTGGTCCGGTACTCTATTAAAAGGAGGCCTTACTATCCCTTAGTTTCCAATAGGACCCTGCTGCCACGGGAGGGTAGGACAAAAGATGTCATGCAAGTTCTTTTCCATAAGCACGTATGACTATATTCGGAATACATGCCTACGTTACATTGATGAACTGGAGCTAGTTCTGTGTCACCCTATGTTATAACTATTGCATGAAGAATCGCATCCAACATAATTATCCATCACTAATCCAATGCCTACGAGCTTTTCACATATTGATCCTTGCTTAGTTACCTTTCCGTTGCCACTGTTACAATTACTACAAAATTACTACCGTTACCTTTGCCACTGTTACCGTTACTTCCATACTACTTTGCTACTAAATACTTTGCTGCAGATATTAAATTATCCAGGTGTGGTTGAATTGACAACTCAACTGCTAATACTTGAGAATATTCTTTGGCTTCCCTTGTGTTGAATCAATAAATTTGGGTTGAATACTCTACCCTCAAAAACTGTTGCAATCCCCTATACTTGTGGGTTATCAGGGAGCGCCTCGAGGCCGAGGCCGCCGACGAGGCCTACATGCAAGAGCTCCGCCGGCAGCATCCGGAGCTCGTGGAGGCGTGATACGTCATCTATAATTTATGAAGTATTCATGCTAATATATTATCATTCTTGGATCTTTTACAATCATTTTATCACAACTTTATATCATTTTTGGGACTAACCTATTGACCCAGTGCCCAGTGCCAGTTGTTGTTTTTTGCTTGTTTTTTACATCGCAGGAAATTAATATCAAACGGAGTCCAAACACCGCGAAACTTTTTGTGGTTTTTTATGGGCCAGAAGACTCCCGATGGACCAGAGCAGCACCTGGGGGGGTGCCCCGAGGGGGCCACAACCCATCTGAGTGCGCCTAGGTTTTATGGGCCAGAAGACTCCCGATGGACCAGAGCAGCACCTGGGCGGTGCCCCGAGGGGGGCACAACCCACCAGGGCGCGCTTGGGGACCCAGGCGCACCAAGGTGGGTTGTGCCCACCTAGGTGGACTCCCGTACCCCTTCTTTGCACTATAAATTCCCAAAAATTCCAAAACGTCGGGGGTTAACCTAGATCAGAAGTTCCGCTGCTGCAAGGCTCTGTAGCCAATGAAAACCAATCTAGACCCTTTTCGGCACCCTACCGGAGGGGGGGATCACCTCCAGTGGCCATCTTCATCATCCCGACGGCCACCACGATGAGGAAGGAGTAGTCCACCCTCGGGGCTGAGGGTTTGTACCAGTAGCTATGTGTTTAATCTCTCTCTCTCTCTTGTGTTCTTGAGATGTCACGATCTTGATGTATCACGGGCTTTGTTAATATAGTCGGATCATATGGTGCTTTCCCCTCTCTATCTTGTTGTGATGAATTGAGTTTTCCCTTTGATATTTCATTGTTATCCGATTGAATACTTTTATGGATTTGAGAACACTAGATATATGTCTTGCAACTGAATACTCGTGGTGACAATGGGTTATCATATTGATTCATTTGATATATGTTTTGGCACTCAACTCGCGGATTCCCGAGGTGACATTGGGGTAATCTATGCATAGGGGTTGATGCACGCTCTTGTCTTTGTTTCTCCGGTAGAAATCTTGGGGCACTCTTTGAATTTCTTTGTGTTGGATTGAGTATTATGAATATGAATTTTCTTTGGTGTTATTTTAGTACGAACTCTAGGATAGATCGAACGGAAAGAATAGCTTTGTGTTATTTTAGTACGAACTCTTGAATAGATCGAACGGAAAGAATAGCTTTGAGGCGGTTTCATACCCTGCAAACAATTTATTCTTATGTTCTCTGCTAGATAGGAACTTTGGAGTGATTCTTCATCGCACTTTGAGGGGTGGTTATATGATCCAATTATATTAGCACTGTTGGGAGATTGCACTAGCGAAAGTACGGACCCTAGGCCTCATTTTCAAGCATTGCAATACCCTTTTTGAGCCCGTTTACTATTTTCTACCTTGCTGTTTTTATTTATTCAGATTATAAAAATATATTTCTACCATCAATATTACACTTTTATCACCATCTCTTCACCGAACTAGTGCACCTATACAATTTGCCATTGTATTGGGTGTGTTAGGGACACAAGAGATTTCTTGTATTTGGTTGCAGGGTCGTTTGAGAGAGACTATCTTCATCCTACGCCTCCCACAGATTGATAAACCTTAGGTCATCCACATGAGGGAAAATTGCTACTGTCCTACAAAACTCTGCGCTTGGAGGCCCAACACGAGTCTACAAGAATAAAGTTGCGTAGTAGACATCAAGCTCTTTTCTGGCACCGTTGCCGGGGAGGTGAGTGCTTGAACGTATATATTTAGATCTTGCAATTGAATCTTTTAGTTTGTTGTTTTATCACTAGTTTGGTTTATAAAAGAAAACTACATAAAAATGGAATTTAGTTTGCATCCTATTATTGATCATCTTTATAATATCTTTCTTGAAAATGATGGATCCAAAAATTGTGCTCAATTATTAGAAGAAGAAGTCAATAAAATGGTTGGCACAAAATATTTGAATGATGAGCATGATTGCAATGTTGTTGGTATGAACTCTTTGAATGTCCATGATGCCAATGATATGCAAAGCCATAAGCTTGGGCATGCTATATTTGATGAAGATAATACTTTTAGTCCCGCAAGTTTTGAAGAGAAAATTTATTATGATGATTGCATGCCTCCTATTTATGATGATTATATTGATGAAAGTGGATTTGGAGAGGTCATGACTTTATTTAATGATGGACCCACTATTTTGGAGGAGGTTGTAATTGATTATAACAACAAAGTTCCTATATATGATGATTATGGTGATGACATGTATGCAATATTGAATAATGATAACCATGAAACTTGTCATCATGATTTTAATTTCCAATCCCATGATAGTTATTTTGTTGAGTTTGTTCCCACTACTATTGATGAGAAGAAATTTGCTTATGTGGAGAGTAATTAGTTTTCATCAAGGAGTCCTTTCGATAAGTAAGAGTGTCGAACCCAACGAGGAGCAGAAGGAAATGATAAGCGGTTTTCAGCAAGGTATTCTCTGCAAGTACTGAAATAAGTGGTAAAAGATAGTTTTGTGATAAGATAAATTGTAACGAGCAACAAGTAACAAGAGTAAATAAAGTGCAGCAAGGTGGCCCAATTCCTTTTGTAGCAAAGGACAAGCCTGGACAAACTCTTATAATAGGAAAGCACTCCCGAGGACACATGGGAATATCGTCAAGCTAGTTTTCATCACGTTCATATGATCCGCGTTCGGTACTTTGATAATTTGATATGTGGGTGGACCGGTGCTTGGGTGCTGTTCTTACTTGAACAAGCATCCCACTTATGATTAACCTCTATTGCAAGCATCCGTAACTACAACAAAAGTATTAAGGTAAACCTAACCATAGCATGAAACATATGGATCCAAATCAGCCCCTTACGAAGCAACGCATAAACTAGGGTTTAAGCACATCACTCTAGCAACCCATCATCTACTTATTACTTCCCAATGCCTTCCTCTAGGCCCAAATAATGGTGAAGTGTTATGTAGTCGACGTTCACATAACACCACTGGAGGCTAGACAACATACATCTCATCAAAATATCGAACGAATACCAAATTCACATGACTACTAATAGCAAGACTTCTCCCTTGTCCTCAGGAACAACCGTAACTACTCACAAAGCATATTCATGTTCATAATCAGAGTGGTAATAATATGCATAAAGGATCTGAACATATGATCTTCCACCAAATAAACCAACTAGCATCAACTACAAGGAGTAATCAACACTACTAGCAACCTACTAGCACCAATACCGGACTTGGAGACAAGAATTGGATACAAGAGATGAACTAGGGTTTGGAGATGAGATGGTGCTGGTGAAGATGTTGATGGAGATTGCCCTCTCGCGATGAGAGGAGCATTGGTGATGATGATGACGATGATTTCCCCCTCCCGGAGGGATGTGTCCCCGGCAGAACAGCTCTGCCGGAGCCCTAGATTGGTTCCGCCAAGGTTTCGCCTCGTGGCGGCGGAGTTTCCTCGCGAAAGGTTGCCTCTTCTTTTTTTCTCATCGAAAGACTTCATATAGGAGAAGATGGGCGTCGGAGAGCCACCAGGGGGCCCACGAGGTAGGGGGCGCGCCCTAGGGGGGGGGGGCGCCCCCACCCTCGTGAGCAGGGTGTGGGCCCCCTGGCCTTCATCTTTGGCGACGATTTTTCTTTATTTATTTTAAGATATTCTGTGGAGTTTCAGGACTTTTGGAGTTGCGCAGAATAGGTCTCCAATATTTGCTCCTTTTCCAGCCGAATTCCAAATTTGCCAAAGATTCTCCCTCTTCATGTAAACCTTGTAAAATAATAGCAAATATCCATAAGTATTGTGACATAATGTGAAATAACAGCCCATAATGCGATAAATATCAATATAAAAGCATGATGCAAAATGGACGTATCAACTCCCCCAAGCTTAGACCTCACTTGTCCTCAAGCGAAAAGCCGATAACAATAAATATGCCCTCATGTTTAGAGGTAGAGGCGTCGATAAAAATAAAATACGGACATGAAGGCATCATGATTATTCTCATAACAGCAACATATATAGATTTTGTCATATGATTACTTATGTTCAAGTGATGATCTTTTCACAATGCAAAAGTATGAATCATAAACCTTATTGAGCACCAACAAATTATTAACCTCAGTCATTGAAGCAAATGCAATTTATCATAACATCGGAAAGAGTCTATGTCAGAGCTTAAAAGCAAGTCCACATACTCAACTATCATTTAGTCCTTCATAACTGCTAACACTCACGCAATACTTGTGGTTACGGAGTTTTAATCGGACACAGAGAAAGACAGGGGCTTATAGTTTTGCCCGACAACCTTTTACCTCAAGGGTAATGTCAACAATAATAATTCATGCTCCCCTACATCCAATTAGACATATATATATATATATATATATATATATATATATATATATATATATATATCATGTTCTTTCCAACATCTTTGGGCTTGCCAAAGAATAAAATGAAAAGGAAAGGTGAAGATCACCGTGACTCTTGCATAAGGTAGAGGATAATAATAAAAGATAGGCCCTTCGCAGAGGGAAGCGAGAGGTTGCCATGCGCTTTTATGGTTGGATGCACAAAATCTCAATGCGAAAGAACGTCACTTTATATTGCCTTGTGATATGAACCTTTATTATGCAGTCCGTCTCTTTTATTTCTTCCATATCACAAGATCGTATAAAGCTTATTTCCCACACCAATCAATCATACATATTTAGAGCAATTTTTATTGCTTTGCACCGATGACAACTTACTTGAAGGATCTTACTCAATCCATAGGTAGATATGGTGGACTCTCATGGCAAAACTGGTTTAAGGGTATTTGGAAGCACAAGTAGTATCTCTACTTGGTGCTGAGAATTTGGCTAGCATGAGGGGGAAAGGCAAGCTCAACATGTTAGAGGATCCATGACAACATACTTTATCTCAGATATAAGAAAAAACAACTCATTACATTGTCTTCCTTGTCCAACATCAACTCTTTAGCATGTTGTATTTTAATGAGTGCTCTCAATCATAAAAGATGTCAATGATAATATATCTATATGTGAAACCTCTCTTTCCTTATTACTTCCTATTAATTGCAACGATGACCAAAGCTATATATGCCAACTCCCAACAACTTTTAATCATCATACTCTTTCTACGTGAAGTCATTACTCTCAATAAGATCAATATGAACTCTTTGTTTCTTTTTATTCTTTTTCTTCTTCCTATTCTTTTGTTCACCAAAGATCATGGCAAAATAATCAAGCCCTTGACTGAACACTAAATTTTATTATATATATAGCTCACGGACTCGATTACATAGAGAGATCATAAAGCAAAACTCAAAACTAGATCATGCCATAACTTTATTCTACTAGATCAAGTGTCGGGGAGGCTGATCGGACCCACGAACACCTATGGGGCCGGCGGACCGGACCCCTTTTGGTTCGGAGGGGGGCGGAGACTGCACGAAGAGTGGATCGAGGCGAAGCACACGAGCAGTTTTACCCAGCTTCAGAGCTCTCCGGAGAGATAAAAGTATCTCCTACTGCTGCTTGTCTGATTGTATTGTGTTCTTGCTAGGGAGCGATGAGAGCTACAAAACCTAGCGTGAGTGTTTCTGGTCTCGAATGAGTCGAACTGCCCGAACCTCCTCTACGTTGCGCATGGGCCTCCTTTTATATGCTCAAGGGGTCTCCGACAGGTGGCAACGTAGATGAGGGTACAAATGTAAAAACAGTAGTTGGTACACCTACTTGTACAGTGTACAGTGTTCTCTACCTAACCCTGACGGCAAGGGACAAAAGCATTAAATGCCCGTCCCTGTCGCCTAAACAAAGTCTGTGAGGACCGTCAGAGCGCCACCGTTTGCCACGATGGTATGCTTGTCGGCCGCTTATCGTTGCTCTCCGCTGGCTGCCTGACCCTTTTCCGACACGCGCATGGAATGGTCCCATGGCGACACGTTGATAGATGAGCCGGAGCGGAGATGAAGAGGTTACTGCCGCGGCAAGTGCCTTGCCGCGGCTGAATCCTTGTCGCGTCCGGAGGCTTGTCGCGCTCCGAGCCTTCCCGGCAAGCTCCTCTTGCCGGGGTCTTGTCTTCTGCCTGTCTTGGGTGGCCTTCCCGGCAAGCTCCTCTTGCCGGGGTCTTGTCTTCTGCGTGTCTTGGGTGACCAGGCAAGCCCCGCCGCGGGGTGCTGCAACTGTCCGTGCACGAGTTCGGGATACTAGGGTACCCCTACTCTAGTACACCGACAGGAGCCCCCGGGCCTGGGCCACACACGATGCCGAACGTTGTTGGGCCAGGCCCAAAAAAGCGATTACTGCAGTCACACGCGGCCTTGATCACGCCGTTACTTGCCCCGGACCCACCACGTCCCCCACTAACGGCACGCACCGAACGTGGCGTCGTGTGAGAGATCGTGGGCGAGGTCGTGGGGGTTTCTTTATTAGGAAAAGCGGAACGTCCGCCCCATCCCCCTCCTTATAAACGGGGGAGACAGAGGCAGGCCGTCTACCTCGCCCTTGCTGTCTTGTCAAGAAAACCACCACCGCTCCCCCCTTCTTCTCCAGTGCGAAGAGAGCAGCGCTCCGCCCCCTTTCGCCACAAGCACACTCAACGCCGTCGACCTCCTCCACCGCCTCCGCCATGGCTCCGAAAGCCGACAAGGGGAAAGGCGTGAAGTCGGCCGAGGCGCAGCGGCTCGCGGCGCTGCGCAAGGAGCGGGCCATCTTCTCCCCTCAGCTCGACGCAAAGGAGCTGAGGGAGCTCTTCTACCTCTTCTGGTTGACGGAGAAGGTACTCCCCGCCACCGCGTCGGAATTAGCCCCAACTGGGTATCCTTTCTTTGCCCTTTTCTTCTATTGCGGGCTCTGCCCGCCCTTTTCTGAATTCTTTTGCGACATTATGAACACGTACGGGTTCCGCCTCCTTGATTTCACCCCCAACGCCATTACGACCATGGCAGTTTTCGCACACCTTGGCGAAAAACTTTGTCGGGATCTATCCCAACGTAGCCCTCTTCCGCCACTTCTTCATGCCCAGCGTTGAGAGAGGGGAGCCGCTTCTTGGGAGGGATAGCTTGGGTCTCTGTGGTCGGCAAGAAAGAAGCGTATCTGGAAGGAGAGTTCCGCAGCAAGTGGGAGGAGTGGAGAGCCAACTGGTGTTGGATCGTAGAGGAGAACCCGCAGCCCTTCACTGCCGTGCGCCAAACCCCAATAGTGCGCGGCAACGATTGGAAGTAGCTTGGCGCGGAGGATGCTAGGTTGAAGATATGTGACCCGGATTTTGCGCCTCGGGCTTGCGGACTAACCGTAAGCGCGAGTTGGCGCAAATTTCCTTCGCCGCGCCGCGCCCTTGCAGGGAGAGGAGGAGACCTGCTTGGGAGTTCCAAACGCAGCGGCAGACATCATGAGGCAGCGCCCGGGCCTTAACTGGAATTTCACCATCTTGGAGTTGGATGCAATGCTGCTAGAGCTGTTCAAGAACGACCCCGATCATCCCGAGTGGTTCAGGTTGCCGAGGGGGGTCGTCCCATTGTGCAACAACTCTGCGCTCGACCGCATCAGGGCCATGATGCCGTTGTGCGATTCTCATGGGATCGTTCCAACCTGGCAAGAGCCTTCCGACGACATCGTGCAGCAGTTCTTCGACAACTTGGAAGAAGTGTCGATCCGCTCCGACGAGCAGAAGAGGCTCACCCGCGACACCACCGATGAGGAGATGGTGCGCATTGCCACTAGGCTGGAGGAGGCGGCAGCAGCTGCTGCCGCTGGCGTCTTCGGGTACACCGTGGAGGAGGCAGATGCAGCTGAGGCGGCAAGCCTTGCCGAGCGAAGGGAGTTCGCCGGCGAGGAAGAGCTTGCCGCACCCGAGGCCGAGTCGAGCAGACCAGCCGAGGGCGCTTCTTCTCCACCACCCAACGACTTGCCGCCAACGGAGCCCCCGGCTCCGCCGAAGAGGCGTCTCCGCAAGGCTGGAGACGAGATGGGGTGGCAGACGGGCCCACAGCCGCAGCGCCGCGCGACGCGCTCTACCGCGGCAAGCGATGTTGCCGCGGGAGCACCCCACACTGCTGCGACAACTGGGACGGGATCTTCTCAGGCCACCGCCGACGCCTCCGCCAAGCGGCCAAGAGAGCCCACTCCTCCACCTCGTCGCGCCGGAGGCGAGCCGGAGTTTGATTTCTCCGCGCTCAGCTCCGAGGAGGAAGAAGAAGAGTAAGCTTCAATATTGTGCTTGTATTTCTTTAATTTTGTTGATTCATCTTGGATCTGATTTGCTTCGTTCTGGACTCTTTCCTTTTCAGGACGCTGGCCCAGAGAGCGTCGAAGAGGGCCAAGACCCCGGTGGTCGTCGTTGAGGATGATCCACCCGTGGCAACAGGAGGCGCTGCTCGAGACCCCTTGCCGGACCCGCAACCTTCCTCAGAGCAGCCCCGACAGCCCCGAGTAAGTATGCGGTTTTCTTCTTACTGTTAGGTGTGCCTGGGCGCTCCTTCTTCATTGATATCTGACTGTCGATTTGTGTAGGAGCAGAGCAGCCTCGTCAGGAGGGCTCGGAAGCCGCCCCTGAAATTCTATCTGCTTTGACTACGCCGCCAAGGGAGGATTCTCCGGCAAGGGAGCGTCCTCCGGCAAGGGAGGCTACTCCGGCAAGGGAGGCTACCCCGGCAAGGGACAGCGCCAGTGATCCTCCAGTGGTCGAGACCATGGCTGCAGATCCCATTGCAGGTAATCCCCTTACGCGAAAATTTCCCTTGGGCTTGTTTTCTTCTGTTTTTCTTTGAATATTTGCTTGACTGTTCTTTCCTTGTCCGCCATAGAGCCGATGGAGGTCGAGGTCGCCGGCGAGGAGGAAGCGCGCGGCAACACTGACGAAGCCGCCGTCGTGGAAGAAGAGGCCGTCGCTGACGAGCCTGTCAGCGAGGAGGCCACCGAGGCTGTCGCCGCAGAAGCCGGCGAGGGGTCGGGCGATCGCACTGACGGCCCTGAGGCCGCAGGAGCGCCGGGCGCTACACCGACCGCCGACTCCCCCGCCGCTGCTGCAGCGTCAGGCTCCGAGGAGCCCCAGCCCGGCGCCTACTTGAAGGCCGGCGACGGTGTCTTCATCAAACTCCCCTGGGAGTCGAGCTCCAGGGCGCCGGTCGAAGGAGAGACCTTCGATGGCGAGCTGCTCGCCTCTGGGCTGACGCTGGTGGACGCCAAGCAGCAGCAGCGGCGAAGTCTGAGGAGGAGCACTCTTTGAAGAAGCTGCTATCGCTCTACCGCGCCCGGCAAGCCAAGCTGGAGTCCCGGGAAGCGCTTGTCGCGAGGGCGGGAGCAGATATGGAGAAGCGCGCAGAAGAGCTTCGGAGCGCCAACCAAGAAACTCTCCGGAACATAGCAGAAGCGCGGGAGCAACTTGCAGAAGAGCGCACGGCCTTCATCCTCGAGAAGGCCGCAGCTGAGGAAGAGCAGCGGCTGGCCGCCGAGAAGCTGTCCGCGCAGGAAAGCGAGCTGGCGCAGCGGAAGATCAACCTGGACAGCCATGAGGAAGAGCTTGTCGCGCGCGAGGAATCACTTGGCGGGGCGCTTAAGGAGGCGAAGGATGCTGCCGCAGCCGCCGAGGCCGCCAAGGAAGAGTTGAAGACGAAAGTGGCGCAGCTGGAGGCCGATCTCGGAAGAGCGGCGAGGAGCTTGCTGCGCTCAAGCACGAAGCCTTGAGAAGGACGCCTACACTCTTGGCGAGTTGTAGGGCCGTCTCATTGATAGGAGCAAGGAGCTCGACGCCGCCAAGGATTCCAAGGCAGATCTTGGTGAAGCTGACCACTCACGCAGACGCTGGACGGCGCCAAGGAGCGGGAGGTGGGCCTGTTGGAGACGATCAAGGCCAAGGAGGAGCTGTTGGCGAATGCTGTTGACACCCAGAGCGCCTTGAGGGAGAGTGTGGAGCATTGGACCAAAGGTCTTGTGGACACTGCTGCCGACATCCACAACAAGCTGATGGAGCTGGGGATGGTGGATCTTGCATACTCCTCCGACGAGCATCTCCAACCCAGCGCCAAGCTTAGCTTATTCTTCAAGGGCGTGTTGACGGGCCTCCAGCGACTCCGGGAAGAGGTCCCAAAGCAGCTGGCCGAGGAATCACGCTAGATCTATGCAGGAGCCCTCGAGAAGGTGTTGATAAAGGTGGCCTTCCGCAATCCGGGCCTCAACCTCAACGGCGTCCTCAGATCCTTGCCGCCAGATGCCAAAGTGGAGGCACTCAAAGCCCTTGTCGCACCCATTGTGGACAAGGTGAACAAGATCAAGCGGATTGATGGCGACCGCGTAGACTAGGCCGCCAATTTTATCTTTCCCTTGTCGCTGCTGATCATGTTTAAAACAATTTATTAGATCTGCGACAAGCTTATTTTGTAATATACTCTATCTTATGCGATGAATGCAATGTTATTTCCTCTACTTGACTCATTCCTTTGTACGTTTCTGCCCTATGCATTCAGGGAACTTGTCGGTGCAGGCACCTTTGCCGCGAGCGCTGAGCAACCTTGTCGCGACTAGCTGCAGCTCACTTAAGCTGTTGAGCGGACTCGAAACAAAGTAAGGGCGCGACTAGCCGCGAGTTGGTTCCTCTGCGCACAGGTTTTCCATACAAAGTACTATCGTTCTAGGAAGATAACTTAAAAATTTAAAAACTGATTGCTCAAACTTTGGCAACTTAGCTTTTCATCGTTGCTTGCTTCCCGATAAGGCGAAACTTCCTCGAGCAACGCTTGGTCCATAGTATTATCTTCTCCTTCCCCTGGTTAACTTGTGCGCGAGGGAGCCTTCCTTTCTTTGAGAAAAGAGAAAGAAGAGAAAATAAAGTTATGGAGCCCGGTGGCTCGATATTGCTTACCGGTGTGGGTGCTGCACAAAGTGTTAGCCAAAACATGCAATAAAATGATGAAAGCATGAATTTGACAAGTTGTGCGCAACACATGAGCATTCTTGATGCACGGGGTCTGCGCCCGCTTTGTACAAAGGATTACATGCAACAGCGGCAAGACTTGTACAAAAGGTGGTTGCGGAACAGGTTCCGCAACCGCGCTTCACGGGTAAAACTTACGAAGATGCTCAATGTTCCAGGAGTTGCTCACCGGAATGCCATCTTCGGTCTCACGGCGGACAGCGCCAGGCCTAGTGACTCGTTTCACCCGATAAGGGCCTTCCCACTTTGGCGTCAACTTGTTTGAATTCTTGGCGGACTGAACGCGCCGAAGAACAAGGTCGCCTTCCTCGAGGCTTCGGTCACTAACTTTTTGGCTATTGTAGCGACGCAAAGCTTGCTGTTAAAGAGCAGCTCGTACAGCGGCCTGAAGACGATCCTCCTCAAGGAGCAGCGCGTCATCTTGTCGCAGCTGCTCTTGCTCAAGCTCATCATAAGCGAGCACTCGAGGCGATCCGTATACGAGTTCTGCGGGGAGAACTGCCTCTGCTCCATAGACTAGAGCAAAGGGTGTCTGGCTAGTGGCTCGAGTTGGCGTCGTCCTGATCGACCAAAGAACCACCGGCAGCTCCTCAATCCAGTTTCTTCCACACTTGTGCAGCCTGTCGAAAGTTCTGGTCTTGAGCCCGCGCAACGCACTTCAGCATTGCCCTCTCGCTTGACCGTTGCTTCTCGGATGAGCAACGAAGCAAAGCAGACCTTGGCGCCAAGATCTTGGACGTCATCGCATGAAGGTGTGACTTCGTAAATTGCATGCCGTTGTCGGTGATGATCCCGTTAGGGATTACGAAGCGGCAAACAATCGACCAAGAACTTGATCACCGATCGTGCTATCACCTTCCTCAGTGCTTCCACTTCGGGCCACTTTGTGAACTTGTCGATGGCGACGTACAAGTACTCAAAGCCCCCGACAGCTCGGGGGAAGGGGCCGAGGATGTCGAGCCCCCAGACCGAAAATGGCCAGGATAAAGGGATCGTCTGGAGAGCTTGAGCTGGCTGGTGTATCTGTTGGTAATGGAACAGCACGCTTCACACTTGGTTACTTGTGCAGTTGCATCACGGAGGCTGTTGGCCAAAAAGAAACCTTGCCGGAAAGCTTTGCGGCAAGTGCTCTTGGCGCCAATGTGGTGACCACATATGCCTCCGTGTATCTCTCGCCAACATCTTTTGTCCATCTTCCCGCAAATACACTTCAATTTCACACCGTTGAGTCTTCTTACATGCAAAGCAGTTGTCGACAAACCGGTACATACTTGACCGCCGGGCTACTCTTTCAGCTTCTTCTTGCTCTTGGGATGTTCTCTGTCTCAAGGAAATGGACAATCTGCTGCGCCCATCTTTGGAGCTTGCGGCTTGACAACAAGGACTAAAGGCACATCCGCCGCTGCGGGAACATCGATTCCACGGCAAGAACTCGCGGCTCAGCCGAGCTTGACGTTCCCGGCAAGCTTGCCGGAGCAAAACTTGTCGGGAGCGCTCGCTTCAACGAAACAAACCACAGGGCTTGTCGGAGCAGATCGCTCTTCAGCTCTGTTGGTGTCGATCACGGGACCTTCTTGGCGGCGGCGGGAAGCTCTGCGGGAAAGTAGTCACCAGAGATCAACTTCCTCTTCTTGCTCTGTCCGGTTGATGGTGTTACGGTTGGTTGGGTTAGCTTGAGCACAAAATCCCTGGTTCCACAGTGCAACTTAAGTGCAGCGCACTTTGGCGTGCCATCGGCAATATCATTCTCGAGCTCTTGGAACATGTTCCATTTGCAGGCCGTCAAAGTGTTCTTCTAGCTTTCTCACTTCATCAACGTAGGGCTTCCATCAATGGACTCGATAATCTTTGTTCACTTGGCGGACGACAAGCCGCGAGTCACCCACGACAATAAGCTTCTTGATCCCAAGGTCCACTGCGATCTCGAGACCGCAAGCAAACCTTCATACTCTGCGGTATTGTTTGTTGCTTGCTCCTTGGGAAAGTGCATCCGGACTACGTACTTGAGGTGCTCTCCGGTGGTGCGACAAGCAGACGCCGCACCGCGCCTTTGCAGCGAGAAGGCACCATCAAAGTACATCAGCCACTCTTTGCTCGCTTCCTTGACGGGGATGCTCGTCTCGAATTTCTTCATCCGGTGTTGGCGTCCATTCTGCTATGAACTCGCCAATGCTCGCTTTGGATAGTTGAGGTGCTTTCAAACTTGAGGCCAAAGCTTGACAGTTCCAAAGTGCCCACTCGACAATCCCGCCTGCCGCTTCTAGATTCTCGCAAGATCCTCTTCAGCCGAAAGCGAGTGACGATCGTTATCTCATGTGCTTGGAAGTAATGGCGCAGCTTTCTCGAGGCCATGAGAAGGCCGAAAAGCAATTTCTGCACACCAGAGTACCTTGATCTAGCCCCCTGCAGGAGGGAACTGACAAAGTAAACTGGGTGCTGCACCATCCTTTTCTGCATCTGCTCATGCGTCTGCGCAGATCCGTCCTTGTCGGGACCAGAGCTTGCCGGCGAAGCCCCCTGCTTGTCGCTGGATGTGTCTGCCGTGGTTGCTAGCTCATCATCTGCCTCCCTCTCCGCTACTAACGCAGCACTAACCACTTGATTGGTTGCCGCTATATATAGCAAAGCAACTTCTCTTGTGGCTTAGGTGCGACAAGTGTTGGAGTGGAGGATGTATCTCTTCAAGTCCTGCAGCGCAGCCTCCGCTTCGAGTCCATTTCATTGGACCCGCCTTTTTCAAGATCTTGAAAAATGGCAGGGCGCCAGCAGATCTAGAGATAAACCTGCCGAGAGCAGCTACGCAACCGGCAAGCCTTCGTACATCCTTGACGCGCTTTGGTGCTTCAATCTGCTCAATGGCCTTGATCTTGTCGGGGTTGGCTTCAATCCCGCGCTGAGACACGAAGAACCCGAGAAGCTTGCCGGAAGGGACTCCAAACACGCACTTCTCGGGGTTGAGCTTGAGGTTGATCTTGCGCAGATTTGCAAAGGTCTCATCCAAATCTTGAACCAGAGTTGCTTTGTCCTTGCTCTTGACCACTATGTCATCCATGTAGGCCTCTACATTTCTGTGCATTTGCGGCTCAAAAGCGTCATGGACTAATCTTGCGAACGTTGAACCAGCATTCTTCAAACCGAAAGGCATCCGTATGAAACAGTATGTGCCACATGGAGTAATGAATGCGGTTTTCTCCTCATCTTCTTCTGCCATGAAGATCTGATGATATCCTGAGTATGCATCAAGAAATGAAAGCAAATCACATCCAGCCGTGGAGTCAACAATCTGGTCGATGCGCGGCAAGGGAAATGGATCTTTGGGACAAGCTTTATTAACATCCGTAAAGTCAATACAAAGTCTCCATTTTCCATTTGCCTTGCGCACGACTACAGGATTGGCCAACCACGTAGGATGGAGCACTCCTCTGACAAGGCCTGCTACTTCCAACTTCTTGATCTCTTCTGTGATGAATTCTTGGCGCTCCACTGCTTGCTTCCTGACTTTCTGCTTGACGGGCCGCGCATGAGGACAAACGGCCAGGCGGTGCTCAATTACTTTCCTGGGAACACCGGGGATATCAGACGGTTGCCATGCAAACACGTCGACGTTCGCCCGCAGGAAAGCAACGAGCGCGCCTTCCTATTTAGGGTCGAGAGAGGCACTGATGGTGAAGGTACCACCAGTGCCGTCCTCCTTGGCGGACACCTTCTTGGTCCTTGGCGGAGCTGCCATCTTCTTCTTGCACTTGCCGGTGGAGCTCGATGGTGCGTCCTCGACGGTAGCGCAGCACCAAGAGGTGCACTTGCCGGAGTGGGCATCGAGTTCTTGCCGGACTTGGACTTGGTCTTCTTCCCCGGAGCTTCAATGCAAGCCGCCGGCAATCTGTCGTGGCTGCTGCATCCCGGTAGATCTTGTCGGCACAGATAAGAGCATCCTTCTTGTCGCCATGGACAGTGATGATGCTTATCGGGCCTGGCATCTTGAGTAAGTTGTAGGCGTAGTGAGAGGCGGCCATGAACTTGGCGAGTGCTGGACGGCCAAGTATCCCATTGTAAGGCAATTGGAAATCAGCAACGTCGAATGTGACCTTCTCAGTCCTAAAGTTCAGCTCGCTGCCAAATGTTACCGGCAACGTGATCTTCCCCTTCGGCTTGCTCCTTCCCGGATTAATTCGTTGAACGCGTGCGGTCTCTTCAAGCTCTGCCGTGGATTTGAAGCTTCGAGCATCGCGGAGGAGAGCAGATTTAAGCCGCCCCGCCGGCCAACTAGCATCTTGGTGACCTTGAGGTTGCGGATGGTTGGTGAGACCAACATCGGCAAGCACCCGACCGCAGATTATGCGATCGGGTGGTCCTCAATATCAAAGATGATAGGCGTGCTGGACCACTTCAGAGGCTTGCGTGACTCTACGGATGGTTCCGCTGCATTGACCTCCCGCATCCACTGCTTGAGTTGGCGGTGGAAGTATGCAGGGAAGCACCTCCGTCAACGCAGAGGACCTCCGTAGCTTTCTGAAACTCCTGCTCATCGGCGTCGTCATCATCCATGTCTTCATCGTCGTCTTCATCTTCATCCTTGTCGCGGCCGCGGGGAGGCCTATCTCCTTGCCGCTGCTTGGCCTTGCCGCGGCGTCCTCCCCGGCCGGGACGTTTCTTGCTTGCTCCCCCAGCACCTTCTTGGGCCTTCTCCTTGTCGCACCATCAGACTCAGCCTTCTGCTGTTCGACAAGCTGCTCGACCTTCTTGCAGCTCTGGAGGTCATGGCCCTTAGTGCGGTGGATCTTGCAGTACTGCTTGCCGGAGCCGTCCTGCTTGTCGGCGGCCGCCACGGACTGGTGGTTGGCGTCAGCGGAAACCTCCTTGCCAGAGCCACCAGTCTTGGCGTTCTTGTCGCCACCCCCGTTGCCGGACTGCTCAACAGCTAGCACTTCTCTGCCTTTATTCTTCCTGTTGCCCCGCCGTCGGCTCTTCTTTGCCGGGGCGGTATCCTCACTGTCAGATCCTGCTTCTGCATTCTCTCCTGGGAGTCTCCTCCCTTCCTCAACACGTGCACACTTGTCGGCCAAGGCATACAGCTCACTGACGTCCTTGACTTTGCATATCGCCATCTCCTCCCTCATCCTGCGGTTCCGCACATTCTGATGAAACGCGCAGATCACCGCGGCAGGGTGGACATCTGGGATGTTATAGTGCACACGGCCGAATCTCTGAATGAACTTGCGCAGGGACTCTCCTTCCTTCTGGGCGAGCAGATGAAGGTCACTTTCTTGGCCATGAGGCTTGTGGCCGCCTGTGAAGGCGCCAATAAACTGATGGCATAAATCTGCCCAAGAGGATATGGAGCTGTCCGGCAAGTGCATGAGCCAGGACCTGACGTTGGGCTTGAGTACCAGCGGGAAGTAGTTGGCGAGGATCTTGTCGTCTCGTCCCCCCGCAGCTTGCACCGCAATGGTGTAGATGCTGAGGAACTCCGATGGGTGCGTCCTGCCATTGTACTTCTCTGGCACGTCTGGCTTGAAGTTCTTGTTCTTTGGCCCTTTGGACTTGCCGCAGCTCACGAGTGAACGCAGGGCAACCTACCGCGTACGGCAAGTCGCCTGGTTCCCCTGGCGCATGCATGTCAACAGAGGGCCCAGCGCGCTTGTCGGATTGACATCGCGCTTCTCTTCGGCGCTCGATGCGAGTTCGAGCGTCTTCTTGTTGTCGCTCATGGAGAACTTGGCGTTGATCGCGGCGAGCTCGTGGATCCGATGACGCAGTGGAGTCGCTGTCGAGGTGGATCCGGCGAGTTGGCGATCTTGGCCTCTGGGGTGGAGAGTGCATGGTGGTTGCACCCCCACCGGTCTCGTCGCCACCGGCTCGCGCTTGGTGTTCTTGTCGCGGCAGCGACGCACTTTGCTGTCATGGAGCGTCGCCGTTGGCGAAGCCGATGAGACTTCAGATGGTGGCCCTCCACCGTCGACCTTGTCGGCCGTTGGAGGGTAGTCGAGGAGCAGCTGAGCTCTTGCCAGAGCTTCTGCTGGGGTAGTGGGTGGCAATGGTGAACGGTGCGAGGAGCGGGATATGCTCGGACTTCTAACTATGTTAGAAGGAGCAGCATCCCGTCCAGGCGACCGTATCTCGCTCGTGCCAGCATGTTGGCGCGCATGCTGGTCTTGAGGGTCTTGATCCAGAGAGCGAATGGTATTGTGAATACCATGACGCTGTTGGTCCCGCGTCTCCTGAGATGGGCGCGGGGGATGTGCAGATGCCGAGGTTTGCGCGGCCTTGTCCTTGGACTTGGCAGCGTCACGAACTCCTTCGCCGGCGCCCGCTCTTCCGCCAGCGTCTACTCCACCACCCGTTTGCTCCGGTGATGGTGGGTACGACGCGGACGGCTCCGCTGCCGCCGAAGCCTTCTTCTTCGGTGGCATTTTGATGAAGATGTTGCTCGTGTGAATGCCGGATCAGGTTCACACAGCCTCGACGCCCCCTACCTAGCGCGCCAAAGATGTCGGGGAGGCTGATCGGACCCACGAACACCTATGGGGCCGGCGGACCGGCCCTTTGGTTCGGAGGGGCGGAGACCGCACGAAGAGCGGATCGAGGCGAAGCACATGAGCAGTTTTACCCACCGGAGCTCTCCGGAGAGATAAAACTCCTACTGCTGCTTGTCTCGATTGTATTGTGTTCTTGCTAGGGAGCGATGAGAGCTACAAAACCTAGCGTGAGTGTCTCCGGTCTCGAATGAGTCGAACTGGCGAACCCCTCTACGCTATGCATGGGCCTCCTTTTATATGCTCAAGGGGTCTCCGACAGGTGGCAACGTAGACGAGGGGACAAATGTAAAAACAGTAGTTGGTATACCTACTTGTACAGTGTACAGTGTTCTCTACCTAACCCTGACGGCAAGGGACAAAAGCATTAAATGCCCATCCCTGTCGCCTAAACCATGCAACAGGGACCGTCAGGAGCGCCACCGTTTGCCACGATGGTATGCTTGTCAGCGCCGCTTATCGCTGCTCTTCGCTGGCTGCACAGCCTTTCGACACGCGCGCATGGAATGGTCCCATGGCGACACGTTGATAGATGAGCTGGAGCGGAGACGAAGAGAGGTTGCCTGCCGCGGCAAGTGCCTTGCCGCGGCTGAATCCTTGTCGTGTCCGGAGGCTTGTCGCGCTCCGAGCCTTCCCGGCAAGCTCCTCTTGCCGGGGTCTTGTCTTCTGCGTGTCTTGGGTGGCCTTCCCGGCAAGCTCCTCTTACCGGGGCCTTGTCTTCTTGGTCAAATACTTTGTTCTTGAATGTCTTCATAGGAACCACGGAGGATCTTGGCGGTGACTGTGCAAGCCCGCTGGTAAGTCAGAATCGTCCGTGCACGAGTTTGGGATACTAGGGTACCCCTACTCTAGTACACCGACATCAAGATACTACTAGTAGGAAACGGTAAAGATAGGAGTTGTGATGGTGATACGATACCGGGGCACCTCCCCCAAGCTTGGCAGTTGCCAAGGGGAGTGCCCATACCCATGTGATTATGTCTCCTTTGTTGGCGAAGAAGGTGGAGGTGATGGATAGTCGCACATCGAGCATAAGAGGTCCTCCAACTTGCGAATAATGCTCTTGAGTGCAACGATATGCTCCTTCAACAAAATATTTTCACTTGTGAGATACTTGTTTTGAATACGAGCTAACTCAATCATCTTGAAAGCTTTGATTTCAGTTGGGGTGAGAAGGTTGTGATCAAGTTGGAGGGTGTCTTCTGCTGCCGGAACTTGGTCCTCCGTGGCCTTCTTGATCCTTTCATCCTTGTTGACCTCCATGGGTTCTTCCCTCTTGACTCTATCTTCATTAGCCAAGCATCTTTGTCACCATTGTCGGAGGGGATGACATGATGCCTGGCCTTGACAACCCTGACAGAAAACAGCTCGAAACAAGAACAGGAGAGATTTGCGTGATACGAGAGCCAAAACCTTCTGGAGAATATATAATGAATTTTTACTAACCAAAATACGTATCATGCAAGAAAACGGAGTCCGGAGGGCACACGGGGTGCTCACGAGGTAGGGGGGCGTGCCCAGGGGGTAGGGCACGCCCACCACCCTCGTGGGGCCCTCGTGTCCTTCCCGGACTGCTACTTATTTTTCTATTTTTCAAAATATTCCAAAACGGAGAAATATTGCCTTAAAAATTGTTTTGGAGTCGGTTTACCTACCGTACCACATACCTATTCCTTTTCGGAGTCTGAAACGGTCTGGAAAGTGTCCCTTATGTATTCCTCCGGGGTTACGGTTTCAATAATATTGGTTTCAACATTTATGGGATTACCCGAGATATAATGTTTGATCCTTTGACCGTTTACCACCTTCGGATTTGTGCCTTCGAAGTGGTTGATTTTGTGGCACGGGCGATAGACCTCCTCGATAACATAGGGACCTTCCCATTTAGAGAGAAGTTTTCCTACAAAAATCTTAAACGAGAGTTGTATAGCAATACATAATCACCTACATTAAACTCACGCTTTTGTATCCTTTTGTCATGCCATCTTTTAACTTTTTCTTTAAACAACTTGGCATTTTCATAAGCTTGGGTTCTCCATTCATCAAGTGAGCTAATATCAAATAACCTCTTCTCACGGCAAGTTTGAAATCATAGTTGAGCTCTTTAATAGCCCAATATGCCTTATGTCCTAGTTCGAGAGGTAAGTGACATGCTTTTCCATAAACCATTTTATACAGAGATATACCCATAGGAAGTTCTATAGGCCCATAATGCATCATCAAGTTTCTTGGACCAATTCTTCCTAGACCTATTAACAGTCTTTTGCAAAATTAATTTGAGCTCTCTATTGCTCAATTCTACTTGACCACTAGACTATGGGTGATAAGGAGATGCAATTCTATGATTAACGTCATATTTAGCAAGCATTTTACGGAAGGCACCATGAATAAAGTGTGAACCACCATCAGTCATTAAATATCTAGGAACTCCAAACCTCGGAAAAATAACTTCCTTAAGCATTTTAATAGAAGTGTTATGATCAGCACTACTAGTTGGAATAGCTTCTACCCACTTAGTAACGTAATCAACAGCAACCAAAATATGTGTATATCCATTAGAGGCATGAAAAGGTCCCATATAATCAAATCCCCAAACATCAAATGGTTCAATAACAAGTGAATAATTCATAGGCATTTCTTGACGTCTACTAATATTACCAATTCTTTGACATTCATCGCAAGACAAAACAAACTTACGGGCATCCTTGAAGAGAGTAGGCCAATAAAAACCGGATTGCAATACCTTATGTGCAGTTCTATATCGGCGTGGTGTCCTCCATAAGCTTCGGAGTGGCACTTGCGTAGGATCTGTTCCTGTTCATGCTCAGGTACACAACGTCTAATAACACCATCTACTCCTTCTTTTTAAAGATGTGGGTCATCCCAAAAGTAATGTCGCAAATCATAGAAAAACATTTTCTTTTGTTGGTATGTGAAGCTAGGTGGTATAAATTTAGCAACAATACAATTAGCATAATCAGGATACCACGGAGTACTAAGAGAAGTGCTTATGACATTTAATTGTTCATCAGGAAAGCTATCATCAATAGGTAGTGGGTCATCAGGAACATTCACTAACCTAGATAAGTTATCTGCAACGGGGTTCTCAGCTCCTTTTTGATCAACAATATGCAAATCAAATTCTTGCAGCAAGAGAACCCATCTAATAAGTCTAGGTTTAGCATCTTTATTTTCCATAAGATATTTAATAGCAGCATGGTCAGTGTGAATAGTTACTTTAGAATCAACAATATAGGGTTTGAATTTATCACAAGCAAATACAATTGCTAAAAGTTCCTTTTCAGTAGTAGCATAATTTCTTTGAGCATTGTCTAGAGTACTAGCATAATGGATAACATTTAATTTCTTATCAACTCTTTGCCCTAGAACAGCACCTACAAAGATAATCACTAGCATCACACATAATTTCAAAGGGTAAATTCCAATCGGTGGCTGAACAATGTGTGTAGAGACTAATGCTTTCTTAAGTATTTCAAATGCTTCTACACAATTATCATCAAAGACAAATGGTACATCTTTTTGTAATAAATTAGTCGAGGTCGAGAAATTTTTGAGAAGTCCTTAATGAACCTCCTATAAAATCCGGCGTGACCAAGGAAACTTCTTATACCTTTGATGTCCTTGGGACATGGCATCTTTTCAATAGCATCAACCTTGGCTTTATCAACTTCTATACCTCTTTCAGAAACTTTGTGCCCCAAGACAATACCTTCATTAACCATAAAGGGGCACTTTTCCCAATTCAAGACAAGATTAGTTTCTTCACATCCATGCAATACTCGATCAAGATTGCTCAAGAAATCATCAAAAGAGGAACCATAGACGGAAAAATCGTCCATGAAGACCTCACAAATTTTTTCACGAAAATCTGAGAATATAGCCATCATGCATCTTTGAAAGGTAGCATGTGCATTACATAAAACAAAAGGCATACGTCTATAAGCAAAAGTACCAAAAGGGCATGTAAAAGTAGTCTTTGATTGATCTTTAGCCGACACAGGTATTTGAGAGAAACCAGAATAACCATCTAGAAAGCAATAATGTGTATGTTTGCATAATCTTTCTAGCATTTGATCAATAAAAGGTAAGGGTAATGATCTTTTACTAGCTTTCTTTAATTTGCGTAAATCAATTACCATCCTATAACCTGTGATAATTCTTTATGGATCAATTCATCTTTATCATTAGGGACAATAGTAATACCTCCCTTCTTAGGGACACAATGGACAGGACTTACCCACCGACTATCAAAGAACGGGATAAATTATACCTGCCTCCAGAAGCTTGAGTATTTATTTTCTTACCACTTCTTTCATTTTAAGATTCAAACGTTGTTGAGGATCACGAACTAGTTTGGCATCCGCTTCCAAATTTATTTTATGTTGACATAGAGTGGGACTAATGCCTTTAAGATCATCAAGAGTATATCCAATAGCGGCACGGTGCTTCTTCAGAGTTTTCAATAATATTTCTTCTTCCTGTTCTGAAAGGTTAGCACTAATAATAACATGATATATTTTCTTTTCATCAAGATAAGCATATTTAAGATTATCAGGCAACGGTTTAAGCTCAAACACGGGATCACCCTTGGGTGGAGGAGGATCCCCTAGGATTTCAACAGGCAAATTGTGTTGCAGAATAGGTTCATGTTTAAAGAATACTTCATCTATTTCCCTTCCTTCATGAACATATCATTTTCATGGTCTAGCAAATAGTGTTCTAAAGGATCACTAGGAGGTACAACAATAGAAGCAAGACCAATAATTTCATCCTTACTAGGCAATTCTTCCTCACGATGTTGTTTACTAAATTTAGAGAAATTAAACTCATGAATCATATCATCCAGGCCAATAGTAACAACATTCTTTTTGCAGTCTATCCTAGAATTAACAGTGTTCAAAAAGGGTCTACCAAATATAATGGGACAAAATCTATCTTGTAGAGAACTGAGAACAAGAAAATCAGCAGGATATTTAGTTTTCCCACACAAGACTTCAACATCTCTAACAATTCCCATTGCAGATATAGTATCTCTATTGGCAAGTTTAATTGTAACATCAATATCTTCTAACTCAGGTGCAATTTCATGCTTAATTTCTTTATATAAATCGTAAGGTATAACACTAGCACTAGCACCCATATCACATAAGCCATGATAACAATGATCTCCTATTTTAACAGAAATAACAGGCACGCCTACCACAGGTCTATGTTTATCTTTAGCACACGGTTTAGCAATTCTAGCAGTTTCACCGCAGAACTGAATAACATGCCCATCAATATTATCAGACAAGAGATCTTTAACAATAGCAATATTAGGTTCTACTTTGACTTGCTCAGGAGGTGTATAAGTTCTAATATTGCTTTTACTAACAACGATTGAAGCTTTAGCATGATCCTTTATTCTAACAGGGAAAGGTGGTTTCTCAACATAAGAGGTAGGAACAATAGGATCATTATAAGTGACAGTATTTTCTTCAACTTTAATAGGTGCAGCTACTTTTACTTCTATGGGAGGATGATATTTAAACCACTTCTCCTTGGGGAGATCAACATAAGTAGCAAAAGATTCACAGAAAGAAGCTACTATCTTAGAGTCAAGTCCATCTTTTAGTGCTAAACTTACGGAAAATATCAGTATCCATAAAAGATTTAACACAATCAAACTTAGGTGTCATACCTGACTCCTTACCTTCGTCGAGGTCCCAATCTTCAGAGTTGCGTTTAATTCTATCCAAAGAAATTCCATCTGAACTCAATAGTCTTCATCATAAAAGAGCCAAAGACAAGAAGTATCAAGCATGGTGCGATTGTTATCAGAAAGCCGAGCATAAAAACTTTGAATAATTATTTCTCTTGGGAGCTCATGATTGGGACATGAATATAACATTGATTTAAGTCTCCCCCAAGCTTGAGCGATGCTTTCTCCTTTGCGAGGCCAAAAATTATATATATAATTACGATCACGATGAACAAGATGCATAGGATAATACTTTTGGTGAAATTCCAATTTCAATCTTTTATAGTTCCATGATCGCATATCATCACATAGCCTATACCATGTCAATGCATCTCCCTTCAAAGATAAAGGGAAGACCTTCTTCTTAACAACGTCATCGGGTATACCTGCAAGCTTAAATAATCCACAAACCTCATCCACATATATTAAGTGTTCATCAGGATGCTTGGTTCCATCTCCTGTAAAAGGATTAGCTAGCAGTTTTTCCATCATACCCAAAGGAATTTCAAAAGGAGTTTCATTTTCAATAGGTTCAGTAGGTTGAGGAGAAACTCTTTGCTCTCATCGACGGGGTGAAGATATCCCGAACAAGCCCCTCAGAGAATTACTTTCCATAGTAACAAGTGACAGTAAATTTCAGCACACTATATAAATTTTTCCTTACCAAATTCCACCTACCAAAGGCGCTACACTCCCCGGCAACGGCGCCAGAAAAGAGTCTTGATGACCCACAAGTATAAGGGATCTATCTTAGTCCTTTTGATAAGTAAGAGTGTCGAACCCAACGAGGAGCAGAAGGAAATGATAAGCGGTTTTCAGCAAGGTATTCTCTGCAAGTACTGAAATAAGTGGTAACAGATAGTTTTGTGATAAGATAAATTGTAACGAGCAACAAGTAACAAGAGTAAATAAAGTGCAGCAAGGTGGCCCAATCCCTTTTGTAGCAAAGGACAAGCCTGCACAAACTCTTATAATAGGAAAAGCGCTCCCGAGGACACATGGGAATATCGTCAAGCTAGTTTTCATCACGTTATATGATTCGCGTTCGGTACTTTGATAATTTGATATGTGGGTGGACCGGTGCTTGGGTGTTGTTCTTACTTGAACAAGCATCCCACTTATGATTAACCTCTATTGCAAGCATAATGCAACTACAACAAAAGTATTAAGGTAAACCTAACCATAGCATGAAACATATGGATCCAAATCAGCCTCTTTACGAAGCACAACGCATAAACTAGGGTTTAAGCTCATCACTCTAGCAACCCATCATCTACTTATTACTTCCCAATGCCTTCCTCTAGGCCCAAATAATGGTGAAGTGTTATGTAGTCGACGTTCACATAACACCACCGGAGGCTAGACAACATACATCTCATCAAAATATCGAATCGAATACCAAATTCACATGACTACTAATAGCAAGACTTCTCCCTTGTCCTCGTGAACAAACGTAACTACTCACAAAGCATATTCATGTTCATAATCAGAGGGGTAATAATATGCATAAAGGATCTGAACATATGATCTTCCACCAAATAAACCAACTAGCATCAACTACAAGGAGTAATCAACACTACTAGCAACCTACTAGCACCAATCCCGGACTTGGAGACAAGAATTGGATACAAGAGATGAACTAGGGTTTGGAGATGAGAGGTGCTGGTGAAGATGTTGATGGAGATTGCCCTCTCCCGATGAGAGGAGAATTGGTGATGATGATGACGATGATTTCCCCCTCCCGAAGGGAAGTGTCCCCGGTAGAACAGCTCTGCCGGAGCCCTAGATTGGTTCCGCCAAGGTTCTGCCTCGTGGCGGCGGAGTTTCGTCCCGAAAGGTTGCCTCTTCTTTTTTTCTCATCGAAAGACATCATATAGGAGAAGATGGGCGTCGGAGAGCCACCAGGGGGCCCACGAGGTAGGGGGCGCGCCCTAGGGGGGGCGCCCCCCACCCTCGTGAGCAGGGTGTGGGCCCCCTGGCCTTCATCTTTGGCTACGACTTTTATTTATTTATTTTAAGATATTCCGTGGAGTTTCAGGACTTTTGGAGTTGCGCAGAATAGGTCTCCAATATTTGCTCCTTTTCCACGAGAATTCCAGTGCAAGCATTCTCCCTCTTCATGTAAACCTTGTAAAATAAAAGAGAATAGCCATAAGTATTGTGACATAATGTGAAATAACAGCCCATAATGTGATAAATATCAATATAAAAGCATGATGCAAAATGGACGTATCACTGTTTTAATAAATTACTTAGACCTGAATTTTTTTAAATAAGAGAGTCCTCAAATAGCTACCTATTTACTTAACTACTCATTTGATCTTCACTTATATCTTTTTGGAGTAGTTTGTCATTTGCTCTTGTGCGTCACTTATATCCTATAAGTAAATTTTTGAATAAATTGAATGAAATAAAGTTGAAATTATATGTTCATATTATGCCAAGTGGTAGTTTCACCTTGGGTTTAGAAAGTGAAACCTTTTGAAGCTTGACAATCACAATATTGGTCATACAAGCAATTCATGAATAATTAGTATAAGGAAGAGAACTTTCACATGCAAATACACTATCCTGGAAATCTTTTGTGATTGTGAGCCCCCATCAAAATATTATATGCCAAAATTGTTGACGTTGGACAAGGAAGACAACGTAATGGTTTATGTTTGTCCATATTCACGTAGAAGTTATATTGTCATGGTTCCTTCAACATGTGGTTGTAACATCCCAAATTTTCAATTTGGCATGTTATACATAGGTCATCCATGCATATCATATTTTATTGCATTTTCGTTTGCAATCCTCGAAATCCTAAGCAACTCAAGGACCCTCGGAGAGAGTTGGGGATTTTCCGATTTTAATATTTGATTTTTATCAAATACTGAAGACGAGGATTTTTTATTTTAATTATTTTCTCTTCGGAAAATATTTCATTTTATAAAAATAAATGAGGGGAGATAATATGACTTCTCCAAAATAATTGAAATATCGTAGGAAAAATGTTAAAATAATTATTTGGTTTTTATTTGATTTATTTTGGAATTTTATTCGCCCTAGAAAAATTTGCATGTTTTTAAAAATTGCATTTTAGGGGCCAAGAAAAGTTCATCCTGTTCTAAATATTTCATTTAGACGGAGAAAACTTGTTTTGGAATTTTTAGATTTTTATTTATTTTTCTAGGATTTTTCTTAGTCGGCGGAACGTTTTAAAAAAGAGGACCCAAGGCCTCGATGGCAAGCCCAATGAGCCAGCTGGCCCGCTCGCCACCGCCTCCCTGCCAGGTTGCCGCTGGGACTCGAGAGTCCGCCGCCGCCGCCTCCCGCCGCCACCACCCTCCCCAATTGGAGCCCCCAACCTATATAAGCCACACCCTCTAAACCACCACCACTGAAGTCGCCTCGCACGAGCCGAACCCCGCCGCCTCGTCGCGCCTCTCCCGAGCCGCCAGGTCACCGCCGCCCGCCTCCCGCGCCACCAGCGCCCTCGCCGCCCCCGCCGCCCCTCGCCGAGCCTCACGAGCCGCCCACGGACGACCTCATGGGAGGTAGCCGCCCGCCGCCCGGTTTGTTTTGGAAAGCCCATTCGGTTTTTTATAGAAAAAAACCCTAGTTCGTTTTTTTATAGATCGGTTTTATTCTCTGGTTTATTTGTTTAGCGAGCGTTCGCTCGTTCGTTCTTTCTAACGAACGTGTTCGTCGTTTAGTTTCTGCTAACGAACGTTCGTTCGTTTAGCCGTTCGTCGTTTTCTTTTTATCGGATTTATTCCACGGTTTTTCCGATCGCGATTTCTGATCCGATGTTCGAACTAGTTTAACTTTTCGCTCGTTTATCAGAATCAGGCGATTCAAGCGCCTGGAGTTTCATCTCGAAACCCTCTTTTTGAATAGCCAACTCAAACAAGTTTTTGCCTCTGTAAAATTTGACCCTAGTTCAGATTAGTAAACGGATCTTGTTTCTTTTGTCGTTTGAGTTTCATTGCTCCGTTTGGTTTGATTCTTCTTGTGAACCGGAGTTCTTAAGTTGAACTCTCCGGTCAACCTCTTTCAGTTGAAGTTTCGTTTGTGTTTCTTTGCTTGTTGCTTATGTATGCTGTTGTTTGTTTGTGATAGAATTCCCGGAGTGCGAAGCGTGTTACTACGAGTCTCTAGGATTCCCGGATCGTCAGCAAGGCAAGTAACACTTTGATCATACTCTTTTCATACCCAGTTTTTATGCATTAGTTTCAACCCTCAAACATTGCATGGTTAGGATGTCATTAATTTGTGGGTTGGGAAGTAGATGATGAGGTAGGAACCTATTGTCCTGCATTCAAACCTTGGGAGTTACTTCTACGTTATGCTTATATTGCCATGCTATGCTCATAGACGTGGATTGGGTTTGAGTGTATCCATGACAGATGTGAGATTGTTAATTAACGGTTTACTTTAAGGTGGCAACTTTAATACACATCTGGATGGATTGAGGCACCTGGGGAACCCAGTGTTGTCTGTTTTACTTTTTGGAAATCCCGGGGTACCCGTGTGATCTTCCTATGGACCGCCACCCAGGCTCAAAGGGAACTGAGATTATTCATGCTAGAAACTTCTGTGTGCAGCCACAAGCTATTATGGGCTCTAGCATAGTTGAGTAAGTTGAAGGAAATATGCCCTAGAGGCAATAATAAAGTTATTATTTATTTCCTTATTTCATGATAAATGTTTATTGTTCATGCTAGAATTGTATTAACCGGAAACATAATACATGTGTGAATACATAGACAAACAGAGTGTCACTAGTATGCCTCTACTAGACTAGCTTGTTAATCAAAGATGGTTATGTTTCCTAACCATAGACAAAGGAGTTGTCATTTGATTAACGGGATCACATCATTAGTTGAATGATCTGATTGACATGACCCATTCCGTTAGCTTAGCACCCGATCGCTTAGTATGTTGCTATTGCTTTCTTCATGACTTATACATGTTCCTCGTAACTATGAGATTATGCAACTCCGTTTACGGAGGAACACTTTGGGTACTACCAAACGCGTCACAACGTGAATCGGGTGATTATAAAGGAGTACTACAGGTGTCTCCAAAGGTACATGTTGGGTTGGCGATTTCGAGATTAGGTTTTGTCACTCCGATTGCTCGGAGAGGTATCTCTGGCCCTCTCGGTAATGCACATCACTATAAGCCTTGCAAGCAATGTAGCTAATGAGTTAGTTACGGAATGATGCATTACGAACGAGTAAAGAGACTTGCCGGTAACGAGATTGAACTAGGTATTGGATATCGACGATCGAATCTCGGGCAAGTAACATACCGATGACAAAGGGAACAACGTATGTTGTTATGCGGTTTGACCGATAAAGATCTTCATAGAATATGTAGGAGCCAATATGGGCATCCAGGTCCCGCTATTGGTTATTGACCGAGAATAGTTCTAGGTCATGTCTACATAGTTCTCGAACCCGTAGGGTCCGCACGCAACAAGGTTTCGATGATGCTTATATTATGAGTTTATGAGTTTTGATGTACCGAAGGAGTTCGGAGTCCCGGATGAGATCGGGGACATGACGAGGAGTCTCGAAATGGTCGAGACGTAAAGATCGATATATTGGACGACTATATTCGGAGTTCGGAAAGGTTCCGAATGATTCGGGTATTTTTCGGAGTACCGGAGAGTTACGAGAATTCGCCGGGGAGAAGTATTGGGCCTTATTGGGCCCTGCGGGAAAGAGAGAGGGGCTGCCTAGGGCAGGCCGCGCGCCCCCCCATGGCCTAGTCCGAATTGGACTAGGGGGAGGCCGCACCCTCCTTCCTTCCTTCTCTCTTCCCCTTCCTTGTCTCCTACTCCTAATACATGGAAGGACTCCTAGTTGGACTAGGAAGGGGAATCCTACTCCCGGTGGGAGTAGGACTCCCCATGGCGCGCCTCCTAGGGCCGGCCTCCTCCTCCCTCCCTCCTTTATATACGGGGGCAGGGGGCACCCCATGAACACACAAGTTGATCCTTGAGATCGTTCCTTAGCCGTGTGCGGTGCCCCCCTCCACCATATTCCACCTCGGTCATATCGTAGCAGTGCTTAGGCGAAGCCCTGCATCGGTAGAACATCAAGATCGTCACCACGCCGTCAGGTCGTCTTGGAACTCTCTCTCCCGGAGCTTTGCTGGATCGGAGCCCGAGGAGCGCCATCGAGCTGAACGTGTGCCAAGAACTCGGAGGCGCCGGAGTAACGCGCTGGGATCGGTTGGATCGCGAGGAGAACGTACGACTACTTCCTCTACATTGTGATTGCTTCCGCTTCGGTCTACGAGGGTACGTAGACAACACTCTCCCCTCTCGTTGCTATGCATCACCATGATCTTGCGTGTGCGTAGGAAGTTTTTGAAATTACTACGTTCCCCAACATAAGTTACGTGAAGCTCTTGAAGAGGTAGATCAGCAGGTAGTGGGTTTTGTAGGTTTGGTATGATCTACCCGGAGTAGAGAGTTAATGTTTCTGAAAGACTGTGTCTCGGTCATCCGTTTCTCAAACACCATGCAGTGCGAGAAATCAACGGAGGCGATCGAGTCTTGTGGGGAAAAGTGCGCAAACCTCTACGGAGTGTACAATCTAATCATGGTTAGCCGTGTCCCCGGTTATGGACAATTCTGAGTATCTAGTATTTGAGTATTCACATGTATCTCATCACTCTAAATTAATATTGCTGGGATGTTAAGTACCTTAATTGGGATTGAGTTGGGGTTATACCTTCTCAATGATGTTTCAACCACCACGATAGTTAAAGTAAAACTTATTCCTTTGTTGTAGGGAAAAATTAGCTTTCCGCAAAACTGTAACCGTAGAGCTTTCCACCAGCCAAATATGCATGTAGTGGTAGCATTATTCTGTTATTGCTCTATTGTGTTACATTGCCAGCATATTCCATGTGCTAACCCGTTCTCGGGCTGCAACGTATTATGTTGCAGACTTTTTAGACGAGGAGTAAGGTTCGATAGGTCGTTGACGTGCAGCTCAGCTATGCCGTTGGAGTTGATGGACTCACTTTACCTTCCAAGCCTTCCGTTGTTATCGTATTAGATGGCCTTAAGCCATATTATTGTAATAAGTTCTCTTTTGAGACATTCGATGTAATAAGTGTGTGATTGCTACTCTGTTATAAATCCTTCGAGTACTGTGTGTGTCAGCATTACCGATCCAGGGATGACACGGAAGCACAGAGACTTGACCATCTAAGGTCGGGTCGCTACAAGATGGTATCAGAGCACACGTTGAGTGTAGGACACGACCACTAAGATAAAACCATAGGTCACTCTTCTCCACTCATTTCTGACTCCTCTCCATTTTTGCACTCTTTAGGATGACGGAGATGAAGAACAAGTTTGCACAACCGGATGAAGACACACCTTTTGGACGCCACTTGAAGGAAGTCACTAGGTACCTGAATATTGGAATACCCAGCTTCACCGGGACGTACAACGCCACTTTACCAGAAGAAGAGCGCTGGATGATTCAAGTACAAGTTCCAGGAAGGATGTTCTCGCCAACTTCCAAGCCCATAGAGTTTTCTTTTGAAGCACCCACCTGGTGCCTTGGCAGGAGTATGGCAGCTCACATTACCATGGGACGCATTGGAGAAGCCTACAACCGGGAGCTTAAAGACACCATATATCAAATATGTGGGCGCCGAGACGAGCAATGGGAAGTAATCAGCACCAAGAATGATAGATCCATTGCAGCTTACATCCAGGAGCTAAACCAGCACATTCGACGTCAGGAGAACCAGATGTGCGCAGACATGATGGAGATGAAGAAGGCGGAAACTAGGATCATCGAGCTGGAGGAAGAACTCAAGTTTACACACGATGGATATGAGGAAGAAATCAAGACCCTACTGGAGAAGAATGACGACCTAGTCAAGAAGATTGGAGTCTTCATGGGAGGACTAGCACCGGAAGAAGAGGAAGAAGATCCCACTTGTCCGGACAACTACATCATCATCGACGACACCGATTCCGATCCAAGTGATGATGTCTACGAATATGAAGCCGAGCGGACATCATGGAGTCTTCCACCGATCAAAAATTTCTAGATGACCACCATATAATAGTAGTATTTCCCCATGTAATTAGTAGTAGTTGAGCACTTATGCGATAGTCCTAGACCGTTTTGTATGCCCTTGCTTGATTGATTGAATGAATGTGTGTGTTTGCCTCATATGCATATGGGTAGTGTTTCTCCCCTAGATCTTTTTCTATTCTAATCTCTTCCATCTAAAACCCTCAGATGCCTCCGAGACGTGACCCCGGTTTTGTTTTCCCACCAGAGCTCACCCAGTTGATCCAGCAGCAGAATGCCTTGATGCAGTTGCTAGTTCAGAACCAGGGCAACAACAACAACAACAACAATGCCAACAACAACCCGCCGCCAGTGGACAACTTAACCCGTTTCTTGAGGCTACAACCGCCGGTGTTTCCCAGTAGCACCGAGCCAATAGTTGCTGATGATTGGCTACGCCGTATTGAAAGGGAGTTAACCACCGCAAGATGCACGGATGCTGAAAGGGTGCGCTTTGCCGCACATCAATTGGATGGACCAGCAGCCGCATGGTGGGAGAATTACACGGCTACTTTTCCTATAGCCAATGTCACTTGGAACCAGTTCCAACAAGCTTTTCAGACGGCCCATGTCTCAACCGGAGCCATGCAGATAAAGAAGCGTGAGTTTCGCAACTTACGCCAGGGGAACCGCATCTTGTGGCCCAAAGACGTGGATGAGTTTAGCAAGTTATCACGCTATGCCCTCGATGATGTGGCCACAGATGCCGCAGCGTGAGAAGTTTATGGAAGGGCTGAATGATGAGATGAGTATGCAGTTGATGGTGGCAACTTTCAACAACTACCAGGAGTTGGTAGATAAGGCCCTAATGATTGAAGGAAAGCAACATCGATTGAGAACCGTAAGAGGAAGTATGGACAAGGGAAGTATAACTTAGGAGCTCACCAGAAGCCTCGCTTAACCCGAACTCGGGAGGACTTGTTCATAACCATGGAGGTCATAACCACCTTTGGAGGAGGATCGCATAATCAAAATGGTGCGAAGAACGGGAATGGGAATGGAGTCAACAATAATCGAATCGCTCTAACCCAGCTACACCCGCCAAGAGGGACTTAAGCCAAGTTATTTGCTTCAAGTGCGGGAAGACAGGCACTATGCCAATGACTGCCTCAAGGAAAGAATGGAAATGGAAATGGAAGCGCTGGGAAGAAGCCCAATCCATTCAACAAAGGACAAGTGAACCACGTTAACGTGGAGGAAGTTGAAGAGCAGCCGGACGCGTAATAGGTAAGTTTTGGTTCGATCATTTACCGCTATTGTTCTTTTCGACATCGGTGCATCGCATTCATACATATCAAGGGATTTGTGGATAAGTTTAAGTTACCAACCCAAACCCTTAGGACCCCTCTTTTAGTGAGCTCGCCTGGAGCAGGGCATATGGCTAGCAGATGGTGCACCCAGATACCCCTAATCATTGGCACGCATGTTTTTTCGTCTGACCTAATTATCTTGGAGTCGCAAGGATTGGATCTGATATTAGGTATGGACTGGATGTCAAAGTATGGAGGAAGTATTGACTGTGCTAGCAAGTCAATTTATCTTACCACCCCGAAGGGAAGAAGGATTAAGTATGTATCTAGGCATGTGCCTAGGAGGAGCCAAGTGAATGCCCTCACGGGAGTTGTACAGGAGGAAGTACCTTTAGTAAAGGATTATCCGGATGTTTCCCCAGAGGAGTTACCGGGCATGCCACGGATCGAGACATCGAAGTTTCGATAGAGCTATTGCCGTGCAGGCCAATATCCAAGAGACCCTATCGGATGCCCGCAAATGATCCGGAGGAAATTAAGAAGCGAGATCAAGGAGCTATTGGAGAAAGGTTACATTCAGAGAAGTTCATCACCTTGGGGATCCCCGTACTTTTGGTGGAGAAGAAGGATAAATCCACGAGGATGGTTGTTGATTATCGAGCTCTGAATGAAGTAATGATAAAGAACAAGTATCCCTTACCGATGATTAATGATCTGTTCGATCAGTTGCAAGGAGCTAAGGTGTTTTCAAAGATTGATCTACGATCAGGATACCATCAATTGAAGATCCGAGAGAAGGATATACCAAAGACAACATTTACCACACGGTATGGATTATATGAGTATACGGTCATGTCATTTGACCGACTAACGCCTCGCCTATTTCATGAGTATGATGAACAAGGTGTTCATGGAGTATTTGGACAAGTTTGTTGTGGTGTTTATTGATGATATTATGGTATACTCTAAGAACGAAGAGGAGCACGCGGAACACTTGCGTTTGGTCCTCGAGAAACTTCGTGGAACACCGGTTATACGCCAAATTCAGCAAGTGCGAGTTTTGGTTGAAGGAAGTTGGATTTCTTGGGCATGTTATATCGGGAGAGGGTATAGCAAGAGATCCCATGAAGGTTCGATTAGTCCTGAATGGTTGGCACCCACTTGGTTGGCGAGATCCGCATGATTTCCTTGGACTGGCAGGATATTATCGGAGGTTCATTGAGAATTTTTCCAAGATTGCTAAGCCAATGACTGAATTGCTAAAGAAGGACACTAAGTTCAAATGGACAGAGGATTGCGAGACAAGCTTTCAGGAGTTGAAGAAACGGTTGACTACAGCCCCAGTGCTGACATTGCCAGATATACATAAGGAGTTTCAAGTGTATTGTGACGCCTCTCGCTTGGGACTTGGATGTGTTCTTATGCAGGACGGAAAAGTTGTTTCGTATGCCTCACGACAACTGAAGACACATGAGTTGAACTATGCCACGCATGATTTGGAGTTAGCATTGTATTACATGCGTTGAAGACCTGGAGACATTATCTTATAGGAAATCGTTGTGATGTGTACACGGATCATAAGAGTTTGAAGTACATTTTCACACAGAAGGAGTTAAACCTCAGACAGAGGAGATGGCTGGAACTTATAAAGGATTACGACATGAAGCTACACTATCATCCAGGAAAGGCCAACGTCGTAGCAGACGCTTTGAGCCGGAAGAGTTATGCTGATATCCTTGAAAGCAAAGGATTGCCAAAGGAGTTTGCTGCGGAGATCATGGAACTCAGATTGGAGATTGTTCCAAGAGGTTTTCTTGCAACAATGGAGGTCCCGTCGATGTTGTTGAACAAGATTTGAGAAGCTCAGAAGGAGGACAAAGAGATTGCTGAGATAAGAGAGAAGATGGGCGAAGGAAAAGCCAAAGGTTTTCGCGAGGATGAGCACGATACCTTGTGGTTTGAGGACCGGATTTATGTGCCCAACAATTCGGAGATCGGGAAGTTAATACTTCAGGAGGCCCATGACTCACCATACTCGATTCACCCCGGAAACACCAAGATGTATTTGGACTTGAAGGAACGTTTCTGGTGGACTGGTATGAAGAAGGATATTGCCGAGTATGTAGTCGTATGTGATGTATGTCGAGAGTGAAGGCAGAGCATCGAAGCGGCAGGACTATTACACCCTATGCCAATACCGAATGGAAGTGGGACAAACTTGGCATGGACTTTATTACGGATTACCCGTAACCAAGGCGGGATATGATTCAATTTGGGTAGTTGTGGATCGTTTGACCAAAGTAGCCCATTTCATCCCAAAGTGAAAACAACCTATACAAGTGCAAAGTTGGCCAAGATATATATGTCCAGGATCGTATTTTTGCGTGGAGTTCGAGGAGCATCGACGAGATAGAGGAACGCAGTTTACTTCAAAGTTTTGGCATCGGCTACACCAGACTTTGGGTACCAGATTGGAGTTCAAGATCGCTTTTCACCCGCAGACGGATGGATGACAGAGAGTCAATCAGATTACGGAAGACATGTTGAGAGCCCGTGCGCTAGATTATGGATCTAGTTGGGATGACAATTTGCCGACGCAGAGTTCTCATATAACAACAGCTACTGTGCCAGTTTGAAGATGGCACCGTTCAAGCCCTATATGGGCCTTGAGATGTAGAACACCATTGATGTGGGATGAGGTTGGAGACCGTCAGTTGTTTGGACTAGATTTGATTAAGGAATCATAAGAGAAGGTTAAACTGATCAGAGACAGACTAAAGATTGCTCAGTCTAGACAGAAGAGTTATGCAGATTCAAAATGCAAGGAAGTAACCTATGAAATTGGAGACAGAGCCTATCTGCGAGTATCACCCTTGAGGGGAGTGAAACGTTTTGGAGTTAAGGGAAAGTTAGCCCCAAGATTTGTAGGACCGTATCGTGTTTTGGAACGGATGGGAGAAGTTGCCTACAAGCTGGAGTTACCTGAAGGATTGTCAGAAGTTCACGATGTATTTCACGTATCACGGTGAAGAAGTGCCATCTTTGAGATGGCGATATACCGCTAAATGATACAGTGCCCTTGGAGGCGATTCAGCTGGATAGTAATCTGACCTATGAGGAGAAGCCTATAAAGATTCTTAATTTCGACAGTCGAGTCACTCGCAGCAAGGTTATCAAGTTTTGCAAAGTCCAGTGGAGCCACCATACCGAGGAGGAAGCCACCTGGGAGCGAGAAGAGGATATTCGCAAGGACCATCCACACCTATTTTCTAGCCAACCCGAATCTCAAGGGCGAGATTCATCTTAAGGGGGGTAGGTTTGTAACATCCCAAATTTTCAATTTGGCATGTTATGCATAGGTCATCCATGCATATCCTATTTTATTGCATTTTCGTTTGCAATCCTCGAAATCCTAAGCAACTCAAGGACCCTCGGAGAGAGTTGGGGATTTTCCGATTCTCATATTTGATTTTTATCAAATAATCAAGACGAGGATTTTTATTTTAATTATTTTCTCTCGGAAAATATTTCATTTTAAAAAATAAATGAGGGGAGATAATATGACTTCTCCAAAATAATTGAAATATCGGAGGAAAAATGTTAAAATAATTATTTGGTTTTTATTTGATTTATTTTGGAATTTTATTCGCCCTAGAAAAATTTGCATGTTTTTAAAAATTGCATTTTAGGGGCCAAGAAAAGTTCATCCTGTTCTAAATATTTCATTAGACGGAGAAAACTTGTTTTGGAATTTTTAGATTTTTATTTATTTTTCTAGGATTTTTCTTAGTCGGCGGAACGCTTTTTTTTTAAAAAAGAGGACGACTGGGGTCAAGCTCAGCCGAGCCAGGCCGCCCCGCCACCGTCTCCCCGCCGTGCCGCCACGGGACTCGGAGAGTCCGGGTTGCCGCCTCCCGCCGACCCCCCTCCCAAGTCGGAGCCCCCAACCTATATAAGCCGCCGCCCCCCCTCTAAACCACCACCACCGCCGGAGTCGCCTCGCCCGCCGAGCCGAACCCCGCCGCCCCTCGCCGCGCCTCTCCCGAGCCGTCGCCGCCCGCGCCCTCGCCGCCAACCCCCCGCCTCGCCGAGCCCAGCGAGCCCGCCCACGGGACGACCTCATGGAGGTAGCCGCCCGTCGCCCGGTTTGTTTTGAAAACCCTTCGGTTTTTTATAGAAAAAACCCTAGTTCATTTTTTATAGATCGGTTTTATTCTCCGGTTTATTTGTTTAGCGGCGTCATTGCTCATTCGCTTCTAAAGAACGTGTTCATCGTTTAGTTTCTGCTAACGAACGTTCGTTCATTTAGCCATTCGTCGTTTTCTTTTTATCGGATTTATTCCGCGATTTTTCCGATCGCGATTTCTGATCCGATGTTCGAACTAGTTTAACTTTTCGCTCGTTTATCGGAATCAGGCGATTCAAGCGCCTGGAGTTTCATCTCGAAACCCTCTTTTTGAATATCCAACTCAAACAAGTTTTTGCCTCTGTAAAATTTGACCCTAGTTCAGATTAGTAAACGGATCTTGTTTCTTTTGTCGTTTGAGTTTCATTGCTCCGTTTGTTTGATTCTTCTTGTGAACCGGAGTTCTTAAGTTGAACTCTCCGGTCAACCTCTTTCAGTTGAAGTTTCTTTTGTGTTTCTTTGCTTGTTGCTTATGTATGTTGTTGTTTGTTTGCGATAGAATTCCCGGAGTGCGAAGCGTGTTACTATGAGTCTCTAGGATTCCCGGATCGTCAGCAAGGCAAGTAACACTTTGATCATACTCTTTTCATACCCAGTTTTTATGCATTAGTTTCAACCCTCAAACATTGCATGGTTAGGATGTCATTAATTTGTGGGTTGGGAAGTAGATGATGAGGTAGGAACCTATTGTCCTGCATTCAAACCTTGGGAGTTACTTCTACGTTATGCTTATATTGCCATGCTATGCTCGTGAAGCGTGGATTGGGTTTGAGTGTATCCATGGCAGATGTGAGATTGTTAATTAACGGTTTACTTTAAGGTGGCAACTTTAATACACATCTGGATGGATTGAGGCACTGGGAACCCAAGGTGTTGTCTGCTTTTACTTTTGGAAATCCGGGTACCCGTGTGATCTTCCTATGGACCGCCACCCAGGTTCAAAGGAATCGAGATTATTCATGCTAGAAACTTCCGTGTGCAGCCACAAGATATTATGGGCTCTAGCATAGTTGAGTAAGTTACGTGAAGCTCTTGAAGAGGTAGATCAGCAGGTAGTGGGTTTTGTAGGTTTGGTATGATCTACCCGGAGTAGAGAGTTAATGTTTCTGAAAGATCGTGTCTCGGTCATCCGCTTTCTCAAACACCATGCGGCGAGAAATCAACGGAGGCGATCGAGTCTTGTGGGGAAAAGTGCGCAAACCTCTACAGTGTACAATCTAATATGGTTAGCCGTGTCCCCCGTTATGGACAATTCTGAGTATCTAGTATTTGAGTATTCACATGTATCTCATCACTCTAAATTAATATTGCTGGGATGTTAAGTACCTTAATTGGGATTGAGTTGGGGTTATACCTTCTCAATGATGTTTCAACCACCATGATAGTTAAAGTAAAACTTATTCCTTTGTTGTAGGGAAAAATTGGCTTTCCGCAAAACTATAACCATAGAGCTTTCCACCAGCCAAATATGCATGTAGTGGTAGCATTATTCTGTTATTGCTCTATTGTGTTACATTGCTAGCATATTCCATGTGCTGACCCGTTCTCGGGCTGCAACGTATTATGTTGCAGACTTTTTAGACGAGGAGTAAGGTTCGATAGGTCGTTGCCGTGCAGCTCAGCTATGCCGTTGGAGTTGATGGACTCACTTTACCTTCCAAGCCTTCCACTGTTATCGTATTAGATGGCCTTAAGCCATATTATTGTAATAAGTTCTCTTTTGAGACATTCGATGTAATAAGTGTGTGATTGCTACTCTGTTATAAATCCTTTGAGTCTTGTGTGTCAAAGCATTACCGATCCAGGGATGACACGGAAGCACGAAGACTTGACCATCTAAGGTCGGGTCGCTACAAGATGGTATCGAGCACACGTTGAGTGTAGGACACGACCACTAAGATAAAACCATAGGTCACTCTTCTCCACTCATTTCGACTCCTCTCCATTTTTGCACTCTTTAGGATGGCGGAGATGAAGAACAAGTTTGCACAACCGGATGAAGACACACCTTTTGACGCCACTTGAAGGAAGTCACTAGGTACCTGAATATTGGAATACCCAGCTTCACCGGGACGTACAACGCCACTTTACCAGAAGAAGAGCGCTGGATGATTCAAGTACAAGTTCCAGGAAGGATGTTTCGCCAACTTCCAAGCCCATAGAGTTTTCTTTTGAAGCACCCACCTGGAGCCTTGGCAGGAGTATGGCAGCTCACATTACCATGGGACGCATTGGAGAAGCCTACAACCGGGAGCTTAAAGACACCATATATCAAATATGTGGGCGCCGGGAGCTATGCCGTTGGAGTTGATGGACTCACTTTACCTTCCAAGCCTTCCGCTGTTATCGTATTAGATGGCCTTAAGCCATATTATTGTAATAAGTTCTCTTTTGAGACATTCGATGTAATAAGTGTGTGATTGCTACTCTGTTATAAATCCTTCGAGTACTGTGTGTGTCAGCATTACCGATCCAGGGATGACACGGAAGCACAGAGACTTGACCATCTGAGGTCGGGTCGCTACAGTGGTGCTTGCCCCCCATCTTTGCTAGCCAAAAATTCCGCACCAAGTGGAGATACTACTTGTGCATCCAAAAACCCTTAAACCCAAATCTTATTTTCAAGTGTCCACCATACCTACCTAAGGATTAAGCAAGATCCTTCAAGTAAGTTGTCATCGGTGCAATAAGGCAATAAAAATTGCTTCTAAAAGTGTAAGATCATTTAGTGTAAGAGAAAATTGAGCATTGTACGAACTTGTGATGGTAAAGCAATAAAAGCGATAGACTGTATAATAAAGGTTGCCATCACAAGGGGCAATATAACGTGATGTTCTTTTGCAATAAGGGGTTGAGCATACAAACAAATAAGCGCATGGCAACCTCTACTTCCCTATGCGAAGGGCCTATCGTTTACTTTATGTATTTACTTTTATGGAAGAGTCAAAGTCTTTCTCTCTATTCCTTTTTATTTTTCTCCTTTGGCAAACATCAAGTGGTGAGGAAAGATCTAGGCACATATGTCCACTTGAATATGGGTGGCATGAGTTATTATTGTTGACATCACCCTTGAGGTGAATACGTTGGGAGGCAAAACTATAAGCCCCTATCTTTCTATGTGTCCGGTTGAAACGTTTTGCTCATGTGTATGTGGTGAGTGCTAGCAATCATAGAGGACTATATGATGGTTGAGTATGTGGAGCTATTACTTAAAATCTATTGAATAAGTTGAATTGCAATCGCTTGGTGACTAAGAACATAGGTTGTTGACTTTCAAGAGAATTCATTGTTTGAACCTTAACATGTGAATTGGTTGCCACTATAACATGTGAAATTTTATGAGAAATAATTGCTATTATGATGCTAGGAAAAGTGATTGAAATTGTCATTGATCAAACTTATGCACTTTGCTAGCATTCACACTTCATAAATTATTACTTTTATTATTTACCTACTCGAGGACGAGTAGGAATTAAGCTTGGGGATGCTAATACGTCTCCAATGTATCTATAATTTATGAAGTATTCATGCAAATATATTATCATTCTTGGATGATTTACAATCATTTTATAGCAACTTTATATCATTTTTTGGGACTAACCTATTGACCCAGTGCCCAATGCCAGTTGTTGTTTTTTGCTTGTTTTTTACATCACAGGAAATCAATATCAAACGGAGTCCAAACACCGCGAAACTTTTTGTGGATTTTTTATGGGCCAGAAGACTCCCGATGGACTAGAGCAGCACCTGGGGGGTGCCCCGAGGGGGACAACCCACTGTGGCGCACTGGGGCCCAGCGCGCCTGTGGGTTGTGCCCACCTCGGTGGCTCCCATACCCCTTCTTTGCACTATAAATTCCAAAAAAAATCCAAAACCCTCGGGGGTTAACCTAGATCAGAAGTCCCGCTGCCACAAGGCTCTATAGCCACCTAAAACTAATCTAGACTCTTTCCGGCACCCTGCCAGAGGGGGGAATCATCTCCGCTGGCCATCTTCATCATCCCGGCGGCCACCTCGATGAGGAGGGAGTAGTCCACCCTCGGGGCTGAGGGTTTGTACCAGTAGCTATGTGTTTAATCTCTCTCTCTCTCTATCTCGTGTTCTTGAGATGTTACGATCTTGATGTATCACGTGCTTTGTTAATATAGTCGGATCATATGGCGTTTTCCCCTCTCTATCTTGTTGTGATGAATTGAGTTTTCCCTTTGATACTTCGTTGTTATAGGATTGAATAATTTTATGGAGTTGAGAACACTTGATATATGTCTTGCAATTGAATACTCGTGGTGACAATGGGGTATCGTATTGGTCACTTGATATATGTTTTGGCACTCAACTCGCGGATTCCTGAGGTGACATTGGGGTAAACTATGCATAGGGGTTGATGCACGTTCTTGTCTTTGTTTCTCCGGTAGAAATCTTGGGGCACTCTTTGAAGTTCTTTGTGTAGGATTGAGTATTATGAATATGAATTTGCTTTGGTGTTATTTTTGTACGAACTCTAGGATAGATCAAATGGAAAGAATAGCTTTGTGTTATTTTAGTACTAACTCTTGAATAGATCGAACAGAAATAATAGCTTTGAGGTGGTTTCGTACCCTACAAACAATTTATTCTTATGTTCTTCGCTAGATAGGAACTTTGGAGTGATTCTTCATCGCACTTCGAGGGGTGGTTACATGATCCAATTATATTAGCACTGTTGGGAGATTGCACTAGCGAAAGTACGGACCCCAGGCCTCATTTTCAAGCATTGCAATACCGTTTTTGAGCCCGTTTACTATTTGCTACCTTGCTGTTTTTATTTATTCAGATTATAAAAATATATTTCTACCATCAATATTACACTTTTATCACCATCTCTTTGCCGAACTAGTGCACCTATACAATTTGCCATTGTATTGGGTGTGTTTGGGACACAAGAGATTTCTTGTATTTGGTTGCAGGGTCGTTTGAGGGAGAATATCTTCATCCTATGCCTCCCACGGATTGATAAACCTTAGGTCATCCACTTGAGGGAAAATTGATACTGTCCTACAAAACTCTGCGCTTGGAGGCCACACGAGTCTACAAGAATAATGTTGCGTAGTAGACATCAAGGCGGAGCGGGCGATCTTTGCCAGCGCGGAGGGCGGCGAGGTTATCGCGCTCTCCTCCGATGATGAGGTCGAAGGCGGCGAGGACGGCGGCGCGGAGGGCGGCGAGGTTTTCGCGCTCTCCTCCGATGACGAGTCGAAGGCGGTAGCGACGACGGTGCAGAGGGCGTCAAGGTGGGCCCCGAGGACGAGGAGATCGACGTCGATGAGTGGAGGAGTGTGATAACCCACAAGTGTAGGGGATCGCAACAGCTTTCGATGGTAGAGTATTCAACCCAAATTTATTGATTCGACACAAGGGGAGCCAAAGAATATTCTCAAGTATTAGAAACCAAGTTGTCAATTCAGCCACTCCTGGATAACTTAATATCTGCAGCAAGGTATTTAGTAGCAAAGTAGTATGATAATAGTGGTAATGGTAACAAAAGAGTAATGAAAGCAAAAGTAATATTTTTGGTGTTTTGTAGTGATTGTAACAGTAGCAACGGGAAAGTAAATAAGCGTAAACCAGTATATGGGAAGCTCGTAGGCATTGGATCGGTGATGGATGATTATGTTGGATGCGATTATTCATGCAATAGTTATAACATAGGGTGACACAGAACTAGCTCCAGTTCATCAGTGTACTATAGGCATGTATTCCGAATATAGTCATACGTGCTTATGGAAAAGAACTTGCATGACATCTTTTGTCCTACCCTCCCGTGGAAGCGGGGTCCTATTGTAAACTAAGGGATATTAAGGCCTCTTTTAATAGAGTACCGGACAAAAGCATTAACACATAGTGAATACATGAACTCCTCAAACTACGGTCATCACCGGGAGTGGTCACGATTATTGTCACTTCGGGGTTGCCGGATCATAACACATAGTAGGTGACTATAGAATTGCAAGATAGGATCAAGAACTCACATATATTCATGAAAACATAATCGGTTCAGATCTGAAATCATGGCACTCGGGCCCTAGTGACAAGCATTAAGCATAGCAAAGTCATAGCAACATTAATCTCAGAACATAGTGGATACTAGGGATCAAACCCTAACAAAACTAACTCGATTACATGATAAATCTCATCCAACCCATCACCGTCCAGCAAGCCTACGATGGAATTACTCACGCATCATGATGAGCATCATGAAATTGGTGATGGAGGATGGTTGATGATGACGATGGCGACGAATCCCCCTCTCCGGAGCCCTGAACGGACTCCAGATCAGCCCTCCCGAGAGGTTTTAGGGCTTGGCGGCGGCTCCGTATCGTAAAACGCGATGTTTTCTTCTCCTTGTTTTTTCTCTCCCCGAAAGCAAATATATAGAGTCGGAGTTGGCGTCGGAGGAGCTCCAGGGGGCCCACGAGGTAGGGGGCGCGCCCTAGAGGGGGGGCGCCCCACACCCTCGTGGGATGTGGTGTGGCCCCTGGTCTTCATCTTTGGCAAGGATTTTTATTATTTTTAACTAGATGTTCCGTGGAGTTTCAGGTCATTCCGAGAACTTTCGTTTCTGCACATAAAACAACATCATGGCAATTCTCTTTGAAAACAGCGTCGATCCGGGTTAGTTCCATTCAAATCATGCAAGTTAGAGTCCAAAACAATGGCAAAAGTGTTTGGAAAAGTAGAATCTGACGGAGATGTATCAACCCCCACGCTTAAACCTTTGCTTGTCCTCAAGCAATTCAGTTGATAAACTGAAAGAGATAAAGAAAAACTTTTACAAACTCTGTTTGCTCTTGTTGTTGTAAATATGTAAAGCCAGCATTCCGGTTTTCAGCAAAGATTATAATTAACCACATTTGCAATATTTCTCAGGTCTCATATTTACTCATATCAATGGCATAATCAACTAGCGAGTCATAATAATAAATCTCGGATGACAACACTTTCTCAAGACAATCATAATATGATATAACAAGATGGTATCTCGCTAGCCCTTTCTGAGACCGCAAAACATAAATGCAGAGCACCTTTAAAGATCAAGGACTGACTAGACATTGTAATTCATGGTAAAAGAGATCCAATCATAGTCATACCCAATATGAATTAACAGTAATGGATGCAAATGACAGTTGTGCTCTCCAGCTAGTGCTTTTAATAAGAGGGTGATGACTCAACATAAAAGTAAATAGATAGGCCCTCGCAGAGGGAAGCAGGGATTTGAAGAGGTGCCAGAGCTCGGTTTTGAAATAGAGATAAATAATATTTTGAGCGGCATACGTTCATTGTCAACATAACTACCAAGAGATGGCGATATCTTCCATGCTACACACATTATAGGCGGTTCCCAAACAGAATGGTAAAGTTTATACTCCCCCTCCACCAACAAGCATCAATCCATGACTTGCTCGAAACAACGAGTGTCTCCAACTAGCAACAGTCCTGTGGGGAGTTTTGTTTGCAATTAATTTTGATTTAGTTTGCTTAAAGCATGGACTGGGCATCCCGGTGACCAGCCATTTTCTCGTGAGTGAGGAGCAGAGTCCACTCCTCTTGAGAATAACCCGCCTAACATGGAAGATAAGGGCAGCCCTAGTTGATACATGAACTATTCGAGCATACAAAACAGAATGTTTATTTGAAGGCTTAGAGTTTGGCACATACAAATTTACTTGGAACGGTAGGTAAATACCGCATATAGGAAGGTATAGTGGACTCATATGGAATAACTTTGGGGTTTAAGGGATTGCATGCACAAGCAGTATTCCCGCTTAGTACAAGTGAAGGCTAGCAAAAGACTGGGAAGCGACCAACTAGAGAGCAACAACTGTCATGAACATGCATTAAAATTAATAAACATTAGATGCAAGCATGAGTAGGATATAATCCACCATGAACATAAATATCGTGAAGGCTATGTTGATTTGTTTCAGCTACATGTGTGAACATGTGCCAAGTCAAGTCACTTAAATCATTCAAAGGAGGATACCACCCCATCATACCACATCACAACCATTTTAATAGCATGTTGGCACGCAAGGTAAACCATTATAACTCATAGCTAATCAAGCATGACACAAGTAACTATGATCTCTAATTGCCATTGCAAACATGTTTATTCATAACAAGCTGAATCAAGAACGATGAACTCATCATATTTACAAAAACAAGAGAGGTCGAGTTCATACCAGCTTTTCCCATCTCAGTCAGTCCATCATATATCATCATAATTGCCTTTCACTTGCACGACCGAACAATGTGAATAATAATAAGAGTGCACGTGCATTGGACTAAGCTGGAATCTGCGAGCATTCAATAAGCAGGAGAAGACAAGGCAATATGAGCTCTTCGTTAAATCAACAATAATGCATATAAGAGCCACTTCAACAATTTAATCATGGTCTTTTCCTATCGACCCCCAAAGAAAAGAAAAGAAATAAAACTATTTACACGAGAAAGCTCCCAACAAGAAAAATAAGAACGGGAAATATTTTTGGGTTTTCTTTTTAGTTATTACTACTACAGCAGGAAAAGTAAACTAACTAAAAACTACACTAATTTTTTTTGGTTTTCTTAAAGTTTATTAAACACACAAGAAGAAAGCAGGAAAAAGAAAAATAAACTAGCATGGATATTACAGTGAAAAAGTATGAGCACCGACATCTAGCAATGAGTGTGTGAACATAAATGTAATGTCGGTGGGAAATACGTACTCCCCCAAGCGTAGGCTTTTGGCCTAAGTTGGTCCATTGCCAGGGATGGCCTGGCGGATATCCGTAGGTGTAGCTGGGGTCGTACTGTGATGAAGAGGACTCTGACTGCCACTAGCTGGCAGCCATCTCCGGATCCCAAGAATAAACAGACTAGCGTGGAGGCTCGTATTGTGGTTCCGGATCCGGGGTTGGTGTAGGGTTCCGGTAAGCTTGAACGGCCGCCCACGGAACGAGATGAGGACCTTCACGGTACGAGGCAAATTATATTTGGGCCTCTGTGCTTCTTCATTTTGCTTTTCCTTCGAGCTTCGGCTCGATGAGCCCCTCAAAAGTCTCTTCATTATTTTCTGAAATATTCTGAAATTCTTAGTAACTTCAAACAAAAGTGAACCAAGCTCAACAAAATTGATAGCAACTACTCCTACAAGTGCCTAGAGGATATATCATGCATTAGAACTACTTGGAACCATATAAATTTGACATGCAAGCTCAAGAACATGGTCACCTAAGCAGCACAAATTTGCAAAGAATAAAGCACTAGAACAAAAACTAATTGGACCAATGGAGGAGTCACATACCAAAGAACAATCTCCCCAAGCAGTTTTGTGAGAGGTGCTTTGAGCAAGGAGATCGAAAATCGCAGCAAAATGAGCTAGAACTCGTGCTTGAGCTAGATATTCGTGTTTGTGAGAGGAAGAAGAACTGTATGGGTGCAGGAATAAGTGGAGGGGGGCCACCATGGGCCCACGATGCAGGGGGCACGCCCTGGGGGGTAGGGCGCGCCCTCCACCCACGTGGCCAGGTGGCAGCTCCCCCAACGGTGTTTTCAGTTCCATAAATCCTCAAATATTCCAAAAAAATCATATTAAATTGGCATGGCATTTGGAGGACTTTTATTTTCGGGGTATTTTTATATTGCACAGATAAATCGTAAATGCATGTAAAAAATACTATTTTTACTTTATTTCAACTAAATAACAAAAAGTATAAAGAAGGTACAGAAGGTTGTGCCTTCTAGTTTCATCCATCTCATGCTCATCAAAAGGAATCTACTAACAAGGTTGATCAGGTCTTGTTAACAAACTCATTCCGACTAACATGGAACCGGAGAAATTTCGAATAACACTATGTTACCTCAACGGGGATATGCACATCCCCAATAATAAGAGAATCATATTTCTTCTTGACAGTAGGAAGAGGAAATTCAAAACCTCCAAATATAATCGATGGAATTTTTCCAATAGAGTTGATATATGAACTTGAGGTTGTTTCCTCGGAAAGTGTACCATGTGATCATTAACATTAACATGAAAAGTGACATTGCATTTGTTGCAATCAATAACAGCCCCTGCAGTATTCAAAAAGGGTCTTCCAAGAATAATAGACATACTATCGTCCTTGAGAATATCAAGAATAACAAAGTCCGTTAAAATAGTAACGTTTGCAACCACAACAGGCACATCCTCACAAATACCGACAGGTATAGCAGTTGATTTATCAGCCATTTGCAAAGATATTTCAGTAGGTGTCAACTTATTCAAGTCGAGTCTACGATATAAAGAGAGGGGCATAACACTAACACCAGCTCCAACATCACATAAAGTAGTTTTAACATAATTTCTTTTAATGGAGCATGGTATAGTAGGTACTCCTGGATCTCCAAGTTTCTTTGGTATTCCACCCTTAAAGGTATAATTAGCAAGCATGGTGGAAATTTCAGCTTCCGGTATCTTTCTCTTATTTGCAACAATATCTTTCATATACTTAGCATAAGGATTCATTTTGAGCATATCAGTTAATCGCATACGTAAAAAGATAGGTCTAATCATTTCAGCAAAGCGCTCAAAATCCTCATCATCCTTTTTCTTGGATGGTTTGGGAGGAAAAGGCATGGGTTTCTGAACCCATGGTTCTCTTTCTTTACCATGTTTCCTAGCAACAAAGTTTCTCTTATCATAACGTTGATTCCTTGAATGTGGGTTATCAAGATCAACAACAGTTTCAATTTCTACATCATTATTATTACTAGGTTGAGCATCTTCATGAACATCATCATTAATATTTTCATTAGGTTCATGTTCATTAACAGATTGTGTTTCGACATCAGAAATAGATATATCATTAGGATTATCAGGTGTTCAGCAATAGGTTCACTAGAAGTTTGCAGAGTCCTATCATTTTTCTTTTTCTTATTTTTAGAAGAACTAGGTGCATAATATTATTTCTCTAAGAATCTTGCTCAATTATCTTAGGGTGGACTTCAGGATACAAAGGTTCCTGAGTCATTCTACCAGTTCTAGTAGCCACTCTAACAACATAATCATTTTTCTTACTCTTCATTTCATAGACCAAATCATTTTGAGCTTTAAGTACTTGTTCTACTTGAGTGGTAACCATAGAAGCATGTTTACTAACAAGTTTAAGTTCACATCTAACACCAGCCATATAATCACCCAAGTGTTTAATCATATAAGTATTTTGTTTTAATTGTCTACCAAAATAAGCATTGAAATTTTCTTGTTTGACAATAAAATTATCAGACTCTCCTAAGCAATCATCTAGCAGACTTATAGTGAGGAATATCACCTTCATCAAATCTATAGAGAGAATTTACCTTTACTACCTGTGTCGGGTTATCAAGACCTAGAGGTTCTTCAATAGGTAATGAATTAAGATCATGTGTTTCTTCAATAGGCGGTAAATTAAGACCATTTATTTCTTCAATAGGAGGTAAATTCTTAACATCTTCAGCTTTAATACCTTTTTCTTTCATAGATTTCTTTGCTTCTTGCATATCTTCAGGACTGAGAAATAGAACACCTCTCTTCTTCGGAGTTGGTTCAGGAATAGGCTCTATAATTGGAGCAGGAGCTGGCTCAGGAGGTGCACAATTATTTTCATTTGTCAACATATTATTCAATAGAATTTCAGCTTCATCCAGTGTTCTTTCCACGAAAAAATGTAACCGCACAACTATCCAGGTAATCTCTGGAAGCATCGGTTAGTCCATTATAAAAGATATCCAGTATTTCATTTTTCTTAAGAGGATGATCAGGCAAAGCATTAAGTAACTCGAGAAGCCTCCCGCAAGCTTGTGGGAGACTCTCTTCTTCAATTTGCACAAAGTTGTATATTTCCCTCAAGGCAGCTTGTTTCTTATGAGCAGGGAAATATTTAGCAGAAGTAATAAATCATATCCCGGGGACTACGCACACAACCAGGGATCAAGAGAATTAAACCATATCTTAGCATCACCCTTTAATGAGAACGGAAATATTTTAAGGATATATAAGTAGTAGTTCTCTCATCATTAGTGAACAGGGTGGCTATATCATTTAATTTAGTAAGATGTGCCACAACAGTTTCAGATTCATAGCCATGAAAAGGATCAAATTCAACCAAAGTAATTATATCAGGATCAACAGAGAATTCATAATCCTTATCGGCAACACAAATAGGTGAAGTAGGAAAAGCAGGGTCAGGTTTCATTCTATGTCTAAGAGATTCCTTACTCCATTTAGCTAATAACCTCCTAAGCTCATTGTTATCTTTGCAAGCAAAAATAGCAGCAGAAGCTTCTTTATCAAAAACATAACCCTCAGGAATAGCAGGCATATCTTCATCATCACTTTCATCAACACAATCAGTTTCAATAATTTCTTTCTCTCTAGCCTTAGCAATTTGTTCATCAAGAAATTCACTAAGGGGCACAATAGTATCAAGCATAGAAGTAGTTTCAACATAAGTATCATGTATAGCAGAAGTGGCATCATCAATAACATGCGACATATCAGAACGAATAGCTGAAGCAGGTTTAGGTGTCGCAAGCTTACTCAAAACAGAAGGTGAATCAAGTGCAGAGCTAGATGGCAGTTCCTTACCTCCCCTCGTAGTTGAGGGATAAATTGTTGTCTTAGCGTCTTTCAAGTTCTTCATAGTGACTAGCAGATATAAATCCCAAGTAACTCAAAGAATAAAGCTATGCTCCCCCGGCAACGGTGCCAGAAATTAGTCTTGGTAACCTACAAGTGTAGGGGATCACAACAGCTTTCGAGGGTAGAGTATTCAACCCAAATTTATTGATTGGACACAAGGGGAGCCAAATAATATTCTCAAGTATTAGCAACTGAGTTGTCAATTCAGCCACACCTGGATAACTTAATATCTGCAGCAAGGTATTTAGTAGCAAAGTAGTATGATAATAGTGGTAATGGTAACAAAATAGTAATGAAAGCAAAAGTAATATTTTTGGTGTTTTGTAGTGATTGTAACAGTAGCAACGGGAAAGTAAATAAGCGTAAACCAAAGATAGGAAAGCTCGTAGGCATTGGATCGGTGATGGATAACTATGTCGGATGCGGCTCATCATGTATGATCATAACATAGGGTGACCTGAACTAGCTCCAATTCATCAATGTAATGTAGGCATGTATTCCGAATATAGTCATACGTGCTTATGGAAAAGAACTTGCATGACATCTTTTGTCCTACCCTCCCTTGGAAGCAGGGTCCTAATGGAAACTAAGGGATATTAAGGCCTCCTTTTAATAGAGTACCAGACCACAACATTAACACATAGTGAATACATGAACTCCTCAAACTACGGTCATCACCGGGAGTGGTCCCGATTATTGTCACTTCGGGGTTGTCGGATCATAACACATAGTAGGTGACTATAGACTTGCAAGATAGGATCAAGAACTCACATATATTCATGAAAACATAATAGATTGAGATCTGAAATCATGGCACTCGGGCCCTAGTGACAAGCATTAAGCATAGCAAAGTCATAGCAACATCAATCTCATAACATAGTGGATACTAGGGATCAAACCCTAACAAAACTAACTCGATTACATGATAAATCTCATCCAACCCATCACCGTCCAGCAAGCCTACGATGGAATTACTCACGCACGGCGATGAGCATCATGAAATTGGTGATGGAGGATGGTTGATGATGACGATGGCGATGAATCCCCCTCTCCGGAGCCCCGAACGGACTCCAGATCAGCCCTCCCGAGAGGTTTTAGGGCTTGGCAGCGGCTCCGTATCGTAAAACGCGATGATTTCTTCTCCTTGATTTTTTTCTCCCTGAAAGCAAATATATAGAGTCGGAGTTGGCGTCGGAGGAGCTCCAGGGGGCCCACGGGGTAGGGGGCGCGCCCTAGGGGGGGGCCCCACCCTCGTGGACATGGTGTGGGCCCCCTGGTCTTCATCTTTGGCAAGGATTTTTTATTATTTTTAACTAGATGTTCCGTGGAGTTTCAGGTCATTCCGAGAACTTTTGTTTTCTGCACATAAAACAACATCATGGCAATTATGCTGAAAACAACGTCAGTCTGGGTTAGTTCCATTCAAATCATGCAAGTTAGAGTCCAAAACAAGGGCAAAAGTGTTTGGAAAAGTAGATACGACGGAGACGTATCAGAGTGCCTTCCCCAACGAACCCGACGACGGCATCGGCCCGGACCCGGCTCGCGGCACACCGTACATGACGAGGAAGGATTTGCTCGACCTCTACTTTGACCGAAAGTAGTTTAGCTTAGTTTAAATTTATGTTATATGTTTATGTTTGAATGCATGCTACTTTCGGTTGAACCTGCTTTGACATAGAAAAGGCCAAAAATTGCTAGATTATATATATCCACTAAGGGTTTTAGTCCTTTAACTTTTAAAGGATCGGCTAGAGATGGCCTTATGACTTGTTTATTTCAGTTCTTCACAATGTGATACTCTATATGTGCAACTATTTGCCGTGCAGTTCAATTTCAATAACAGTTTCAGCAATACCACTATGAATTACGATTTTTGGTTGCTATTAAGGGTATTGCGGTTAACATACCTTTTCGTTTTTTTAACAATAACTAATGTACTTTAGACCTGCACAATATCAGTTTGAATGACTATTTGCTTGTTTTTAAATGTTATGCCTGATGCAGGTAACACACCTTTCCACTTCTTGTTTTGCTTAACTAGCGTGCTTAAGCCTGCACACTGAAGCTATCATTTGTAGATTATGTTGTATGCGCCATGGATATATTTGGTTGATGTTTAGCCTGTTGTGCTTAACATGCCTTTATATGTACTCATGCAGGAAAAAATTGAGAACCGTGTTGTTTTCCATCGAGGTTAGTTTCAACGCATTGCTTATATGTACTCACTGTTCAGGATATCGGTAGCTGGTACCATATAGCCTGGGGCTGGTAAGGGATTAATTGTTGAATCGGACATTTTACTGAATATATGTGTAACCCATTTATCAGTAGGTTAACTAGGGCCATATTTAATATATCTGAGGCTACATAGCAACATACATTGTATTGAATGACTAAATATGCAATCCTGTGCTACATAGCAACAAGGAAGAGTGTTACCTTAATGTTACGATGATGTCTAGATATACATGTAATAAAATCTTATATAATGGGACGGAGGGAGTGTTATCTTGCATCATTTTTCAATTGTTGTTTAGCTTCTAATATTAACTTGGTGCTTTTAGGTACATATATCATTGCCAAAGTTCCACACTTTGACCCTTTCTGGGGCAATGAGATATTCATGAACCAGCATCAAGTGAGGAAACTGATAAATATTGTTATTAAAATGGGTCCAAAGACGTCAATCAAACTATTTGTTTACACTTTATGCAAGACAACAGTGAACTGCGGGATGGTAAGTAAGAACCCTGTAGCCTTCTTTTTACTGCCCGTAATGAGTTGTGTTAGATGACAATGTCTGAATATTTTTCTTTTGCAGTGGACCCCGAAGCAGTTTACTCAAGATTACCTCTCAACCTACATGATTGGCGGCTGACCATCACAAGGGGTTGGACTAGAGTCCTGCATGCCTTCTGCATCCAGGAGAGCACAATAGGGCCATTCTGCTTCACCTTGTTCAGCAACCGGAATGTCTGTTGCCTTTACCATGTGTAATACTGCAAGTATAGAACCCTGGTTCATCATTCTCTATTTGGTGCTTATGTAATTCTTGAACATATGTACCTGTGAATCGAATAATGCATTGGTTGTTTGAACTTGATGGATATGAATAAAGCTAAAGCCTACTTTCAAGTTTAAATTAGGTACAATTTTAAATAGCATCAATTAAATTAGGGCGAAATTACGGTGTGCAGGTCATTACGGCGCACACGGTTCATCATAATCTGACACTATTTACGGAGAGGAAATGTGTGTAAGAATGCCACAGTTGCCGTTTGCAAAGCGTGTGTGATGTCAGACACTATCGCATACGGTGCGGGAAAACTAAATGTGTGTGGTTGTCTACCTATCGTACACAGTTTATAATCATGAACTATTTGTGATGTGCGGGCATCATAAAACTCCCGTGCACGAATCTGCCCGAAAACTCCCGTTTTGGAATCTGCACGGTTTTAGGTAAAACCACAAAACTCGATCATGATGGCAATGCAAGCACAAACGATTAGCAAGGATGAAGCGTTTGGGATATTCTAGATATCAAAAACGGTTATATAGGGACAACTGTATGCATCAAGGCTCCCTATCCCCAACGGTTTCTGGGTCGTGTGGGAAGGACCCCCTATCACCATCACTCACTAGGCGACGGTTCCAAATGCCATCGCGGAAAGGGGCTAAAAACCGTTTGTATAGCACCCATGCATACCAGTGTTTGCAAATGTTTATGTCCTCCTCCTTGACCGCATCGCGGATGGAATTGAATCATCGCTTTATGTGTCTAGTTCTCTTGTGAAAGCTTGGTACCTTGGCCAGAGCAATGGCACCAGTGTTGTCACAGAACAGAGTCATTGGGTCTAGTGCATTGGGCACAAGTCCAAGATCTGCCATGAACTTCTTCATCCAGACACCCTCATTCGCTGCCTCCAAGGCAACTATGTACTCCGCTTTGCATGTAGCATTAGCCACCACGCTTTGCTTGGAACTGCACCAGCGTACTGCTCCCCCGTTCAGAACATATACGTATACAGTTTGAGACTTAGAGTCATCGGGATCAATGTCAAAGCTTGCATCGACGTAACCCTTTACGATGAGCTCTTGATCACCTCCACAAACAAGAAACATTTCCTTAGTCCTTTTCAGGTACTTAAGGAAATTCTTGACCGTTGTCCAATGTTCCACTCCTGGATCACTTTGAAACCTTCCGGCCATACTTATTGCAAGGCAGACATCTGGTCTTGTGCACAACATTGCATACATGGTAGAGCCTATGGCAGAAGCATAGGGGACGACACTCATCTTTTCTCTAGCCTCTTAGTCGTTGGGCATTGAGTCTTACTCAACTTCACACCTTGCAAAACAGGCAAGAACCCCTTCTTGGACTGATCCATTTTGAACTTCTTCAAAATCTTATCAAGGTATGTGCTCTGTGAAACTCCTATCAAGCGTCTTGATCTATCTATATAGATCTTGATTCCTAATATGAATGCAACTTCTCCTAGGTCCTTCATTGAAAAACTCTTTTTCAAATATTCCTTCACGTTTTTCCAAAAGTTATATATTGTTTCCAATTAGAAATATGTCATCCACATATAACACTAGAAACGCTATAGAGCTCCCACTAACTTTCTTGTAAATACAAACTTCTCCATAAACTTGTATAAACCCAAATGCTTTGATCACCTCATCAAAGCGAATATTCCAACTCTGAGATGCTTGCACCAGCCCATAAATGGATCGATGGAGCTTGCACACTTTCTCAGCATTCTATGGATTGAAAAAACATTTCAGTTGCATCATATAAAACTCTTCCTTAAGGAAACCGTTAAGAAACGTTGTTTTGACATCCATCTGCCAAATTTCATAATTGAAAAATGCAGCTATTGCCAACATGATTCTGACGGACTTAAGCATCGCTACGGGTGAGAAAGTCTCATCGTAGTCTACTCCTTGAACTTGTGAAAAGCCCTTTGACACAAGTCGAGCTTTATAGACGGTGATATTACCGTCTGCGTCCGTCTTCTTCTTGAAGATCCATTTATTCTGAATGGCCTTTTGCCCTTCAGGTAATACTTACAAAGTCCATACTTTGTTTTCATACATGGATCCCATTTCGGGTTTCATGGCCTCTAATGATTTGTCAAAATTTGGGCCCGCCATCGCTTCTCCATAGCTCGTAGGTTCATCATTATTGTTGTTGTCCAACAACATGACCTCCAAGACAAGGTTACCGTACCACTCAAGAGCAGTACGTATCGTTGTCGACCTATGAGGTTCCATAGTAACTTGATCCGAAACTTCATGACCACCATCATTAGCTTCCTCTTCAACTAACGTAGGTGTCATAGAAACATCTTTCTATGCTGCACTACTCACTGGTTGAAGTAAAGGTTCAACAACATCATCAAGTTCTATCTTCCTCCCACTCAATTCTTTTGAGAGAAACTCTTTCTCAAGAAAGGACCCATTCTTAGAGAAAAACACTTTGCCCTCGGATCTGAGATAGAAGGTATACCCAATCGTCTCCTTTGGGTATCCTATGAAGACGCATTTGTCCGCTTTGGGTTCAAGCTGTTCTGGCTGAAGCCTTTTGACATAAGCATCGCAGCCCCAAACCTTAAGGAACGACAGCTTAGGTTTCTTGCCAAACCATGGTTCATACAGTATCGTCTCTACGAAATTAGATGGTGCTCTATTTAAAGTGAATGCAGCTGTCTCTAATGCATAACCCCAAAACGAGAGTGGCAGACCGGAAAGGGACATCATAGAACGCACCATATCCAATAAGGTACGATTACGATGTTCGGACACACCATTACAATGTGGTGTTCCAGGCGGTTTCAACTATGAAACGATTCCACATTGTCTTAAGTGATTGCAAAACTAATAACTCAGATACTCTCCCCCTCGATCGGATCATAAGAATTTGATCTTCTTGTTACGGTGATTCTCAACTTCACTCTGAAATTGCTTGAACTTTTCAAACGTTCCATCCTTATGCTTCATTAAATAAATATACCCATATCTACTCAAGTCATTGGTGAAGGTGAGCAAATAACGATATCCACCGCGTGCATCAACACTCATCTGACCACACACATCAGTATGTATGATTTCCAACAAGTCACTTGCCCGTTCCATTGTTCCAGAAAACGGGGTTTTGGTCATCTTGCCCATGAGGCATGGTTCGCATGTGTCAAGTGATTCAAAATCAAGTGACTCCAAAAGCCCATCAGCATGGGGTTTCTTCATGCGCTTAACACCAATATGACCTAAGCGGCAGTGCCACAAGAAAGTGGTACTATCATTATCAACTCTACATCTTTGGCATCAATGTTATGAACATGTGTATCATCACTATAGAGATTCAATAAGAATAAACCCCTCATAATGGGTGCATGACCATAAAAGATATTACCCATATAAATAGAATAACCATTATTCTCTTATTTAAATGAGTAACTATCTCTCATTAAACAAGATCCAGATATAATGTTCATGCTCAACGCAGGCACTAAATAACAATTATTCAGGTTCATCACTAATACCGATGGTAATCGAAGAGCGAGCGTGCCGACGGCGATCACATCAACCTTGGAACCATTTCCCACGCGCATCGTCACTTTGTCCTTTGCCAGCCTTTGTCTATTCCGTAGTTCCCGCTTTCAATTGCAAATGTGAGCAACGGAACTGGTATAAAATACCCAGGCACTACAACGAGAGTTGGTAAGGTACACATCAAACACATGTATATCATATATATACCTTTGTTGACTTTGGCCCCCTTCTTGTCGGCTAGATACTTGGGGCAATTCTGCTTCCAGTGGGCAGTTCCCTTACAATAGAAGCACTCAGTCTCCAGCTTGGGTGCAGCCTTGGGTTTCTTCACGGGAGGAGCAACTGCTTTGCCACCTTTCTTGAAGTTTCCCTTCTTTCCCTTGCCTTTATTGAAACTAGTGGTTTTATTCACCATCAACACTTGATGCTCTTCTAGATGTCTGACTCAGCGACTTTCAGCATCGCGAACAGCTTGGAGACTAATTTGTTCATCCCTTGCATGTTATAGTTTAACACAAAGCTCTTGTAGCTAGGTGGTGGTGATTGGAGAACTCTGTCAGTGACAGCCTCTGGCAGGAGCTCAACTCCCAACTCAGCCAGACGGTTGTTGTACCCAGACATTCTGAGTATATGCTCACTGACAAACCCGTTCTCCTCCATCTTGCAGGCATAGAACTTATCGGAGGTATCATACCTCTCGATTCGGGCATTCTTCTCAAATATAAACTTCAACTCCTGGAACATCTCATATGCTCCATGATGTTCAAAATGCCTTTGAAGTCCCGGCTCTAAGACATACAACATGGTGCACTGGACTATTGCACGGTCATCAACACGCGAATGCCAGGCGTTCACAACATCCACAATTTCTAGAGGGGGTGGCACACCAAGTGGTGCATCAATGTAACACCCACGATGCGGCTATATCTCTCACGTGTCGCGGCACGACTTAGAGGCATAACCGCATTGTAGTTTTGTCGCAAGAAGGGTCATCTTCACACAATCCCATGTAATGAACAAGAAAGGGATAAAGAGGGATGGCTTACAATCGCCACTTCACACAATACTTAAATAAATCATACATCATCCAAAATACACACATAGTCCGACTACAGGCAACCAAATGAAAAAGGAAGATAACCCAACTGCTAGATCCCTGATCGTCCCAACTGAGCACCACTACTGATCATCAGGAAACGAAACATAGTAACGATCAAGGTCCTCATCGAAATGTCACTTGAGTTCGATTGTGTCACCTGCACTGGTATCATCCGCACCTGCAACTGTGTTGGTAGTATCTGTGAGTCACGAGGACTCAGCAATCTCAAAACCCGCGAGATCAAGACTATTTAAGCTTATGGGTAGGAAAGGGGTAATGGGGTGGAGTTGCAGCAAGCACTAAGAAAATATGGTGGCTAACATACGCAAATAAGAGTGAGAAGAGAAGCAACGCAATGGTCGAGAAACTAGAAATGGTCAAGAAGTGATCCTGAAACTACTTACGTTCATACATAACCCAAACCGTGTTCACTTCCCGGACTCCACCGAAAAGAGACCATCACGGCTACACACGCGGTTGATGCTTTTTAATTAAGTCAAGTGTCAAGTTCTCTACAACCGGACATTAACAAATTCCCATTTGCCACATAACCGCGGGCACAACTTTCGAAAGTTTATACCCTACAGGGGAGTCCCAACTTAGCCCATCACAAGCTCTCACGGTCAACGGAGGATATTCCTTCTCCCGGGAAGACCCAATCAGGCTTGGAATCCTGGTTACAAGACTTTCCGAGAATGGTAAAACAAGACCAGCAAGACCACCCGACTGTGCCGACAAATCCCGATAGGAGCTGCACATATCTCATTCTCAGGCCACACCGGATGAGACAAGCTACGAGTAAAACCAGACCTCGAGTCTCCCCGAGATGGCCCCGCATGCGGCTCGGTTCGGACCAACACTCAGAGGAGCACTGGCCCAGGGGGGGGGGGCTAAAATAAAGATGACCCTCGGGCTCGCGAAAAACCAAGGGAAAAGGCTTAGGTGGCAAATGGTAAAACCAAGGTTGGGCCTTGCTGGAGGATTTTTATTCAAAGAGAACTGTCAAGGGGGTCCCATAAATCCCCAACAGTGTAAGGAACGCAAAATCAAGGAACATAACACCGGTATGACGGAAACTAGGGCGGCAAGAGTGGAACAAAACACCAGGCATAAGGCCAAGCCTTCCACCCTTTACCAAGTATATAGATGCATTAATTAAATAAGAGATATTGTGATATCCCAAAATATACATGTTCCAACATGGAACCAACTTCATCTTCACCTGCAACTAGCAACACTATAAGAAGGGCTGAGCAAAAGCGGTAACTTAGCCAAACAACGGTTTGCTAGGAAAGGATGGTTAGAGGCTTGACATGGCAATATGAGAGGCATGATAAACAAGTGGTAGGTAGCACAAGCATAGCGATAGAGCGGACAACTAGCAAGCAAATATAGAAGTGATATCGAGGGTAATGGTCATCTTGCCTGAAATCTCGCACGGAAGAAGAACGAGTCCATGAAGAAGACAAACGGACGTAGTCGAACGAATCCTCACAACTCCGGAATGAAACCGAAGCTAACGAGAGAAGCAAACCGGAAAGAAGCAAGCAACATGGTAAACACACAAGCATAAACATGGCATGATGCACAACCAAGGATGATGCATGTCCGGTTTAAAAATGCATGGCATGGCAAAGTGCACAAACAAAACTACAAGTTAAGTGGAGCTGAACATGTAACAAGATGCATGTTGACGAAACACCACATTCGATTATTTAGTTCGCTCCTGTTTAGGTACTCAACAATATTAAATGTTGGTTAACATGGCAAGAGGTGAAGCATAATAAAACTACTTATCTAGGAAAGTTTAAATGAGGCGGGAACAACAAGCAACAATTCCGGTAAATCCTCATGTGCATATAACAATTTAATGCAAACAACAATTTAAAACATTTTAAATGTTGTTATCATGATGCGGATGACATATGAAAGTTGGATGTAATTTTATGAAAATGTTGACATGAGCATGTTGTGAAGCATTTGGTCACGATGGCGGAACGAAAGGGGTGCCACGACAACGACAATGGAAATGATGCCACGACAACACTCCGATGATCCGACAACTCATCAAGATGTCGGTGCAAAAGAAAGTGTGACGGGAGCAAGTCATGCAAAGATGGTGGGGTGATCCCGGTTACCGGGTGTCCCACGGATCGACGGCATGGCAAACGAGAAAGAACATGCAAGCGACAATTCGGACACGGTGCAAGAACGAGCATCTCATACAACACACATGCATTCGTTCACGGGCGTCGTCTCGGGGTTATACCTTCGAAGCGTGCATTTTGGGGCGGTTCAAAATCGTCGAGGGAAGTAGTCGTACACGACAAAGGTAGTGGAAGTAGTGGTTCACGTTTCGTAGTCGTATACACTCCATGGATGATCGGGGTCACGGCGAGGAACTTGACGTCCACGGGGTCGGCGGTAGAGGTACACGTTGTCGGGGTACTTGTCAGATCCACGGCGACAGTAGTCGTTCACGTTCGTTCAGAGAGGTAATTGGTGATTTTGGTCACGTTCGTTCACGACAGTAGCCTTTCGCGGTCGATGGTGGTGGTACTTGGCGCAACACCTTGTAGTCGTTCGGGCGTTGGTATCCAACAGGAGAAAACGAACCGGCTGTAACCGAAGGCAGCAGGGCTTGCGGATGTTGTGCTCGCAGCAGTGGTGGATGCATGGGGAAAGGAAACAGTAGCATGCGCACGGGGACGACAGAGGCGTCGGTAGGCAGCAACGGCGCTGGGGAAGGCGACGGCGCCGGGTAGCAGCGGAGGTTGTTGGCTAGCGCAAGGGAGAAGACGAGAGGAAGAGGGGATCGATTGGTGGAGGATGGGGATCGGGCTAGGGTTAAGATGGGGCACCGGGTGTGTTGCGAATGTGCCTTAGAGGCCAGCCCAGTGGAGAGGGAAATGACCAGAGGCTTGGCCTAGTGGCATGCGGCTGCTGGGCTCTCTTCTCTCTCTCACTCTAAAGAAAATGAAAACAAAACAGAGATAAGAAAGAAAAGAAAGATAGGTTAGGGGAAGAAGTTTGGACACGCGGATAATTTTCTGGGACTCAAAAAAATGATCTTGATCCAAGAAAATAGAAGTTGGCACGAATGCAAGATTTAAATTCAAACTCATTTGAATTTAATTCAAATGGTTTGAACTAGGACAAGGTTTAGGAGTGACCAAAATGTTGAGATTTTTGGTGGAGCTCTGTAAAGTGAAGAAAGAATTTAGGGAAAAGTTTGGAGACCAAACTTGAAGCAGAAAAGGCACAAAATTATTTTGCACGTGTGTTTATGGGTGATTCTGAAATAGTGGAATATTTAATATAGCTCCCTAATAATATTGGGAGTATATGTTCTAAAGAGAAATCACCATTGTGAATATCCCTCAATTTAAATGGACCGAAGATCCATACGGTTTATTTACTTGAGTTTTAAAAAGGGGTGCAAGATGACATGATGCAATGCACATGATGCAATGAGATGAGATGCAACAAACAAATAAATACACACGACGAAAATGAAAAACATGGAAGGCGTCTGGAGTGCCGGTCTCGGGGCGTTACAACACTCCATCACTACAAGAGGATCTCGTCCTGATATCTAGGATGGCACCGGAGAGAAGTGGAAGAGCAAGAGGTAAAACAAAGTTGCTTCTTTAACAAATGAGTGAAACCACAAACCTTGAGAGGTTGAACAAATTGAAAGAAAGAATACAATGGAGATGATGAGATTGCAAACACTCCGTTATCAAATATGAACAAGGAACATTACAATAACCTTGTAGGTTGAAAGACATAAGAAGCGTTTTGGCTCCTAGGGGCATATGCACCCATTGTTGAAATACACATTTCGAAAAGTTGAAAAATTAGGAACAAAAATCTCGCGTGTATATCCGAACATTTTATGTGCATTCACAAGGTTTCGGTGAAAAATGAAGTTTTTTGTGGCTTGTGTAAAAAAGATAAAGAAATGCCTCGTGAATAGTTAGAATGAAGCATCAGAAATTGTCTTTTTTACACAAGCCACAAAAAACGTCGTTTTTCACTAAAACCTTGTGCACGCACATAAAATGTCCGGATATATACGCGGAATTTTTGTTCCGAAATTTTCAACTTCTCGGAATGTGTATTTCGACAATGGGTGCATATGCACCTAGGAGCCAAAGGCAATTACCGATAAGAAAAGGGTTACAATGGACAAGAAGTACATGCAAGCACTCCGGTTGAAACAATATGTACAAAGGAACGATAAAGAACAATTGCGACAACACTCCGGTTGGAAATGGAAGGAATAGAATATGAACTTGGCAAAATGAAAGCACTTGGATGAGACTCCGGTTAAAAGAGGAATGATAGACACAACACTCCGGTTACATGGATAAGCAATAAAATAACATGATCTTGACAATACAAGAAGATGGGTCGAAGAGAGCAACATCACAATGCCTCCGGAAGAAATGAAAGAATGGAATGAAAGGAACGGAGAACAAAACAACATGTTCTACCTCAAATGAATTTGAGAGAGCATCCTTAAAAGAAGGATTGAACGGAGTTGTTGGAAAACCAACAATAAAAAGAACAAGCTTGTAGTGGGCTTATGGAAACATACCAAAATTATGAGGTGACAAACGGCCACTAATGGAAACCATTGCGTGCTTGAGAACAACGAAGAGGTGAAAACTTCTTCCACCAAGATGATAGAGAGATAACTTGGATCATTGATAAGCACCATAATAGCAACATCACTTAGGGAAGGTTGTAGGTGAAATATAACCCAATATAGCTCCAACAAAAATATTGATTAGTTGAAAAGACCTCTTGAACAAAGAGAAAATGATGGATTTAAATATGTCATTCTTGATAACTTGTGAACCATGAAACATGAAGAAAAATTGCCAAGGACGACATACCACCACCTCAATGATAAGGTAGAAAGAATCGCAGTTTGGAATGCAAGAAGAAGAATACTTGAGCTCCTCAAAATAAGACATGTGTTGTACACCATGCTTATTTTAGAGTATGGCTTGGCGGATCTTAACTCCAAGAGAAATCTTGAAGAACAATTGAAGAATGAAAAGAATCCTTGATGAACCACCATGTAGAGCCTCCATGAAGAACTCCGGTAATAAAAGGATGATAAAAAGAAATAGAAGTTGAGAACACAAGGTGAAGCCTTGCGATGATTTAGAAGGAGCTTCGCGATGAGATGATGCGGAAAAACTTGGAACTCCGGAAAATAAAAGATGGAGCATCTCGAACCGAGAAATGTGACATGATGAACAACTCTGGAAAGAAGAAAACTAGATCACTTGGATGAAACAATAATAAGAATTATGTTATGCGTATCCTTCACCAATTTAAATTGATGACAAGCAACGGG